>CM070541.1:5293721-5902288 GCA_036346415.1 Raddia guianensis | reverse complement strand
AAAACCGAAAAATAGTTAATTTTTTAGATAAACGATTTTTTTATTTTTTTCAAGATTAAAATGTACCGCTAATTTTTTTTTTCATTTTTGTAGAAACGAAACGATGTTGCACTTGTTATCATTTTTAAGCGAAGCTCCGATTGCTCTTGTGGAAGCATTTTCGGTTTTATCCACGTCTTTGGTCGTGCGTTGAAATTCGTGCACAATCAATCTACTATCTCACATGATCTTTTGCATAAAACCACTTAAATATTTGCAACAAAAACAATTGGGTCTGATCCACTCTTCCTCCCTCTTCCTCTCCTCACCTCGTCCAAGTTGCCCCCTCCCTAGCGGCGCAGTCGGTGGCGACTACCACAGTTGCACGGCGCAACCATGGTAGATCGAGCAGTGCATCATGGACCGGTCGTTGATGCCGGCTCAACCCAACGCGCGGCCGAGCCACCATGGTCACATGTTGATCGCGTTGAGGTCGCCGGCGACGAGACGGACGAATGGAGGTTGGCTCGATCGGGTGCACAGGACAACAGTGCGGGAAGCTGTGCTTGGCCGCTCCATTGTGGGCCGAGCTGGTCATGCACCGGCCAGCTCGTGGTCGCCGACGGGGGCACCGTTGGTGAGGAGGCGGCTCGGCTGGGGTGGGGGGAGAAGGAGAGAGGAAGACAGGAGGAAAAAGAAGATGGACTTGTTTTTTTTTAAAAAACTTTGGGACTTTTTTTTGCAAAAAATTATGTGTGGGAGAGGGTTGATCGCACACGAATCTTGATGTACAACCAACGGTTTTACATAACCACCGGATTTCCTTCTACAAGCGCAGACGTATTTCTCTTTCGAAGCCTTTTAGTGGTACTAGTTTCTCAAACCTCTAAAACTAAATCTTTTTTTTTTGAGACCTTCAACTTTTCCTGCTATAATCGTGGCTTCTCAGCTCCAAACAACAATATGCCTCGCTTAAAAATACACACATAGCACCGATCAGTAATCAAGTAGGAATTCTTTTTAAGCATCTTAGATCCAACGGCCGAGGATCGCCGGAGGGGATCGATCGGCAATGGGCCCGTACGTGTACGGCCCCACCCACATCTGAGCCGTACGTGCACGTGTCAGATACGACGACGAGCGAAGAAGAAGAAGAAAGAAGAACACGGGAGAGCTGAGAGCTAGCCTAGGATGCTACTCCTACCTAGCTAGCTCGTAGTAATATTTAATGTGCGTGCGTCGGATTGCAGCTCAAGTACCAGTGCAGCAGCAGCAGCAGTACACTGCACTCGGTAGAATTGGACATGCGTACGTGCATGCAGCCATGCATGCATGCGTAGACGTACGTACGTACGTGCGTACGTGCATGCGTGCATGGCTGCTATTAATTACGTGGTGGTAGTAGACGAAAACAGCTCGTGCCGTACGCCGCCAATTAACGTGCGTGCGTACAAACGTATACGTACGTACGTACACGGTACACGTACCGGGCGATCGATGGATGGATGGATATAGTACTGGCCTATTCGTCCCGGAAATTAAGCAGAATCCCACGGCAACGCAATTAGCACGTTAACACGAAGCGATTAATTAAGCGCCTAATTAAGATTAAGTCTTTGTTCTTTTCGGCTTGACACTTGACAGAATATGCTTTTGATTTTTTGAGTTTTTTTTTTTGCTGTTTCGAAGGTGGCCCTAATGGTTTAAAAAAGCAAGTCAAATGAAATGGATCGGAATATCAAAACTAGCTCCTTTATATTAATTAAGGTGATACATATATCAAAGAGATGTACGACTGTAAATGCTTAAGTAAAATGAACTGTCTATAAAATATTATGAGTGCATATATTGCTTCTAGTTAGGTTTGGATTACCCCATTGTTTTTCCAAGTCAACCTATTTAAGAGCATGTCCAGAGTGGTTCAGCTGAATAAAAAAGTTGGCTAAGTTGAAGTGAATTGAATGTTAAACTAAGAGCCTGTTCTTTCTAACTTATCTTACTTGACTTATCCTTTAACTTCGAGAGCTTCTGATGGTTGACTCAAGAACTAAGTCTACATTGTTTGACTTGTTTTAAACACATCTTTGATAGAGAAAAAAAAAGAATTAAAAAAAATCAAATTATTTATATTCTAAGCAAAGATAAGAAAATCAATAGCATAAGCAGATAAGTCAAATAAGATGTAGAGAACATGCTCTAAAATTTGGTAGGTTCTTAAATCTGCTTCTCGAAGCTGATTCAACTTTGTTTATGTTATTTTTAAGAGTTTTCAAGGATGGTTTCACAATTTTAAAAACCGAATTAAAAAAAGCTAAACTTATTTTCTAACTAACATGTACAAGTCTAAACCTAGCCACTTTGAACATTAATAAATCTATGGTGGAGACAGGGCTGCCAAAACTACACGCCTACACATGCGCCGTACGTATACGTGCATGTTTCATGTAGAAAAACCTGCACATACATGCATGCATGCATGTGCAGAGAGGGTCTAGGGTCTTACGGGGATCTTACTTAAATATCACGGCGGTAGAAGAGATTACAGGCGTTATGGCGCATCTTCACGGGGATTCAGTTCGGCCGCTTCAGGGGTATACATGAGCTAGATTTCATACTGTATATACTGGCTATCAGCATTCACTAAGCTACAGTTCTTGCACTCTAATAGCGAACTTAATGTTGGCTTGGTACTAGCAGCTAGCGCCCAGCCAATGACGCTATAGCTTTAGGTTCAACTATAGCTTTAGGTTCAATTCAACGAGTTTAGGATATAGTACAGTTTTTTTCAATTTTTATATATGTCAAGTAAACTATATATTTTAAACAAAACCATCTGTAAATTTTAGATTGGTTTGGTTCGTACCGTGGCCGTGGCCCGTGGATTACCTAATTAACCTTAATACAATTGTACTAGCTTAACCCTTGTTTTTTTCTTTGGAAACTAAGCTAATTAATATCTAACACTTTTAGGTTGAACTAATCCGACGCAACAATGATATATAATAAGGAGGCTCGTTTTAGAGGTATCCCTCGCAAGAATGCATATGCTTGTGACTTGTGAGGTGCATGGCGGTTTGAAGCCATATGTGATACTAGGATGGCATGCGCGCCCGTGGCGCGCCGTAGACGATAAATTTGAGATTAATTTTTACATTGCATACGTATTATGAGTAAGGCTGAGGACTATGTGATAACATAAACAGCCGGATAAATTAGATTTGGTGGTACGTGTTTCGAAATAGATAGGCGGGTTGTGCTTTTCGATGGGCCGGGCATTTATTTGTGAGTTTATGCTGATTAAAAAAGTAAGAATGAAAAGAAAAAAGTGATTAGCTAACCTCCCTACCATAATTTTTTATCCATTTTATATTTTCCTTTTTTTAATCTTGAAATGTTGATCGAATTTTTTTGCATTATAAAAAAGTGAGAATAAATGGTGAGGCATTTCTATTTTTTTTATTGTATTCTTAGGTAGAACGAAAGAAAAGAATGAGTTATTTTAATTCGTTTCTCAACTAATTAAATTGTTAGAAAGGAATATATTTTTTATGGAACCTTGCAAAATATTATGACGTATTTGGTCTATCGTAAAAATCTTAAATTGAAAAGAATGAAGCGATTGGCTAACTCCTCTACCATAAATTTTTATCCTTTTTAATTTCTAATTAATCTGTAAAGATTTGGTTTTAAAATAATTTTTTTAGTTCGACATATTCTTTTTATGGATACCTACAAAATAGTACAACACATTTGCTTCGTCGTAAAAATATGAAAAATAGAATAATGAAGTGATTGGCTAACTTCGGTACCAGAAATTTTTATCCATTTTATTTTGTAATTCATCCGTAAAGGTTTGGTCTGAAAGTAAATTTTTTAGTTTGCCATAAAAATGTGGAATATAAGAAAAGAAAGAGTCATTTATTAATCCGTTTTTCAACTAAACCTAGAAATATTAGCAAGGCTCAATTTTTTGTATTTCTCTCATGTGTCTGTACGAAATATTATGACGCATTTGCTCCGTCGTAGGAAAATAAAAATGAGAAGAAAGAAATGATTAGCTAACCTTCCTACCATTATTCTTTATCCATTTTCTATTTTCCTTGTTTTGTCAAATACTAAAATGTTGATCCATTTCTCTTTTTTTGCATTCTAAAAAAATTGAAAAGTAAATGCTGATCCATTTTCTATTTTTTCATTATTTTTTCGCATCATTTTTCATGTGAGAAATAAATGCTGGTAAAAAAGGCAAAATGGGGTCGGGGCTGGGATTCGAACCCAGCCAGGGAAGCCTTACCAACCGAGCTGAGAGCGCACTGTGGTTGGATGGAACTGGGGAAAGGTAGTAAAGGATAGGAGGCCGCACAGCTATGAGAAAAATGGGAAAAATGGGCGCAGCCGCTGAGATTCGAACCGTGGTCTGCGCCATGAGACCTCGCCTTGCTAACCAAGTGAGCAAATGTCCGCGTTGTTGGTTTCCTTGCGGAAAAAAACATTTTATATATAAAAGAAAAACGGATGGCTGGATCTCGCCGTGCCTGCCCATCAGACGGCTAGGAAGCTCGGCAGTACTGTAGCATGCGTACAACGCGCTGATAGCGTGCAACGCGCTAGCGCGTTGTATATAAGAATGATGTGAGATGAGGAGGTCATGATTCATGAGTGAGTTGGGGTGTTGAGACGACCCTCCCAATTACCACATGCTAATGACATTGATCTTTAGGCTCGTAACCATAAGGTAATTGTGTAGGTGTCAGCATATACACCAGAAGCACATAACACAGCCTATGTCACATCGAGTGCATTGCTCAACTCAGAATACTGCAGCAGAACAATAATTAAACCGAGTCTTATGTTTTATTACATCATGATGCCACACAGGGCCAAATGTGGCTAGGAATCTAAGATGGAAGGGGAGGGCATGGTGTGAGGGAGGAGTTATAACTTAATTACAATTAATGTTGAGACAGTACATATATATGAACCCTTGGGTAGGTAAAGATGATACAGTGATCGATATATCATGGGTTAGGTAGGGAGTTGGAGTGGTTCACCCGAACTCAACCTCACAGGCTCACAGCAACGTACCAAAAAGTTGATTCGGTTTCACCCACATAATTAAAATACTTAAAGAATGGAAGTATAAATCTAAAATTCTAGTACGTTAAACGGGATATTGATGTATCGGACCATTCATTCCTCTGTCTCACAATCTAACGTTCTCATCATTTATGATTTAAATATAATTCATCTAAATGAGCGAGTAGTACATTTTTTTGATTGATTAACTGAACGGTTGAATCCAATATATATATAGTTAAAATATACTACATCTCATCTAACGCCGTACCAGAAACAACGTAGCATGCATTCCAAACAAGCCATTGTCTCTTCAATTCACTTTGAGATGATCGAGAGGCGAATCTGCTATTGACCGTACATGTGAATTGCTCGTCGATGGAGCTCATATGTTGGATTGGATGCCTTATTCCGATCGAGGCTGAGGAGATCTAGCTATCACATAGTCGGACGACGGCAGGCATGGAAGCGACGTGCATGCATGCATGTTCTTCAATTCTCTCCGCCCAAACGATATATCCTTTCTACCATGCACGGCCAAGAAAACCGAAAGCTCGAGAACTGCCCCTATGCATGGCAGTTGATAGAGTGCTTAATATATTGCATGTGAAGCCCGCCATCTTGATTTAAATCTTCACAAAAACAATAAAAATTCAAATCCCACTATGGAAATACTATGACCTTGTACATTTCAGGCTAGCGTAGCTTAGCGTAGCGTTTCAGCAAAATTTAAAAGTCTTTAAAAAGATGATTAAAAAATATAAAACAATAATTTAAAAATAGTTTTAGAATCTTTGAGAGGACTACTAAAAGTCTCAAAAAAATCATTACAAATTATTACACCATATAGGCTATAAAAAAACAAATTTTACTGAAACACTACGATACGGTACGGTAAGCTGAAATGTGTACAAGGCCTATGTTATATCCATGGGACCGGATCATCGGATCTTGCAATGCTCCTAAAAAGAAGGAAAGAGTCGCAGAAGCAAACAGAGCTAGTCCAGGAATATGAGATCCGTGACCCCAGCTCGTGCGCGTGAGCGTGTGCAAGCGCAAACGGTGCATGCCCGCATGCATATATAGGCCTTTCTTTTCAGCGTATCGTTGCGTTGGCGTATTACTGTAGCAAATTTTGAAAGCCCACAAAAGGAGGTCTAAAGATTATAAAAAAAAAATTAAAAAATAGTTTTAACATCTTTGGAAGGACTACTAAAAGTCACGAAAAAATCGTTACAAATTATCACAACATATATGCTATATAAAAATAACAAAATTTGCTACAGTAATACACAACGGTACAATACGCTGAAAAGAACAAGGCTATAGGGCGTGACCATCAGTGAAATTCCTTCGTCCCTCGTCAAAGAAATTTCATCAGTGAAATATGCATATATTTGAGAAGGATCATGATTTTTTTATGACAAAGATGATGCATGAAGGCCCTGAAATCATTTTCTTCACCATATTTCTCAGATATGCTATCATCAACCTTCTTCGACCTCGCCACGCCTCATGAGCAAAACCTCGAAGGCAACCACGGCAAACTACGGTAACCGCTAGCCCAAAGGTAGCTCTGGATCGAAACAAAAGTTCCATCATAGGATGACAAACGACCTACTATATAGTCCCACATATACTATATATCAAGGACGACGGTACCAGTCCGACCTAAGACTCTATTAAGAAGAATGTTGAAGTCAACCACCACCAGTCCACTGCCGTCATCATCACACTCCAGTGTTTTCAAGAAAAGTTACACAAAATTAAGCGGGTAAGGGGGTCGGTGTATGCAACCTTAAATTTGACATTAAAAATCGCATAGAGGTTGTTTCCATTTGACCCTTGGTGATAGCAGAGAATTCTCTGTAACTTCCTTACAAACAAAGTATTAATAGTTCCATATGCCATTCAGAAGAGAGCTCGTCATCAAACCACGTTGTGCAACCATTTATGCAGCAATTGGAGATAACAGTGAATTATAAGAGCAAAATGACAGAAAGGGTCCTCTTCACCCTCCCACCTCCGGCAAGAATAAAGCTCCTCATCAAGATTTGACTTTTTGTTAAATAAAATAAAAACTATGATAAAAAGATACCTAGTTTAGTTTTAAGATTTGAGATTAATTTAACGTATTGGGAATTTTATGTCATGCCAAAAAAAATTAAGATTAAGGAAATGTCGTGGTAAGTGCTTTCACATTAATTTGTGAAATATACGATTAGAAAATCTGCACTCGGCAATTCCAGAGGGTATAGTTTTCCAAAGCCAAATTCAGATAATATATTTGTGTACCATAATTATCTACATGTTCAGAATGACTAAGATAAATGAATAAACTGTCTGAACTGAAATGAGCCGAATGTCAAGCTAAGCTTTTGAAGGATTTTAAATATGCTTCTCAAAGTTGGTTTGCTTGTTTATGTTATTTTTAAGAGTTTTAAAACGTGTCTTCGTGGTTAAGAAAAAAACCAGACTAAAAACAAATTATTTTGTAGCTAAATAAAGCTAAGCTACTACACGCTGTAAGCTATGTATAATTGTACACCAACATAACCAGCGCATGGACTTCAAAACCTGAAGGAGAGAAAAAGGGTGTAAACCGAGATGATATATGGTTGTTCACAAGGTTGATTAACTGAAATTGGCCGCAGCCATTTTTCGATGCAATTAATGCAGAGGAGAGTCTCACCGTACGTGTTCATCATTTCGGAGATTCATCTTCCAAAAATCAAACGAGCGGCAGCGAAGAGATCAAATTTGTTGGGCAAAGGAAATGGCAAAAAGCTAGGTTCGGCCACGATAAGACGCCGGTTGTTCCGATGTGAAAGCCAGTGGGCACACGTAGTGACGAGTGACGACGACGCTGTCTGGTCTTTCTCGTCTGTATGTGGCTTCTTCAACGGAGTTTGAAGCTTCGATGTTTACTGCTGGATGGACGGTTGAGATTGCTTTTTAGGAAGTAAAGAGGACTAAAAATCATAGCCACCACTAACGTACCAGAGAGAGCTATTGTTGTTGTTGCTGCTGCTGCTACTGCTGCGAAGTGTGAGGAGCAACAGAGAGCACTACTAGTTTGTTTGGTTTTCCCAGCCCGCGAACACCGTGCCAACCCACGGCGAGCCTTCGGTGAGCGTTGGTGCCCGATTCCTTCGCCCTCGTCCTCGCCCTCGCCAACGCTCAAGCCCCGTTGAAATCGCAACCAAATTCATTGGCGCGTGTTGGTTCGCCATGGATTGGCGCCGAACCAAACCGCGTCTAAGTTGTTTGGCACGCCGTCGGCCGGATTGGCTAGCCATGGCCGGCAACCAAACACGCTCTACATCCTCCAAAAGAGAGAAGAGTTGCTCTATAATTTTTTCAATGGTCGAGGGCCTATGTCCCATATTGGTCTCAGCCATGCTCCGATTCCATCTCTGGTGGGCTTCACAAAAGAAGCATCTCACCACTTACTCCACGTGCATTTCTGAATGCATTGTTAATTAGGATTTGGCGAGCGGTTGCATATACCAAGGAGTTTTGCTACACACAAAACACCAATGTTAAATTTGGATTAAGTATAGGTGATCTAAACCATTATATATAAGAGAAGAATAAGGGTGCGTTTGGTTCTTTGGCTAGCTCATCTCTAGCCAAGCTAGGCTAGGCTAGCTCAGGTCGGTTTAGCTAGCCTTGTTTGGTATTCTTTGCCCAAGTCGTTAATTTCAGCTGTTTCGTAAAGATTGCCATCGAAGGAGAGCCGATTCGGCTCTCTCGGCTGAGCAAATTTTTTCTTGCCAGCTTAGGCTAGTTTGCCTAGAAAAGCTTTTTTTTCGCGCTAGCAAACAACTAGTCTAGCCTAGTAAGGCTATAGTCACCCTAGCCATGGATCCAAACGCTCCCTAAGGCCTTGTTCTTTTCAGCGTATCATACCGTTGCGTATTACTGTAGCAAATTTTGTTATTTTTATATATCCTATATATTGTGATATTTTGTAACAATTTTTTCGTGACTTTTAGTAGTCCTTCCAAAGATCTTAAAACTATTTTTTAATTTTTTTTATAATCTTTAGACCTCATTTTGAGAGTTCTTAAATCTGCTACAGTAATACGCCAACGCAACGATACGCTAAAAAGAACAAGGCCTTATGCCTCATATTACGTTTAATGTACAGTTAAAGAACTCAACAGCTCCATCCACAGTCCATGATGACGGTATATACGAATGCAGGCAACGCTTCACCATCGACATCTCACCACACCCTACATTGCCGGCCGGCTTGCCGAGCTTTTCCCACCGGTTCAGGTGAGCTGAGAGCATCCCCAGCAGCAGTGGCATCGAGCAGCCGGCATCGCTCTGTGTACACTACTGTTGGGCAAGAAATTCAAATGGCAGACACAAAGGCACTGCAAAAAAAAAACACAATGGGCGGGAAGAAAAATACTGCAGCGCGTTGATGCAGAAGCGTGATGGCGAATCTGCTGCTCATGCTCTAAGAGCAACTTCAGCAGCTCCTCTATATTTTTCCTCTAAAACACTATTAGCGTCCCCTCTATCCACCCCTCTAAAATTCCTTCAGAACTTACACTACCCTCTAAAAGATTCCTTCCCTCCAGCAGCTCCTCTATATCTGCTACAGTGATTTCCAGGAACTCCTGGAGTTGCTCTAAGGCTCACTCGCTTGTGGGGTACTGAGCGGTACACGCCCCACGGGCTTGACCTTCATTCACAATTACTCGGCTTGAGCTGACTCTTGCACCAAAATCATAGCAGCACGAATATATTTTTGAGATGAATATGAATATATCTATATGTGTAGTTTTCGAGTGTCCGATCTAAAAATATTTCTTTAAAGTAAACATGGATAATGTTTTTAAACTACGATTTGAGTGTATCTTGAACGTCAAGTTTTTTTATGGTAAGAACTAACAAGGCAGCAATATGTTAAAGTCCTCTTTTTCTCTGATCCCTAATGGATATTCTTTATCGCCAATCCATGTAAATCTTGTCTTGTACATATGTGACTCTGAACTATGATGGAACTAATAAATAAGTAATTTATGTTATTGGTGATCAATTTCATTCCCATCCAGCTCTTGGATTGATCAGCCAATCGTGGTGCCACTGATCGGCCCACCTGGACACTTCTTCACATGGGCTGGGCTAAGCACCTGTTGTCAAGTCAATAGGCATGTGGGTATAAGCACACAAAGCTAGCTCCAATTAGTTGGGCCAGGCCCCTGAGCCCACCTACTCCGAGGCCTAGATCCACCCCTGCTTTCAGACACGTCTTTATATTTTCTATTTTTGCTGGTGTTCTTGGACATAAAGATTTGTAATTTTTTGTGGACATCAAAGATTCAACATGTTTTTGCCATAAATTGTCACACACACACGGTCCCTTCTTCCCTTCATCGAGTTCCGGTTTGGATTCGGGTAGTACTTGAATTTTTCTGCTGGCTACGAGTTACCTCTGGCTCTTATTCCAACACTCCTCACGCAGAGGCTTCTTCAGATCTCAAATGTGAAATAGAAGTGCACGACTTATTTAATTGCGTTGGTTAGGATTCAAACACATGATCTTGTGCTTTGATGCCATATTAAGTTGTATGCACTAACCAACTCATTCAAAAAGCTTAAGTTAATGAGAAAAGGGTGGACAATACACTTATACTTTCCAAGAACAAGATAAGGTGAGGAAAGAGGTTAGAGCGTATTTTGTTCTTCAAAATTTCATAAAAGAATAATTGGTACTTTTGCGACTTATAATGACATGAAGGCAATTTTCCATGTAGTAATGGCATATTTGTGAAACGCCTAACTTTCTAATAACATCAAAACCAAGAGATTTACACAAAGACGTTGGTAGAAAAGAGATATGGGAAACCATGGAATAATGCAGATGCATTAATTTTCGTTCATATATAAACCAAAGAAATAATGCAGATGCATGCATTAATTTTCATTCATATACCAAAACTATATATAGTAATAATATCTATCGATCTATAATAGTATTAATTACGCTTGTAATATATCCTGATAGTTTAAGATAGGAAATTAATCTCTCTGTAGCAGCGCTCAATTAAGAAAACCCAAATCACGGTGACACCCTGTGCCAAGGCGAACGATTACTGCAGCGTGAGCAAAATCACAATGAACAAACTGAAGTCTTAACCCGCGATCTCATTCTCATCTCCTCGATAACCGAGGGGAAGCGCTGCCTGAGCCGGAAGTAACCCTCGGTGAGCGCCGCCTCCCTGAAGTTCTCCTCCTCCATGAAGAAGTCGAGGCACCTGCTCTTCAGCTCCGGGCAGCCGTGCAGCTCGGCACAGGCTAGGGTTTCGGCGACGTTGTCCACCGTCAGGTTGCGGCCCAGCACGTAGGCGCTCACGAGCTTCAGCTTGTCCACCCTGAACCGCTCCGCCGCCGCGAGGAGATCCTGGAGCAGCTCGGCGGTCAGTGTCGGCTCTTGGTCGGCGTCGTCGGCGTCGTCGGGCACTGCCAGTCCGTCGGTGTAGATGAACCGGAGCAGAAGCTTGAATGTTTCAGGCTCAATGTCCTGCAGGGTGATGCATGGCGGCGCGGCGGCGCCCCCGGTTGCGACGAGCGCCTCCTTGAGCACCGGCGAGCGGGCGGCGAGGATTCGCCGGTGCGCCGGGAACGCCTCGCCGCCGACGGAGACGGAGACGTCCGAGCTGTCGGCGCGACCCAGAAGGCTGCCCATGTCGCCGCCGCCGCCGCCGCACATGGCCGTGACGCCGCACACGACGGTGACCACGCCGCCGCTCGCCGCGCAGAGCGGCTCCAGGTCGCTCCGCCTCGCGAAGCGGCGCCACACGGAGTGGCGGGTGTGGCGGAGGCCCCGGATCATCTCGGACCTGTATGCCTGGGGCGAAGGCCGCTCTCCGGCGGCGTCGCCGGCGACGACGACGAAGGCCTCGAAGATGGCGTCGATGTCCCTGAGGGACCTGTTCCGCAGGTAAAAGAAGAGGCAGAAGTGCTCACCGTCGTTGTCTTCCAGGACTCCACGCGGGTGGAGCATCACCGTGCAGTCGTGCTCCCCGACGGCGATATTGGTGTAGAAGAAGAGCTCGTCGCCGGCGAGGTTCACCTCGATCTCGGCGAAGCTGGGCTTCAGCGCCATCTCTTGTACGGTTGCTATGATTGTTAGCTTGCAACTTGCGATCAGGGGATCGATCGATCGATCAACGGAGGCCGGTTATTTATAGCTAATTCACCACACGAGTCGCGAGGATTATTAGCAGCGAAAGGAAATCGGAGACTTGTACATGTTCGGAGACCGTAGTTGGTAGGGATACGTCTTGAGTCGAACACCAACACAGGACGCCTGTTTCCGGAAAGGATAGGAAAACAGAGGCAAAGGGCGTGTTGGCTCGTACCCAATGTCTTTAATTTGCCTTATTAATTACTACCTATTTGCTGTTCGTAAGGTAACTTTAGAAAAATTTGGGAGCGTCTGGAGGGCAAGCGCCCAAAAAAACAAAAGCCAAAAAAAATTTGACTGTCAGTTGATTTTCTATCCGTTCATTATATATGTTATAAGATTCGTGTTGGGGAGAGGTAGAGGTGTAAACGGCCGGATTGGATAATGGCCGAACCATATATATCTTTAACACATGTTTTTCTCATATAATCGGATCCAGTTACGGATATTTCGGATACGAATACGGGATCGGATATTGTTGGGCACCAATATGAAATCGAATATGAATCGAACCGAATACGGTTACAGATATTTTATCGAAGTATGAAACATAACCAGACAGGAAATAATTTCAAATCATATTAACAAGTGGCATATATTCATAAGCCAACAAATAGTTTTAGCTTTCAAAATATAGCGGCATGTAGATACATTCATAGACAGAAAAAACCAAGTAAACAAGACGATCTATCATGTGTATTTAATTTTAGAAATCAATAAAGACCTACATAATTCATGCAAGTTGCGTTGTTGGGCCTTAGACTAGTTGGGTTGTTGCATGTAGGATGGGTGGGCCTTAACCGGGTATCCGAAAAATTATCCGATCCGGCGGTATTGACCGTCTCGTATCTGATATCATATCTGAAACTAAATATCCGATAACCAAATCCAAAAAAATCTAAAAAAAAATCTAACCCGATTCTATCCGAAAAATATCCGAACTGATTACACCCATAGGAAGAGGTGTCGATGTAGCGCGGGAGCAGCACGCCTTACTTGTCATGCATTTCGCCGACCAGAACAACAGGGATAAAACCTTTTCGGCAAAACTAATGCTGCAAGGTGTTTTTAATCCTTATAAGCATTTTGTCCGCATAATTGCTTGTAACGGTGGTGAATGTAATAGAATGATACTCCCTCCGTTCCAAATTATAGTTCACTGTTGACTTTTGAAAACGGTTTTTGACCATTCGTCTTATTTAAAAAAATAATGTAAACATGTAAAAATATAAGTCATGCTTAAAATATGTTTAATGATAAAACAAACCACAATAAAATAAATAATATTTACGTATATTTTTTTAATAAGACGAATGGTAAAATAGAATATCAAAAAGTCAACAGTGAATTACAATTTGGAACGAAGGGAGTACATGTTGGAGCAGTTTATTCTTTTCGTGGTATTCTTTGTAGGAGAATGCTTCTTATCGCACGTCTGATCATGCGGACGCTGCGTCCAGCAGCCCACCGCGTACCGTGGACGCACCACGGACCAACGCGATTTAGCCGGTCCAACCAATCACAGTCGCGCGTGACCGATGCAATGTTCTATAGCGCAGCGTAGCTAACTCTCGTCTGTGCATTTGTAATTAGGTTTTTTCGTTTTCTTATTTTTATATCTTTTTATTCGGAGTCCAAATCGCGTAGAGCAAATTTCATAATTCATCTAAATTCCTACTGAACTCATTTTAAATACTTTTCCTTTTTTCTATTTTTTTGAATTTTTATATTTTATTGGTACAATTGTTCCAGCAGACATGATTGATTGTACCGAGAGGCTAGACTAATTGTTCCAGCAGGCAAGATAAATTGTTCCGGCAAGCTAGACTCATTGTTCCAGCATACCAAATACATTGTTCCAGTAGTCAAACTTTATTGTTCTAGTAGTCAAACTTTATTGTTCAAATAGGCAAAACCTTATTTGTTCCAGTAGGCAAAAGTTATTGTTACAGAAAGCAATTTTTATTGTTCCAGTAGGCAAACCTTGTTGTTCCAGCAGGCAAATATTATTGTTTCAGTAGACCAAATACATTTGTTTTCAGTAGCAACTTTTATTGTTCCAGTAGGCAAACCTTGTTGTTCCAGCAGGCAAACATTATTGTTTCAGTAGACCAAATACATTTGTTTCCAGTAGCAACTTTTATTGTTCCAGTAGGCAAACCTTGTTGTTCCAGCAGACAAAAATTATTGTTCAAGTAGACCAAATACATTTGTTTCCAATAGACTAAATACATTGTTTCAATAGGCAAACTTTATTGTTTCAGTAGACAAAACCTTATTTGTTCTAGAAGGCAAAAGTTATTGTTACAGAAGGCAAAAGTTATTTTTCCAGTACGCAAAATTCAACTCTTCTAGTAGGGCAAACCTTATTGTTCTAGTAGGCAACTTTTATTGTTCCAGTAGGCAAACCTTGTTGTTCCAGCAGGCAAACCTTGTTGTTCCAGTAGGCAAACCTTGTTGTTCCATCAGACTAGACATATTGTTCCAATTGGGTTTAGCATATTGTTATAACAGACAAAATACCAAGTTGTTCTATCAGACTAAACATATTGTTCTAATAGGTCAAATTAATTATTCCATCAGTATAGACAAATTGTTTCAGTAAAATTTATACAAGTTGTGGTCCATCAGACTAGACACATTTTTTGTTCCAATTGGATTTAGCCTGTTGTTCTAGCAGACTAAATACATCGTTCTAATAGGTATACGAGTTGTTCTATCAAACTAGACATGTTGTTCAAATTGGTTTTAGCCTATTATTCCAGCGGGCCAAACACATTGTTCCAACATGTATACAAATTGTTCCATCAGGCTAGGTATATTGTTCCAATTGACTTTAGACTATTGTTCCATCAGGCCAAATACCAAGTTGTTCCATCAGACTAGGCGTATTGTTTCAATAGGCCAAATTAATTGTTCCATTAGTATAGACAAATTGTTCCAGTAAAATTTATATAGCAGCATGGTCTTGTTTTGTTCGTAAAAATGTGAGGAATACGTTGGTGAAAACGGTTTGTTGATTGGAGAACCCAGTCAAAAGTTATCGTCGTTTAAAGAAAAACGAGGAAAAGGGATCTTCGCTAACATCATTGATGACATCATCGTATGCAACATGGAGGGATGGAGAGCGTGTTTCCTGCTGAGTGTGGCTGCAAGTTTATTTTGTGCTGCATGCTACATGCATCTGCTGCGGGCTGGGCTAGCCGTGCGCGGGCGTCCGACGGAATTAGTTTCCGTCGGGTGTCCGATCCATAGTAGCCCCCTAATCTTTATCTCTTTTCGAGGGCTCCTAAATTTGCTACAATAATATGCCAACGCAACGATACATTAAAAAGAACAAGGCATAGATCTTATCTCATCTTCGTGCAAGCATCATTTCTATGCATACATACATGACAAAGTATTTGGCGTAAAAGTTTTATAGACGTACAAGTGCAAAAACTCATTATGATCTCTTAGATCCAATCTAAACAGTCTAAGATGCTTTGAGGTATAACTCTCCCCTCACACTTATGCACTTGTGCGCAATGGTGATTGTTTCTTATGTTGTTATGTTTTAGTTGCACATCTAGATGAGATCCAAGTGTTAAGAACGGTTGTTTGTATTTGTGTACTGAAAAATCTTTTGCACCGAATATTTTTTCTACGTATAGATCATTGATGGAAAAAAAATGGCCCCGACGAAACAAAGACAAAACGTTTGGAGTTTGCTATTCATACGCCACGCGATGTTTGCTTGCCCTTCCGTGCTACACTGCGGCAGGGCCTGCAGCTGCTCATGCTTTTTTTCGTGGAAGCAAATCCTCTGCCGTTCAAGCAAAAATGCAAAGGGGTACTGTAGCAGGGAGGCAAAAAATGCACGAGCACTGTAGCAAAAACACAGTTCAATGGCACTGGTCACGGTTACTGTATCAAAAACACTGTTCACTGACACTATTTATTTTCACGGTTTGCCACTGTTCATAGGTAAAAAGGCACGAACACTGTTCACTCTCTGCCTTTGATACTCCACGGCAGAGGATAAATTTCCTTTTTATGTTAGGGCTGTCGCGTCCTGGGTGCGTTCACGGCTGCTATCACGCCGTCACATTTCTGGTGAGCCTGTACGGGGAACTTCTTCTTGAGCCGTGGCGAGTTCTTAGCCACGAGCCCACGACGAGCCCATGAACTATACGGTACAAAATATTTTGAAAGGTTTGGAGATTCGGAAACACTTTTGTCCGGCCGTCCGACCGTTTGGACCCGCGCAAGCCAGTGGGCCTTTAGCCAGGCCGGCCCATGCATGCGAGCACGCGGGCATTTTGATCACGCGCGAGGCAGTAAAAAATCGATGACGCAAGCTGACGTCAGCAAAATTCGGTTTTTGTATTTTTGTTTCGGCGACCATAATTTTTGACTGGGTACTCAAATCCAAAAACCGTTTGCACCAACGTGCTCCTCGTATTTTTACGAACAAAATAAGATATAAGTTGCCATATAACTCTTCAAACTTATCTGGTGAAACTTGGGTTTCGCCTACTCAAACTTGGATTTCATATTCGTAAACTTGCCGAACTATCAAGTTTCGTCAGGTTTAATGTAAGTTTCATCAAGTTTCAACAGGTCTCATTCAAGTTTCTTCAAGTTTTATCAGGTCAATTTAAGTTTCAACAGGTTTCATCCAAGTTTCATCAGGTTACATCGAAGTTTCATCCAAGTTTCATCAGATTTCATCAGTACACGGCCAAGTTTCATCAGCACACGACCAAGTTTCGCTAGTATAGGTGTAAGTTTCATAAGTGCCTTCTCCTAGTTCCGCATTAAAAAATTGAAAAAGTGAAAAAAATCAAAAAATTTAAAAAGTATTTAAAATGGGTTGCTCATGATTTTAGAAGAATTATGAAATTTATTCCACGCATTTTGAACACTGTTTGAATTTTGTACAAAAATCAGAAGTTTAATTAGAAATTTAATCAAACGCACTGCTGCTAGCTAGTCGCCTGGGAACGCAGGTCGCAGGCACACGACAGCGCGTACAATTGACCCGGTGTTGGCGATCGGACGGCCGGGGCTGATCCGGCGCGAGTGCCCTGGCCGGACATCCGACGCCTCACGCTTGCCTCGGAGATTCTCTACCTTTCTTCTCTGGTCACTCAGAATTCGGATCCTACAAAAGTTTGGTGTTTGAAAAGACGCTACATTGGCTACCTTCTTTCAGATGGGGTTGGAGCCTCGGAGGCTTTGGATTCCTACCTTTTCAGCTAAAAAGCTGGCGTGAACTATTATACGAAAAGATGTTCGGTGAAAAAAAATGTAAAAATTGTATTTTGTGAGTTTCAAGAAAAACGCAGAGAACTTATTTGGCAACAAACTTTACAAAAAAAACTCTGCTTTATAATATATAGAGTTTAATAATGTATGGATACAAACTATAGTTTCAGCCAACTTCATTTTCTAGTTTTTTTTACAAACTACAGTATGTTTGTTTGCATCGTTTTTGTTGAAACAAAACTTTGATCATAGAAAGGAGAAGTAAAATATTTAGCTAACCGCAATAAAAAATTTTTTGTGTCAAGTGGAGTTGCAAAAACTAAATAAAATGGATTCAGCAAAAGGATTGCGAAAGTGGGCCTTAATTCTGTATCACATATCCTACACTTTTCTAAACAATGGTAGTTTCAGAAACCATAGTTTTGCTTTGCAATCAAGAAAAAGTCTATTTGACAGTCTAAATTATTGCTCTTTGTCCATATAATCCCTTAATTGTAAAACTAGGTATTCTGCTTTATAATATGCAAAGTTTAATAATTTATGCATACAAACTACAGTTTTGATTATCTCCATATTGAGCTTAGTCTTTCTAGGAACTACAATTAATTTGTTTGCATGGTTTTATTGGAGCAAAACTTTGATATAGACAATTAAAGGACAAGTGAAATAACTAGATAGCCACAATCAAAGTAAGAAAAAAATGGTGTGGGGGTGTAGTTGCAAAAACAAAAAGGCTTCAACCAAAAAGGGGTTACGAATTGTGCCTAAATACGTATCCAAACACGTAGCACTTTTCTAAACAATGGTAATTTCAAAAACCATAGTTTTGCTTTGGAACCACGAAAAAGTGTACTTGATCCAGCTAAAACGGTTATTCTTCTTCTATATTACACTGAGCTGTAAAACTAGGTATTATGGCCCATATACTATACAAAATCAAATGAATAACCCCTAAATCACATCAGTCCCTGAACCTATCCTATCTTTGAGCTACTGAACGTTGGGCATCAGAAGCATGTGCGCTATCACGCTCCTAAACTACCTGGTTATGCTTCCGAAGCACATCATTAAATACCACGGCTGAAGCATCATTGTGTAGCTCGTCATCGCCGCCTTCGACTTCTACGTACAGTATCGGCTATAAAGTGATGAAGATATCTCGTAGCTGACAGTTCGCAGTGGGAGTCATGACTGTGACGTCACAGAAATCGAAGTTACTACCGAATTCGATGGCATAATCCAGTATGTCAACCTTCTCCGCAAATAGAGCATTGCTATTGAAAGCATTCTCCTCTTCCTAAAACACGACGATATGCTTCATGGCAGCTTTTTTTTGTCCTTATAAAAAAGAGGTTAGCAACTCCAACTCCCCCTCTATATTTCCTCTCTAAAACACTATTAGTGTCTGTTGTAGTAGGGGACACCCATCCCCCACGAACTAGTGGGATCAGCGAACCAGTCTATAAAGTAGGGGGAGAGGCTATCTTGAAGGGTTGCTTCGCGTACACTAGGCGAAGCAATTGCGAATCAGAGAAGAGAGTGCCCCCCGAAGGGGGTTTTGTCTCCTTCGGGTGTGGCTATCGCAAAATAAACCATGGAAACCCTCTCGGAGGTAAAGCGAAGCAAGGACACCACCCAAGACCAGGGAAGCCTAAGTCCAAAATTACGGAGCAAGGGCCATTGCGGAGATTAAGGGGACAACAAGTACGGTTTGTTACAAGGGACAAGAACCGTATCATGTGTCAGGGGGATACGATAGCTAGCTGTAACAAACCACTTCAGGTGACAGGGGAATCATAGTTTGTTGTAACAACCAGGTCCCCTCCGTAATTTCAGTATTACCCTCACTTTAGTAAAAAAGGCAAGGACAATTAGGTCCAATCAGAAATTCCGAAGGGGTGTTTCCTTCGGGACCCTCAGGATTGGGGGCAGGTTGAGGTCTAGGAGATTTTTTCATAGATTTTTCTCTTTTACCCCCGCAAGATTCCCTCGGGGAAGGTTTGTAAAGACACAATGTAATTTAGCCCCCTACTATAAATAGGGGGTCCCCCAGTAATGAAGGCAAGCTGTTCAATTCTCGCAGGCTAGCTACTCTGATATTGCTCAGTTTCCCTGATCTGCTTCGCGAAACATTGTACTGTGCTTCGTGGGGGGTAGCTCTTTATAAATTCGTTGTCTGACTCGGGCCACCGATAGCGTCCCCTTTATCCATCCCTCTAAAATTCCTTCATAAATTACACTACCCTCTAAAAGATTCCTTCTCTCCAGCAGCCTCTCTATATCTGCTACAGTATTATAGAGGGCCACCTGGATTTGCTCGGTACTTTGGGCTTCCGCGAGATTTAAAAGGAAAATTCGGACACTATGCGACCTGCTGGGTGGTGGAGCCGTGCACATGTAGAAGTAGTGGAAAATGTCATGGTAATAATTGGTGCGCACGCGACTAGTGTGGGAAGGTCCGTAGCATAGTGTCATCAGTGACGTGACATATTCTGCTCGTGCTATACAGTTTGCAAGCTATGCCGTCGCTGTGGCAAGTACGGCCTTAAACTCACGAAAACGTACATCACATGCGGTCCAATATCTGTTTAATATATTATCCAGATAACATCACACTGCCTCTTGCAAGATTCTCTGCTGGGAAAGAGGGCCTTCATGCTATGCAAGTCAACCCCTCAAGCAAATAGGGACCTCACTCCTCGTCGGTTGGCTAAAAATAAAAAAATGGTTGATGTTTTCTATAATAGTAAATAACTAAATTTACATTTGTTATAAAAAAGATGTAAAAATCAACTAGATGATATTTTTAGTTGTTGAATGTTTTATTTAAAAGAGGAAAACAAGGTACACAAGTGGCTATCTAGAAAACTGAATGTGTGTGCCAACATAGCACATAGACTTTTTTATAGCTATTTATAACATCGAACCAAACGTAAATTTAGTTATTTACTAGCGTAAATATGTTGACTGAAATTTCATCTATTTTCAGACGACTGATAGGAAGCAATTCCGTTATTATATGAGTAAAAGATAAGTCCATTTTATACGTATATACCTATGAGTAAATCCATGTAACCTTTAAACTTTGGCAATCCATGCAGCCGTTGCTAACTTTGAAAAACAGAGCAAATAAAACTAAAAATTATTTAGCGGTATCTTCATCCAATTTTTAATAATAATAAGTCCATTTACCTCCCTCAAATTAGCGGTGTTTGGACACGTCAAAGAACCCTCCTTTCTGGACAGTGGGAGTACCAAATCCACCGATGGATTCCTCCCAAGAATAACACGGCATGACGTTAATTAAGCTTAAGCTAAGAATAGAGAACGAAATTACCGAATGAAAAACATGCATGCCAGATTGCCACGTTACACTTAGATTTGGCTGAGTCATCGCATGTTTATCAACACAAGTCTCTTTATAATGCATGTGTGTTAATTTCAGTGATATGAAGTCCATAAACGTTTAAAACGCAGAACAAACAACAGAAGTATGAATTTATCCTTCTAAATAAAGCCTTCTAGGTTTCCACGCAGCTAGGGGTGGAAAATGGAAACGAAAAATCCGTATTATCCGGCATCCGTATTCGAAAAAGCACTATTCGTATCCGATGTTATCCGTATTTGAATACAAACACTATCCGTATCCGACGCTATCCATATTCGAAAAAATGATATCCGTATTCGCATTATTCATATCCGTATCCGATGTTGAAGTCTTTATTTATATCTAGGATGAGACAAAAACATTTGAAAAAGGTGATATCCGAAACCGTATTCGTATCCGAGGATATCCGGATTTGTATTCGGGTATATCCGTATTTGAATATGAGATTATCCGAATCCGTATTCGTATTCGCTTAAAAAATATGGATACGAATACGGTAAAAGTACTATCCGATCCGTATCCGATCCGTTTCCAACCCTACACGCAGCAGTGTAGATTGTTTTTTAGCCTTTCTGCACGCTGAGCTTGGATGCATCAAGGAGACCCAGCCTCACTGCACAGTCGACGCTGCTGTCCAGTATCTCCTCCATCCCGTACTTGTACCTGAAACCCAGCTCCCCCAGCTTGTTCCTGTCGGGCTGCACCCTCGCGACCTCCTCAGTCCTGACACCGATTCAAATATTCAAGGGATCAATTGCAATAGTGTTACAATCTAATATCTAATCAATCACAACAGAGAAGGATGCAATTTTGTCAGACTTCATGTCATGCAAATGAGAAGTTCAACGAGGTTCCATAGAATTCAGGGTTCACAATACCAAACGCTGTCCGGTACAGCAAATCGACTGGTAAATCCAATCCAAATTCAAAATTTTCAAATTCAACATGCAACATTTTTCAAGCGGGTTTTGAACATAAACTGATATCGATCACCAAACCATTGGTTTTCATGGGAAACCGAGCGGTTTTCAGTTCAAACTTCAAACTAACCAATTTCGATACCAATTTCTTGACGGCCTCAAAAATGAGGTGAGGCATTCAGACGCACCGTGGCTGGTAATCGGCGATTTCAACCTCATCCTGCACTCCGACGACAAGAATAATTCGAACGTGGATCTAGGTTTGATGGACGCTTTCAGATCCACGATCCACAGCCTCCATCTCCGAGAGCTTCACCTCTTGGGTCGTCGTTTCACCTGGAGCAATGAGCGTGTCATGCCATCACTGACGAAAATTGACAGGGCCTTATGTACCACGGCATGGGAGCTCGCCTTCTCAGATTCGATCCTTCTTAGACTCCCGTCTTTGAGCTCAGACCATGCCCCCCTCCTGATCAGGGCCACCCCAAAACAACCGGCTGCCCGTCATTTCAGATTCGAGAACTACTGGACTGCCTTGGAGGGCTTTTTACCCACGGTCCAAACTGCTTGGGAGCGGCCCGTATCCAGCGATCACCCTTTCAAAAGACTGCACATCAAGTTAGAGCGTACAGCCAAGGCACTTTCCTATTGGGCTCGCACCAAAATTCCCTGCATCCGGCTTCAACTAGCGATTGTTAGTGAGTTGATCTTGTTGTTTGATAAGGCCCAGGAAGCTCGTGTCTTGACCGACACGAGAGGGCTCTCGATCGCCACGAAGGCCGTGGTCACAGTTCGACAACCATCCACAAAATCCGCATCAAGCAGAGAGCGCGCCTTTCGTGGCTTCGGTTAGGTGATGCCAATACCAAATTCTTTCACCTAAAGGCTTCCAATAGGAAAAAAAGAACTTCATTTATTCCTTAGTCACCCCTTCCGGAACCGCTATTGAGCACGACCAGATGGAGCAGGAGTGCTCCCGCTTCTTTGGGGACCATCTAGCCTCGAACTCCCCGAGGACTTTAACCCTGGCGTGGGAAAGATTAATCCAACCAAGGCATGATCTCCTGGAGCTTGAAGACCCTTTCACGGAGGAGGAGATCAGCGCGACCATCAGGTCAATGCCTATAGACAAAACGCCTGGTCCGGACGGGTTCAACGGCACCTTTTATCGCGTGTGTTGGCATATCATCAAAGACGACTTGATTGCGGCGGCGACGTGGTTTGCGTATGGTCACTCAACGCACTTCTCTCTTCTCAACTCAGCCAATATCATTTTGATTCCTAAGAAACGGGATGCGAAGAATCTAGTAGATTACAGGCCCATTAGTCTCATCCACAGCGTCGGCAAAATTTTCTCCAAGCTGCTCGCCAATAGACTGGCGGTTAAGCTCGATCACCTCGTGGCTCCGGTTCAGAGCGCCTTCGTAAAGAAGAGATGTATACAGGACACCTTCCTTCGTACCCAGGCTAACATCCTAAAGCTCCAACGACAGAATAGCCCGACGCTTTTTCTCAAGCTGGATTTTGCAAAGGCCTTTGACTCGGTCCAATGGAGCTACCTCCTTGAGTTGCTCCAGGCTAAGGGATTTGGAGCCCGTTGGAGGGATTGGATCACCACTCTTCTCGGTTCGTCTTCATCATCGGTTATTCTCAATGGGATCAGGGGTCCGGGTTTCATCCACGAAAGGGGACTTCGACAAGGAGACCCCCTCTCCCCCATGCTCTTTATCCTGGCCATGGACCCGCTACACAAGCTTTTTGACCTGGCGGATGAGAGTAACATCCTTGCACCTGTGGGGAACCCCCCAATTCGATAGCGTATCTCCCTCTTTGCGGATGATGCGGCCATCTTCATTCAACCTAACAAGCACAACCTTGACTCCACCCTCACTTTGTTGGACACCTTCGGGGCAGCCTCCGGCATCACCTTGAACAAATCCAAGTGTTCGGTATATCCAATCCGCACCGATGGGGTCTACTTGGAAGCCACTCTCAACTCCTTTGATGGCCTTAGAGGCTCGTTCCCTTGCACCTACCTTGGGTTGCCTTTACGTCTCCGTAAGCTTCGCAAGATTCACTTCATACCCCTTTTGGAAAAGATCGGAGGCCGGCTTGCCCCTTGGCGGGGCAAGTTCTTTTCCAAGGCTGGTCGTTTAGTTCTTGTTCAAGCTGTCCTCTCGGCCATCCCGACCTACATGATGGCCTCCATTCCCCTTCCCAAGTGGGTCATCAATAGGATTGATCAACTCAGACGGGCTTTTCTATGGACCGGCAATCAACACGCAAACGGAGGCCAATGCCTGGTGAATTGGAAGGTGGTCTGCAGACCCAAAAACCACGGGGGATTAGGTATTCCGGACTTACACCGCTTTGGTCGTGCTCTACGTCTCCGATGGCTTTGGAAAAATTGGAGATCTGTGAACTCTCAGAGCGCCACTGACGCCATCAACTTTAACACGACAGACATTGCACTTTTCAGAGCGTCCACTCGGGTAGTGGTTGGCAATGGAGAGCACTTCCGTTTCTAGGAAGACGCCTGGCTAGATGGCCTTTCGCCCAAGGAGGTCGCCCCCCTCTTGTTTGCCACTGCCACGCATAAAAATCGATCACTCCGGGACAACCTACAAAATCATAAGTGGATGCAGTCCTTGGCACAATTGACCACTGAGGAGCAGCTTCTTCAGTACATCATGCTCTGGGAGAAAATTAGCCAGGCCACACCCCTTTCAGATCAACCGGACGAGTTGATTTGAAAACTCACGCCGCATGGATCCTTCACGACCAAGTCGGATTATCAGATCCAGTTTGCTGGCGCCACGCGTTCGACATGGGCGAGCTTTGTTTGGAAGGCACATGCGGAACCCAAGTGCAAGTTCTTCGCGTGGACCCTTGCCCAAGGCGGGCTCAACACGGCAGATGTTCTAGCCAGAAAGGGGTGGCCAAACCAACAATTATGTTGTTTGTGTAACTTGATGCCGGAAACCTAAGATCATCTCTTCAAGCACTGCGCCTTTGCTATTGAGGTTTGGAGCATCGTCTTCGGGCCGCCGTCGACCACGACGGCCCCCCTTTGGGTTTGGTGGGAACGCTTGAGTTCTAGTCTCTCTCCTGCCTCGCGTAAGGAGCTGAATGGCAAAATGATTTACTGCCTCTCGAACATTTGGAAGGAACGCAACCGTCGAATCTTCAACCAAACCTCCCAATCACTGATGCTCACGGCTAGGGACGCGACCGATGGCTACCAGTTGTGGCGTTCAACGCCGGTAGATCCCGGCTAGTGGTCGGCTAGGGTTGTGGTCCCTCTTGTAAATACAACTCTGTTTTTACCCTTCTTCTATTAATGGAGCGGCGGAACTCCCGCCTTTTTGTTCAAAAAAAAAAAAAGATATTGTTCGTCCCCAGATTTAAAATTTGAAGCAAAAAAAAAGGAGAGTTCTTTTATCTGGTTTTCTGCGGTCTTTGACGGAAACCACATATGTCGGTGTGCCGGATTTTGTGTGTGATTTGGAATTCTAAACATTGCCATAGTTCAGTGAAAAAAGCCACGGGTGAAAAAAGCCTTTACTCTCTCTGGAGGTCGAGATGAGGGTACTTGCTGGCGTAGTGGTTGACGATGTCGTTGATAGTTGGGTAGGTGGCGGCACACAGGAACCGGCCAGAGATGGACGGCTGCTCCATGCAGAAGACAAGAGCGTTGCAAACATCACCGACGTGCACCAGCGGCATCGAGCCCACCAGCCTCTGCAACAACCTCATGAACCCTAAACGGGGCTCGTCCTGGGCCACTGGAGATACAGTGCCTTCTAACGTCTCTGGGACACTGTCCAGAACTGTGTCACCTGCGACGAGGCTGCAGGCCAAGGTGACCACCTCGAACGCTGGGTTCTCGCCTTCGTTGTAATGCAGCAGCTCCTTCTCTGAAAGGAGCTTCGACAGTATGTACTTCTGCAAATGATAAGTTATTGTTATTCTGAGCGAAATTTGATGGGTGCATCATATACTGCCAGGGTTAAGTTGATTACCAACATATTAGCTGCAATTACATGTTACAAGAATCAAAGTTGACTTGCGACCATCTGATAATGACTCCCAGACCAAATAAACTGCTGATGCCAAGGGATCATGATTTAGATCACGAAAACAGATTTGCAACGCACAATGGTGCCTTAACTCTCATCTCAGCAGTTGGATAAAAATGAATGGACAAAGACAGTCCAAATAGATCGTTATAGTACCAGAGCTAAGAAAATACTACATTGAATATTATTGCCGCAATGATTAAGGTCCAGTTCCTTTCAGCTTAACAGTTTAACGGCTTAACAACTTATCTACGTTTTAAAAAGACATATGCTTGAGTTTTTTGAGTTTATTTTTTCGCTGTTTTGAATGTGGGTCCTAACGCTTTAAAAAGCAAGTCAAACGAAATGGATCCGAAACTCGAGACTATCGCGAGAAACACTTGAAATTTAATCATTTCAAATTTGAATTGCTCAAATTGGTAGTTAAAAATTTGAAAGAAACAGGCCTAAGACTACCTACACAATAAATGTTTAGACGCAAATTTGACCATTAATTGCTCTTGCAATTTATTACAAACCCCCCCACTAAATTTACAATATTATGGAATACTCTTCAAGACAAATATAGGCATATGGTTTTCATGTTCTCAATCTGCACATTTTTACAAATATTCATAACTAAAATTTTAAAACGAGACTTGCACATAACTCAACCATGAAATATTTGTGACCGGAGGAGTACAATATTCATTTTAATCCATGCATCTATACTTAATTCAGCGACTGAAAAGATACCAATAATACCTTATCTGCTTTTCATACTAAAGGCGGATGATGCATTTAGACTTCAAAGTGTAATACCAGGCCCTCACAGCTCGCAAGAACGCACTTCATGATCTGAAGTATTGTTTTTGTTTGGTGAGAGCGTGGAAGCACTACTCATTGCCACAAATATCTCTCGTTGTCATAAACTTGTAGGTAGCGATATTGCCATTGTGATCAGAAGTTCACATGCTACTTTCATGTGTAGAAAGAACAGAGCACATACATCGAAGTGTGCGTTCCGGAGAGGATACTCGATGTCGAGCGGAGTTCAGCAGGACTCATTGATAAAATCTTTGTACCCGGCACCAGATTTCTCCCTGAGTGGTGAAGCAGCTGACATGGACGCAGTGTGGATGACGCGCTTCACCGTTTTGGATCCCTCGCATTGCCGGAGGATCACACGCACTGCATCCTCTGCTGACTGCTGCCTCGGCTGAGTTCTTGTACTGCCACGGAAAAAAAGGTAGTAGAAACAAGATCTAGATCAACATAGAGTTAAAGACAAGTGAACCCTGAAACAGTATTTGTGCACAAAGTCCTGTTCTTTTTCTCTATTGAACAAACCAAATTTAATCCTGAGATCATACTCGAGAGTCCCAGGCTAAGTTAGTAATTATTGATTAAGGTCAAATTTTACTTTTTATGGTCAAATCAAACAGCAATCGATCATGGCTTCTGCAGAGAATAATAACAGGTGATTAAACGGAAATGTTGATATGCTAGTAGATGGCACGCATTCAACCAAACATTTTGATCCAGATCAACATACATACACAAGTGAACCCTGAAACTGTATTTGTGCACATGGTTCTATTCTCTTTTGCCGTTGAACAAATAAAATTTAATCTCGAGAAAATGGCGAGCGTCAGGCATCGGACGTCCAACGCCTGGCGCGCGGTCCGGACCTGCCTGGGCCGTCCGATCGTCAGCACCGCGTGGATCCTACGAGCTGCCCTGCGTCCGCGTCCTGCTTCCCAACGACTAGCTAGCAAAGTGCGTTTGATTAAAATTCCAATTAAACTTTCGATTTTTGTACAAAATTCAAACAATGTTCAAAATGCGTGGAATAAATTTCATAATTCTTCTAAAATCGAGAGCAACCCATTTTAAATACTTTAAATACTTTAAATTTTTTTCACTTTTTTTATTTTTTTTATGCGAAACTAGGAGAAGGCACTTATGAAACTTACACCTACACTATCGAAACTTGGCCGTGTGCTGATGAAATCTGATGAAACTTCGATGAAACTTCGATGTAACTTGATGAACTTGGATGAAACCTGTTGAAAGTTGAATTGACCTGATGAAACTTGAAAAAACTTGTATGTCACCTGTTGAAACTTGCATTAAACCTGATGAAACTTGACAGTTCGATAAGTTTAACAAATATGAACCCAAGTTTCACCAGATAAATTTGAAGAGTTATATGGCAACTTATATATTGTTTTGTTCGTAAAAATACGAGGAACACGTTGGTGCAAACGGTTTTTGAATTGGAGCACCTAGTCAAAAATTATGGTTGCCGAAAGAAAAAAAAAATCATGGCCCCACCCTGCATGCGCAGTGTTAAATCCTGCGCGCTTGCTGAGTTAGGTGAGGCCTGAGCTTGGCGCATTTGCTGAGAGCAATTTATACACGGAAGGGGATTGGACTGGTCAGTCGATGCGCCAAAATAGCGATAACAAGTCGGTATAGAGCTATTGAGTGAAAACTTGCGGAGGGCAGGTCGGGAAGTCGGAGCGATAGCAAGCGTATCAATGATGTTTCCGTGAGACCCGCAGGATATGAGTTCGTTGGAAAAAAACACATCGGGAGACAAATTGTTATTCGGATTTGCTGAATAGCGCGCCGTCACCCGCCCTTTTGTTTTTGAGCAGTCAACTTGCCTTTTCCTGTTGTACACACTGTTTTTCCATTTAGTGCAATAGTGGAATTTAAGGTCCGTTCTCGTCAGTTTATCAGACTTATGTGACTCATCTGTCTATTTACTTATCTTTGTTTAAATTTAAAAAAAATCCATTTTTTCTATCTCAAAAACTTATCTAAAAGCTCTAAAACACAGGTTGACCGAGATGAATCGGACTATGAAGACTACCTTAAGGAGATAAGTCAAGTAAGTAGATAAATCAAATAAAATAAGCTGAGAAAAACATGGTCTTAGTTATTTTATATTGAAACAAAATACTTACGTGTATAAACTGAAATCATTTTTAAAAATTTTCATTGATCAATTGATTAGTAGTTGATTTTGATAGAAACTTTCGGGGGATTGTCGGGGATAAAATTACGGCCCATTGCCATGGCCCAATCCCTGACGGTCCAACCGAACAGCCTACCAGGGCCCAGCTCCCTAGAAGGTTTTATCTGGCCCATATGCATCCTGCCGAACAGTTTCTTGGCTGGCACGGTGCGTAACGGCCTAGGATTCCTGTTGGAGTCCTACTCGAACAAGAGTTATGCACGGCTACGTGAAGACCCGGACGTGATTTCCCGGATTGGATTAGGAGTCGTGATCCCCAAGAATTGGAGTCTACCTTATCTACCTCGGGACGTATTTGGCATGTACCGAGTTCGTTACGATCTCGTAGTTAGCCCGGCCCGATTATCCCTCGGTAGGTCGGCTGCTCAACACTATATAAACCGAGCCCCTATGGCGTTTAGGGGACATGGGGCACCTGGCCAGAAGCTGGTGACTTAGCACCTGATCATCGTATTGTTGCATACTACACCTTGTACACACATAATCTCGCCGAGATCTGTTCGTCTCGTCGAGGATCCTCTTGTAATCATCTCTGATATATAAGAAAGGCTGGACGTAGGGCTATTATCTCTCCTGAGAGGCCTGAACCAGGATAAAAATCTCTGTCTCCCTGTTCGCTGTGGTTCGTCTTGTTCGGCGTGTCTCCTATCTCCTTCTTAAAGAACCTTAGTTGACTTGGGTCAGTATCCCAATCGTCGACAGCTGGCGCCGTCCGTGGGGATACGCAGATCGAGCATGTCGAACTCTATCAGCGACTAGAAGATTCTTCCTGAAAACTATGACTCAGAAGGGCAGGATGTCACGTCCCCTGTCAGATCGGATCGATCCCTTCGATCTCGATCGCCTTCCAGATCTGGTCCCTGCGACGAGCTCCGTGCTCGGGGGTTGGATCAATTCGCGCCGGGCAGCTATTCGCCCGGGGCGCGCGTCTGTCCGTGGCGAGCTCCGTGCGGGGATCGATCTCCTCGCCGGGCGACTTTTCGCCGGAGCCGCGTCGTCTCGTCGGGCGAGCTCCGTGCTCGGGGACTGGATCAAAACTCCTTCCGGATCCCGGGGTTGTTCGTCTGGCAGTGGATGACGGGAGAGAGCTGACCAGCACTTGGAACATCGACTACCGACCGTAAGTTTCGTGTAGATCTTTCGCTTCCTAGCTTCGCTTTATCTCAAACTTCGCGCCTTAGTTCGTCCAAGTCTCTCGGGCTGCCATGTAAAGTTCAATCCAGTAAGCGGTGAATGTTCGCGGCCCCCTGCGGCCCTTCTCACTACTCGTCTTCTTAAACTACCTTACTCTCTGGTAACACTTGATGGCTACCCGGTCTTGCGAACTCTTGGCTCGCGACTTTTCGTGGTTTCCCGCCGTATCTTGCTTCAACGAGTTCCTAAACTCGAGTTGCGTACACGGCATCCACCTTGCGGCTAAGCTCGCGCTCGTAAGCCCTCCACGGCGAGAGCACTTACCGCCACGCAAGACGACCACTTGGCAAAGCTCGTTCTCGTAAGCCCTCCGCGGCAGAGGCACTTTCCTTGTTCGGTTACCTTCGAAATCGCCTAACTTACGTTAACGAGCAGTTTCTGGAACGAGTCGATCAGGATACGGGTGTCGCTCTAACTCTCTACGCACGTGCTTGAAGTCGCAAGTTCAGGTCTTCATGCATCGTCCGTACCGGGGGCTAGGGCGTCGCTCTTTCTCTCGTGCACCTGTTCGAGTTCGCAAACTCAGATCCTCGAGCAGCTGCACAATGGGGGCTGGGAGTTAGGCTAAGCGTTCTACCGGTAACAAATGACACTAGCAGAGTAGCAGTTGCAAATTCTCGTCACTCGCCGAGATGCTTTCCAAGACCATCCACGTCAGACAAGAAGTGGGCAAACGCAGCCTCCGACGAGCCCCCTACCTCCAGCGCTGCCTCCGCCTCTTTCTTCATCACCGCCGCGCGCGCTCTGAGCTCCCTCCCTTCCTGGGTCTCCATCACCATCCTCACCTTCGCGTCAAGCTCGTCAGCCTTGATAAATCCCGAAGTATACCCCTCCAGCTCCACCGCGACGCCCATGTCCGTCATGAACACCTTGTTCATCTTCTGCTCCGCGGCCAACGGCCAGCAAAGCATCGGCACCCCCGCCGTGACGCCCTCCAGCGTCGAGTTCCACCCGCAGTGCGTGACGAACGCGGCGGTCGACGGGTGGCGGAGCACGTCCACCTGCGGCGCCCATGACTTGACGACGAGGCCCCTGCCCTTGGTCCGCTCCAGGAACCCCTCCGGCAGGAGCGCGTCGAGGTCCGGCTCCGGGCGTTGCTCCAAGAACCTCGTCGGCCCGTCGTTGCTGGTCGGCGCGCGCACGATCCAGAGGAATCGCTGCCCGGATCTCTCCAGGCCGATGGCGACCTCCGCGAGCTGGTCCTCGGAGAGCCCGCCCTTGCTTCCGAAGCAGAGGAACACGACGCTCTGCTCCGGCTGCGCGTCCAGCCACGCGAGGCACTCGTCCCTCTCCGCTCTGTCGTCGTCGTTCGAGCCCTTGCTTATCAACGGCCCGACGCAGTAGATCGGAGGCAGCGCCCGGCCGCGGCCGGGGACGCAGAGCGGGTCCCTGAAAGCCTGCACCGCCCGGCTCTCCAAGTACTCGAACGTGTTCACCAGGACGCCCATGGTGTCCGTGTTGCGCCTCCAGACGTCCATCATGGCCTTGCACATCTCGTCTTCGGGCGGGAGCTCGACCATTTCCTTGATGAAATGAGACGCCGGCAATGGCGGGGTGCCCAGGAAATCGAGGGGCGTGTCCCCCAGCTCCTTCAGGCTCGCCTGCCTTTGGGCAAGCACCGTCGGCAGCTGGGTTAGGACGGACAGGGTCGAGGCGGCCGATGCGAAGAACGTGTAGACCGGGACGCCGACCTTCGCGCCGGCGTCGATGGCGGCGACGCAGAGCATGTCGATGACAAGGGAGTGCAGCCTCTGCCGTGGGACGATGGAGCGGAGGAAGGTCTCCAGTAGCTCGTTGTACTGGCGGAGGAGCTCCTGCATGAGGGCGAACGGGTGCTTGCCGGAGTTGGCGAAGTCCGGAGCAGGGAGGGGCGGGAGTACATGGAATGAGATGGACGGGTTGGAGGCGGCGATGCGCTCGACCACGGCGGCGGCGGAGTCGGAGTCGGACGACTTGATGGGCCGCTCGATGAGCACGATGGTGACGTCGTAGCCAAGTCTGAGGAAGGCCTTGGCGAGCTCCGTCATAGGGACGACGTGGCCGACGCCGACGCCACCGCCGGGGTACAGAACGACGGTCTGCTTCATGGCTGCTAGCAAGTGGGCTACTACAGGAAGATTGGAAGAAAAATTCAGATGCTGCGGGTTGTTGCCTTGTTGGACTTGGGTTGGGGTTGCGCATGTTTATAGCCGTCTACTGCCTTGGTCGAGAAGGCGTATACTCGTCACCGGAGCCTTGCGAGTTGCGAGTCAAAAGATCCCTCCTTAGTCCGGAAAAAAATTATGTGGAGCCGGGTTGCAGAGCAGCTCCCGTGCATACCCGATGTAGATGGGCGACGCGTGCACGAGCTGCCGATCCCACGGCCCACGAGCGCTGGCTCCTCACGCGCGCATCGCTCGGCTCCTCGCCTCCTCGCGAAGAAACCCACGGCTCCAGCTGACAAGCGGCTCGCTCCAACAACGCGGTTTCGGCTCCAGCCAAATCAAAGCCCCAGCGTCGATCGCCCTGACTCCAGCCAAACCAAAGCGCGTTCGCAACAGCCGCATGGCGCCTGGAAGCCTAGCCTAGCAACACCGTTTCTTGGCCCGACGACACAGCCGTGATGGCCGGATTTGCTGTTTCATCGCCTGACGACGCAGCCGTGATGGCCGGGTTGATGGTGCCGTCGGGCAGATGAAGCCATCGCCGGTGGTCGAGAAGCCGCCGAAGAGCAGACAACACAAGTATGGTTGCCATCTAGTTCTTTAATTGTATTCTTTTTATAGTTTTATCTATGTGGTTTTATCATGCATATTGTGCATATATTGTACAGAACGCCGAATCGACCTCCACAATAGAAGACGTTATTGGCACTATCGATGCGAACACTGATGCCGATGACAACACACCTGATCAAATGGCACACGAAGGATCATATGAGGTAACGAAATTAAATAAATAACAGATTCGATGAAGAATATAGTACTTTTGTACCGTGGTAATATAAATTTAATTCTCAACTCATTGTACAACAGGTGATTGATAAAGTTGGGCCAACTTTGATCGTTCCTGAAGTTGGAATGTCTTTCGAATCTGAGGACAAAGCTTATGACATGTATAACACCTTTGCTGGTAAGGTTGGGTTCAGTATTAGAAAGGGCCAGACAAAGCGCCGAGTAGATAAAACTATATATCAGAAATATATAGTTTGCAGTAATCAAGGATATCCAGAAAATGAGTCCTCAGAGAGCACTACAAGGACGGGTTGTGGTGCTCGTGTTCAGTCAGCAGAGAGGGGATATGGACAGTGCAAAAGGTTGCGCTTGATCACAACCATTATCTTGCTAGTCCAAATAAGAAGCACAAACTGAGGTCTCAACGGCGTGTTATAGAAGCAGATAGAAAGCTAATTGGCCAGATACGGGAAGCCGGGATGAAGCCAGCCCAGGTGTATGAGTTCATGAAGAATTTTTATGGAGGAGCTGACAAAATGCCATTCTCTAGAATGGATTGCAATAATGAGATCGGTCATGAGCGCAACAAGTACTTAGAATCCAATGATGCGCAAACATTGTTGGATTACTTGAAGAATAAGCAGATAGAGGATCCTACATTTTTTTATGCCATTGAAATAGATCAAGAAGAGGGTCGGATAGCTAACTTCTTTTGGACAGATGGTCAGTCTATAATGGATTACGCATGTTTTGGCGATGCCGTGTCATTTGACACCACATTTCAGACTAATAAGTTTGAAATGCTTTTTGCTCCACTCCTTGGAACCAACCATCATAAGCAGACAATAATTTTTGGGGCTGCACTGTTATTTAATGAAACTATTGAATCATTTGTTTGGCTCTTTGAAACCTTTCTGATAACAATGTCAGGCAAGCATCCAAGCACAATTTTCACTGATCAAGATGCGGCCATGGCAGGAGCAATTGCCTATGTATTCCCAAATACAAGCCACCGGCTTTGTTTATGGCACATTTATCTTAATGCTGCTAAACATCTTGGGCATGTAATTCATAAACACCCTGGTTTTCTAGCCGATTTTAAGAGATGTGTCTACGAAGATAGATCAGAGTTTTACTTCATCAACAAGTGGCATGAATTGTTGACTGAATACAGACTAGAGGACAACTCATGGATGTTAAATTTATATGATTTGAGGAAAAAATGGGCTATTGTGTACCGTGACTCTTTTACAGCTGATATGACCACAACTCAAAGGAGCGAAGGTATGAATAATGTCTTTAAAAAAAGATTTCGTAGGAAACTCGGTCTTTCAGAACTCTTTATAGAATGTGAGAAGGTTTCCACTAGTCTCCGTGAAAATGAGTTGGATGAAGATTTTAATTCACGTCGAAAGCTCCCAGTTTCTTACATCCCAAATTTACCTTTGTTGAAGACCGCAGCTGCATCATATACAAGGAGGATGTATGCAGAGTTTGAGGAAGAATTTAAAAAACAATTTTCATTGTCTTGTAAGTTGTTCCACCATACCAAATACCAAATACCAAGTTGTTCCACCATACCAAATACCAAGTTGTTCCATCATACTAGACTCCAATAGGCCAACTTAATTGTTCCATTAGTATAGACAAATTGTTCACTAAATTTTATACAAGTTGTGGTCCATCGGACTGGACATATTGTTCAATTCGGGTTAGCCTATTGTTCCAGCAGACCAAATACATTGTTCCAATAGGTATACAAATTGTTCCATCAGACAGAAACATCTTGTTCCAATTGGGTTAGCCTATTTGTTCCAGCAGACCAAATACATTTTTTCAATAGGTATATGAGTTGATCCGTCAGACTAGACATATTGTTCCAACAGGGAAAATTAATGTTTCATTAGTATAGACAAATTGTTCCAGCACACAAGATAAATTGTTGTTCCAACAGGGGCAAATTAATTGTTCCATTAGTATAGACAAATTGTTCTAGCACACAAGATAGATTGTCATAAGAGGCCATACTCATTGTTCCAGCATATCAAATACATTTGTATATACAACTTGTGGTCCATACAAACTGTACATATTGTTCCAGTTGGTTTATCCTATTGTTCCAGCAGGCCAAATACATTGTTGCAATAGGTATACGAGTTGTTCCATCAGGCTAGACATATTTGTTCCAATTGGTTTTAGCATATTGTTTCAGCAGGCAAAATACCAAGTTGTTCCAATAGGTATACAAATTGTTCGATCAGACCAAATACACCGTTCCATTTGGTTTTATACTATTGCTCCAGCAGAAAAAATATCAAATTGTTCCATACGACTAGACATATTGTTCCAATAGACCAAATTAATTGTTCCATTATTATAGACAAATTGTTCCAGTAAAATTTTATATAGCAACATGGGTTTTGTTTTGTTTGTAAAAATGCGAGGAACACGTTGGTGAAAACGGTTTGTCGATTGGAGCTCCCAGTCAAAAATTATCACCATTTAAACAAAATTGAGAAAAGGAATCTTCACTGGTGTCAAAGATGACATCATCGCATGCAACATGGAAGGAGAGAGCGCGTTCCCATGTGTGACTGCATGCGGATATGTTAATTGTACTGGAACAACACGGGGTGGCACTGGAACAACGCGGGGCTCCTTTTGTTCCGCGCTTTGGGATGAAATTGCTTTGGAGCGTCGTCATTGGGCGGGGCGTCCGATCGTCGGCCAAGCTAAACGGACGTCAGATTGGTAGTCGTCTTTGTAACATAAATTATTCAGTAGTATATTCCGAAACTTGCGTTCATAAATAATATATATGTAGCAGCCTCATCAAAATTCTAAGGGATTGACTTTCTGGCGATCGCTGGGCATAGGCGATTTCGCCCAGCGATTCTTCCCCGCCGCCGCCTCCTCACTCCCGCGATCGCTCCGCTCACCTCCTCGCCTCCCGCCGCCTCCACCACCGCCGCCGCCCGGCGACCTCGCGCCAAGGCCGCCTCCCAAATCCCCGCCGTCGTGCTGCCCGCCCACCCTAACTGGCAGGCGCCTTGACCGCCGGCCACCACCGCCCAACCGCCTTCACCCCTCCCTCGGCTCGGCGGCGCTGGCCCGCCACCGCCCTCACTCCACCCCCAACCAACCGCCGGGCCGCCGCCTCCCACGGCCATCCCTCTAAGTCCAGCGGCAACCCCGAATCCTAACCCGACGGAGAGCTCGACGGAGAGGAGAAAGACTGCGGCGCCGGCGAGGAGGAAGACGGCCGGGCAGCGTAGGTGCTCGCCCCCACTCTCTCCCTCCGCTCGCTACCCCCTCCGCCCCCTTCCCCCTAGATCCGCTCGTCAGAGAAGTCGCCTGGGCGGCTGAGCCGCCGCCCAGGCGACTGCCAGAGAGCAGAACCGAAATTCTAATTTTAGCTTCTGGGAGGCTGGAAAACCACGGCCAGAGCTCTCATTGCCAAACATTTCAGCTCGCCACCACCGAACTATTCTTACCAAGCCAATTCATGTCCACACGCATTGTACCCAAACGCGATCGATGCCAAGAAACTGAAGGATTTAACTATTTGCGAACAGTTTTTACACAAACATAATTACCGATCTAGCTAAGTTAATTAATGGATTAGTCAGCAACGAGGAGTGATCAGTCAGTGACAGCATGATCATATATGAGCTAGCTAGCTTAATTAGCTAGTACTGGAACCACCAGCGCCAGCGTCCGATGATCTTGCCGACGTAGGGGTGGTCGTGGGGCTTGTAGTGGCAGCCGGTGGGGAGGAACCCTAGCACGTGGGTGCACTCCCTGAGCAGCACGTCGCCGACGAGCGTCTTCTCCCTGGTGGCGTGCCGGCCGGTGACGAGGAACATGTGGCCGTCCTGGAAGAGGTAGCGGCAGCCGCCGCTGTCCACGCGGCAGAGCGGCGCGTAGGCGGCGCCGGAGTCGAAGACGACAACGTCCTGGAGGAAGCTGCCCATGTAGCCCCACTTGCAGAGCACGGAGTAGGCGGCGGCCGGCGGCGGCTGGAAGAAGGCCTGCTGCGGCTTGTAGGGGTCGAGGATGAAGTAGTGGAGGTACTCCCAGTTGCCGGCGAAGGCGGCCCGGCAGCTCAGGATCATCTGCCCGCCGGTCATCGTGCTCAGCATCGACACCGAGTGGTTCTGCGCCGGCGAGGCGGCCGCCGCGGCGCCGCCGGGCTCCGCCGCGTGCGGGGAGAACATCCCCACGATGATCACCACCGACGGGATCGCCACGAACACGAACGGGATCGAGATGATCGTCAGCCGCCGGAGCAGGTCCTTCTTCTTCTCCTCCATCGCATCGATCGATCGAGTCGAGTTCTAGGCTTCTCGAGTTCTTGGGGAGAAAAATGAAAAATCTCTCCTTTAACTCATCAGCATGCGGTCGACGAAGGTGCTGCAAAATTTAGCAGCTGCAAATGACATGTTCATCTCGTGGTGCTTAATTTATATTTAGAGGAGATCGATCGATCAACTCTATTATTAGCGCGCGCGAGCATGAGAATCGGCGTGATCGATACGATTGATTGCTTGAATTAACGCTTGATTAACTGTTGCTGAATTCAATTCAAAAATGAACACAGAACGGCGAACGATTTCCATGACCGACGCAAACAATCGATCTTGAAATGATCAAATGCATGCCTGCTCTTCGCTCCAGAACGATTCTTGGCGTTGCAACTTGCAAGATGCATGGCAAGAGATCTAGGATCACACATGGCATGCAAAATGCAAATGCAAATGTGCATATACGTACATGCATGCATGTGCAACGCGCACCTGCAAATTGGATTGGCCGAATCGACTGATCAGATCGAGCACGCTCTTGCCGTCTTGCGCTCGCGACGCCAGCTGATGGTTCTTGCAGGTTGCAGCCTTGCTTAGCCTGCGCGCGTGGCGTCGCGGAGGAAGAAATGGCCGGAGACAATGGCGAAGGGGAAGAGGAGGAGACTTTGATTGCTGTTGTCTCGTGCGGCCTATTAACGGGAGAATTGGGCCTTATGAGGCTAGTCAGGCTGGTCAATGCACCAAATTTTGGACCATATGCCAATACTAGCGAAGGCAGCGCACCGTTGGTGCGCCAACGCTGCGCGCGAACGAAAAAAAACCACGGTGCGCCACCGCCAACGCTGCGCGCGCGGGGAAAAAACGAGGCGACAGGCGCGCGCATGAATCAAACCGTGGCGAGCGGAGCGAAACCAGCGCTGCCTAGCCAACTCGCCGAAGTGCCCGAGCTGGCATGAGGCTAACCGTTTTTTTGTTTTTAAAGACTAGTTTCGTATGAACGGTCGGATCTCGCTGGCCGAAGCGATCGGACGGCCACATACTGCGGGGCGACGTGGCCACGGGAGGGCAGGCGCGCGGGCGAGGGGGCGATGTGGACGCAGCGGGAGGTGGCCTGTAAGGGCTTTGTAGTATAACATTGATATATAGGTCGTCACCTATCAGTTGATCTATTGAATGCCTTCTCTGTTGCATATCTGTGTTTTTTAAAAGGAAATCTTGGACTGCATTGGCTTGATTATACATGTTAAATTCCGGGTACATTTTTTTCAAAAAAAAGAACTTGATGGTCGTCATTGAATAAAGTATGCATGGATACTTTTATAGCCAAGATTTTGGATGTATACTTTACCTTCCTTGTGCAACGATTTTTATTAGATAAAAGTACACTTAACCCCCTCAAATATGATGGTGTGGACACTTATCCCCTTGGGCTGGCCTGAAAAACTAGGTTTTTGCTCCAGAAGTACATGAAGTGGTGTGAATGCTCTGTGAGCGATTTTGAATGTGGTTCTGCCAAGATGGCTGCCCAAGTGGAAAGGTATTTCCACATTGACTTGTACATGGCATTTCCTTTTACTTTTTTTTTTTTAACCACGGATCCCACGCTTCATATTGGTGCCGTTCCCCCAAAGAAATCATAAGGGACTTATTTGCACAAGGTTGGCACTTGGTGCTGGCTTTGCTCATGCTGTTAGGTGAATCGGTCCCGATGGATAATGGAAATCAAAGAGGAGAGCAGAACGAGAACAAACTTGATTTAGGGAGAAAAAAACTGTAAAAAAATAATCTAAAATCAATCGGACCGTAGCAATTAATTGAATTGAGAAGCAGTGAACCACCTATGATGATGCACTGCGCATAAGACAGAAGAAAGAGTAGAAACCGGCCCAACTCAGCCCATCAGACCGGGCACCCGTCGGGCCTCGATATAGCGGCCCACTGACCGCCGACTTATATAAGGCTCGGCGCCATATTTCCCAGCCCAAGACCAGTGAAGCCGCTCCTCGCTCGCTTCTCCCTCCTCTCGGCTTCGTCGCGAACACGCCTCCGCCCGCGCGGGCTGATCGCTTCCTCTCCGAACCCTCCGCCTCCCCGCCTCCCGGTAAGTCTCCTCCCGCACCGCATTTCTCCGATCCTCGCCGCCGCCGCCGCCGCCGCCACCAGCGGCGGCGGCGGTGGCGGCGCTTGCTTGATCGGTCGCCTGGTTGTTGTTTTTCTCTCTCGCCGCTGGGTCCAGTCGCGGCGCCGTTTCTCGGCGCGGTTCGTGGTGCTCGCCGGAATGCTCGATCGTGCTGCTTTCTGGGTGTGGGGTTTTCGCCTGGGTCTTGGGTACTTTGGCTTTCTCGGTTCAATCATGCAATTCTTTGAGGTTCTTGCGTTCGTTGGGGTTTAGTGGATTCATCATGCGATTCTTTCTTGCGTTTCCAGGCGTGACGGTAATGGAAGAGAAGAGGGCGAATGCGAGGGCGAGGCCGGGGGAGGCGGAGGCGGAGGCGGGGGCGGCCGAGAGCCCGCGGAAGTCCCCGCGCCTGGCGCGGCCGGCCGCTGCCGCGGCCGATTCTTTGCTCGACGACGCGGCGTCGTCGTCCTCCAGCGACAGCGACAGCGACTTCTACGGCGAGAGATGCAGCCACTTCGAGAGCTGCGTGGAAGAGATCTCGTCGATCTTTGCCGAGGTCGACAGCTCCGTGGACGTCCCGATGTGCGAGCACATGCCGTGCGGGCGCGCCGGGAAGAAGCGCATCCTGGTGTGCACGGATTGCAGGTCGTACCACTGCGTGGGGGCGGTGGGGAAGGGGAGGCAGCCGGAGGGGCACGCCCGGTGGCACGCCGAGAACGAGGGGCACTCGTTCGCCGTGTGGTTCAGCAACCCCCGGCGCGGGTACTGCTTCCTGCGCGAGCACACCGTGCACTACACTGAAGGTTTGGAGGAAACCACGGTCTCCGATGACAATTTGGCTGGCCAAGCATCTGGATCAGCTGATCCCGATGAATTGGTGAGCCGGGAAGAACACGATGCGTCTGGCTATGTCGTGAGAGGGATGCCAAATCTTGGGAACACATGCTACCTGAATGCATTGGTGCAGTGCCTCCTTGTTCTTGGTAAGCTGCGGGAAATGATGCTAGGACCGGATGCCCCGACGGGGGATTTCCTTGGTATATTTCTGCGTGATCTCTTCGAGGCAACAAGCACTGGAAATAACGCGAGGCAGCTGCTGGACCCAGTTCAACTGCTGGAATGTATACGCCAAGGTGATTCAAAGTTCAAAGGAAATAGCATGCAAGACAGCCATGAATTGCTTGTATATTTGCGGAACGCTTTGGGTCAAGACGTTGCTCCCATGGGTACTGATGCTATCTTCAAAGGTCAACTGCGTCAAGACGTTGCTCCCATGGGTACTGATGCTATTTTCAAAGGTCAACTGCGTGTTACCAGGTCCTGCAAATGTTGCTCGATTCAGTCAGTTTCCCATGATGTATTCTATGATCTCTCAGTGTCACTGCCAACAAAGGAGCCTCCAGCCAAAAGGGTTGCTGCATCATCACCAAGCAACCAAGGCTGCAGAACCCGAAGAGATATTCATATGAACCTATTACCAGAAATGGAGAGGGATTATCTTAAGAAAGAAGTGGAAAAGAACAAGGAAAAGCTTCAAGCAACTGCTGAACCTATTGCCAAAAGTGCTGGATCATCACCAAGTAGCAAAAGTTGCAGATCTCAAAGTAAGACCTGTAGGAATCTACTTGCAGAAATGGAAGGGGATAAGAAAAAGATTCAAGCAACTCCTGGACTTATTGCCAAAAGTATTGCATCATCACCATGCAACAAAAGTAGCAAATCTCAAAAGAACATCGGTAGTATACTACATCCAGGACTTGAAAGGCTTAAGGCAAAGATTGAAGCAGAAATTGCTGAATGCCGTGATTCTCAGATTCCTTGTTCAAAATTAGAAGATGTGTTCATGGAGAAAACACCAAGGCCTTTGGAAAAAAATGGTAAGTTTATGTTTTCTGTACCTAATTAGAAGGAAAAATCAATGGACAGCTTTTGCTGAAGAAAAAACAATGGAGAAACAGGCCTGAAAGATTTGTGGGGCGTTCCAAACCATACAACTTCTGAGGAATAGATGCATGAAACTGTGGAATGCTGTGAAACTACAAAATATGGTTAACATAACAATGTTACAATACAATGTATGGATATCCTAAAAAACAGCTTCGAATGTGGATGATAAATTTTCACAAAATATGTACAGCATGATAGTTGCTGGTTATATGATGCTGTTTGTGCAGATAGCACTTAAGTCCCATATGGTTGATTCTGCAGATTCTACTGTAGTTGATCAGATCTGGCAAAGCAAGGATGTTGTACATGGTCCTTTGCAGACTGAGAAGGATGATGCCCCAGGAGAGATCATTGAGGTGCCAGTTAAGGCTGTCGATGCTCTTCCTCACGACATTTTGTTTGGTGTACAAGTTCAGGGAATGGATGAGCCAACAGATGTTTCTTCTAATCTAAGAAATATATGTGCAACTCCACCTGTTTGTCCATCAAGAGAAAAGAACGAGCGGATGGCATCAGGCAGTGATGTGAAAAAGAATGAAAATGCTGGTTTTGATGTATCTCGTACAGAAGTCAAGGATAACACTTACCCAGTAGAAATTACTACAGGAGATAAGGGAAAAGCTTGGAGTAGCGATATTGTTTATGATGAGGCTGAGGATAACAGCTCTGTTGCATCTATTGAAGACTGCCTGGCACTGCATTTGAAAACAGTGGTGATAGAGAGATTCTGTGAGAACTGTCACAAGGTTGCCATCCAGGTGAGCACCAATACAAGTAAAGATGGAGAACAGACTACGGCAAGTACCGATGAAAACACTACAGTTGATGATGGCCAGGCTGAACAGTCAGACAAAAAAATATGCCAAAGTGAGCAATCTAGCGATTTGAAAAGCTTGGCAGTAGAATGCACTTCAAGCAGGCTACCACATGGTTCTGATGCACAGCATCAGTTTATACTCACTGTGGACAGGACTACTGAAGGAATCACTTCAGGGATGGATTGCAATGCAGACCCACCCGCCAATAAAAAACCTGAATGTCATGAAGGTGTTCAAGAAGCTGTATCTGATTGCCTTCCTACTGAGAAACAGACCAACGTATCAAGTGTCCAGGATAGTAAGAATGCCAGCACACTGAATCAGGACACGGGGAAGCAAGTAAAGCTGGATCATAGTGCACACGAAGTGGAGCAAAACCAAAATGTGCTGAAAGATATGAGTGGATATGCAACTGAAACACGTTCCTTTAGCAAGCTGCCGCCTGTATTAACCATTCATCTTAAGAGATCTGTGGTGGGCCATATGAAAGTGAGAGGACACCTGAGATTTAAGGAGATTCTTGATGTAGGACCATTCATGGGCCCCAGGTACTGACTACTGCCTACTGGCATTACATAGAAACATTTAATACTTTTATGAGCCATTAATTATGTTGTCTTACTCTATTTTCGCTGGCTTTAGCCTTTAAGAATACGTTCTCTCTCATAAAAAACTTTAAGATGGAATATTGCAGGTCAAATAGTCAGTTATACAGTTCTTTTTCCATGATGTTCTCACCATGAGCATGTGGATTAGTGTATACTATGTGCACAATGGTTTCTGTTTGAGCCCAATTCAACCAGTAGAGCTCTAATCTAAAACAGGCAGGTCAAAGTGAACAAAATGAATGACGAATAAAATTTGGTAATTACCATGAAAAATCAGCTATGTTTCCTCTTTAGCATAGAGATAGGTTAGTCCAGTTCCACCTTCTCTGTTGCTTGCAAACTAACATGATTTAGATTATTAAAATCAGAACAGACCTAACCAATGTTCTAATTGTCAAAGAAATATTTGCTATTCAGAAAGCTCAGTAATTAGTAATGACACCAATGGACTTGTGAAGAATATATTATGTTCACTGAACAACCGTGAAATAATTAGAACAAGCATGTTGCCCCCATGCATTTGCGTGGCAAGTTTCGTAAAATGACATGGACTCATTTTTCTTTTTATTCAGAATTTGTTTTTTTATTGTAGTTGACACAGACTTCTTTTCTAGTTTCGTAGTTGACATGTACTCTTTTCTCTATTATTTTTTATTTCCATTTTTTTTTTGCTGTAGTTGATGTAGACTTTTTCCTTCAATCTAAGCCATTATAATCTGGTCCCACTATATTTGTAGGTGGAAATCTTTTCTTTTTTGTCGTATTTACATGGGAATTTCTCATATTAATGTGGTAACTCCATTGAACTCTGCTTTAATATAATAATAGAATAATAGATAAGTGAACAGTCATTCTAAAGCTGCAGAAGATAAAGCTGCTTTACCTTGAACCTGGGTTCTTTTAGAACTATGTTGTGCTTTTGTTTTAGTGAGGTAAGTTGTGTCATTGAATAACTATTGCTTATCCTGGAGTAGTGCTAGAGGTAAGTTTCTTTGAATTCTTGATGATTTAAAGTCTAGCCTCTGTGACCCTTTGTTTCTGTGGGGGTTCTGGTCACCCTTTGTGACTCCGTTAGATACTAATGCACAAAAGAAATGGCAGCATTGAAGATTCGAGAGAACAGAAACTTGTATGAAAGTTTGTGGCCATCCTTTTGAGATTCATACAATAGTTTGATATTCCTCATGAGACGCCATTAGGGAACTTAATTTATCTGTGAAATGCTTATGTGGACCCCTCTAGAAAATACCGATAGTTATGTTGGTTTTTCTTTTGCATATAGAAAAGGATATGAGGTGACCAGGGAAACAGTCCAGCTGTATCGTGGAATTAATTGTGATTCAATTTTGAGAATGAACTGAATATGAGTGTTTTTTGACAACCTAATTGGACCAGAACCATGTGTATTTATAATTGAAACTGTAGGTTTATGTATATGTATATGATACCATCCTTTGAATATGCCTTGAATGCACAGGCAGCATGCCACAAACTCAAATCACTGCCAGTCTATCACTATTCACTACTATCCTGTGGACTTTCTTCGTTTTCTTTAAAAAAAAAGCCTTGTAGAAAATTTCAAGATCATATAATTTTACAGCTTACGACTTTTTTGTTTTTACAAGGCAAGGTTCCTTCAGAAACCTAACCTCCGACGATCTTTTTGTGTTAAAAAAATGGATTGTTGGTATAATTTACGTTTTATGTTTCATTGTTTGGTGGACAGTTGGACATAAACAAACCTAAAATCTTTCAATAGCCTGTTGGAATCATTACAGAGCCTTTATTTGCTAAAATTCTGATATTACATGATTAGTCACTTTCCATGTGTTATATTGGTTTTTTTATCTGATAGAGGTTTTTCAGTTAAAAGTAAACATCAAGAAACCCTTGCCATGCTGATATTAAGTTACAGTTAGTTAAAGCCTTGCATCTGGTTTGATTGTTTTTATTTTATTTAATCTTTAGTTCTGAGGACAAAGATAATTTCAGCTACCGTCTAGCTGGTGTCATTGAGCACCGTGGCGGCCTCAGCACTATCGCAGGGCACTATGTAGCTTATGTGAGATCAAGTCACCAGCAACAGAGCGCTGGCTCTTCCCCGTGGCTTTTTGCAAGCGACACCACAATCAGAGAAGTCTCTTTAGAAGATGTTCTGATGTGTGAGGCTTACATTCTTTTCTATGAAAGGATGGAAAGCTAAAGAAATACTATCTGGTATCCAATTCATTAACTGATCAGATGGGTGGATGATCTAGGATCCATCAAGTGTAAATACTAACATAGACGCTTGATGAAGTGCTTCGGCTGAAAGATTACAGGACTTCAAATTGACCACAATAGGAGAGATTTCTGTCGATATTACATCTTCATATTGACCACAACTAGATTGGCCAGATGATCCGGTCACACTTGATCTTTTTTTGTACATGGGAACATTCTTAATCCCGCCCCTGAAAAGTATACATGGGTAGGACGGGTCGCATTGGTAAGGTTTTGTCGGATGCAGGATGCTGCTATTGCTTGCTAATGCTTTAAAACTCCATGGAAAACATAGATACATTCATTGATACGTCGAGGTTTGCCGTCATTTTTTTTATGGGAATACGCGCAAAGATTTGCACCCATTTTTAGATGTTCACTTACCTGATTCTTACATGCAATTGTTGGAATTTTCGGATATACATCTGTCATCTTTGTCTGCGAATGTGTAGATTGTGTGAAAAAATACTGTTACTACTACTGGTAGGCTGTTGGGCTCAAACTGCTTCCGTATCTTTTACTCTTCTGAGCAAGGCCAGTTTTGAGCAAAACTGAGGAAGGTCAATTGAAGGTGTTCAAACAGCTAATGTTGAGTGCTCAGTGGCTAAGGCCTCATTTGTTTCAGATTAAAGTTGAGTTGAGTTTTACTGTAACAAATTTGTGATCTCCTCGAAATACATTTAAGAAAATTTAAAAATTATGAAAAAAATTATTCAACGAATCCTAAGAAGAACTATTTGAAACCCCATAAAAATGACTACAAAATACTAAATCATTTGGTTTATACAAAAAGACAAATTTTTGTTTAATTTAATTTAATTTAATCTGAAACAAACAAGGCCTAAAGCACCGTGGAAGAGGAAGAATCATGATATTAAAATGCCACTTTATCTTTACAAGATCAAAGCATTCCAATAACCTCACTATACCTTTAGAGTGATATAGAGAGACCATTGGGATGCTCTCACAAGCATGTTGAATCGTACGAGAAACAAAATCACAAGTTACGTTTACAAGATGTGCATGTCACGCAAGAAAATGCATGTATTCTGATACTAAGATTAAAAAAGAGGAAGAGAGATGTTGTTAGAACATACACAATACACTACTAGAACATTTTGTTGTGCATCTTAAAACATGATGTTCTGTAGATAGAACATGTAAAATGAAGTCATCGAAAAACAAGACAACTATTAGAAAATGTTAATAGAACTACGGAAATGCTCATAAGCGGGCGTCCGATGCGTCGGAAGCACCGCGCGCGTGGCCCAGCCCACGACATCCAGCCTCCCACGCAGCTGCGTCCGACGTGTCGCCCAGCCCACGACGTCCAGCCTCCCACGCAGCAAGCTAATTCAAGCGTACAGCCGAGCTAACCAAAGCGCAGTGCCTGTTCCCTACTAGCAAGGAAAATAAGCAGTTCATTTTTATATTTTAATTTTCTCATTTTTTGTTTTCATTTCAACTAGAGTCCAAAATGCATAGAAAAAATTTCATAATTTATCTAAAATCATAGTAAACTCATTTTAAATACTTTTCATTTTTTGGAATTTTTTATTTTTTAGTGACCAAATTGTTTCAACGGTCTATGCAGATTATTCCAATAGGGCAAACTAATTGTTTCAGTAGGCTAGACATATTGTTCCAATAGAATAATGTAATTGTTTCAACAAGCCAAACAAATTGTTTCAACAGACAAATTAGAGGAAAGTGCTCGACGCCGGATGTCTGATTCGTCGGACGCCCAGCCTAGCCCACGGCGCGCAACAGCTAGCCGAGCTAGCTAGCTAGCTTGCTCGCACACTACAGGATTGTGCAGTTGATTATGTTTTTCGAAAATGCTTCTGATCGATCATCCGGACGGATCGGACGGGACACGTTACTCGGACGTGCGTCCGTGCTTGGCTGTGACGGCCCCACTGCTCACGCACTTGGCTAGGAGGCTGCGGACGCAACGCAAGGCTTCTATTTTTTCCTTCACGTCCGTGAAGCACTGCTTGCAAAAAAATATTGTTCTAGCAGACAAACCTTGTTGTTCCAGTAAGAAAAAATTATTGTTCCAATAGGCAAACCTTATTGTTTTTCAGTAGGTAAAAATTATTGTTCCAGTAAGCAAACCTTGTTGTTTCAGTAGGCAAAAATTATTGTTACATCAAACCAAATAAATTGTTCCAATTAGGTTTAGCCTATTATTTCAACAGATTAAATACATTGTTCTAATAGGTATACAAGTTGTTCCAGCAGGCAAGACTCATTGTTTCGGGAGGTTAGACTCATTGTTCCAGCAGACAAGATAGATTGTTCCGAAAGGCTATACTCGTTGTTCCAGCAGACCAAATACATTGTTTCAGTATGTATGCAAGTTGTTCCATCAGACCAAATACATTATTCCAATTGGGTTTAGCCTATTGTTCCAGCAGATCAAATACATTGTTCCAACAGGTATACAAGTTGTTCCGGCAAGCAAGACTCATTGTTTCGGGAGGCTAAACTTATTGTTTCAGCACGCAAGATAGAATGTGCCAGAAGGCTAGACTCATTGTTCCAACAGACAAATTTTATTGTTCCAGTAGGCAAACTTTATTGTTTCAGTAAGAAAACTTTATTGTTCCAGTAGACAAAACCTTATTTGTTTCAGAAGGCAAAAGTTATTGTTTCATAAGGCAAAAGTTATTGTTCCAGTAGGCAAAGCTCAACTATTCCAGTAGGGCAAACTTTATTGTTCCAGTAGTCAAAACCTTAGTTGTTCCAGAAGGCAAACGTTATTGTTTCAGAAGGCAAACATTATTGTTCCTGTAGGCAAGCTCAACTGTTCCATTAGAGTAAACTTTATTGTTCCAGTAGGCAAACTTTATTGTTTCAGTAGGCAAATTTTATTGTTCTAGTAGGCAAAACCTTTATTTGTTCCAGAAGGCAAAAGTTATTGTTTCAGAAGGCAAAAGTTATTGTTTCAGTAGGCAAAGTTCAACTGTTCCAGTAGAACAAACCTTATTGTTCCATTAGGCAACTTTTTATTATTCCAGTAGGCAAACCTTGCTGTTCCAGCAGGCAAAAATTATTGTTTCAGTAGACAAACCATGTTGTTCCAGTAGTCATGTCGACGGTTGGGATATTGACCCAAGTCAACTAAGGTTCTTAGGAATGGGAGATAGAAGACACGCCGAACAGCAATCAACGACGAACAGCGAGCAACAGGGAGACAGGGGTTTTTATCCTGGTTCAGGCCTCTCAGGAGAGATAATAGCCCTATATCCAGCCTTTCTTATATATCAAAGATGATTACAAGAGGTGGCTCGGCGAGACGAACAAGTCTCGACGAGATTATATGGTGTGCAGGAAGCTAATATGCGATAATCCAAAGATCAGATGATGGCTTGACCTAACTCGTGCTGGATTGGCCTTCTACACACCGTAGGGGCCCTGTTTATATAGTATGGAGCAAACCGACCTATCAAGAGATAATCGGATCGGGCTAACCACGAGATCGTAACGAACTCAACATGCCAAATACATCCCGTGATAGATAAGGCATACTCCAATTCTTGGGGATCACGACTCCTATTCCAATCCGGAAAACCAACGTCCGGTTCTTCACGTAGCCGTGCAGAACTCCTGTTCGAGACGGACTCAAACACGATTTCTTGGCCGTTACGCACCATGCCAGTCAGGAAGCTGTTCGGCAGGATACATATGGGCCAGATAGAACCTTCCAGGGGACTGGGCCTTGGTAGGCTGTTCAATTGGGCCGTCAAGGAGCGGGCCATGGCAATGGGCCGTGATTTTATCCCCGACAGCTAGCCCCCGAGACTCAAGTGGAAGGACTCACTAGAGTGGGGTTTTTCTCTTAAGACTCAAAGTCACGAAGAGGGAAATTATGTTGCTACAAAGACGAACAACAAACGACCGAGCAGGTTAAGCTTCTCCCGAACAAGACTTGTTCGGGACCGAACAAACCCGATCAGTACCGAGCAACTCTGTTGCGTCGAACAGGAAATCGCATCTGCCCGAGCAGAGCACCCAGCCTTCAGTGCAGACACTGGAAAAAATAGCCGTTGGTAAATCTCAACGGTAACTTGCGCAGCGCAGTGAAAACAGACGACCGTTTTTACTTAGTCGTTGCGGTAAAAACTAGCCGTTTAGTGACACAGAACCGTTGCAAAGCTGCTCGCTTGGGTCTATAAAAGCACCCAAGTCGCTCGCGGCTTGTCACTTTTGCTCTCACGCCTTTCCTTCCCAAGCCCTAGTTCCAACCGCGCTCAGTATCAAGCAACCAAACTCCACACCAAATCATGCTCGTCCAAACCTGGAGACTGCTATGGCCAAATTCTCAGGCACCAGCATGACCGAGGAGGACTTGAAGGTTTGGGAGGAAGAGAGCCACATCAACGCCGATAGCTGGAGGTTGCCCAGGGAGGAGGAAACTCCTGAGCCGCTCAAGGGCGAGTTCATCAACTTCGAATAGTTCGCACTGTTCGGGTTGAGGTCTCCTGAGAGCGACTTCGTGGAGTCCTTCTTCAACATCAGCGGATTGGAGGTGGCGAACCTCAATCCAAACTCCATCCTCCAGATGGCCGTCTTCGCACACCTGTGCGAAGGCTATCTGGGAATCGATCCACCGGTGGGGCTGTTCCTCCACTATTACACAGTGACGAGGAGCAGCTCCTCCGCTTCGGCGCTTGGGTGCTACTACCTCAAGCTCCGGGCGACCGCCGACGACGTGCCGTACCCTCGTCCACCATTGCTCGACTCGATGGGCGCGTGGTGGATGAGGTGGTTCTACAGCAAGCGAAGCAACGACAGCAAGCTCATCTTCACCGGGAAGGCGCCGGCGAAGGGAACCCCAATGCCTCGGCCGAAGATGTCCGCCGAGGATTGGTACTTGACAAGGAAGATCGCCTCCCTCGTGGGCCTTGGGCTCATGGGCAGGGAGATCATCCGCGACTATACAGCGAATAGGATCTGTCCGCTGCGGAGAAGACCCTATCCCTTCTATAAGATAGAAGGATGGGAAGACATCATCAGGGAGAGCACGGGTAAGTGCCTTTAAGACTCAACCTTTCTTTGACGATTCATCCGAACAGGAACTAACAGCTTCTTCTGCTCGGGCAGTGATGCCAACCGACACATGGGTAACCAAACAGGTCGACTCCATGCTTAAGGCGGCGAAGAAGGACGGCGAAGTCACCGGCGAGGTGGCCTTCACCTGCCCACGCAACGTACTCGTCCGCACAGATGAGGTAAGTCACTTAAATCCAGTCTGTGTTGCTAGACTTGTACTGTTAAACATGCTAACATTCGCTTCCCGATCAAGCAGAAGGACCAGCTGATCCTTAGTGGGATCGTGGAGGAGCTCTCCGACTCTGAGGGAGCGAGGAAGGGCAAGGCCATGGTGGTCGAGAAGCCCAAGGTGGCCGCTGCGCCAACGCGGAGCTCGCCGCGCCATGGCGGCCGCCAACCCTCAAAGAAGCCACCCACGGTGACGAAGCGCGCCGAGCAGGCCAAGCGAGCACGCGGCCAGCCAAGCGGGAGGAGACCAAGTCCTACCCTCCTCATCGAGCAAAGCGACGAAGAGGTAAGGGTCATGACCCTTTGGCTTAAGCGCTATGCGCACGCTCACCCGGGCCATATGGGACGGCTGCAACAGGTCGCCGAGCAGAGGAGGTTCGAGGAAGAGGTAGCACGCAAGGAAAAACTTCTTGCGTTGCGCCAGAAGAGTGCTCAGCTCACCAAGGAGCTGAGCTTGTCGCCACAAGCTCCTGGAGGCCAAGGCGAGGAAGCCGAGGAGCCCCCGAGCAAGAAGCGCAAGAAGAAGGTATCGTTCCCTGCGACAGGTATGTGTAAACGAGGCTGTTCCTTGTACATTATATCAAACCGCGCACGAACTAACTCTTCCCTTTTTCCGTTAGTTGCCCAGGAGGAGGTCAAGTCGGACTACGTGTTCACAGCGATCGAGCAGTCCTTGCTGCCCGAGCACCTACTCGGTGCTTCGCGGGCAACGAGGCTGCTCGCGCTAAAGGACAAGCTGACAGCGTGGTCAGCGCTCCCGTCCGGCTCCAGCGACCGCATCGACGCCCTGAGGCGCGCGATCAACAAGCTGGAGGCCCAAGAAGAAGAGCACGGGGCCACGGCGAGCGGAGCCAAGGTCTTGGCTCTGCCGGCTGCCCAAGGCGGGACCGAGCAAGGGGTCATGCCGGACACTTCGTCGCAGGGGCAAATCGTCCCTATGGCGACGGCTACTTCTGGCTGGCAGGAAGAAGTTCCTGCTACCGGGGAGTAAGAAGAGACTGGCGGGCAGGGCGAAGCGGCTGCTCCCAGAGAAGAAGGCCACGAGCAGGGCGAGCAGGTCGCCCCGTCTATGGATGCTCCGGCGCCTCCTGTTTTGCCCGAGGGCGAACAGACGCAGGAGCTAGAAGACGGGGAAGTCCCCCTGCTCCCAAGCGGACGCGCTCTCGCGCGGGCAAGACGAAGCGGGGGAAACGGCGCGCGGTCCTCGTCCCGAACAGGCGAGGCTTCGTGACACACGGTCTTGAAGATCGCCTGCGCCGGAGTCTGGAGCGGCGGCTTGGAGAGGTAAACCTCAAAACCGAAACTGTGTCTGCTCGAGCTTTTAGCTGCCCAAGGCTTAACTTGGTCTTCTCTCTTTCAGTTCGTGGAGGGCACCATGGAGGAACTCGTGGAAAGCGTCACCGTCGAGCGCAGCGCCGTTCTTGCGACCTTCCAGGAGCAGCTCCGAATGAGGGGGCTCGAGCAGGAGCCCCCAGCACCAGCCAAAAGCCGGAGCCGGCTGAAGGCGAAGGTGAAGAAGCTCAAGGCCCAGCTGACCGAGGAGAGACAAGCTTCCGCGGCCCTCCAGGAGAAGATCTCCGCCCTGTGGGCATCACAGGAGGAGGCCGAGGAGATGCGCGGGCTGGCAACGAGGGCAAGCGCCGCGGAGGACAAGGTCAAGGAGCTGGACGAGCAGCTCAAGACCGCCGAACAGCGAGCTAGTCAGAGCGAGGCTCTGACCGAGTAGCTGCGCGCCAAGACCAAAGAGGTCGAGGCGATCCGCGCAGAGGCAGCGGAGCAAGCACGGCTCAGCAAGGAGGAAACCGATCGTCTCCGAGCTGAGACCAGAGAAGGCTTCAAGGTGCAAGGAGAAGTCATGCGCCTTAAGATAGAAAACGAGGCACTGAAGGAGCAGCTTGCTTCGAAGTAGAAGTAGGGCTGTACTCCTCGTACCTGTAAACTTTTGTTACCGTGCAATAAAGACTTACCTTTTTCCCTGCAAAAAAGAGCAGCAAAAAGACAAGGACGAATGGGAAACTAAGAGCAAGGCACAACAGCGCTAGAAAGCTTTAAGGAAAAACCGGTAGAACGCTTAGCCTAACTCCCAGCCCCGTTGTGCAGCTACTCGAAAACCTGAGTTTACGAACTCGAACAGGTGCACAAGAGAAAGAGCAACACCCTAGCCCCTGGTACGGACGATGCTCAAAAACCTAAGTTTGCAAATTCGAGTACGTGCGTAGAGAGATAGAGCGACACCCGTATCCTGATCGACTCATGCCATGAACTGCTCGTTAACGTAAACTAGGCGATTCCGAAGGTAACCGAGCAAGGAAAGTGTCTCTGCTGCGGAGGGCTTACGAGAACAGACTTTGCCAAGTGGTTGTGCCATGAGCGGTAAGTGCCTCTACCGTGGAGGGCTTACGAGAGCAGACTTAGCCGCGAGGTTGGATGTCGTGTTACGCAACTCGGAGTTTAGGAACTTGTTGAAACGAGATACGGGCAGGGAAACCCTGAAGATTGCGGAGCCAAGAGTTTGCAAGACCGGGCAGCCATCAAGTGTTACCAGAAAGGAGAGGGTAGTCTTTGAGAAGACAGGTAGTGAAAAGGACCGCAGGGGGCCACGAAAATTCACTCTTAATTGGATTGAACTTTACATGGCAGTCCGAGAGACTTGGACAAACTAAGGCGTGAAGTTTACAAAAGCGCGAAACTAAGCAAACACACAAGAGACCTACACAAAGAACTTACGAAGCTGGTCGATGTTCCAAGTCTTGGTCGCCTCTCTCCGCCCTCCATTGCCAGCGAAACGGCCCGGGCGCAGCAAGAGAAACGACCGTGAACGGGCCCTCCCAACGAGGAGTGAGTTTGTTGGCATTGGACAGGTTCTGGACACGGCGCAGAACGAGGTCGCCCGCCTTCAAAGCCCTTGGTCGAACTGATTTGGCAGCGTGCCGGCGAAGAGCTTGCTGGTAGCGCGCCATTCTGACTTGTGCCCGTTCGCGTGTGTCTTCGAGGAAGTTGAGATCGAGTGAGCGCTCTTGCTCGTCGTCAACTAAGTTGACCGAGCTCGTGCGAGGCGAGCCGAGTACTATTTCGGCGGCAGGATGGCTTCTGCACCGTAGACCAATTGGAAAGGTGTTTCCCCGGTTGCCCGGCTGGCCGTAGTGCAAACTGCCCAGAGGACGAAAGGAACTTCGTCAACCCATGCCTTGTTATGCTCGCGGAGTGCCGCGAACACGCGCCGTTTGATACCCTGAACGATCTGTCCGTTAGCTCGCCGATTGCGTTTATTGCTCGTGGATGTGCCACGAGGCGAACAGACTTGGTGCCCGGTGCTCGCAGATTCCCGGAATAGCTCGCTCAACTGGTACCGCTATCGCGATCGCCTTGTGGGGATCCGGCGCGTGACCACGTTGCTCTTGAAGAAGCGCACAGCCGTTTTGGAGTGAAGAGATGACACAGGCTCTGCCTCAATCCACTTTGTGAAAGTGTCAATGGCGACGAGCAAGTGTGTGTAGCTCTTATACCCTTTAGGGAATGGGCCGAGCAGATCCAGACCCCATGTGAAGAAAGGCCAAGATGGGGGGATCGTTTGGAGCTCTTGGGCGGGCTTATGTGCCTTCCGGACGTGGAATTGGCAAGCTTTGCACTTAGTCACTATATCCCGGGCATCATGTAACGCTGTAGGCCAATAATAGCCCATGCGAAACGCTTTGCCGACCAGAGTCCTGAAGGAGACGTGGTTGCCACAAGCACCCTCGTGTATGTCTCTAAGAAGGAACACACCCTCCTTTTGAGAGATGCACTTAGAGAGGACTCCCAGAGCACCTTGACGGTAAAGAATGCCGTCCACAAGCTTGTATGGACTAGCACGCCTTATAAACCGGGAACGCTCGGCTTCGTCTTCGGGCAGGGTCCCATCTGCAAGGTACCGGATAAATGGCGTTGTCGATCCATGACACCGCTTATGACGGAGACAGCACCACCTGTCTCTGTTGCCTCGTCCGGAGACGTGATAGAGGGCTTGTAAAGGTGCTCGACGAGCACCCACGAAAGCGAGTTCGCGTAAGTATCCATACTTGGACAGTTGGTCGGCCAAGAAGTTGTCCTTCCTGGGCACGAAGAGCATCTCAAAAAATAGAAAGTGCCGCTCCAACTTCCTCACTTCTACCAGGTATCGCGCCATTGAGTCATCGCAGCACTGATACTCCTTGTTTATCTGATTGACGATTAGCTGTGAATCTCCCTTCACAGTCAGCCGTTGGACACCGAGCAACTTGCATGCTCTTAGTCCCGCGAGGAGGGCCTCGTACTCCGCGGCGTTGTTAGTCGCCGCAAAGTGTAGTTGGATAGAATACTGGAGTTGCTCTCCTTGAGGGGAGATGAGAACAAAACCAGCCCCCGAGTTTCCAGTGCGCGAGCCATCAAAAAACATGGTCCAAGGGGGTTCATCAGGTTGCTCGAGAGCTTTCTGCGATTTGGACGGGCAGGTCCATTCAGCGACAAAGTCAGCCAAGACTTAGGACTTAATAGCAGTTCGGGCAGCAAATAGAATGTCAAATTCTGCCAGTTCCATTGCCCATTTAGCTATACGTCCGCCAGCTTCCTTGTTCCTTAGGATTTCTCCAAGAGGGAACTTGGTCGGGACCAGTATTTGATGCGTCTGAAAGTAGTGCCGAAGCTTCCTGGAGGACATGAGCAAGGCATGGAGCAGCTTCTGGACTTCAGGGTAACGCTCCTTTGATCCATGAAGCACCTCGCTCACGTAATAGATTGGCCGCTGTATACCTTCCGTTTCCACCGTCAAGACCGCGCTCACCGCTTATGCATGCACCGAGGTACAAGAAAAGTCGCCGCCGTGGCGCTGGGTAGTCAAGACAGGTGGGTTGGACAGGTATTGCTTTAGATCTTGGAAAGATCGATCAGCCTCCTCTGTCCACTCGAAACCATTGTGCTTGCGCAGGGCCTTAAAGAAGGGCAGCCCGCGTTCGTCTTGACTGGAAATAAATCTGCTTAGAGCAGCCATCCGCCCAGTGAGGCTCTGAACTTCCTTAACGGTAGTTGGAGCCTGCATGTTTTCAATGGCCTCGATCTTTTCGGGGTTGGCAGAAATACCTTGCGAACCAATTATATAACCGAGCAACATTCCAGATCGAACACCAAAGGTACACTTCTCTGGATTTAACTTTATTCGATGCCTGGTGAGATTACGAAAGGTCTCGGCCAGGTCTTTTATATGATCTGAAGCATACTTACTCTTTACAATTATGTCATCGACATAGACCTCCAGGTTTCTTCCACGCAGTTCTGGAAAAGTCTTCTCCATTAAGCGCTGGAACGTGGCATCAGCATTGCGCAGACCGAAAGACATGGTCGTATAGCAGAAAGTGCCGAAGGGGGTGATGAAGGCAGTCTTCTCTTCATCTTCTCTTCATCCTCGGGGGAGATGCTTATTTCGTGATAACCGGAGTAAGCATTCAAAAAACTCAAGAGCTGGGCATCCGCAGTTGCGTCGACCAGCTGGTCTATGCGAGGCAGCGGAAAATTATCCTTAGGACAAGCAGCGTTCAAATCAGTATGGTCGACACACATCCTCCACTTGCCGCCTTTCTTCTTTACAATGACAGGGTTGGCTAGCCACTTGGTGTGATCAACCTCGCGAATGAAACCCGCAGCGAGCAGTTTGCCAAGCTGATCCTTGATGATCCCCTGCTTGAAGTCCGAAAAGCGTCGAAACTTCTGGCGAACAGGCTTCCTGTCCGGCCGGACTGCCAGTTTGTGCTCGATAACCTCCCTTGGGACTCCGGGCATGTCAGACGGCTCCCAGGCAAACACGTCGGCATTTGCTCGGAGGAAGACAATGAGCTCGCTTTCCTATTTGGGGTCCAAATTGGCCCCCAAGTGAACTGTCTTAGAAGTATCATCAAGAGACAGCGGAACTTCCTTGGTCTCTCCCCCGGCTGAAGGAAAACCCTAGGGCGTGCAGACTTGGTCTGTGGAACGTCGGGACCACGCGGTGGAAGCTGGTCGACCAGGGCAAGGGACTGCTCGTCGCAATCCAGAGCAGCTTTGTAGTTGCCCTTGACCGTGATCACACCGTTAGGACCCGGTATCTTCACGCAATGGTAAGCGCGGTGGGACACGGCCATGAACTTACCAAGTGATGGACGGCCCAAGATTGCGTTGTACGCGGATGGAAAGTCAACCACGTCAAACGTGATCAACTCTGTCCGGAAGTTGCTTGGGCTGCCGAAGGTAACAGGCAGAACAATCTGCCCCAACGGCCGAACAGCTTCTCCCGGGACAATGCCGTAGAAAGGCATCACGACCTTTTTAAGCTTGGAGCGAGGAATCTGCATCTCGTCCAAGACCTTAGCAGAAAGCAACTCCAACGCGCTCCCGCCGTCGATCAAGACACGGCCAACTCTGGCGTTGCTGATGGTCGGAGCGACCACCAGTGGGAGACGCTGGGGCTTGGTCATCCCAGTGGGGCAATCTTTCTTAGAGAAAGAGATAGCGACCTCGGTTCACTTCATTGTTTCGGGCTGAGGCTTGCCCTTTTCAACGTTGTGGACCTCCCAGGCAGCTTCCTTGAGGCTGCATCGAGAGGTATAAGCCGAGGAACCGCCGAAGATGACGGCGATATGGTTCACGAGCTCTTGATACTCATCATCGTCGTCCCGACCACCATCGTCGTTTTGGCGCTTGGCCTTGCCGGCATCACCTTTCTCGGGCAGGGTAGGCATTGGGCCCTTGCCGTTATAGAAGTTCTCGAGCTTTGCAGCCCAGGTCCTGCAATGGCGCGTGTCATGCCCGTAGTTCTGGTGGAACTTGCAATATCGGTCACTTGGACCTTTCTTGCCTTGGTTGCCTCCCTGGGCAGGCTTCTTGCCCTTATAATTATTGTTGGGCTTTTTCTGCCCATCCTTGGGAGGAGGTGTGCGATCGATACCGGCAACGGTGTTGTTCGCATCACCCTTCTTTTTCTTCTGGGACTACTTGTTACCAAGATTGTTGCTGCTCTTCTTCTTTTCCTCCACACCAGTCTGGGCGGGCAACTCGCCCTTGTCGAACGCCTTTTTATACTGAACACGCCAGACAGCATAGCGATCACCGCCTTTGAAACAGTCGTTGGCGGTTCAGTCTCATTAATCTCGAGATCTGGGTGAGCCGCTTCGTCGCGGACTTCGTTTTTAAGGCGCGGACAACGAGTTCGTCCGAGATGTTCGGGATCGTGTTGCGAATCTTGATGAAACGCTTCACGGTTGCGGAGGGTCTCCCGCTCATCTGGATCATCCGTGCCGATCATCCTCCTTACCCAAACGCACGTAACGCCTCCGAAATTAGCAATCGAGGCGCCACAAAGCCGGTTCAAGAGTCGATGGAACCCTCTTGCTGATTGAACAGCCACGTCCGAGCAACACCCTCAAGAACAGTCGGGAGGCAATTAGCCATGACGAGCTCGTCATCCCCGGCCGCCATGATGGCAGTAGCGTAGATGGAAAGGAATTTCTCTGGGTTTTGAGTCCCATTGTACCTCTCCATGTGACCGGGCTTGATCTTCGAGGGCCACCGGACGGCACGAAGCTCGTCAGAAAAAGCCCTACAGCCTAAGGCATAAGACCGGCCACCTTCCCCAGCAGAACATAGCCTTGAAAAGACGTTGGTCCTGTTAGTCGGGGGAACTCTAGCTGAGCGGGAGGTTTCTGCCTGGAGGAACTCTATCCGTGATAAGACTCCACGCTCCTTCCTCGTGGTCGCGACAATGCGCTCCTCGCGAGGGGATCGTCGGTGATCATCGCGTGCACGCTTGCCCCTGTGGTCGCGATGACTACGGGGACTTGGCGAGCGTCGACGACCACGGATAACTTGCTCGTGGACAGTGGTCCTTCGACGGTGACGAGGGTCACGCGATCGATCGGAGCGCTCACTGCCCGAATCCACCCGGACAGGCTGACTGCGCTGCCCGGAGGAGGTGTTGGCCTCACCTAGGGACTTAAGGCCTTCGGCTAGTCGTTCAAGGTGGGAGGCAACAGCGTCGCCCATACGGGCGAGGTCGGTCTGGTTGGTGGATCTGAGCACCGTTGCCATGGCCTGGAGTCGTTCCCGATTTTGATCTAGGGTTCGGGATCTCGAGACATCCGCGCCCCGCCGATCGGGGTCCGATTATGCTGGGATTCAACCCAGCAAAGCTAAACATCTGCCGGGTCTTGGCGTGGCGCTGAGGCGGTCGCGACGCCGCTGCTATACCGGTCGCAGATTCGCGCCAAGGTTTGGTTGATAGACTCGTCGAAACTGCGGCGAACAACATCTTACTCGCGAGCAGCTAGCACGGCCTCATCTTGGTGCCGAAAGCGAATTAGATCGCACGATCTCACGGCCGCGCCGCGTCGTGCAGATCCTTCAAGTCTGCACCGCCATGTTGATCTTTGCGGTGACCGTGCGTTGGCGCGCTAGACGGTATCATCACTGTGTCGCCACAGGAAGAATCAACCGACATAGCCTTGGAATCCGAGAGATCCAAACATTCGTATAGATCGTCGGTTCCGTAATCATCGTCGATGGCGGGAGCTTGATCTAAAACCGTTTCTGGAACATATCCGGAGACTTCTGTCTCAGATCTAGACATTGATCGAGGTCGATAATACCGATCCGATCTGGCAGGGGAAGAGACATCCTGCCCTTTTGAATCGTAGTCCTCAGGAAGAGATTCGTGGTCGCTGATGGAGTTCGACATGCTTGATCTTCTATGTCAAATACATTGTTCCAATACGTATACAAGTTGTTCCATCAGACTAGACATATTGCTCCAATTGGTTTTAGCCTATTATTCCAACAGACCAAATTCTAAGTTGTTCCATCAGAGTAATGTATTGTTTCAATAGGCCAAATTAATTGTTTCATTAGCATAGCCAAATTATTTCAGTAAAATTTATATAGCAACATGGATCTTGTTTTGTTCGTAAAAATGCGAGGAACACGTTGGTGAAAACGGTTTGTCAATTGGAGCTCCTAGTAGAAAGTTATGTCCGTTTGAAGAAAAACGAGGAAATGAATCTTCGCTGACGTCAGTGATGATATCATCGCATGCAACATGGGGAGAGAACAAATGCTTGCATGGCTGGAAGCATTGAAGCTGTGCTGGTCATTGAAGCTTGGTTAATACATATGCGGGGAGGCATGCATGCATGCAACAGAAGCGTCTGTGTGCGCTTCTTGCTTGAGAAATTTGGGCCTCGGCAAGGCGTCCGATCGAACAGACGTCCGTCCCAGAGTCGCCCCCATAGAACTATTGAAACATGCAAAAAAAAAAAAGTTGATCGAAGATCACGAAAGACTAGATAGAACATGTTGAAAGACAATCACTTGTTGTTGGAACATGTTCAAAAAAACATTTGAACATGCCATAAAGAAAGTTGAAACATGCCAAAAAAAAAACTAATGGAACATGTAAAATACGATAAAAACATCATGTTCCACAACAGAATCATCCCTCCCAATGCAGAGCTAGATGCTCCATAAGAACAAAAATGATGTTTCGACAAATAAACTCGAATGCTTATACGTACAGGTGTGATGCTTCAAAGAGAAAAAAATCGCAACACACCTCTTATTCATATTTTTCTTTCTTAAATTCAGCGGGCTCTCGTCGTTCCTGCTGAATCTAACCATCTAGCTCGTCGGACAGGGGTGGATCAAGAAGAAGAGTGTGGAGGACATATATATACACAGAGAGAGAGAGGAGGGAGGAGGCAGCTCCAAAGCAATAGATGTGTATAGTTCACCCGAAGAGAGGGAAGAGCGAGAATGCACTAGCATCCGATATTTATCCGAGAATAAACAATTCCGTTATTTACTGTATTTTAAAGAATCTCTCTAACCACTCGCCATCAAAAGGAAAGGACAGCATTTTGTAACCGTCAAAAGAAGATATTGTAACCAAAATGACAAAGGAAAGGTGCCGTGGAGCTGCCGGAGCAGAAAGCATCGCAGGCCACAGCCCAAAGCATTCGTTTAGGTCTATCGGGCTTCCAAAGGTTCAGTGAGGCCCATATATACGGAGGCCCATAAAAATGGTCAGGCCTGGTCCAAACGCTCCAGATAACACAGCCCATGGTTCACCACCTTCCTCTTCCTCCTCCCCCCGCTCAACCTCTCGGCCTCGTCATCGTCGCCAACGCCTCCATGGCTCCATCCAAGTCCCAACCCTCGGCCTCCCCATCTACTGGTAAGTTCCCGCGCATTCCCCTCGCTCTCCCTCCTACCCCCATCTCTGCTCCTCGTAGCGGATGCGCGCTTGCCTGATCGCCGAATCCGCGGCGTGGTTCTTGATGCTCGCCGGAATGTTCGATCATGCTGTTTTCATGGTTCCCGAATCCCCGTCGCGGGTTCTTGATGCCTGTCGAAATGTTCGATCCTTTTTCTTTAATGGTGGTGGGGGGGGGGTGGGGGGGGGTTTACTGGGTGATTCCCTAGCCCGTGCGGTGATCACATTTCTTGAGCTTTCTTGGCTCATCCCTAGCCCGTGCGGTTCTTGACTTGCTTGGTTGGTTCTCTGGAGTTTAATCGATTTTTTTTTTGGTGTGGTTCTTGCAAGTGGGGAAGAGGGCGAGGGCGGGGGAGGCGCCCGAGAGCCCGCGGAAAGCCCCGCGCAAGGAGCCGCCGGCCGCTGCCCCGGCGGATTGTGACAGCGACAATGTCAGCGGCCAAATTCTTGGTGCGGATTTCTTGAGCTTTCTTGGTTCATCCGTAGTCCGTACAGTTATTGTCTTGTTTGGTTCTTTGGGGTTTAATGGACTCGTCAATGCGACTCTTTTTTTTTTTTTTGTGGTTCTTGCTTTCCGATGTGATGCCAGGGGAGAAGAGCCCGCGGAGTCCATGCCTGAAGCCGCTGGCCGCAGCCGCGGCCGATTCTGGATGCTACCAAGCAGTGGCCACAGCGAGCAGTGACGGCGAACGGTGCATCCACTTCTATTGTAGCCCTGATGAAATGGATGACATCTTTGCACAGATCGAGTCTGCCCATTGTGCCCCAACGTGCGAGCATGTCATGTGCAAGGTCGCCGGCCAGAGTAATATGTTGTTGTGCACGGAATGCAACACACCTTATTGCGCTGGAACTGGATCTGTGGACAAGGACAGGCCGCAGGGACATGCCTGGTCGCACGCGTGTCATGAGGCTCATTTCTTTGCTGTGTGGTATGATGATCCGAACATCGGGTACTGCTTCTGGTGTAAACGCAATATGGTCCACCATATGAGGGACAGAGAAGATCTGGGGGAAAATATGATTGATGATAATGTGGGCGGTCGTGTGACTGGGTTAGCTAATGGGCATGGCTATGTTGTGAGAGGGATACCAAATCTTGGAAATACTTGCTACTTGAATTCATTAGTCCAGTGCCTCCTTGTGCTCGGTAAGCTGCGGGAAAGGATGTTAGGACTGGATGCCCCAAAAGGGATCCTTGGTATGTTGCTACAGGATCTCTTTGCGGAGACAAACTGTGCATATAATGTGAGACGCATACTGGATCCAACTCTACTCCTGGAAGGTATACGCTCTGGGGATTTGAGGTTCACAGGCAATAATATGCAAGACGGCCATGAATTGCTTGTATATCTGCGCAGCACTTTGGATCAGGAGGAGAAGCTAAAGGAGCCTCATGGGACACAAGAGGGTGCCTCCAGTGTGACTCCCACAGTTACTGATTCCATTTTCAGGGGGCAGCTTTCTGTTACCAGGTGCTGCAAATGTTGCTCGATTGAGTCACTTTCCCATGATGTATTCTATGATCTCTCTGTGTCACTGCCATCAAAGGGTACTCCAGCCAAAAGTGTTGTGTCATCACCAAGGAACGAAGGTCTCACTTCTCGAAGGAACATCCGTTTAAACCTATTTCCAGCAATCAGAAGGATTGAAGAAAAGAATCAAGCAACTGCTGAAGTTGATGACTCTCAGGTTCCTGGTTCAAAATTAGAAGATATGTTCATGGATAAAGAACCCAAGCCTTTGGAAATTGGTAAGTCTATGTGTCCTGCACCTAATTAAAAGGCAAAAGCAGTAGAGTACAGCCCTGCAGTTTTGTGAGGGTGTCCCAAGCCATACAACTGAGGAATGGATGCTTGAGACTACCACTGTTTTTGTTATTTTGTTCTATATAAGAAAAAATGGCACTGTTCATGGATAAAGAACCCAAGCCTTTGGAAATTGGTAAGTCTATGTGTCCTGAACCTAATTAAACGGCAAAAGCAGTAGAGTACAGCCCTGCAGTTTTGTGAGGGTGTCCCAAGCCATACAACTGACGAATGGATGCTTGAGACTACCACTGTTTTTGTTATTTTGTTCTATATCAGAAAAAATGGCACTTTTCAAAATGGAGCTTCGGTACTAGCTAGATGGAGAAAATTGTTGAAGGACAAAGATGGACTGAAGAAATGTCAGAAAAACCTTCGGGGTAGCTAGGTAAAACTGTACATGATTTTTCAGTTGTCTTAACATGGAAACGCTGTTTGGAATAGGCGAATAGTGCAGTGGTTGAAATTGCCATTGGAAGGTATCTCAGGGTGCTGAGTTGTTATCCTGATATAATAATTTTACTCCTAATATTTGGATAACATAACAATGTATGGGATTTTTTAATAAAAAAACAGCTTCAAACGTGGAGGATAAATGATAAAAAAAAATGTAGAGCATGATGGTTGATGTTTGCATGATGTTGCTGGGGCCTGGGGGCAGATAATACTAAAGCCCCATATGCTTGATTCTGCAGATTCTACTGAACCAGAGCAGATCTGGCGAAGCAGGGATGTTTTACATGGTCCTTTGGAAACTCAAAAGGATGATGTCTCAGGAGAGATCATTGAGGTGCCAGTAAAGGCTGTTGATGTCCTTCCTCATGACATTTTGTTTGATGTCAAAGTTCAGGGAATGAATGAGCCAACAGAAGATTCTTTTAATCCACTTGTTTCTCCATCAAGAGAAAAGAATGAGCGGATGACATCAGGTGGTGATGCAAAGCAGAATGATAATGCTAGTTTTGATGATGCTAGTATAGAAGTTAAGCAGAACACTTGCCCAGTAGAATTCACTACAAAAGACAAGGGGAAAGATTGGAACAGTAATATTGTTTATGATGAAGCAGAGGATATGAGCTCTCTTGCGTCTATTGAGGATTGCCTGGCACTGCATTTTAAAACAGAGGTGATAGAACGGTTCTGTGAGAACTGTCACAAGGTTGCTGAACAGCTGAGCACCAATATTTGTAAAGATGGAGAACAGATGATGGCAACAACCAATGAGAACACTGGAGGTGACCAGACTGAACAGACAGACAGGAAAACATGCGAAAATGGGCAATCGAGCAATTTGAACAATTTGATGGTAGAACACAGTTCGTCAAGTAGGCAGTCACAAAGTTCTGGTGTACAGCACAAAAAACTCACAGTGGGCAGAACTGCCGAAGGAGCCACCTCAGGTCTGAGTAGTAATGAAAACTCAGCCACTTGTAGGACAACCACTAAAAATCTTGAATACCAAGGTGTTCAGGGAGCTGTACCTAGTTGTGTTCCAGTTGAGAAATATACTGATTTATGCAGTGCCCAGGATAGTCAAAATGCTAGCACGCTAAACCAGCACAATGGGAAGCAAACAAAGCTGGATCATAGTGCACACCAAGTGGAGCAAAACCAAAATGAGCGGAAAGGCGTGAGTGGGTATGCAACTGAAACACGTTCCTTTAGCAAGCTGCCACCTGTATTAATCATTCATCTCAAGAGATCCGTGGTGGGGCATGTGAAAGTGAGAGGACATGTGAGATTTAAGGAGATTCTTGATGTAGGACCATTCATGGACCCCAGGTACTATATATGTGGACGGTAATTCCTGTCTGTCCAATTTAACCAGTACTAAAAAATAAATTGACATGCAGAGTGGTAATTTCCTGAAAATGTCAGCCAAGTTTCTGTTTTAGCTTAGAGGTAGGACTGATTGGTTGGTACTGCTCCACTCTTATCTCTTGCTTGCTGACTGACATGATTTAGATTATTGAAATATGCACAGACCAAACCAATATTTAATACCTTTATCATTTTATGATCCAGTAACTATTTTATCTTAGTCTGTTCCTTCTGTTTTCAAGAATTTACCTTCTTTCTACAAAAAACTAAAAGATGACATCAGCATTGCTGGTGACATAATCGTTTGGACTGCTCACTTTTTATAATTTTCTCATTGTGAGCACGATAGCTTTTGTTTATCCAATTAGTACTTTAGTAGCATCTGAACAGACGCTCTAAAACCAGAGAAGAATCTGGGGTTTGTGTAAAACATGTTTACAGTGCTAAATTGCACCTTTGAACATGTTTACAGCTCTATGGTCTTGAATGACCATTGCTTATCCTGTAGTAGTACTACAGCCTAGAAGTAAGTTTTCGAATGACCATTGTGTATGGGCAACCCAAGACCTGTAGCCTGGCATAGATCTGTGTGGTTGTGACTATTGGGTGACTCTGGTTACCCCTTGTGGCTCAAATGTGAGCTCAGTTATATCTGCACTAAAAAGAGGCAGCATTTAAAAGTTTGAAAAGAGAAAATGGCACTCAACAGAGATCTATATGAAAATTTTTGGGCGTCCTTTTAAGATTAAGACTTGATTTTTTAAAAGATTCTATCAAACATTTGTACTTCTAATGAGACACTCTTAAGGAACATAATTATTTGTGTGAATGGACCATCCAGATGCTATCTGTAACATATATAAGAAACACCTTATTGTCAAAAGCCTGTGGGTCTCTCCCTTCAGAAAAGGAAATGACCGGACCATGCGAACAGTCCAACCGTATAGTGGAATTACCTGTGATTATTTTTTTGAGAATCAACTGAACATGTCTAGTGTTTCGTGACAGCCTGGTTTGAACCAAAACCCTGTATGTTTAATTCAAACTGCAGGTTTCTTTATACAATATCATTATATCAAACATATTTGAATATGCCTGAAACGCACAGACCACCTGCCTCATAGTCAATTCAATGTTATAGAAAAATGAAGAACTATTATATCTAAAATTCTGGTAACTACATGATTAGTCACTTGCAATGCGTTATACTGTTTTTTTTTTTATCTGATAGAGGTTTCATGTAATGATCTTCAGTTGAGAATATATATAGATGAAGAAACTCATTCCATTGGTGATGTTTAGCTATAGTTACATCTGGTCTGATTGTTTTTATTTTCTCTAATTTTCAGTTCAGAGGACAAAGATAATTTCAGCTATCGTCTAGTTGGTGTCATTGAGCATCGCGGCGGTGTCACAAATGTTGGGCACTATATAGCTTATGTGAGACCAAGCCACCATCAGCAGAGCAATGGCCCTTCCTCATGGTTTTTGGCAAGCGACACCGACATCAGAGAAGTCTCTCTAAAAGATGTTCTCAACTGCGAGGCTTACATTCTTTTCTATGAGAGGATGGAAGGCTAAGACATGCTTAGCATTCCATCCACGAACTAGTCAGAAGAGCAATCACAAAAGAACCAGATGGGTGAGGCTAGCAGCCATTCTTTGGATGGCCTAGGATCCATTTGGTGTACATGCTAACGTAGCTTTGTGATGGAAGTCCATTTTTCTATGAGAGGATGGAAGGCTAGGAAACGTCTTGCACAAAGGAAGAGCAATCACAAAGGAAGCAGATGGGTGAGATTCGGAAACGTTCTTTGGATACCATAGGATCCATTCAGTGTACATACCAACAGTGTACATTCTGTTAATCTGTTTCTTTGGCTGAGAGGTTTATACCTATGTAAATCTAACATACTAACATACATCAATTGATCTGGTTAGTGTCACGCGTAACCCTTTTTTTTTGTTAATATAGATATATAAATGTAGGAACTGTCATGTTTGTTAGAGATCAAATACAAATAGTACGTCAATGCACGTTCATAGCGCGGTGCTTATATATAGCAGTGGAAATCGATTATCGCATATGCAAATGCGCAGAACTCCAGTCCGCTTAGAGCTGGCCAACGGGCCCCCGGTTGGTTTGGTTACTACACGAACCGGGTCAACGGGCTGCGGTCTCGGTTTAGGTTCGGTTCGCACAGAGGCCGACCTGGTTTTTTTAGCTAGTTTATTTTATTTAAAAATATATAAAAAATTTTTAAAACCCATTGTATTTAATGAATATATATTATAACTTAAATAAATATATTATTTATCATAATATATATAGAAATACATATATATATTGAATTAAATTAATATACTAAAGTAGAGAACCGAACCGGACCGTCACTATGCGAACCAAACCGGACTGGTCCGACAGGCTGAGGTGCCGGCCCAGGTTCGGTTCGGTGAACAGTTCGGGCAGGCTCGGTTCGGTTCAGTTGAACCGGCCCGTTTGGCCACATCTAAGTCTGCTTAACCGTTAGGCCCATCAACCGTGCTAACGCCCAGACGGCCCGGCCCGGCCGGCCCATTAGGCCTGTTTGGCCACCTCTATTCGTCTCCCCCGCCCAACCATCCCCAAAAGAAACCCCAACCAGCGACGCGCTTCGCGAACGCCTCCCGCCCCAACTCCGGCCGCGCTGATCGGTCGCGCCGCCTCCTGGTAAGCTTCATCCCTCATTTCCCTCTCCTGTCCTCCACCCCAACTCCGCTCCTCGCCTGATTGATCGCGCGGTAGTTTTTTCTTGGCCCCAGAATCCGCCGCGCCGTTCTTGATGCTCGCCGGAGTGTTCGGCCCTCGTCGGTATCTTGCTGGGGTTCTTCGCCTTGCCATCCGCCTCCCGAGCTTTCTTCGTTCATCCCTAGCCCGTACGTTTCTTGGCTTGCTTTGGTTGATTCCTTGGGTTTTAATGGACTCATCGTTCTCATCAATGCGGCCCTTTTTTTCTTGCGGTTCTTGCGCTCCAGGCGCGATGAGAGAGGAGAAGAGGGCGAGGGCAGCGGAGGCGGCCAAGAGTCCGCGTAAATCATCGCGCTTATCGGCGGCGGGGGCCGACGACGCCTCAGGAGAGCAGTGCGACCACGTGCTCTGCACCCTAGACGAAATCCATGATATCTTTGCAGAGATCGAGGCCTCGAAGTATCCCCCGTTTTGTGAGCACCCCGGGTGCGGGGTCACCGGGTGGAGCAAGATCTTGGTGTGCACGGGCTGCAGTTCGCACTTCTGCATTGGAGTGGTGACCAAGGGTAGGCCGCAGGGGCACGCCCTGATTCATGCCAGGAGCCATGGCGTCGAGCACTGGTTCGCTCTGTGGTACAATGATCCCCTTGTCGGGCACTGCTATGCCTGCCGACGCAATATGACCTACCACCTGGCGGACGAAGAAGACGTCGGCGCCGGTGGTCATGTGGCTGGACCAGCTAATGGGCATGGCTACACTGGGACAGGCAATGCGTCTGGCTATGTCGTGAGAGGGATGCCGAATCTTGGGAACACATGTTATTTGAATGCATTGGTGCAGTGCCTCCTTGTGCTTGGTAAGCTGCGGGAAAGGATGTTAGGATCGGATGCCCTGACGGGGTCCCATGGTTCAGCACTGCAGTATCTCTTTGCAAAGACAAACTGTGATGACAATGCGGGAGACATGCTGGATCCAACTCAACTCTTGGCATACATATACTTGGGGGATTCGAGGTTCAAGGGCAATAATATGCAAGACAGCCATGAATTGCTAGTATATCTGCGCAACGTTTTGCACGAGGAGGAGAAGGTAAACGGGCCTGCTGGCATGCAAATGGAAGCTCCCAGTGTTACTGAATCCATTTTTGGGGGTCAGTTGTGTGTTACCAGGACCTGCAAATGTTGCTCGATTAAGTCAGTTTCCCATGATGTATTCTATGATCTGTCGATGTCACTGCCGTCAAAGCGGGGGCCTCCTGCCAAAAGTGTTGCATCATCACCAGGGACTAAAGGAGCCAAATCTCAAAAGAAGATCCGTATCAACCTACGTCCAGCAATAGACAGGATAAACGAGGAAAAGACTAAAGTAATTGCTGAAAGTGGTGATTCTCAGAAGCCTGGTTCAAAATTAGAAGATGAGCTTAAAGACAAAACACCCAAGCCTTTGGAAGTCGGTAAGTCTATGTGCGATGTACCTAATTCCCTACCAATTAGAAGGCAAAAACAATTGTGAACAGGCCTGCTGATTTGTGATGGTGTCCCAAACCATGCAACTTATGAGGAATGAATGCATGAAACTGTGGAATACTGTGAAACTACCAATATAACTTATTTTCTTGCATAAGAAAAATGGCACCTTTCAGAATGGAGCTCCATTACTACCTAAATGGAGAAAATTGTTAAGGGACACACATGGACTGACGGTATCAGGAAAACCTTCAAGATATCTCCATAAACCTGGACAGGATGTTTTTGCTGTCTTGACAAGGCAAACCTGTCTGCTGTAGTGCAGTAGTTCAAATTTCCATTGGAAGATAGCTCAGGGTGTTTGAGTCCTTGTCTTCATATAATAATTTCACTCCAAATGTTTGGTCATTACATAACAATGTATGGATGTTTTGAAAAAAAAAATGCAAATGTGGAGGAAAAACAATATGTAGGGCATGTCAATTGCTGGTTGCATGATGACATGGTGTTGCTGGTGCAGATAATACTAAAGCCCCATATGCTTGATTCTGCAGATTCTACTGAAGCAGAGCAGATCCGGCAAAGCAAGTATGCTGTACATGGTTCTTTGCAGACTCAGAAGGATGATGACCCAGGAGAGAGCGTTGAGGTGCCAGTAGAGGCGGTTGATTTCCTTCCCCAGAACGTTTTGCTTGATGTCAAAGTTCAGGGAATGGTTGAGCCAACAGCAGATTCTTATAGTCCACTTGTTTCTCCGTCTAGAGAAAATAGTAAACGGATGACATCAGGAAGTGATGTAAAGAAGAATGGTATTGCGGGGCTTGATGAAACTAGTATAGAAGTCAAGGAAAACAGTTACTCAGTAGAGGTTACTAAAGCAGACAACGGGGGAGCTTGCAGTAGCAAAATTGTTCATGACGATACAGAGGATGTCAGCTCTCTTGTGTCCATTGAGGATTGCCTGGCACAGTATTTTGAAGCAGAGGTGATAAAAAAGTTTTGTGAGAACTGTGCCAAGGTTGCTGAGCGGGTGAGCATCAATACATGTAAAGATGGAGAGCAGATGATAGCAGGTACCAGTGGAAATACTACAGTTGATGATAGCCAGACTGTACAGTCAGACAAGAAAATATGCCAAAGTGAGCAATCTAGCGATTTGAAAAGCTTGGCAGTAGAATGCGCTTCAAGTGGGCAACCGCATGGTTCTGATGCACAGCATCAGTTTGTATTCACAGCAGACAGGACTACTGAAGGAATCACTTCAGGGATGAATTGCAATGGAGACCCACCCTCTTGCAGCACAGCCAATAAGAAACCTGAATGTCATGAGGAAGGTATTCAAGAAGCTGTACCTGATTGCCTCCCAACTGAGAAACAGACCAACATATTGAGTGCCCAGGATAATCAAAATGCCAGCACACTGAATGAGCACAATGGGAAGCAAGCAAAGCTGGATCATAGTGCACACCAAGTGGAGCAAAACCAAAATGAGCTGAAAGACATGAGTGGATATGCAACTGAAACACGTTTCTTTAGCAAGCTGCCACCTGTATTAATCATTCATTTCAAGAGAACTGTCGTGGGGCATGTGAAAGTGAGAGGACATGTGAGATTTAAGGAGATACTTGATGTAGGACCATTCATGGACCCCAGGTACTGACTACTGACAGTTTTTAGTTTTATGCAGCAATATTTAATACTTTTATGTGCCACTAAGTATTATGTTTTGTTCCCACTCGCTTTAACAATACACCTCTTAAAAAAAAGATTAAGAAGACAGGAAATACAGGTCAAAGAGTCACTTGGAATGTTCATTTTTCATGATGTTCTCATTGTGAGCACGTGGATTATTGTAGACTATGTGCACAATGCTTGAGATTATTAAAATCTGAACAGACCAACTCAATGTACTAATTGATTTGTCACAGAAACATTTTTATATAAAAGCTAATTTATTATCTATAACAGTAGTGGACTTGCCAGGAATATGTTCTATTCACTGAATGACTGTAGCATCATTAACGGTAAATGAACAAGCTTTCTAAAGCCATAGAGGATTAAAATGCATCACCTTGAAGGCTTGAACCTGGGTCTGTAAAACATGGCTCACGGTGTAAAACATGAGTTTCTGAATGATCATTGTTTATTCTGGAGTAGTGCCAGAAGTAAGTTTGTTTTAATTCTTGATGGTTTGTCACTTTATCTTGTACTGCTTGAACTGCTCCAACGATTCAAAGTGTAGTATAAATTCTTTCCATAAAACCGTTGATTTTGGCGTTTCCGTTGGGGTTCTGTTCACCCCTTCTGACAAGTGTGATCAGTTACTCCCTCCGGTCACAAATATTTGACTTTTTTTTACTTTTCATGGTTTCCAGTATGCAACTTTGATCATGAATTATAATTTAATTTATTTTAGACCCACCGAAAACATAGTATCGCTATATGATATAATATCACTATCGTTCAAAAAAAAAAGAGAGAACATAATATCACTAAAGTTCTTGCTGAGACAGATCTACACATAATTTATGTGTACAGAATCTACTTATTTTTATGGCTCAAGTTTTGAAACTTTGACTGGGACATATCTCAAAAACACCAATTATTTGTAACCGGAGGGAAAGTTGGCACTGTTGGAATGTTTGGAAACGGAAAAAAGTTCCAGATGACAGGAATCATACAAATGTTTATAGGCATTTGTTTGAAGAATGGGAGTAGCATTTGGTATTTATGATGAGATGCTAATGCTATTAGTAAACTTAATTGAATTGTGTGAAGGTATCTGCCAGATTCTATGTGTAACATGTATAAGAAAATATTTGTGAAATGCCTGTGTGGCTACCCGTCTAGTACATTTTACAATTAATTATGTTGGTCTTTTGGCATACAGAAACAGCAATGAGGTAGATGTGCAAACAGTCCAACTGCATTGTGTGATCAATTGTGGTTCTTTTTTTAAAGAAACAACTGAATATTTGTGCCTTTTCACAGCCTAATTGGGGCAAGAGCCCTGTGGCTCTAATTGAAACTGTATTTATATGATTTCATGCAGTATATTTGAATATACGTCGAATGAACGAGCTGCCTGCCACAAACACAATTGAATGTGCTTGTGTTGTATTTTAGGTCTTATGTATTTTTATTTTTTGTTTTTAGACAGCTAGGTGCCTTAAAAGGCCTAACCTGACAACCTTTTTCTATGTTTGCAATTTGGCTTATTCAATATAATTCAAGTTTAGTATTTCACTGTGAGATCTTTTAATGTACTGTTGAAATTAATATAGACCCTTTATTTGCTAAAATTCTGATAATTACATGGCTAGTCACTTGTGATGTAGTTATACCGGTTTTTATCTGACAGAGGTTACATGCTATAATGTTCAGGTAGGAGCTTAGGAGTACATACATCAAGAAACTCATGCCCTTTATTTGCATCTGGTTTGAATTTTTTTATTTTCTCTAATTTTCAGTTCTGAGGAGAAAAGTAATTTCAGCTATCATCTAGTTGGTGTCATTGAGCACCGTGGTGACCTATGCGCCGAAGTTGGGCACTATGTAGCTTATGTGAGGCCAAGTGACCAGCAGCAGAGCGCTGGTCCTTCCGCATGGTTTTTTGCAAGCGACAACGACATCAGAGAAGTCTCTCTAGAAGATGTTCTCATGTGCGAGGCATACATCCTTTTCTATGAGAGGATAGAAGGCTAAGACATGCTTTGCATTCCATCCACGAACTAAACAGAAGAGCAATCACAAAGGAAGCAGGTGGGTGAGGCTAGCAGACATTCTTTGGATGGCCTAGGATCCATTCGGTGAACATACTAACGTAGCTTTGTGATGAAGTCCAATTTTGATGCTTTGGCTGAGAGCCTGAGAGGTTACAGGACTACAAATTGACCGCATGCACATACCAAGTTGGACAGATTTCTGCCATTGTTTTTGATCAGCTGATCTTGTCATTCATTCATAACAAAAAAAATTTGTACACAAGGAGCACACGGAGATTTTTTCCCCCTCGAAATAGTGTAAACAGAGTAGGACCATGTGGCATTGGTGAGGTTTAGTTGGATGTTACTGTTACTTGCCAATGCTTTAACACTTCATAGTACTTAGGAGCATTCTTTGATACCATTGACCTTTACCATGATATTTTTGTGATGGGCAAGCTACATATGCAGCATGCTCTGATTGGACCTTGATGTGGTAAGGGCAGGCTCTTCATTTTTAACCTACGAGAGGTCGATTTGGGTCCTTGTTTACTTGTTGGCCGATACTTTCATCCATTCTGATTAGCTGGTCGGTGCAGTGCATGCATCTGTTGGGGAAAAAAAATTAATTTGCTACACGTGTTTTGATGCCACTTGGTAAGAATAATTGCAGGAATTTTGGTACCAAGTGTTAATTAGTTAAACTGTGAATGAAAGAGGAAAAGAGAATGTGCGAGCTGATAGAATTTACTAAATGAGCACAAAAAAATTTACTATCATGCTACATTATTTTGAAGCAATCCTACGGACAAAACACATCCATCATTTTTTTGCTTGGATTCTTTCTTCCTTTTTTTCCCTTCCGATTCATTGAATCATAGGACTCAGAGGTGACGTTGCCCCTGAGTTTTCCTATGTCGTTTTCTTGATTTGGTTCTTCTCCTCATGTTTTCCTCAGAAATCCTGTCACGTTTGGTTCGGGTTGGATTAATTGGATTAGCCAATTTTTTTAGCATTGGATTAGCCAATGTTAACCCAACTGGATTAAGTCAATTTTTTAGTGGAACCAACCAAACCTAAGAGCGCGCGTCAGTTTCGATTAAGAAAAATACAAGGAAAGTAGATTTGTTGTTTTCTTTAACTTATTGTTTTATTTCTTATTTATCTCTTCTTGGCTTTGGCTTATCGAAGAGTCAAAATAAAGTCAAACGCTTTGGTTTTTTTAATCTCAAGACCATGTCTAAGAGCCCTCAATGCGAGCGGGATCTTCTTCACCGAAGACGACAATCTTCTGATGGACGACAATCACATTCGTCCACACTACATCGAGGGCAACATCAAGAAGGCACACCTTCGATGGATCCTCATCGACCCCGGTTCTGCTGTCAACATCCTGCCCCTGCGAAGCTTAACGCGGGCCGGCTACACAACTGCCGATCTCGAACCAACTGAGGTCGTCATCTGCGGTTTCGACAATCACGGCAAGACAACGCTGGGCGCCATCACCGTCAAAATACAAATGGCGACGTTCCTCTTTAAAGTGAGGTTCTTCGTGATCGACTCGCCTACCTCATACTCAGCCCTACTCGGGAGGCCATGGCTACACAAATATCGCGTGGTGCCATCAACATTGCACCAATGCCAGAAGTTTCTTGACAATAAAGGCACGCAACAACGCATCGCCGGCACTCCGTCACCATACCTCGTACAAGAAGCATACCACGCCGACACCAAATACTTCTTTCCGGTACAATCGGGGGAGAACGAACAAGGACAGTCCACTCCGGCGGCCAACATCATGGCCAAAACCACAGCTTCTACGTCCATCAAGAAGATGAAGCAACTATGCACCTGGTCCCAACAATCATCGTCAAGAAGACCCATTGGGAGCCCGCGTAGAGGCTTCAAACGCGGCTTCAACCGCCAAGGCTATTCGTCCAGCCATGACGATTTGGAGCAATCAACACCTCTCACACTGGGGGTAAGATCACCTGCCGGCAACAGCACCTCATCATCAACATCTATGAGAGCTGTGCCGCCCCCTTACACCGTTACGTTTGCAACAGCTCCACTCATACTGGGGGCAACACCGTCCTCCAATCCGGGTGCCTCTACGACAACACCGGCACCCCTGAAGCCTATCATCACACTCCGGGATCGCTCCAACTCCAAAATCAGCCTGTTGGAGGATGGCACGGTCAAAAAGATTGTCACCGAGATTGAAGAGGCGACAAAGAACTCGAAGGTCATGCAGCCTCCACCTCTGTACGTCTTGGTGGCCACCCCACTTGACATTTGGGTGGTTCCTAGGTTACATAAGCCATCGACGCCCATAATATTTTACAAGGCACCTCCATCCCAAGAGTGCGACGTGGTGATCAACTTCCACAACATGTTCCGCGTGGAGGAAGAAGTTGCCGTGGTCACCATCAAAGTTGACCCTCGACTCGTAAACATGATGCAAAGGGCGGGAATCACGCTTCGCGGCAACAACAGAATGCCACCCCCTCCTGCCGTCTGCGAAAAATGGTGGGCACAAGCGGAGAAATTCCTAAAACAAGGGAAAAAGCGGCAAAACCCACCAAAATATGGGTTGGGCTACAACAAAGAAAAAGCCACGGCCGATGAGAACGACATCTTCCACGACTTCGACCTCGACTACGAACAAGCCTTCTATTGCACCATCATCCCAGGACCGCAACCAGCACCTTTCGGTCTTCTCAATACCGCTGCAACTTTCCAACAAGCCTTGGCGTTTGCCTTTGGGAGCCCCGCGCCCCATGAAGATGTTGGCCAAGCACAAACACGACTGGCATGACCGCCTCTTCGAAACTCTGTGGGCGTATCGCGACACCGCCCGCATTCCAACACAATCAAGGAGAAGGTAAGTCTCCTGACCTCCCCCTCCCTGGATGAATTTTCCCTTGGAGGGCAAAGGTACGCACGCTGCCGTTTTCTCTGGACGACTTTTCCCTTTGAAAACACACAAAAAAAACAATTTCTGTCCCGAACAAGTTCATGGTGCACAACAAGTTGCACATGTGAGCTATCGTTTTCTTTGGAAGAATTTTCCCTTTGAAAACAAGACGCCAGAGCGTCTACACAAAAACGGTTTTTTCTTATTTTTCACATTTTGCTGGTCAACAAAAGAATTGCCTGTCTTAGAGCTTTTCAAGATGGAGTCCAAGAAAGATCATGATTGGGAGTACCCGCAGCCGAGCAACCTGCACACCAAAACACAAGAACACATGCCACGTGAATGCTCTCGAAGACGGCAAGGTGGTTCTTGGGTCATGTCAAAGTGATGAATCCTCCACGCCGGACGCGCTCCCTAGCAGCCTCAGACCAACGGAGACATCAAGCCGCGGGGTCAACCTATAGCGACAAGATGCATCAACATGCCAACCCCGTTAGGCGAATCAACATCAAAGCTCCGGGATGAAACATAGGAAAAGATGCGGGAGAAGGCTGTCCGATCGGTCAAAGTCTGACCGGTGTGAAGCTGCTCGTCAACCTTGGAAGCATCAAAAAGGGCCCAATCAAAACAAACAAGCCAGCGAGGATTAGCTAGTCCACAAAGGCAGGCAGCTCGTCAACAAAAACTCCCAAATTCAACACTAGAAGTCTACCACAAGCGAGCGAAAGGGAGAACATCATATCCCCGCTCGATCAAGCCGGCATACAACGCCGAAAGCAAAAGGAGATGACAGTCGCCTGCCATCCTCGGCAAAAGTTAAGGCACAAATCTTCACATCAAACCCTATGAACCATCAGCCAATTTCAGCCATTCCCAAGTCTCTAGGTTCGATGAGGCTGCACACTGGGGGCAAGGCCACGCTATGGAGGTAATTCATCACAATGGAAGACTAGAGCAAGATCCTTTGCCGCCTTTCAAGAAATTTTAGCGAAGCATGCTGATTCAACAACACGAGCACCCAAGGAAGCAAAGTTGTGTGCTACAACCGTCATGACCCTTTCGAAGGTTCCCGAAAGCAAAGCTCCTTGACAGGCTTTTCTAAGACCACATATAGCATTTGTGAATTAAGAAAGCCAACATTTTAAAATCCCTCAAAACAAATTTCTTTTTGTCGGGTTTTATTTTCTTGAACATATCCATGATTGTGTTATGCTTGGTATTTTTGCTATGACACAGGATCTCGAACGTCAACAATCACTTTGGCGCTTCACAAACATCCCTTTGATGGAAGAGTTAGGAACAATTCCGGCACTACACCAACTCCAAGCCAAGAATAAACCGGGCGTATTGATGGAAAAGCCGAGAACAAGGTCGGCGTCAAGTTAACTCTGAGCCAAGAACAAGCCTGGCACTTCGACGAACAAGCTGAGAACAAAGCCGGCTCCTCGTCATCTTTAAGCTGAGAACAAGCCCAGCAATGCTCGATGGTCAAATGGTGTACAAATCTGGCATTCGTGGCAATCCTGCTCGCCAGCACATCCCGAACTGCGAACATACCGGCGCCTCACCGATCACGACCATGAGAAGATTCTCCTACGCCGAGAGATCATTAAAGCTGAGAACAATACCGGCACTCCAAGCTGAGAACAAGCCTAGCGATACTCGACGGTCCAACGGTGAATTGGTCTGGCATACATGGCAATCTTGCCCGCCAGCACATCCCTGAGCTATGAACATTTCGGCGCCTCACCGACATTGGCCGCGAGAAGATTTTCCTACGGGAGGGAGATATTTAAAGTTGGGAACAATTCCGACCCTTCGTCAATTCCAAGCTGAGAACAAGACCTGCGACACTGGATACCCCACCGGCGAACACTGTTGGGCACAACGAAGTTATTCCAAAAAGATTCTCCTACGAGGGAGGTCTTGATGCCGAGAACAATCCGGCGCTACGAAGTCGAGAACAATCCGACATGACGGCACATGCCCGTACAGCACCTACACATCCTGTCCACACCCGTTGCACCTACACATGCAACACACGCACACTGCATGCCGCATACCCACATATATGCCACACATGCACACGCAGCACATACACGCGCTGCGTGCACACCCTACACACGCACTGTGCGCACCCACATATTTTGTAAAAAAAAAAACTGCACCGATCCGACTCCGGTCTCTCCTTCTCCTCTTTCCCGAAATCGAATCAGTGGGGGCATTTGTTGGACCCGAAAAAAAAATTATTTGATTGGCTAATTGAGTTGGATACGTAATCCCGAAATTAGCTAATTAAATAATTTCGCGAGTAATTAATTAAAGGGATAAGTGTTTGTAACAAACTCGGTCTTATCTTTTGCATGTTTATCTCTACTCCTTCCTCTATAAAAGCAAACCACGAGGACCCGAAAAGGAAAAAAAATTTGGTGCATCCGGTCTCCAAATGGGCTCCTGTGCATACCCGTCCCGGATTGCCGACGCGTGGCAGCCGCGCCCATCCAACGCAGCAGGCAGCAGCGCCCCAGTCCCAGCGATCGCTCGGCTCCGCCTCCCCATCCCAGCTCGGCTCCAGCCTACCTCAGCTCGGCTCTAGCCTTTTCCCTTCGTTCCCCATGTGTTTTCCCCAACCCCCAAATCCCTAATCGGCTGGCTCCGCCGTCGCCGTCACTCCGACCGCCGGCGACGCACAAGCGACACCGCCGCCGCCACTCCGACCGCCGGTGGCGCAGCCCTCTCTAGCGCTGGCGACGCACAAGCGACCCCGCCGCCGCCACTCCGACCGCCAGTGGCGCAGCCCTCCCTAGCGCTGGCGACGCCACAGGCGACCCCGTCGCTGCCGCTCCAACCGCCGTTGGCGCAGCCCTCCCGAGCGCTGGCGACGCCTGGATAATTCTCCCGAACTCTAAACAATATCGTTTAGAGTTCCTCGAGTGGTAAAAGGGGCAAAGAATAAACGGTCAAAGAATGTAGTTGAAAAGAAGAATGGGAAGAAAAAGAAAAATGCTCAAAAGAAAGGTGCTAATCCTATCCTTGTTTTTTAAGATGCTTCTACAATTAATTTTTTATTTTCTTGTATTTATATGTTTGACTATAGGAGAAGATTCAACTATTGCAGCAGATGATGTGCATGGGCAACCTTCAACAATGGAAGCTCCATATATCCAAGGAGAATATACAAGTCTCTTACTTGGAGTTGATCAAGATGACACATTGCAGTCAGCTGCTAGGAAATTACATTTTGACGGAGTGCCAAATCATGAAAATATGTAATCTTATCCTTTCTTTTGCTTAGCTCATCCTTAATTCTACTGCAGAGCAGAGCTGAACAAATGCAGAGCTCACTTATAAACTGTTTTGGAGAGATGCAATGTCTTTCATCAAAATTCAGTAGCACATTGATATGCACTTCCAGGAGAAAACTATGACCTGTGGCCAAATGAGTGATCACATTATGAACTGAACCCAGGCATGATGCAAGCCTTTGATCACATTAGCATCACAATCAGTGGTTTGCCAGGAGTACACGGTTAGGTCAAAAAGAACAAAAAAACACCAATCCTGTAGTGGCTGGTATAAAAAACAAGAAACAAACTTTCAAAAGCAGTAGGCAAGCATTATTGCCATAATGTCGTGGGTGTTCAACCATATAAAACCATTCTTGTTCTGATTTGTATCTTAGCACGAGAATTTTATGTTGGCCAACACCAATGATAAACAGGTTCCACAGCAACTGGCAGTGACTGGACAGATGATCGTGGGCAATGAACTTATGGTCAGACAGGTTTCACTTTCACTGGACATAGCATTGGCACAATGTCATTCATCAAAATTCAGTAATAGATGACCTATAACATTGCATTCAGTAAGTAAATAGCTATTGCAAAACTGAAAATGGCATTGTATTGCAATCTTACAAGTCTGAACAATTTACAAGCAATTTACAAGTCTGAACAATTTATAAGCATTTCTGATCCTTTCACAAGCAATTTACAAGTCTAAAATATTTATGTCCTGCATCCATGTCACCATGATCGTTTCTTAACTCCTGGGCATATTTGATCGAAGAAATGGCTGCCACGCGTCGGCAATCCGGGACGGGTATGCACAGGAGCCCATTTGGAGACCGGATGCACCAAATTTTTTTCCCCAGAAAAAGGGGATTAGCAGTCTGCAATCGGGACCGAGGGGAGAAGGAATCGACCTACTACTGCTCTCGGGGCACGCAGCAAACAAAGGCCTGCAGTTTTCATCTACACGCAAGGGAAGAGGAAAAGGAAAAAAAAGGTAAAGGAACCATGTGACCGCAGGGGTTCTTCACATCTCCCTCTCTCCTTCTTTCTCTCTGTTCTCTCTCTCCTCTCTCCTCTGTTCTGGACGCGAGCAGCAAGGGGCGGCCTCCAGTTTCTTCTTCAACCACGCCAGCCCGGCGTAACACCTCCTCCATGGTGGCGCCCCCAAGCCGGCGGTGACGGCGGCTCACTCCAGCGCACGTACGAGGCACTCTCCGCTCGGCCCATCACGGCGGCGGCATCATCTTCTCCCGCGCATGGGTGGCAGTGTGCTCCCCGATTTCAGTCAATGACGGCGCACATGGATGGCCGGCGTGCTCCCCGGCTTCAGTCTACAAGGCGGCGCGCGGCTGGGTCGTCTTCTTTCTCCAATGCATGGGTGGCAGTGTGCTCCCCGGCCCGGTCATCCTCTTCGCGACGGCGCCTTCTCCAATGCATGGGTGGCGGTGTGCTCCCCGGGTCATCCTATTCGCGACGGCGCCTTCTTCAATGCATGGGTGGCAGTGTGCTCCCCCGGTCTCAATCTACAAAGGTGGCGGCTGGACCATCTTTTTCCTCAAGGGTATGGGTGGCAGTGTGCCACCCGATCCGGCGCATGGGTGGCGACGAGCTCCCCCAATCCCGGTTTTCAACCGCGGCGGCGGCATATGGGTGGCAGTGTGTTCCCCCGATCCGGCGCATGGGTGGCGACGAGCTCCCCCGATCCCGGTCTTCGACGACGGCGACGGTGGCGGCATATGGGTGGCAGTGTGCTACCCCGATCCGGCGCATGGGTGGCTACGAGCTCCCCCAATCTCGGTCTTAGACGGCGGCGGCATATGGGTGGCAGTGTGCTACCCTGATCCGGCGCATGGGTGGCTACGAGCTCTCCCGATCCCGGTCTTAGACGGTGGCGGCGGCGTGGATTCACATCATGTGCCGAAGGCGCCGCCGGTTTGGCCCCTGATGATTCCGATCTACGAGAATGGCGATGGGTGGCTCATGGCTCTCCCTCAAAGCGACGAGCAGCGACGCCGCCTTCCCTTCTGCGGCCAAGCGCGCGACGGCGCGGACGCCCCCTTCCTTCTCCACGGTCGGCGCGGCATCGATCTCTCCCCTTCAACGCCGACGCGGCGACTGCGACCCGACTCCCCGTAGAGGCGGCAGCGCCCTAGACACGGCTCGGTGGCGGCGCCGCCATCCCCTTCATCTCCTCCGGCGACACGGCGTAGCATGGCGCTGACTCCGACTCCCAATCTCCCATTCAAGAGGCAACGCGAATGCGTGCGCGCACGAGCATGGCCTGCACTGCCCTGCTGCCAAGGCATCGTATCCGTTGAGCGCCGGCAAAGACTTCGTGCCCAGAAGCCGAATCACAAAGCCAAGCTAGAAGAGCGCGGCGATGTTCAGAAGTCACGGACATGAACAATCCATCGTCGTGGAGAAGCCGTGAAGTGCAGTAGGAAACTCAGACAAGGCATAGAAGGCTAGGGCTGGAAAAATAGCTCGTGGTTCGGCTCGGTTCGGCTCGGAGGTGATTTCGAGCTCGAGCCGAGCCCACTTTTGAGGCTCGGAAAAATAGCGAGCCGGCTCGGGCTCGGCTCGTTTCTGACAGAGCTCGGTCTGGCTCGGCTCGGCTCGGCTCATTGTCATATTTTGAACGTAAAACGCTTGTGGCTCGTGGCTCGGCTCGGCTCAGAGGTGTTACCGGGCTCGAACCGAGCTCACTTTTGGGGCTCGCCAAAATAGCGAGCCGGCTATACGTGTGATTAATGAAGGCTGCACTACCACACATACGTATTTAGGCCTTGTTCTTTTCAACAGATCGCATCAGATTGCGACATTCAGTAGCAAATTTTGTTATTTTTATATAGCCTATATGTTGTCATAATTTACGACGATTTTTTCATGACTTTCTTTCAAAGATTCTAAAACTATTTTTTAATTATTTTTAATAATCTTTAGACCTCATTTTGAGGGCTCTCAAATTTCTTCTGATGTCGCAAAGCGTAACGATCTGTTGAAAAGAACAAGGCCTTATACTGACTATATGTGTACATGCATGCATGTATTACATGTGTATATTGCCATGCATGCGCGGATCCAATACCGTGAAGTTAAGCCGATTTAATTGTTGCTATATGATGCCAACTCAGCGCCAAAGACAGAGTCTCGCCACTGCTCATTATTTCTGTTCTTTGCCGACGATGCCGACATATTCACCAAGCCACTCGATGAGGCACGATTCGCAAAATGAGAAATGAGTTGAACATTTTAGATAAGTCAAACATTGCTCGAATTGGTCGTTTGGCTATGTCATTCATTACAAATCTTTTGAAGCTTGTGTGAACATTTAGGTGCTTTGCTTGTTATAATTGGATGTTGTTCATTGCCTATATGTTCATCACATGAAATTGATAGTTATAGCATGTGTTTACCTTGTTACTAGCTCAACTGTGCTTAACTCAATATATCATGCAATTGAAAGCCATGAGCTTGTGTTAGGAGGGCTATAGCTTCTAGTCTCATTTGATTGCTCTAAACTCTTTGGTTGATCATGTGCTTCTAAGCCTAGATTGTGTTCTTCCATTTTGCACATGTCTATACTTATTTGAATTGAGCAATTTTGAGAAAATATTGAGCCATATTTGCAAAATGTGCGAAAATATGATTAAGCATGTCTCACCAATGACTCCTCGATGAGATAGCTTGCCATTGCACTAGGCATGAACTTAGGGGGAGCTTTGGATGACCGAGACGCTCATCTTGATGTCATCTTTGGGTGGCGTCGCCTATGGTTTGAGACATAGTAAATTTGAGAAAATTCAAGATGAAAAATGTGAAACTTTTCAATAATGAGCTCAACCAAAATGTTTTAGTCTCAAATAGGCTTGGTGGTAGACAGTGTAGCTTGGAGTGCATCTTCTAGTGCTATGGTGCATCATGTGTCTCCCTTTGAATTTTGGAGCAACTCTTGATACTTCTAGCTATTGTTCATCTTATATTTGCTCTAGGTCATAATAACTTGAATTACACATCTACCAATTTGGCTCTAATTGATCTTGTGACATTGTGACCTTGAGATGGCTAGATTTTGAGTGTGATGAACTTATCGGCGTGTTTGCACTAGTATAACTTCCAAAATGCTTAATTAGTTCTCACTCCCTTGTTTTGCTACTTTCTGGTCATTGATGACAAAGGGGGAGAAATAATAGCAAATCCATGTACATGTTTTCGATGCTTGAGGAGAATTGAATTGATTTTGGTTACATGTGGTAGGTTTAGGAGATGCTTTGCTCCTAGGATAGAGATTTGGATGGAGATGCTTTGCTCCATGAAATGTTTCTGAACTAACCTATTGCATCAGAGATTGTATTTTATTTGCCTGGTCATGTTGGATTTGCAGGTGTTGTCATCAATTACCAAAAAGGGGGAGATTGTAAGATCAAGCCTCCCTTGGGCTTAATGTTTTGGTAATTGATGCCAACTGGGCCTCGACGGATCGCATCAAGGCTAAGGATGTTATTTTCTAGTTCTTCTATTTTCCTTGTGTGCAGAAATCGCTTCGCCCATCCGCCCATTGATGTCTGCAAGATCATTTCTCTGGTTGTAGGTCCCATCGAGCACAAGTTCCGATCTATCCGAGTGAGTTCGAGCGGGTTCTAGAGATGCCAGTGTCCAGGTTCGAGAGAGTTCGGGAGTACAACCGTCTGTGGTTTTCGTAGCCGCCAAGTTCAAAGCCGATATTTTTTTTTCTTTAGGCGCGAAACCTCCCGCCGATTCCACAAGTCGACAAGATAGGCCAACAACCCTAGGTGTGACGTCGGCGAAGTTGGTATAGCCAAAACTCGAGTGGGAAAAATTTCAGCCCACCGGACGGCGTCGGTCGCAATCGGACGGCGTCCGTGAGCCCAAGCCAAATTCTACCTAAGTCCCAAATTCACCCATCGCCGGACGGCGTCCGACGGTCTTCGGATAGCGTCCGACAAAGCGGTTCTCAACGACCCAACTCAAAATACGGCTAAGTCCTGAGTTCCTGACCCTTCGTCGACGGCGTCCGGCGGCGACGGACGGCGTCCGATGAAGTTCATCGTTGATCACCCAGCGGCGTCAAGACGGGCACCGGACGGCGTCTCGTCGCAGGGTACGACGAGAATCCTTGTCGGACGGCGTCCGTCGGGGCGGACGGCGTCCGATGACTAGCCGGAGAAACGACCGAATACTTGGCGGGCGGCAGCGTTCGCAGGCACTGGCGCCACTGTCGGACGCGTTCGGTAAACCACCGGACGGCGTCCGATGAAACACAGATTTTGACAAAACCCATCGCTTCGGATAGCGTCCGACTTCGGGCCGGACGGCGTCCGACAGAGTGATCTCAAACTCGCGATTTAATCTCGAGCCGTCCATTTCTAGGGTTTCGCTTTGGGTCTTTAAATAGGGGCTTGGTGTACGGGAGAAAATGGAGAGAGCCATCATTAGCAGCCACCCCTTGCCTTAGCCACCCATGAGAGCTCCTCCCATGGCACCCACCTCCACCTAGGGTTCCATGTGCTTGAGAGATTGAGAGGAGAAGAAGAGAGGAAGGAGAAGAAGAAGGTGATCCCTACCTCCTCCCATCATCTCCAAGGTTTGCCCCATCTCCCATGGCGTTGTTGCCCTAGTTTTCATGGGGAGTGAGAAGGGGTAGTGGTGAGAGACGATTTCGATCTTGTGCTCTTGGGACTTCGCCACGGAGAGATCGTCGTCACGCCACGGGCTTCATCAACCGACGACAACATCCGCTCCATCCGTTGGGGCACAAGTCCGCCGTGTGTCGGCGGCCATCTCCGTGTGTCGGGGTGCCACGGTTTCCGTGTGTCGGAGCCAAATCCTCCATGTGTTGGGGGTGTCTCATGTGTTGAGGCGAAACCCACCGTGTGTCGGTGGTCGGTGTGTCGTGTGTCGGTGCGGTGGGTGTGAGTGCTCTCGCTGTGAGAGAACTCGCCTCTGTGTGAAGGTTTGGAGCTCGCCTACCATGTGTTGGTGAAGAGCTACCACGAGTGGATTGAGGGCTAGGGACGAGAGAGTCCCGACTTCTCTGTGAGAAGTTTCCTCAACGGAGACGAGAGGTGCTCATGTGTTGAGCATCAACTTGATAAACACCTTGGTTTGCATCTCCTCATCTCACTTGTTTAATTACGCATATTGTCTTGATCGCTTGCATGTGAGTGCCATCGAGTCTCCTAGTAGTCGCTTGTGCATTATTGTGATCACTTCCGAAACTAGACTCTAGGTCAATCGATAGCTTGGGCTCTTAATTTGACTAAGTAAATCAAGCGAATCGAGAGAAGTAAAATTTGAAAAGTGCCGATTCACCCCCCCCTCTCGCCTAGGATCCTTACAATCCCCCCCCCTCAAACTCTAAAACTAGACAACCAACCCCTCCCAACTATCAATACTGGTCAAATTACCCCCTCATCTAAAACCACCATGGTTTTGGATGACATGGCATCGTAGTCACCAAAAATTTTTCTAAAAAGTAATTCCAAAAATAAAAAAATCTATAGAAAATCATAGGAAGCTCAAAAAATAAAATTTATATTTCAAAAAATAAAGAAATAGAGGGATTCTAGCTTTACCTTTCAATTTATATTTTTAAATTTAAATTTAAAGGTAGTTTGACCTTTCGATTGCAATCTAAAAATATTCAAATCCGATGGTCAAAATAGCATCCTTTTAATTTTTATTATTCAATACACCATTCCCAAAACTAAAGTAATTTTCATCAATTTTATAGAAGTCAAACAAAATTTTCTTAAATACTTAATTTATTTAATCAATAAAAGATACTATAACAAAAATAACTGTCTATATAATTATATGCACAAACATTATACTTGTATTGAATATTTATATTATACATATTTTTCTAATTTTTTTAGCTTCCTATGATTTTCTATAGATTTTTTGATTTTTTTGAATTACTTTTTAAAAAAAGATTTGCTAACTAGGATGCCATGTCATCCAAAATCACTGTGGTTTTGAATGAGGGGGGTATTTTGATCGGTTTGATAGTTGAGGGGGGTTGGATGTTCGATTTTAGAGTTTAGGGGGGAAATCGAACATTGCCAATAGTTTAGGGAGCAAAAGTGGATTTTTTTCTAAAAAAAGTCGAAGCCAGAAAAATACAAGGGGCAGGTTTAATTCCCCGCGAAATTCGAATATTCTCTCCTCGTCCTCCCGACAGTCTGCAGACGATGTGAGCCGCCCAACTGTCGGAGATCCCCTTTCCTTCCTTCAAGCAGCTGTCGCAGATCCCGACCTCGCTGACCGGTGCGCCGCGCGGTCGCGCCGTCGCTTCGTTCTCGCCGCGGCACGGCACGGCCGGCGCTCATCTCCGGGCACGTACGCGCGGCGAGGTGCCAATGGTGGTGTCGTACACGCAGGAGCACGTGTACCGCCACCCATGGCACCGCGTCACCGCCGCGGCGTGGCGCAAGTTCACCGACCCGGCCGCGCGGGCCGCGGCGCTCTCGCACATCCTCGACGTCCACACGCTCTCCCGTCAGGTCGATGCGCCGCGGGGACGCCTCCGCGTCGTGCGGGCCGTCGCGGGCCGCGCCCCGCCGCCACCGCTGCCGTTCCTCCTCCGCCGCCTCGCGGCCGCGGCCGGCGCCGGCGACGTCGTGCTCTGCGTCGAGCTCACCGCCGTGGACGCCCCCGCGCGCGCCATGCGGGTCGTCTCCCGCAACGCCAACCTCCGGGGGCTCGTGGACGTGGAGGAGCGGTGCAGCTACGTTCCCCACCCCGACCGGCCCGACGAGTGGACGCTGTTCCGGCAGGAGACGAGCATCCGGTGCGCGGGGCCGCTCGCGGCCGTGGCGGCGACCAAGGTGGCGGAGGCGGTGGAGCGGCGGTGCGCGGAGAGGTTCGTGGAGAACGCGGCCAATGCGAGGGAGGTCGTCGAGAGAATCTGCCAAGACCTCGCCGCCGTGGACTCTCCTCCTCCACCGGCGCCGAGGAAGAGCTAGAACGTCATTCAAGATACTACGTCACTCACCAGACGTAACTTCTAAGTGCTTGCTGTGTAGTGTGTACAGAGTAGACTTCGTGTGAGCTCAGCTTCTGAAAATTTTCACTTCTTATATGCACTTACATTTACAGAGTTTTTGGAAAAAGGATTTATGAGAAGGTAAGCCATGTTCTCCCCTCGTACTCCTGGTGTTTTGGCTTGGGTTTTCTCCGCGGGTTGGTGAGTTCTTGGGGGTCTTCCGGTCATCGTGTTGGAGTGCTCTTTGGGGTTGTTTCCCGCCAGATTTGAGACACCTCCTCGCCGTCCCCGAGCTTCATCGGTCCAAGCCTTCGTCGTGCCGTACCTCTTCACCAAGCGAACCTCTTCACCAACCAAACCCTTGCCTTGGGCAAGGCCACCCGGCTTGTGACCGGGTGCTTCCACTTCGCCGGAGCCGAAGTCCGAGGGAAGCCGTGCACGACTTCAACTCCGGGGTTTCCGGACGTCGTCCAAGTTGCCGAGTCGCCGCCAAGTGGCCAAGACTCCGTCGTCTCCGCGTCAAGACCAAGTCTCCGTCGACGTCACTTATACAAACACCTTCTTTGCGAAGGTCGGCGCCACTTCGTGGTGCCGTGGTGTCGGGAAAGCCACCAACTTGTGGTGGAACCCGGCCTCGGTGTGAGGGTCGGAAGCGAGCCTTGGGTCTTCGCCCTAAAAGCTTACCGAGTGGATTGCGGGCACGGGACGAGAGAGTCTTAGTCTCTCTTCAGGGGAGATTCCGCATCGTGGAGTAGGTGCGTTGCACTGAACCACGTTAAAAATCGATGAGCCTCCCTTTACGTTTTCGCACTACTTTCCGCATTAATTTGCTTCGGCTATTACACTAGTGATCGCCTTGGCTATTAGGATAGTCTTGTTTCATTCCGCTTGTGCGTTTAGCTCTAGTTCGAGTAGAATGTCAAATTAGGTTTCAACCTAGGGTTAGATAACTTAATTTGACTAAATCAAAAGAACAAAAATATTAGGAGGTTCAAATTGTTAAATAGCCCGCTTCACCCCCCCCCCCCCACCTCGCAGCCTTAGATCCTTTCAATGTCACCGTGTGCAGCGAGGACGTTGACGTACTTGGGAAAGAAACGCGCGACGACAATGTTGGCATGCCTGAAGAGGAAGCCGTGCTCTGCGAAGAAGCCAGCGTACTCGGTGAGGATGCCGATGTGCGTCGTGGAGACGTCCATGTTCCCATCAAACATGCCAGCATACTCCATAATGATGCCAGTAATCCCAACAAAGATGTTGATCTTGATGTTGACGTCGGCGATGATGTCGTCGTTGAAGTTGGTGTAGTTGCCATTGCCAACGTGTGCAGAGTCGTTGTCGGTGGTGCTGGTGGAGATGCTGCCGTTGAAGTGGACGGAGGCGCTATCATCGATGCTGGTAGAGACGTAGCAGAAGATGCAGACCCACTGTAGACGTTGAGGTACCAGGAGAATCTGGCCTCGATGTTGTCATTGGTGATGATGCATGCATCGTGGAGGGTCAGTCTCGCCTGTGCCGTATGCGGTGAAGAATCCGATGACGCCTTCCTCGTGGTCGATGTTGGCGTAGCAGTAGAGGATGGCTTCGTCTTCAGCTTTTCCGATGAAGTGACGGAAGAAGCCGAATTCGATGTCGACGCTGACGTAGATAGCTTCACCGTCGGTCTTGGCAACGAATACACCGATGAAGTTGTTGTACCATAGGGTTAGGGGTACCCATCTTTTCGGTGGCTCGAAGGATCGGCCGTAATTAACTAGACGATGTATAGGAAGATCCACTATGTAAGCAAGCAGATGTACAAAAGTGCCCTTGTGTGGGCTAAGACGTGGGGCCAAGATGGGGATTTCCCATCTTGGCCTCACCCTATATAAACAAACAAGGTGCAAACCCAAACGATCGTGCCTACCTTTCACTATATATGTTAATTAAGGCCCCATTTTTTGGGCTTATTTAGCTTATGTAGGCAACTTATTTTGATCATGCATGTGATGTATCGTCAAAATAGATTTTTCACTTAGATTACATTAAAATAAGTTTGTCACTTATAAACCCAATAAATCGGAACGAATGAGCCAAAGACAAACTCGAGACCGAGCATGAATATATGAGCTTAGGTGCCGAGACTGTTCACGGATACGGCAGAAACCTACCGAGCACGCCCGAAAAAGCCGTTCGCCCGGCCGACAGTGCATCGGCCGGGCTCGCCTCAATTCAAGCCCACGGTCGGGTCGGCCCGAGATTTTGTCGAGTTAAGACGCACGGCCGGGCCGTCGGGCCGGGGTAGGCTTCGAGCCGGGCGGGCTTGGGCCGGTTTCCTAGCCCGACGCCGGCCGGCCGGACTCGAACTGTTTTTGGGACCGGGCTTTTCCCAGCCCGGCCCGGCATTTGATTAGGTCTAGGTGCCAGCGCCTTAATCACTAGAAGAATCTTACAAAGTCATGCAGATGCGATATAATGCATCCTATCACTCTCTTATTTTTGTTTGAAACATGATGGATCTATAACCGATAATACTCATTAATTGTTGAAGCATGTCATTATGTCAAGCCATATTAATTATAGCGAAAATTGCCTTGTAGCCAATTGCAGAAAATCTCCGGAACTTGTATATAATGCATCCTATTATCATTCTCTTTTTTAAAAAAAAGGAAATATTTTCTAACTTGTTTGCTTTTTCAGGACTTTTTTAAAAAATTGGTTTTTAATTCTAAATATTTTAAAAGTTTTTAGGCCTTTTCACAATTTCTTTATTTTTCATTTTTACGATTTTTCAGGTTTTAAAATCTTATATTTTGCACTTTTTTTGTCCTAGTCACCGCCACGTAGCCGGCCACATCAGTGTCCATGTGAGCACTTAACGGCAACATAGGCACCACACTAGAATTTAATGGTATTTTAACGGAATCCTAACAACCTAGGGGAATGGTGCTAAAGACAACAAGTTTCAGGGGCGGATAGCGTAATTTCAAAGTTTAGAGGATTTTTGGACCGGAAACCACAACCCATGTGACAAGGTCGACTTCGCGCTCTTCCAAGAGGCTACGTGCTCCTTGATTGGCGATGGAAACTCCAACCGCTTATGGACCGATGATAGATGGGCCCAAGGGGAATCACTCGAGTTCTTTGCGCCTGCGGCCTTCGCCCTTACCGTCCATAAGGATATGTCAGTCGCTTCCGCGCTGCACCAACATGTCTGGATATCCTCAATCTCAAACTTGGCGGATGTCCACGTCTTGCAGGACGTCTTCCGCATTTGAGCAAGAATCCAAAGCACCACGCTCACCCCTAGGGAGCAGGACTCCACGGTTTGGCGCTTCACCCCATCCGGGGCCTACAAGACAAGAGCCGCCTAATCCATTCAGTTTGTGGGAAGCTTGTCTTGGCTTGCCGCCCAGAGGATTTGGCCGGCCCAGGCTTAGAACAAATGCTGCTTCTTCGCATGGTCGCTCTGCCATCCTAGAATCAACACACTACGGATGTATTGGCTAGAAAAGGATAGCCCCATAACCCGATGAGCCCGCTTTGCCTGACCGCCCCGGAGACCTCTGACCACTTGTTTTCTCAGTTCACCTTCTCTATGCAGATCTAGGTTAGAATCTTAGGGTGTGTTTGGTTGGATCACGCTGGACCATCCAGCACAGAGTTAAGGATGGGATAGGTTGATAATGGATGAATTCATCCATGTAGCGGTGTTTGGTTTCTTTTTTTCGTCCATGACCGAATTGGTCTCACGCGCGCCGTTCTCTTTCCCCCTCCTCTGCTTCTCCAACTCGCCACCGCCGTCGCCGCCCTCCACCTCGGCTTCCCCACCGCCAGTCGGCCCCCTCTCCCTAGCTCAACCTCCGCCGCCGGTCGCCGCCCTCTCCCTAGCTAAGCCGCCGCCGCCGGTTGCCCCCGTCCCCTAGCTCAGCCGCTGCCTTGTGCCGCTGGTCGCCCCCGTCCCCTTAGCTCAGCCGCCGCCGCCGCCGCCATGCCGCTGCTTCAAGAAGGTCATCCAGATGCTCACCAACGTCCCCAGGGAAGGCGGCATCGGAGAAGAAGGGGGAGGTGGTGGCGCCATGGAAGAGGATGGGGTGCAGGCGGCGGCGTCAGAGAAGGAGGGGACGGCGCCGGGAAGGAGACGACAGCGCCACCGGCCAGCAGCTCAAGCCGCGCCGCCTCAGCGCCGCCGCCTTAGCTCGGGCCGCGTCTCAGCGCGCTGTGTTCCCAGCAGCCAAGAAGACCGAAGCTTCACCCCACGCCAAGAAGCACCGAAGCTTCACCCGTGCGGTAGCGTGAGTCCCCGCCTGCTGCTGGTGGCCGGGGGTGGAGGAGGCGCGCCGTCGGGGGAGGAGGTGCGGTGCGCCGGCGGAAGAGGAGGTGGAGGGGAGGAGGAGGTGCACTCGTGGATCTAGCTCTGCTCGTGCTCGGGACGAGCTCGTCTTATGTTTTGATGTTGGACGGTGTGAACCACTCTATTGTACTATGGATGGATGGGAACAACCAGGATAGATAGATCCATCTAATGGCAACCAAACGAAAAACGATGTGATGCCGGACGGAACCATCCAAGACCTCCAAACCAAACACACCCTTAGCCGCCTTCGACATCTACTTCCATCCCCCGGACGCACCATTTCTATAGTGGTGGCTTCACACAAGACCGGGGGTCCAAGGAGCCCGCCGCCAATTTGATGGGTTAGTGTGTTTAGTGCTCTGGCACATTTGGAAGGAACGCAATAGCGCACCTTCGAGCGAGAGCTTCTCTTACGATGTCGCCTTTGTGCTATCTGCAATCCGGGCAGACCTTGAGGACTTGGAAAGGAGCACTTCGTACCGCGAGTAATCCCGTTGGGATCTCTCCCTGGTGGAGCCTCCCTCCATCAGCTAGTCTGTAAATAACTCTTTTTCCTATCTTAATGAAAGGTAGCGCTCCTGACACGTTCTCAAAAAAAAAAAAGTTTAGGGGATTTCGTGCAATTGGTTACAAGTTCTAAGGGTTACAGTGCAATTTTCTCTTAATTATAACCTACTTAGGAAAGTATCCATGTTTTTCGAGAAAAAAAAAGATTATTAATAGCGCACTCCAATAGATCCAACTGGCAACTGAAATAATATTTGGAGGATAAATAGCTTTCAGAGTTTTTACCGTACACAATAATGAATATGCACCGTCCATTTCGCATAAGCTACATATTTATTTTGATATATAAAGAAACTAGTCATTAGGCCTTGTTCACGAGCTGTACCCACGCATTACTACAGAATTGGCCTTCAGTTTCGGTTCGGAACAGGCTTCAGTACTGGTTTTAGAACCAGCACCCATGAATTGGGACTAAATGCCTGTGGGCTTTAGTCATGGTTCCCTCAACCGAGACTAGCTATAGCCCTGCGGTGGTGTAAAAAAATGGGTTCTTGTTCACGAGTCGTACCCACTAATACAGAATATGCCTTTAGTACTAGTTCAAAACGGACTTCAGTGTCGGCTTTGGAACTGGCACCACTAAATCGGGACTCTTCGAACTTGGGACCTAATGCCACCACATGACTCTTCACTCACTCTTCTAATTAACCCACCCGTCCACGTGTATTGATTAGAGTAGGATATGAATTCCTTTTGAAGAATATTGGAACGAGACTTTAGTATCGGTTCATAACAAGAACTTGGACCAAAGCCTACCTTTAGTCCGGGTTCGTGTTACGAATCGAGACTAATGTGCGTACATACCAGCTGGCTTGTATTCACATGCGAAAAGAATCTTTATTGGTGCCACCAACCAGTACTAAAAGTTCAAAATCGCTACTACACTATCAGTACCGGTTCGAATCCAACCGATACTAATATGCCGATAAATTAGGCCATTTTTTAGTAGTGAACTTATCTATCTATTAAAGTATGTTGGTGTGGTAGGTTATTGTGAGCGTTAAAAAGAAGACAGAATCAGATAAAATAGGGCAAAATACATAAATGCCATTAAAACGTTACAAATTGTATGGCAGTAGAAAAATGCAATAATATAAGCTGAAGAGATAGCATATAAGACAAGGAAAGATGAGAAAAGGCATTTTTTTTTTAGTGCTATACAATTTTCCAACTAACTCTATAATGATATGTAAATGCAATTAAACCCAGTAAAATAATATGAAGAGATAGCATATAAAATTGAGAAAAAAAATATGCAGAGGTATTTTTGTAGTGCCATGCAATTTTATAATGGCATGAATGCAATTAAACCCGGTAAAATAAGCTGAAGAGATAGCACATAGACGAGTATAGATGAGCAAAGGTAGAAACCAGCCCCGCCTGCGCAAGGTTAAGGCACAATGGACAAGGCTACCATCCTTTCCTGCCGTGCAAACCTCGCGGTTCGATGAATTTTTAACATTTTATATTTAATTTTTTCAAAAATAAAAAAGTTTTTTGTTTATTAAAATTAATAAACTACTCTCCTCCCGTCATTTGACTTGACGGCTAATCAAAACCCGCCGTTTGGGCCTTGTTTGTTTCAGATTAATGTAGCGTTGCATTTTACTGTAGCAAATTTGTAATACCCTCAAAATACGTCTTAACGAGTTCAAAAAATTATGAAAAAAATATTTTACAAACTTTAAGAAGTACTATTTAAAACCCCACAAGAATGACTACAAAACATTACATCATTTGGCTTATACAAAAATAATAAATTTTCATTTAATTTAATTTAATTTAATTTAATCTGAAACAAACAAGGCCTTGATCTGGCAAGAAATTAATACATGGCGGCGTTTCCCGCCGGATCAAAGGGTGGGAAATACCTCGGTTTCACCACGTTGTTTAGTTGAACTCGCTAGGATAAGTGGCATTGCAGGGAAGAATCAGAAGATGTCGAGGATCTCCTGGATGAAGCCGTTGCAGAGGGGGCAGTTGCCGCGGCTGACCCAGAGCTCGCGGGAGCAGAGGCGGCAGAAGGTGTGGCCGCACGGGATGAAGGCGGCGCCCTTGTGCCGCACCATGCACACGCAGCACACGTGCACCATCTCCTCCTGCCCCTCGCCGCCGTCCTCCTCTTCGTCCTCGCCGCCGCCGCCGTCCCTGCGCGCGCCGCCGCCCTCCTGCTGGTCGCCGTTGTCGTCCCACTGGCTGTCCGTCTGCCCCAGCAGCGCCATCAGCGACATCTGCGCCGCCGGCGTGCCGCCTTCCTCCTCGCCTTCCTCGTCCTCGTCGTCGTAGTCGTCGTCCTCGTCGTCGTCGACCACGGGGCGCCTGGTGCTGGCGAAGGCGGTGGTGGCCGGGCCGACGCGGGTGGAGGTGACGCGCGAGAAGGTGGGCGTCGCGCGGAGCGAAGGCGCGCGGGAGAAGGTGCGGGAGAAGGCGGCGGCGGCCTCGCCGGGCGAGTAGTTGTACTTGTTGCTGTGGCTGCTGTTGCTGCTTCTCAGGCTGGCGCCACCGCCGGCGCTGCTCGTCGTCGTGGCGGCGGGGGCCGGGGCGGCGGCCTTGGCCGGCGGGGCCGGGGCGAACCAGGCGCTCGCGGCGCGGCGGAGCCGGAGCCGGTCGCGCAGCGGCTTCCAGTTGAGCACCCCGCCACCTCCGTCGGCGGCGCCGGTAGGGCTGCCTTCCTGGGCGGCGGCGGCGGCGGCGTCGGCATCTCCGTCGCCGTCGTCGTGGGGGATCCTGAGGAAGTCACGGATGGCCGGGTCGGGCGTGGACAGCTGCTCCGACAGCGTCATCGTCCGCCGCAGCTCCGGCCGCCGGTCCATCTAGCTTTGCCGCCACGATTGTCTCCTCCTCGTGGGGATCGATGCATGCGAGAGTGTACGTTGGTGGTGGAGACGAAGCGGCGGCGTCTTATGACCATGTTGGTGAGGAAGGAAGGAGAACTGGAGAAGTGGCGGAGCGGGTTCCCCGCTCTCGCACAATCGCCGGAACGTGCGGTGCGTGCATGCAGGGTGATGCTAAATCACGATGGATATTTAGATACCAACCTACTCCCTCCATCCCCAAAAAAATGTCATTCTAGCATTTAAACGGAGAGATTAATATCCAGACTAAATGACTTATGTGCCCTTGGTTTTTTGGGAAAAGAAATGTAATTAATGCACATGCAAGACTAACAATTGGTCATTGAGAGTGGTGAGCACTTAGGTGAAAGTACAGTAATAAAAGGAGTGAGACCCATAACACAGGATGACATTCTTTGTGAGACAAATTTTGAATGCTAGAATGACATTCTTTTGGGGACGGAGGGAGTAGCTAATAGGAATAACATTGAAGGCAAAGAGGAAAACGGTGCATGCAGCATCATTAAGAGTTTTCTTGTGACAATCGATCTTCAGTTAAGGGTATCATATCAAGAAATTTGTGCTATTGCTGATGTTGAGTTATAGTTATTTCAAGCATTTCATCTGGTTTGATTGTTTTTATTTTCTCTAATCTCAATCCTTGGGGATGGTGCACCAATGCCCTCTTCATATCCGAGACGCTTCCTAAATTGGGACTACCTGGGCCTCCAACCCCGAGACCTCTCATCCCTAGAAGGGCCGCTCACAATGGACGAGCTTAAGAAGGTTGTCTTCAGCCTACCTAGCGACAAGGCTCCGGGTCCAGACGGTTTCACCTGGGACTTCTTCAAATCCTCTTGGGAGCTCATCTCGGCGGATCTGTTCAATGCAATCCAATCCCTCTTTAACCTGGATGGCCTGGGTTTCGAAGCTCTAAACTGCGCCCACATTGTCCTCATCCCCAAAAAGAAGAACCCGATTGCCGCATCTGATTACCGCCCGATTAGCCTAATCCACAGCATCGGGAAACTTTTTACCAAAATCCTTTCCACCCGCCTCGCCCTGTTCATGGAAGACCTCATTTCGCCCTGTCAGAGCGCTTTCATCAAGAAGCGTCACATCCAGGATAACTTCCTTCTTGTCCAGGGCATAGCAAAATCCCTCCACAGAACTCGAACTCCGACCCTCCTGCTCAAATTGGATCTGGCAAAGGCCTTCGACTCGGTTTCCTGGACATACCTCCTTGACAACCTCCGTGCGCGAGGGTTTGGGACCAAGTGGCGGAATTGGTTCTGCTTATCGCTCGCCTCCTCTTCCTCGAGGGTCCTCCTTAACGGACAACCAATAAACACCATCTTCCACCGCCAAGGCCTTCACCAAGGGGACTCGCTTTCCCCTTTCCTTTTTAACCTCGCCATTGACCCCCTGGTCGCTATCTTATCAAAGGCCACGGAGGAGGGGGCTCTTTCTCCGATCCGGGGGGACCTTCGAAACCCACGCAGCTCCCTCTTCGCGGATGATGCGGCCATCTTCATTAACCCAACCACACAAGACACCAATGCCTTGGCTAGTATTCTAAACAATTTTGGCAACATCTCTGGCCTACGTACAAATTTCTCCAAGAGCCAAGTTGTCCCCAACCAGTGTGACAATATCAACTTGGAAAACGTTCTCCAAGACTTACCTGCGACACGATCCACTTTTCCCATCAAATACTTGGGTCTTCCACTATCCATCAAACGTCTCAGACACGTCCACTTTCAGCCGCTCATTGACAAAATCTCCAACAGACTTGCTAGCTGGCGCGACCCTTTGATGTCCAAAGGGGGTAGGCTCACCCTACTCAAGGCAGTTCTCTCGGCGCTCCCAACCTACACCCTTTCAGTTATCAAACCCCCTTGCTCTGTTGTCCGAAAAATTGATAGGATCAGACGGGCTTGGTTGTGGAATGGCTCCGAAACGGCCGCTGCGGGGAAAAGCCGGGTCAATTGGACTACCATCTGCTCCTCAACTCACCTCGGAGGCCTTGGCGTCATCGAACTCAACTCCTTCGCTAGAGCCCTTCGCCTTCGCTGGCTTTGGCTTAGCAAAGTCTCCACGACGGCCCCTTGGTCCAATCTTCTGGCCTCCAACCCGCCTCAAGACTGTGACCTCTTCTGTGTTGGCTCTACTGTAACTGTGGGAGACGGCAACTCGGTCTCCTTCGAGGACCTGCCGGCTTCGCCGCCTCAAGGTCTTGGCTCCACAACTCTTCTCGGCCTCTTCACGGAACAACAGGTCAGTGAGCGATGCCCTAACAAACAATAACTGGCTGCTCGACCTCGGTCAAAGGATCACCGCCCAGATGATACCGGAACTCATCTCCCTACTAGTGCGGCTGTCTCAAAGCACACTCTCTGCGGGCGTGGCTGATCAATGGTGCTGGCGCTTCTCTAAGGACGGGTCCTTCTCTGTCAGATCCGCCTACAGGTTACAATTCATCGGCCGCTGCCCCAAGCCGGCAATCCAACGTGCTTGGAAACACTGGGCTCCGTCAAAATGCAGGTTCTTCCTTTGGCTCCTGCTCCTTCAACGCGTCTCGACGTCCAACGCTCTACAACGTAGGCGCCTACCAAATGCCTACTTTTGCCGGTGTGCTCGCGTAACTGAGACACCCGAACACCTTTTCCTCCAATGCGATTACAGCGCCTTCATTTGGGAACGTCTGGCTCTCTTGACAGACTCCTCAACCATCACCCCGTCGTTCTGGAGACATCAATCCAATGTCCTAGCCTGGTGGAACAAGGATATACTCAAAGGCAGGGCTACGCCTGGTACTTTATCAATAATCTCTGGGACCATCTGGCACCTGTGGCTTGAGCGTAACAACCGGATTTTCCGCCAAATTGAGCGGCCCCGAGTCATCTTCCTCCAGCATCTCATCGACGAACTACGGCTATGGATAGCCGCGGGAGCCAATTTTGCAATCATGTAATCAATTAAACATTATTTTGTGCCCTTGGGGGAGGGTCCAATCCCCCCAATCTGTAACTCTCCTCGCTTTGATCAATAGATGGCAGCTCTCCTGCCCTTTGATTCAAAAAAAAAATAATTTTCAGCTATTGTCTAGTTGGTAGAGCACTGTGGTGGCCTCAGTGCTGAATTGCTGATGTAGGGCACGACCTGATCAGAAAGAGCGATTACAAAGGAAAGAAATGGATGAGATGAGCTGACATTCTTTGGATGACATACAAACGTAGACTCGTGATGTAGATTTTGTTGCTTTAATTTGGCTGATAAATTACAGTGCTTCAAATTGAAAGCAATGCGACGCATCAAATTTGATATATTTCTGTTGGTCGTCTTGATCAGCTGATATGATCAATTGGTCAATGTCCGCAACGGTCGAGATAGGTCCTTCTGGCGTGACCGCTGGCTTCCTGACTCCGCTCCGGCCGACCTCGCACCAAACCTCTACATGCAAGCCAAGCGTCGTAAGAGCTCTGTCACTCTCCTCCTTCCACACAACCAGTGGATCTGGCATTGCGGCCCCATCTCCTCCTACATCCTTTTTAGAGAGTGCCTCCTCCTTTGGTGCAAAATTCGACAAACCACTCTTTCCGACTCTTCGGACACTGTTCAATGACACTACTCCCCGGACAGGTGCTACTCTGCCAACTCGGCTTACAACCTCCAATCGATGGACGTTGTTGATCACCGGCTGGCAAGCGCCATCTGGTCGGCGCACGCCCCAAACAAATGCAAGTTCTTCGCTTGGACCCTAAGCCATCACCGCATTAACACCGCCGATCTCGTCGCTAGGAAGGGGTGGCCGCACCAGACGGCTTGTTGCTTCTACCTTGACCCATTATAAATGGTCGACCACCTTTGCGACTCTTGTTCTTTTGCCTCCGCGATTTGGCATACTTTTCTGCCTCGCCAACCCCCTTTTAGCGGCCCGGTTGGCTTCTGCGACTGGTGGACCTATAGTCAGCATGGTATCTCTAAGACTACTGCGAGATCTCTCAATGGCATCATCATCCATATGATCTGGGAAATTTGAAAGGAGCGTAATAGGCACATCTTCCATAATCAGGCTTTGTCCGTTTCGCAAGTTGTAGCACTAATTAGGGATGGTCTCGCCGCTTGGGCAGCAGCCTTCTCACCTGTAATTTTCCTAGGCTGAGCCCTCCCCCTATCTCCCCCTCCCTTCTCTCTTTGTATATGCTGTACAGTTCGTTCTTCCGCTTTAATGAATGGCAGTGCTCCTGCCCTTTACCTCAAAAAAAAAAAAAACCCTTTTTTGTACACAAGGGGCATACTAAGTTTTTTTTATGAAAAAGAAAAGAAGAAAACATACTAGGACGTGGCATTAGGGTTCTGTTAGATGTTACTACTACTTGCTAAATGCTACTGCACTCCGTGGAAAACTTGGAACATATTCTTTGATACGTTGAGCTTCCCCTTTTTTGTGATACACACAAGCTACATTGCGTGCAACATGCTTTAGTTACACTTTGAAGTAGCAATGACAAGCTCATCGTTTTCAACCCACAGTTTTCAACTCATGAGATCTTACTGCTTACACCGGTGCAAAGATCTGCAGTTGTGATGTACTCCGTATTAATATAAGACGTCAATGTTATGTGGATCGTAATATTCTTGTTGACTTGTTGGTTGGTTCATGCAAGTGCTGAAATTTCAATTGCTGGAAATATGTGTACGGTGCGAATTTGTGTAGATTGTGCGAAGAATACTGTTATTACTACGGGAAATATGTGTATATTGCAAAGTTTAAATATTTGCATGTTTTTACTATGCTCGTGCCCTCGGCCAAAATCTGGACGTGCAGCGACGAGGTGCCTCCTGCTGAATGCTGGTTACGGAGAGGCCCACGGGCCACAGGCTTACAGTGCTGCCCGTAGTCCGGGCCTCCCGTGCCTGCTGTATGTAATCTGAAGCTCACCACTGACTGGGCCTCTAGGCTCTTCCTGGGCCGTAGAGCTTCAATTGGCCGATGTCTCGGTGCCACTGCTTGGGGTTGGGGACAGCGAAGGAAACAGAAAGAAAACGAAAGCCGGGATGGAAGCGAATCCTCTCCGGTTCACACGAGCTAGGATGGAAGCCTATCCTCTTTAGTTTACCCCTTGCGATGAGTCAGTGACATGTGGCCCCACGGCAGCGTCCAAAGAAAGAATTTGCACTTTGAGGGCGCCCACAGCTTCCAGGCTTTATGGAGAACCGGACGCGGGATGCGACCGACGAACTGCATCAAATAAGCTGATTTCACAGAAAAATCGCCGTTCGCGGAGAAGCGCCAAGTGATCTGGTCTTGGTTGTCGGGGCCAAGCTACGCCTGTGCCATTCTACCAAGCAACGTAATTAGCTCGGGCACCATTTGCGGGGTGAAGTTGCGGCGCAGGTCAGAGATCCAGTTGTTGTTCGTGATGGCCTCACGGACCGATCTGTTTTTCCTGGTGGATGCTCTGAAAAGCTGAGGGGTCATGTAGCTTGGTGCCGCGTCGGAGAGCCAGCGATCCTCCCAGAAGAGGAGGGAGGAACCGCTGCCTAGGGTGAAAGAGGACCCCGCCTGGAGTAGGGTAGCCTCAGAGAGAGGGTTGGAGGCGAAAAGGGATGCCAAGGCTAGGTCCGGTGATTTCTTGCTGAGGAACAGCCAGCGCAGACGAAGGGCCTGAGAGAAGTGGTTTAGGTCAAGGACCCCGAGGCCACCCAAGGAGATGGGGGAGCAAATCGTGGCCCAGTTGACTCTGCAGCCTCCACGAGCGGAGTCTGAGCTAGCCCACAACCAGCTCCTTCTCATGGCGTCGATCTTCTTGATCACCGAGGAGGGTGGCGGGATCGTTGTGACTATATACGAAAGCAGTGTCGATAGAATGGCTTTCAGCAGGGTTAGGCGACCCCTCTTGGACATGTGTTGCCCCGCCACCCCGCTAGTCTTGAGGCAACATTCATACACATCAAGATAAATTATTCCATAAGCCGGTATCGTGGCACATGCATGCATCTGGATGCACCATCATCGTTCAATGTTTATATACCTAGCTAGGTGAAGTACGTTTCCCCTGACAGCCCGAGCATAGGAGACACTGTTCAGGGAGCTCATTTCCCCTGACAGCTGGGCTCCATAGACACATGGAGACACTTCCAGTTGACTGTGCTCCACTCGACCAAGGGAAGCCACTGGTGGCAACGTATGGTCCGAAATGAGCCTAAGACGCCAAAGACGCCAAATTTAGTGGCAATGTGGCAGCATGAGCTGAGCCCAAGTTGACAGCTCGCCTGTCAAGCCCGATGGAAGACAAGACAAGAAATCACCTCTTTGTCCCTTCAGGGGTGCGTGTCAAGAAAAGAAGCCCCCTAGGCTGTGCCAACCAGCCTAGGGCAGAGCGCTAGTCAGGGCTCTGGGCCCACATGGCTCGGAGGACCCGAGGGACCTCCTTGTAACTCTCCGTGTAAACCTATAAAAGGCACCTCGCTCGCTCCGCTTGAGAGGAAGAAAGATAGACCAAAAAAAACACACACAATTGTACATCCACGGTTTGTTCCAGTCAGCAACACTGCCGCACTGCAAGAGTAGGGCTGTTACCCTCACAAGGAGCCCGAACCTGGGTAACGACCCGTGTGTTTTCTCCTTCTACTCTCCCGACCGAGCGCCGCCTTCTCTCTCGTTGTCGGCTACCGACACCCCTCCGAGGGCGCCGCGCGGCGCCACGCAGTCCGAATCCTTGAAGCGCCAGCAGCCCAACACTGCTAGAGCTTCTCCACCTCTCTCTCCCACAAATACCACTTTCCTGTCCGGCGCCTCGGGGGACCCCCGGTTTCTCCCAGGCGCCGACATATTATTTACCACATTTGCCACTAAAATTTTACATAAAAAATGATCCTAGGATATCCAATAAGACATTTTGCTTGAAACTAACTGAGTTCCATGAGCTTTGGTGAATTTTAAGTGTAGGAATCAAAATAGGTAAAATTGGGCAATTTTCACCCAAGAAGTGGGCCGACCGCCGCCACCCTAGGCCGCCCAGCCCACTTGTCAGCCCTACGCATGGTGCCCTCTCCTACAAGGAGAGAAACACACATTGATGCATGTGGAGTGTTGGATCAACGTCAGTTTGAACTGATGGCTAGATGGGAATGTCCCATGGATCAATGGGCCTACATCTCACATGAGTTACACTTGTACACCGAACAACCGACTTGAGGAGCCAATCCAAGTCACGCAGAAGACAAGATGGTGCATAAGACGTGTAATCTCAAGCCCCAAGTTATTGGTTTTGGTATTGATGACAAATGTCCGAGGGATGACAAGATGGTGCATAAGACGTGTAATCATCGCTCAATGTTTATATACCTAGGTGAAGTACGTACGTATAAGGTATAACTGTATAAGTGTGTGTGTGCGGGGCTCCAGCTGGACCGATGGATCAAACGCTGTCCTTCACCTGGCTGCTGTAGCTGTTGAGCCCGTCCTGGTAGCGGTTCCACACCATGATGCCGCCGTAGCTGCCGACGCCCTTCACGGCGGGGAGCACCGTGGAGGTGAGGTCGCCGGGGGGCACGTATCCGCTGCTCGCCGCGGCGGGCGACGCCGGCACGCCGAGGAAGAAGCTCCCGGCCTTCACGCCGCTGGTCCAAGTGGCCCACGCGTTCTTCAGGTTGCTCGCGTCGCCGCCGCCGGCGTACTGGCACGCCGCCTCCGGGTTGTTGTAGAACTGGATCCACACGTAGTCGAACACCCCCGTCTGCAGCGCCGGCCCCAGCGACGCGTCCGGGTACGGGCACTGCGGCGCCGCCGACAGGTACACCTTCTTCCCCTGCGCGCCGTACTGGGACAGGGCGTTGGCCAGGTCGTCGTAGTGCGCCGGGTTGCCGTTCTCGATGTCCAGGTCGATGCCGTCGAGGACGGCGGCGCCGAGCGGCCGGGACTGCGAGCTGCCGCCGAGGAAGTTGTCCCACAGGTAGGTGGCGACGCTCTGGGCGTCGTCGGCGGAGGAGAGGCCGTAGCTGCCGGCGGCGCCGCCGAGGGAGAGGAGCACCTTGATGCCCTGCGACTGGCACGCCTGGATGTCGGAGCTGAGGCCGGCGCAGTCGCCGGGGTTGCAGTGCCCGGCGAGGTTGAGGGCCGGGTTCTGGCCGTTGCCGAAGGTGTTGAGGAAGGAGACCATGACGAACTTGTAGAGGCCGGAGTTGCATGCGTCGGCCAGGCTGCCCTCGCCGCCGTTCTGGCCCCAGTACACGGCGATGTCGCCGGCACGAGACATGCCGGCCATGGCAGCGACGACGAGTAGGGCCAGGAGAGGAGACCACTTCAGCTTACCAGCCATTGTTACTTGCCACGATCGATCTACGAGTACGTTATTTGCTTGGTGGTGAAGCAGTGTGGTGCTTTGCGCCTTAATTTTATAGGGGTGTTTGCAGGTGGCTCTTCTCCGAGTAAATTGGACATTAATTTCATATTGGTTCTAGGATGTTTGGCATGCATAGTCATAGAAGACTTGAGCATTGACTTGTAATCCAGAAATTACTTGGAAACGATTATTGATTACTACTCCTTCCGTTCCAAATTATAGTTCACTATTAACATTTGGACTGACCTTTTGACTATTCGTCTTATTTAAAAAACTAGTGCAAACATACAAAATTTAAGTCATGTTTAAAGTATATTTGATGATAAAACAAATCATAACAAAATAAATAATATTTACATATATTTTTTGAATAAGACAAAGGGTCAAAAGACATCTCCAAAAGTCGACATTGAACTATATAATTTGGAACGTAGGGAGTACAACGCACAGTGTACTTTTTTTTTAGACAAAGAAGTGTACTGTACTTATTAAGCTCCAATTTTTTTTTTTTTGGGTGCGAAGATGAACACGCGTTGTGGTTGACCGGTTGTACGCCAAGCACAATCGATTATCTCCCTTCCTATGTTTTCTAATGACCTGTTCAGATCTCTTTATGATGTTAATTGACTGCTCTGTACGTGTGCGCTCGCTCGCAACTTTCTGGATGATTTCGGGGTTAAGAACAACCATTCTTGCACGCTTGGGTTTCCTTCATTTGCTACTCGAAATACTCATTATTCAAGTGTTATGCATGCGCGTCAATAAAATGTTTTTACTATTGCTCTGGCGTATATGCTTCATTGCGATCACCAGAAATAGCAGAAACAAGCAAAGACACATATATTTTGCTTCCTCATCTTGGAATTAAGGCCTTGTTTGTTTCAGATTAATGTAGTGTTGTGTTTTACTGTAGCAAATTTGTGATCCCCTCAAAATATGTCTTAACGAGTTCAAAAAATTATGAAAAAAAATATTTTACAAACTTTAAGAAGTACTATTTAAAACCCCACAAGAATGACTACAAATCATTACATCATTTGACTTATAAAAAAATAACAATTTTTCATTTAATTTAATTTAATTTAATCTGAAACAAACAAGGCCTAAAGCAACAAATGTTGTTTCTACGATACCTTTACAGTATATATGTTTTTGCTGTCAGTTTTCAGTTTGAGTCCAGTTCATATTGCTCTTGGTTTGAATATTCCCCTTAGACAAAAGAGCCTGGGTTGAAGCAAAATAAATAAATTTTAGTTTGGCCATACTATTTTGGCCCTATATATAATAATTCGATCCCTGAACTATGCCATTGTACCAAATTGGAACAAAAATACGGGTTTGACCGGTCCATGACCTAGTAAAACAAAGTTCTTTAACTAGTCAAATCGTGGTTTTGGAGAGCAGGTTTTGTTGATGTGGCGTCCTCGTGGATATTTTGGATGATGCGGCATTCGAACAGGAGCAAGCGAACAGGCATGTGGATGCCACATTGCCACGTCATCCCAAATATCCACATGGACACCATGTTAGGAAGAAACCCCTCCTCCAAACCACTATTTTAGGTCGGTTTTGCTAATTGAGACCGATTAGGTCTGCTATTTCAATTCACAGATCAATTTAATACAATGGGGATAATTCAGAGACCAAATATGTATTTTTCATTATTAAAATTATATTGTTTGTGACAAACACGATCATACTGTTTTTTAGTCCATTTTCAAGGGTGTTGGCTATGACAATGAGCTTTGCCATGTAAGGAGGACCAAAGGGAGGTCAAAACTAGAGCCTAAAAACCTCTGGACCTCATTTGATCTTATTTGCCAATCAGTGAATGTTCATGTAAACTTTATTTAGTTTTGATTTTACGTGATTTCTAGTGTTTTAAAAGGATACATACATCCTCGGATAGTTAGATATAGAAGTTGGACTTTGCTCTTTCATTATTAAACAAGCATTGTACCATGTGTCAAAGTCTTTTTTTTTTTACCGAAAACAGTGAGAGCATGTACAGCAGGGGCTGTATCAGCCTCTGCATTTCAAAATTTCTCAACCGCGCAGGGGCAGCATCAAGGGCCTATGTCTCAACTTTTTTTTGAATTTTTCACCCGGGTTTACTGTAGCTACAGTAATTTAAGGGGCCTGCTGGGCATGCTCTCACTGCAAAATTGTATTTAAACAGAAAATTTACAACAATTATGTTACAACCAAAAGCTAAAGCCTTTGTATCCAATCAAGCATGGAGGATCTATGCTATTCTTTAGCTATGGAACGGGCCGTCAAAATGAAATCTAGGTAGGGTTAATAAAGATTTAAAACGCTGGATGGTGGGAAATTCTGAGCTTCATTCCATATGTTCCAAGCTAAGTCACTAGGAGGATCAAGATTTCCGTTTGAATGTAGCGAAAATAGCATGTATGTGTACTGCTCTTGAGTAGTCAACAATGACAAATTAGCATGCTGAAAACCCACAATGAAGGACCAGCATTGATTTAGAAATTAGCATTGGCAAAAAAGGTGACACACATTTTAAACCAAATCATGGTGACAGAGTCAAGTCCTTTTTTAGCCCAAGGGTAGAAGCTCTGTTAATTCATTTGATAGTAGTAGGAAAATTCAAAAAAGACACGGTGTCGAGCTAGCACCCAATGATAACTACGGGTGGACACAACTACAATAGCCGTTGGTATGGAATTAGTGGTGAAAGGTGAATTTTGAGGATTGTGTCGATGTCTGAAAATAACAATTATTTTTGATCGAGGGAAGTATCGTATTAAGTGCTTATCATATCCAATATCCATATATTCAAGGGAAAAAAATAAATCTCACCACGCAAACATCTGGGGACGCAAACATCTGGGGACGTATTAAGTGCTCGTTTATTCTGAAATGGCGAGCATCTTAGCTAGCACGAGAATTAATTCCGATACATTAGACCAACGTATTTGACTGATGAGCAAACACATCGATATCGTAACGCCGTGATCAACGGTGCACGCGTAGAGCAACGGTCAAGTGGACTTGTTGGTTGTTGCCTTCTGATCGAAGTCTCGGCAACTCGGCGGGTGCGGGTGCGCGTGCTGCAGTGTACGTGGTGACCCGTGGCGCGCGGGATAGAAAATCCAGTAACACCGGCGGGTACGAGACGGCATGGGCGCGCCGGAAGTGTGTGTGACAAAGACTTTGCCTACCTTGATACCGGCCGGTAGGAAACGGCCTAGTGATCATCTCTACTGTTATAAAACATTTCGTGGTTGTGGTGGTGGTAGTTCGAACTTTTAATCTGAACCATCCATCTCGCGTGTTCAATCTGCTCCGTCCGATCTACCGCTGGCCAGTACCGGATCCGTTTTGCGTCTGAGATTACGGATCGCGCGATTCGCGAACCCCGTCCTCATCCACCCCCGCAATTCCGCAAAACCGCCCCTTCCCTCCTCTCTCCCTCCCTCCCTCCCCCGCACGGATTGGGATTCCTGCGATTCTTCTGTAAATCAGATGTGCGTTTTAACAAGATTATAACTTATATAAATATGTTATACGGTATTCAATTTATGCAGAAACAAATTTTGTAATTCATTTTAAATCCTAAACAACCCATTTTCGAAACTTTTCATTTTTTTTGAATTCTTGAATATTTAAAATTCAAAAAATTCAAAAACAATCATAAAATTTGAAAAAATGAAAAAGATTCAAAAATGGGTTCGTTATGATTTTATATGAATTACAAAATTTATTTCATATAAATTTGTTATCAGTATATATATTTATAAAAGCTATAACTGCTTTCAGTAAAATGCACAACTGCAGGGATCCCAATTGCCCCCGCACCTCCCTCACTCCCACTGCCGCCGCCTCCGCCGCACCCCCTCCCTCTTCCCCACTCGCCGTCGTCCCCCTCCTTCTCCCTCACCCAAGCCGCCGCCCCCCTCTCTCCCACACCCAAGGCCACCTCCCCTCCATTCCCCGCCACCTCCCCTTCCCGCCTGCCCGCCGCTCCCCTCCATTCCCCGCCCGCGCCGCCACGACTCCGCGCCTGCCTCCTCTTCTCCCGCTCCTCCTCTTCCCCTCCTCACCAGTTGCGCCCCACCTCATCCACCCCCGCGACGCCCCTACCTCTCTCCCTCCGCCGCAAATCCCCCGTCGTCCCGCCGCCTCCCTCTCTCCCTGCCGCCCCCTCTCCCTCCGCCGCCCCCCTGTCGCCGGCGCCGCCGGGTAAGCCCCCCTCCCTCCCTCCCTCCCTCTCTCTCTCTCTCTCTCTCTCTCTCTCTCTGTGTGTGCGCGCGCTCCGCCGCCCTCTCGCCTGCGCCCCGTCTCATCCCGCCGCCTCCCACTCGCCCGCCGCCCCCATGTCGCCGGCGCCGCCATCCAATCCCACACACCGCCATCCAATCCCACACACCGCCATCCAATCCCACCTGCCACAGTCGTCGCCGTCACCGCCTCCGTGATCCCGCCCTCCCCCGCCGCCCCCTTCGCGGCGCCGCCGTTCCCGCACGCCGCCTCCCTCCAATCCCACCTGCCAAAGGTGCCGTCGTCTCCGCCTCCAGTATCCCGCGCGCCGCCGAGATCGTACGTCCCACCGCCGCCTTCGCCTTCGCCATTTTCATCGTCGTGCCGTTCCGTCAAGCTTGTGTCCCCCCCGCTTCGGTCAAGCCGCGTCGTTGCCGTCTCCACGAGCTAGGACCCGCAATTGTACAGCACGTCTTTGCCCCCGACGCACAAGTGCCATCCCTACGACGGCGCGGCTGATCCCCTTCAAGGCGGTCACGCGGTTCCGCTCCATGACGACGACGACGCGCGTGGATCTCTTCAAGGCAGCGGTGTGGTTCTCCCCTATCCCTCATGCAATTTTCATCTGCTGCTGCATCTGAAGGATTTTTTTTGTTTGTGCATTTACCACTGTTGATTCTAGCAGCAAGGCACTGGAGTTCTTGGGGCTCCATGACCATGAGGACGGCCTGGTTTTTGTCAATGCAGACCAGCTGGTAAGAAGATGGTTTACCTGTGTTAAATCATGTGCAGATGTGTTCTTGTCCTGAAGGATGAGTTCTGAAGGATTTTGTGTTTTTGGTTTCGCTCATGCGTGGATGATCAGGATGTTGAGGTGAACCTGATCATCAGAGACTACTGCATGCTCGGAATGACAGGATATGATCTGCTCAAGGAGATCAAGGTATTTTTATTCCTCTATTTTTCTAGCGATAGATTGCAAAGAGATTATTGATCGATCCGAATACCGTGGTGATTGTGCAGTTATTTTCCTATTTATCTGATTTCTACCTTTTCTGTTATCCCATCAAACTCTACTGTGTGAAAAATAGACCTGAATTTTGTGTGACAAGCTCTGTTGGAGTTCAGCTCGGTTTTGACCATGGATACACCTGAATTTTGTGATCTGAAATAGAATAAAGGCTTAAAAGTTCAATAGGAGGAATACAGCCACTGGTATTTATTTCATATTTTATTGTTAGCCCCCTTACTCTAATTAAACAATTACATATTCATGTTAAGATCGTAAATATTGACATGAAAAAATAGCATACTACTAATTTAATAGGTAGTTGAGGTGGTAATTTAATTAGAAAGATACCTGTCAGATGAATTATACATGACACCATATTCTGCCTATGTGGACATGGTCCAAGATAGTATACTCCCAGTTGCGCGGCTAAAAAATATTCATGATGATTATAATAAAAACTTTCTATGTGATGTAATTTTTTTAAAGAAAATGGGATGTCCATTTATCAGCCTATAAAACAAAAGCATGGTTGTAACACTGACTAAAATTTGTATGTTGTACTGAACTTTTAGATGTTCTAATCCTATTTATCTGCAAATCGGATCAAAATGCATAATATAATTTGTTTTCTATTTCTTGAATAGTTTGATAGTTTGATAGATTGTTCTATCATTTCGTCTTCTTCTGTCATTGCCTACCACTGAAAAAAAATACCGCCTCCTATGTCGTGGTTGTTATATGATGAATATGCGATTTACGCCTTTGTTTAAACTTTAAAGATTGGTCTTATATGGTGCAGGAGAATGGCAGTGGTAGTAAATTATCTGAAAAGGCCTCTTCCTACAAGGAGTATTATACAACTACCTTGCTACAAGCCTACAAAGGAGTATTCTACAACTCCTTTGCTACAAGCCTACAAAGGAGTATTCTACAACTACCTTCGCATTGGTATTCCCTTGATGCTTTATAATTCATATAGCTTCTTTCCTTGGTTAATTTTGATATCTCACGGGCTTCACTTGATAATTGCAATTCAGTAGGAAGTAAGCTCATCAAATTACTCTTATCCACTATCATCCCCAAGTGAGGGATCTTTCAAGCCAACTGGATAATACGAAGCACAGGCGAGATGCTAGGATCTCGGAGCGTTGCTGGCTTGCTGCCTGATCTTGGACTCTAATGGATGCTTAGATCTGGTCCCAAGCTTGCATAGTACATCGTTTATATGATTCAAATTTTATGTGTGTAGCATGATCTGGACAAGTACTAATGCCTAGATGCATGTAGTTATTGTAAATTTCTGGCCTTTAGTGCTTAGCTGAAGGTGAATTTATCATTGTGCCGATACATGATCTTCAGAAAAAAAAATAGTGTTAGGTGTTATTGTTGTCATGATTAAGAACCATTGTTGCATTCTTATACCTATGTGAGGTAACACTTTATATACTGCAAAATATTACTCTGGCGTGCTTTGCACGTCCATGCCATATAGGCTAATTTCATTTCGTCAATTTTATATGATTTTGAAGATCTCATTTCTATGGTTGTGCCCAGCCTCTTTGTATGCACATGTATATCAACTGCTCGGCTGTAATCTTCTTTTTTTCATGTTGTCATTGAGGCATTTAATCTTTTGCTGGAGCATGCATAGGTTCAAAATGGTATCCTCTAAAGATTGTGTGTTTATGTGGTGATGTCAGTGGTTCTCTGGATGTGTGAAATAAACCTTAAATTCTGGTAATGTCGTGTTTTCGTTCGATTTAGTTCCAGCTTTTTCAATGTTGAACTCAGTGGTGTGTAATTTCTGTTGAAAACAGCTATTATTCATGTTGTTCATTCATGCTGTTTTACTTTTGGTAGCGTGGAAGCATTAATGCAGGAATTAGTAAGCATCCTGAATAAACTACACTTTCAAGGATAATCCGTGGAATTTCAATGGTGGCATCATGATGCAACCTTATGCTCGGTCTATATCTCACTGCTTTTTCAAATAAAAATGCATCAGTAGAAAACACTAACTGTAATGGTACTGCCCCTCTTTCCATTCCTTCTTCTGCTGGTTCTTTGGTAGTGTACTCCCGAGACCAATTTCATAAAAGGTGAAGTGATGAACTAGACGATCAATGCCCTATTTATAGCAATATTGTAGAAACAGTATCATGTTATTTCATCAGCTGACTGAAATAATAAAATGTTGTGAGTATGTATGTTGCTACATGTTGCGAGCAAAATGGAATTGTGAAAATGTATGACTTTCCAGTTGGATCAAGGATTATAATGATTTGAAAGGTTTGTCCATTCTCTTTGTTAATAATCTTAAAATAAGATACAGATTATAAGAAGGGAAGGGAGTTTTCTTGTACTGCCCCCAGTTTAGTGGTATGATCTGTTAATAGGAATTAGAGTTTATTTTGTTCTACATGATTGGTGCCCTTCCCTTGCTGTATGGATCATGCTAATAGTAGCATATAATTCAGATGTTTAAATGTATAGCATATGACTGCTGTAATATCGAGTCCTTTAATTTGATGAATTCTTAGTATATTTTTGGTTGATGCCAGTGTCAAATGTGGTGATATCTCCACATTTTGACCAATAGAGTAACCACTACATGACATCTAAACTACAATTTAATTTGTTTCTCAAAAAAATAGAATTTAATTTGGATTTGGATGTGCAATGATCATTCTCCTTAACAATTCCTGGATTTAATTTCTTGTTCGAAGGTGAACGCCTTTGGTTTCCATCCACTGTGATGCCATGTGCCATGCATGACTAATTTTTCGAGCGCACTCCATGCATTTGGTTTTTGCAGGAGGGAGCAGGCAAATACAATGGGTGAACATTTCTTGGAAATGGGCAATGGTTTGCTTATACTTCTTTCCAATTCTTCCTATGTAAACCTGTATTATAAAAGGGTGCTGTATATCTATGAGATGAAAATGCTCTGCAGAACGTGCTATCTTTGTGTCGTGTGGTTTGATAAATTGTTTCCATTAATTCTTAATTATTGTGGACCTATTGTAGAATGTCTGAATCCATCAAATTGTTAGAGCTCCCTAGTTGTCACCATCCCTTTGTGTGGAGGAAGCCTTGGTTGCTGCCTCGATATGCCATGGGCTACTGTTGGAGAGGAAGTTGCGCGTAGTTCGTGCAGACTTGTTTTCAGATTGTGATCGAACAAGAGGTTCATGATGCGAACCTCTATGTTTTAATCTTCAGTTAACTCTGGGAGGATATTAAAATGTGATTATTAATCTCTTTGCTGAGATGGGATTTTTGTAGAGAATGGATGTGTTTACTGTTCTAATATGTGAAACCGCTCCGAATTGTGTTTTCCTTTCCCCCTTTTGTACTTCCGTGGCAGAGCACGGGCATTGTACTAGTTTTGTTAGTGCTTAGGCCTGTTTTTTGAAATGATCGAGCAATTTGACTGGTGAAATGACTTAACTTCGAGAGCTTCTCGAGGTAGTCTCGAGATTTGGATATATTTCGTTTGACATGCTTTTTAAAGCGTTAGAACCCACCTTCAAAACAACGAAAAAACGGACTAAAAAAACTCAAAGTATATGTGTTTTCAAAACGTAGATAAGCCGTTAAGCTGTTAAGCCGTTAAGCTGAAAAGAACTGGACCTTAAAGTTTTTTTTTGATATGCATGATAGTAGCTTTGCCTCATGTCAGGTGCTCTAGGACATCTCTCTCTTATTCCCTTTGGCTTCTCTGGGATGTGACCCAAACCACCCTTTTGGGATGGAGGTCTTTGTTCCTTGAGCATCTTATCAAGGACAAAGCTACCCTCATAATATTTCGCAAGACCATGTTCAAACTTCTCAAGTTGGAGCTAAAGCTCAGTGTTTTCAATAAGCTCAGTGTTTTCAATTGCAAGGTCTCATGATCCAATTACAAATTTGCAGTTATTAGGATTACATTCATGCACATGACTAGAAGAACCACTAGATGTATATGCAATCATGCACAAGTCAACTAGATCATCACATGAGGTAGATATGTCTAACTTAGCAGGCACATGAGCAATAGTAATAGAATCAAGCAAATCATTGATTGGTGTGGAAATAGGCAAGAATTCAATTGTAGACTTCTCAGACACAAGCAGTTCATGTTGTTCTTTAAGGCCATGGTAAGTAGACAAGAGATCATCTAAGGAATCAGTCAAAGCAGCATTTCCATCTTCTAGCACACTTTGTTTCTTAAGCATAGCACTATTAGCATCTAGCAAAAGATCATATTCACTTTAAAGGTTATTGTGCTTAGCTTACAAAGCATCAAGATATTCTTGTAACCTAGTGCATCTCAAATTCTCCTTTTGTGCATAATCAACAGCTTGTTGCACAAAGGAAACCATCTTAAGCATTTTATCACGCACATCAGTGTCGGAGTCATCAGAATCACTCACTCATCCTCTAAAGGTCTTGCCATCAAGCAAGAGTACAGATTGGAGTCAAGATAGTATTATCGTCATCACAGTCTGTGTGCCAATCATCATCTTGAGCAACCCCATCAAACACTTTGAAGGAAATGTCGGTGAAGGAGGAAGAGAACTTGCCAAAGCCAATCCAGCTAGACCTTGCTTCGTTACTTCCTCTTCATCTTCCTCATTGGCATTGGAGTCAGAGTCACTGGAGGTGTCTTCATCGGCCACCCATTCTCCAATGAAGGACACTCTCTTTCTTTCAAGGGAATGACCCTTGAAGTCTGGCTTGACAAATGACTTCATCATGTCCTTTCCTTTATTCTTGGGCTTGTCACCGTCATCCTTTTCCTTTCCTTTCTCCTTGTGCTTGACCTTGGTCTTGCTAGGACAGATCGATGCGATGTGACCCTTCTCATCATAGTTGTAGCACCGAAGCGAGGAGAATGGACTCTTGCTTGACTTTCTAAAAGGGCCGGGAAGGCGCCTAGAGGGGGGTGAATAGGCGTGCCTGCAAATTCAATCCAAATTGCCCAGCTTCTTCTAGGTGCGGATAGTCCGATGGTCTCCTGCGGACTATCCGATCCCTAAGGTTCACAAATCCCCCAAATTGAATCCACACCACCTGCAAGTCACAAACACTAGAGTGCCAAGAGCGGAATCACAGAAGTACAGGGTCTAGCTTCTCAAGCACAATAGATGAACAAGTAAATCTTAGCAAGAGAAGAGATGCAAACCACAATGAAGACTCGGCTATTTTTGTTTTCCGATGTTCGGATCCTTGAGGGGATCTTAGTCACCGTTGGGGTAGGCTTAAAACATCGGAGAGCCCGAGTCTCACCTCGACTCTAGTCCCCTCGGATTTGTGCAAAGCACTCACCGAATCTCGCTTGATTCCTTCCCTTGCGGAGGCGAAATCAAACCTTCACAAACGGTCCGGGGGCTGACCACACTGCAACGGTGGCTCCCCGGAGACACCTAGCCGTCTAGGAGTCCTCAACCTCCAAGAGTAATAGATCCAGCGAGAAATCACTCACTTGAGGTTGACCAAGGTGCTCCAAAGATGAACCAAGCTCTGATCTAGCACCACAAGAGCTTCTCCACCCTCTTTAATGCTCTCACAAGTAGATCTCAAAGGGGGAAAGCTAAGGTTGTTGGGAGGAGTATGTGAGAAGAGAGAATAGGAGTGAAAGCTCCGTTCTCTCTGTAGCTCACAGAGGAAAGGGGTATTTATAGCCCCTCCCAAGACTAGCGGTTTGGGTCTCGGACTATCCACAGTGTAGGTGCGGATAGTCCGCAAAGACATGAATAAAGTGACCCAAAATAAAGCTAGATAAATGATCTTGGGAGTATTTGAAGCATCGTGGTGTATTCTCATTAATTTTGGCCAAGGTTGAATAGGATAGTCCATATGGGGGTTCGGACTATACGCATGAAAATTAATTCGTGGCCGAGCGCTTGTGTGAGAGGGGTTTCAGACCATTCGTCCTACCGATAGTCCGCAGGGGGGGTGCGGATAGTCCCCACCAAATTTATTTGAGTCCGAGCGCTGGAATGGAAGGGGATCGGACTATCCGATCAATGGATAGTACGCATGGTGACTGCGGATAGTCCGCAAGGACTAATGTGGATTTGGCTGAGATTTTGTGTGGAGTTTGAGATGTGGCTAAGATATGACCTGAATCATCCTACGAGCACCAGAGACACCTCAAACTTGATTTCTCGTCTTATCCCCCTTTATAGTATGTTCGTCTTTAGACTCAAATAAATTGAAGATTACACGATTAAATTAAAATAGAGCCTTTCTTTTCCCTTAGGTCTTGATCTCCACCAAACCAAATTTAAAGCGACACATTCTTATCGAATTTTCCTGTCATTGCTCAATAAAGACGTTAGTAACATTCCTTCAGCTAGTTGATGTCAATCACCAAAATATTATTAGGGCCTAAATGCCCTTTCAATCTCCCCATTTTTGATGATTGATGACATCTGACTAAAGCTTCAAATAAATTCAACAGATTGGATATGGAAAGCTCCCCCTAAAGGTATGCAAGGAATAGAATTTAGGAGCTCCCCCTAAATTTTGTAATTCAAGCACAAATCCAAAAGAACTAGTAATTGATGCATATGACATGGCATGCACTCAACTTTTACATTTAGCCACAAAGATAGATAATTAATCAAGTTCTAGCAAGTCTTAAAGCATCATTACATCACATAGTTCATCACACCACGAGATAAAATAATATTTTACATGCCAATTTCGAATAAAATTTCACAAGTTCACCAAGCTATTGCTTAACTAAGCAAGGGATAGATATCTAATAGAAGCTTCTAGTCTCTTCTCCCCCTTTGTCATCGAGCATCAAAAAGGGTATGGGAAGAAAAGATAGAAGTGCGATCACTCGTCGTCCTCCACATTCTCATACTCGCTGTCGTCGGTGCCTTCTTCATAGACTTCCTCATCCTCCACCGGGGCCTTGCCCTTGGCGTCGCCGAAGATAGCACACTCGTCGAATTCATCATCATTGGAGTTCATTTCGGAGCCGTCGGAGGAGCAAGAGAGGTTGAGATGACATTGGATGGCTTGTGGCGGCGGGTCTCCTTCTTGATGTGATGGGTATCCTTCTTCACCATACAAAAGATGGCACGGAGGGCATTAAAAATGCCTCCAGAAGAGCCAGAGGAAGATGCAGAAGGGGAAACAACTGGGGGAGCACGCCTACGAGCTTTGGAGGTAGTGCGAATCATCAGCCCGGTATGCACTTCTTCTTTCACAAACTTGAGCCCGGTCGTCTTCCTCCTCCAGGTAGGCAACACCTCCGTGCAGCAGTGCCACAACATCCTGCACCAGTTGCAGGATTTTGTGTTCTGCTTTTTACTAGGAGGCCAGTCGTCTCGGTCGGTCCTGGCGCCGGGATGGACATCGTCACTACAATGGAGGATGTACGTAAACAGAAATTAAGTCTTATTCAATTCAAATCCTCTGTAGCTCTCGTAATTCAAGCTGATATTATTTTATCTCGATACAATCTGAGATTTGGATGCAATTGGTCGTGGATCACATGTTTCAATGTATAATCGTGGGTATGAATTATGCTGTGGAGACATTTGAATCTGTGTTAATTATGTAATTATTATAGGTGTTGTTGATTGTGGATGATAGATGATAATTTTTTCATGTGTAATATACAGTTTCTTAATTATTTAACCCTTTTTGTCATGGCAACTTATTAAACGAATCAATTAAGTTTCTTTGAAGATTCCAGTGGTCTTGGTTATACTCTGTTTTATTCTACAATGGAGAGAGCACAAATTTGGCTTATATTGTTTGAAATTTATTTTCACAGGAAATGGTGTCACTTGAAACCTGCCGATTGGGTTTGAATCTGGTGGGATTTTCTTTTCTACACGGTAACTTCTTTTTTGAACAAACGGGGCAGGCGCTCTGCCATTTCATTAAGAAGAAGAGAACTGTACACTGTACAAAGATCTAGCCACGGCTAGGAAAACAAAAAAAAAATTACATTGGGGCAACAAGGAGCCCCAAGCTCCATCCCCTCACCTCCTCTAAAATTGTATCAACCAACGTTCTAAAAGGAAGGTTCTTATGCTGAAAAATGCGTCTATTTCTTTCCTTCCAAAGATTCCAAATAGTGTAGACTATGAGACCATTGAGGGCCCTCTTGGCCGTTTTGTCGGCCGTCTGGGAAGAGGCCGCGATCCACCAGTCGCAAAAGCTCATGTTGTCTGTCCATCTAGGCGTTTGAGGATATTGATTGAGAACCTTATTCCAAACTCCTTCAGAGTACGAACAATGAAGAGACATGTGGTTGACATTTTCCGGACTATTTTGGCATAAAGGGCAGATGGGCTGGTGTGGCCATCCTTTTCGAGCCAGAACATCAGCCGTATGAATGCGACCATGGGCGAGAGACCAGGCAAAAAATTTGCATTTGTTTTCTGTTTGTGCCTTCGGATGGTGTCTCAAGAGACCATCCATCTGCCCAAAATTGAAGATGATAGGCCGACTTAGTGGAGAACCGACCATCCGAAGTTGGAGTCAAATGATCTCATCAATTTGCATCTGTGAGCGTTACACCACGGTCGACTCCAAAGATGGAGGTAGTCTGAAGCTGCTCCACCGTGTTGAGGTGTCGCACCATGTCTATCCATCTATCATTGGGAAGCAAATGCAGCGGTATGATCCTTTCCTCTTGCGATGTTAAAGAGGTGAGGCACGATGTTTGCAGTCTTGACCCAGCTGACCGATTGTCCACCAAAGTTAAGCCTTCCGCCGTTACGGGCGGTGGCGTGTGTGGCCGCCGAAAGAGTGCTCTGTCGGGATCACTGCAGGCACCGAGATCCATTCAAGGTCTACTTGGGTCGATCCAATCGAGCCATAACCACCTCAAGCGAAGTCTTTGTGCCAAATTTTTGGAGATCCAGCGTGCCAAGGCCACCCATCTTCTTTGGTCGGCACACAGTTGGCCAATTGACAAGTGAGTGTCCACCACTTGATGACTCCTCTCCTCGCCAGAGAAAGGCGCGACGTATTTTGGCCAACCTTTTTGAAACCCATTTAGGTAAAGGGAAAGTAGTCATGACGTATGTAGGTAGAGCTGAGAGGACAGTATTGACAAGTGTAAGCCGTACGGCCTTGCTCAAGAGGCTCCCTTCCAACCTTGAAGCCGTTTTGCACTTTCTCGATTAAGGGTAGAAATTGCACCTTTTGAGCTTTGCGGTGAAGAGAAGCCCAAGATACGTGCAGGGAAGGAATCTCTCCTCTGGGGAAGGACATTAAGATATCATCTAGCTCTTCCGGTCTGCGAGTGGATCGGTAGGCGGCACTTTTGGTAAGATTTGTGTGGAGTCAGGAGGCCTTCCCAAAGCATTCGAGTATATTCATAGCCGCCTCAATTTCACTACATGCGGATTTATAAGGATGGCGCGTCATCGTAGAGGATGTCCTCATGGAGACCATCCAGCGAGTTGATAGCGGAGAGAACATTATTTTCTGTCTGCCAAGAAAAACCATTGGATAGGATCAATGGCCAAAATGAATAACATGGGAGAGATCGGATCCCCTTGTCTAACTCCTCTTGCATGATAAATAGAGGGACCCGGAGTGCCATTTAGAAGGACGGAGGAGGAGGCCGACCCTAGAAGGAGGAGATCCAATTACACGGCGTTGGCCAAAGCCCATGCTGTTGTAAAACCTCTAGTAAATATCCCCAATGGATTGAGTGAAGGCCTTTGAGAAGTCGATTTTGAGGAAGATAGCGAGGCCTTCACGCTTTGGTGGTCTTGAATGGCATTACGCACGTAAAGGAAGTTATCTTGAATGGCACGACCTTTGATAAAGGCACTTTGACTTCTTGAGACTAGGCTATCCAAATGAGGGCTAATCATTAGCAGGAGTTTGGACAATAGTTCTTGAAGGCGTGGATTAGGCGATCGGGCAAAAAGTCATCATTTGTTGACCAAGTTCCTTCTTTTGCAAGAGGGCGATGTTGGCTGTGTTGAGGAGATTTAACGAGGCGAGTTTTGGTCGTAAAGGTGGTGGAAGGCATTGATGATGTCCTCTTTAATCGTGTCCCAACAAACACGAAAGAAAAGGCCTGTAAAGCCATCTGGGCCAGATGCCTTATCTATGGGGCTGGAAAAGACGACTTGCTTTATCTCTTCTTCCTCGAAAGGCAGCTCGAGGTCATCCAAGTCATGAGGTAAATAGCCCAGGTGTTCCCAATCCAAGGAGAGCTCACGATTGAGGGGGGTGCCTAGGTGCTCCAGAAAGTAGCGGTGACATTCCTTTCCTTATCAAAGTGAGAGCTGACTGGCCCATCTGGCGTGACCAAGGAATGAATATAGTTTTTCCTTCTTCGGGAATTGGCACGAATGTGAAAAAATCTTATGTTTGCATCACCCAGCTTGACCCATTGGGCCCGGGCCCGTTGACGAATCCGTGCTTTCTCGATCACGGCGAGGCCCAAGCTACGGGCTTTAAGTCGCCTGTGAAGATCCCTTTCAATAGGCGTAAGAGGGCGTGCCTCGCTAACTCGATCGAAGAGGAGGATCAGCTCGTGAACTATGGCGAGAAAAACCCTTGAGTTTCCCACTTTGATCTTTGCCCATTTGGACAGGGCCTTAGCAGTACGGGAGAGCTTGGTGTGAAGTTTGCGGAAGGGGTTCATGTTAGCCACTGGACGACTCCAAGCCTGCTGGACTACCTGATGAAAGCCCTCGATTCGTGGCCAATAGTTCTCGAAACGAAAACATTTAGTGGGCCTATGCTCCATTGCCGTCGAAAGGAGGAGAGGGGCATGATCAGAGACCAACGATGGTAAAGCTCTGAGGAAAGTCTCCGGGAAGAGGAGCTCCCGGTGCAATGCAAAAGGCACGATCTATCCTCGTGTGAGTAGGATTGGCCCGCTCGCTGCTCCAAGTGAAGCGACGACCCGAGGGGTGAATTTCTTTTAGCTCAAGGTTGTTGATTATTGAGCGGAAGGCATACATGAGCGACGGGTTAAGGTTGGAGTTGCTTTTATCCCCTGCTTGGTAGATAAGGTTGAAGTCTCCCAAGATGAGCCAGGGAAGAGTAGTCGGTGCATGAGTGGCAATCTCTTGAAGAAAGAGAAGTTTATTTGTTGTGGATTTGTGAGCCATAGACAACCGTGATCGCCAGAGATGCTTGTAGCTTTGACTTGATGGTTCTTAGAGGCGATTAGGTGTGCTAACAATGTCGTCCATCGAAAGTAATTTTCATGCATAGCGAAGGATCCTCCCTTGTTCCGATGGCGGGAGGCGGGCAAAAAGCGACACGAAGGAGCGACCGGCGCAATCCATCACAACTCGAGCATCCACAGCGTCCGGCCGTTTCTTGGATGCAAACCAACGATGCTCCAGATGAGGAGATAAGATTTTGAAGAACACTTCGCCTTGCACTGAATTGAGGCCCTAACATTCCGGCTTGAGGATGTACGATGTCATTGGGGAGACAAAGAAGCATCGGACCCCGAATGTGGGTTGCTCGAAGAGGTGGCACCCAAGGTTGTCGATTGAACTGCCCTCGACGTCTGTGGGGGATCAGCAAGAGGGAGGCCGGAGAGGTTGGCCAATCGTGCCGCTTGACGGTTAGAGGCTTTTCCAGGAGACCAGAGAGAAGGTCTAGTGTGCCATCAGGCTTGGCACATGAATCAAACCACGGCTCTAGGCGCTTGGCGATGAGCTTCTTAGCCTTCTCCTCTACTGGTAGCCTTGACATGGGTTTAGCCGCAAGACGGGAGCTTCGCCGTAAAGCAGCGACTGGCATCGGAACAACGTTCATGGACTGGCGCGATACTCTTCTGGTAAATACTTGGAGGATAGGAGGCTTCACGGGGATGAAAAAGCTTGCGACGCCAGAGCGAGAGGCCGACGTCTGAATAGAAGCCTCCAACACACCTTGGAGGGTCGGAGGACCATCCTCTGCCACTAAGCCTTGGAAGATCGGTGGAGCATCTATGTTGGCCGAAAGGTCCCTTTCACCGATACAGGACATTACCGAGAGTGGGGAGGCCGACAAAGGGTTTTGGGCCTCCGAGCCACCCTGGAAGGTCGGTTGAGCATCCTCTATCACAAAGCCTATGGAGCCTGCGCTGGCCGAAAGGTCCCCTTCGCCGATATGGGATGCTGTTGCAAAGACCATATCAGCCTCATTAGGGGTGGGCTGTAGTTGAGGTGATGCTATCTCTGGGTCGAAAGGGGCTCCATGCTCCAAATTGGGATCATCATCTGTTAGAACCTTGACCTCCACGGTCCCTAGGGCCTTGGAGCCAATGCCAGAAGTGGTAGATTTCACCTGCCGCCACTCCCAAATAGCCTTGGAGGGGGGAGTTATGGACCACCCAGTGATTACGCTTGTTGTGCCCCTTTTTACGAAGGTTCAATTCTGTCTGTTCAAGTCGGCTACCGGATTGGCCTTTCTTGAAAGCTGAGGTATTGCGGGCAACCTTGCGGGTGACAGGGCAGAAGCGGTAGTCTCCCCGGTTGCGAAACTTGGACTCACGGGTATCGACGACAGAGTCGGGATGGTGGCAGTGGTAGCGTGGTATAGCACGCATAGGCGATCTGACCGGCGGCTCCTCCCCGTCCACCAGACCGAGGTGCCAAACTAGGCGAGAGTGGCCACCATGACGCGGGAGGCCCACTAAAGAATCTTCAATGACATCCAAGTGTATGAGGACCTTTACTGTGTCCACTGTCTTGGGAGGAGCCACACCTTTCGTCGGGTTAGGAACCACGAATCAGAGCTCTGATGTTACAGTTACATGATCTTTCTCGAGCCATTGCCAGTAATCAACTTTGGTATTACATTTCGAAAGCTATGAATATCAGCAACACCTGTACGTCGTCATCTCTCTACCGGTATTGACGTCTGGCTGGTGTTGAGTTTCCACTCACAGGTCAGTAGCTGTGCTTACAAACTGAAATTTATTGGGTGCTGCGTGAGCCCAAGCCCAGGAGCGTGTGCGGATAAAAATAAATCTCAAACTCAACATCTTAGCCACATCTCAAACTCAATATCATAGCCCAGGAGTTTGACATACAATTTTGCATAAAAAAATAAATATAAATATAAAAAAATAAAAATTCTGCGACTCGCGGGGCGACTAGGGTTTCCCCTAGCCGCCGCCGCCGCCGTCCCCTCCACCACCAATGATGCCTCCCCTCGCCGCCGGCTCCTCATCGTCGCCCCCTTCCTCGGCCTCCTTCACCTCCACGCCTCACTTGGTCTTGCAGACCTCCGCCGTCGGCGCCGACCCATGTGACGGCTTCGGGTCCCAGCGTCGCCGCCGTCAAGGCCTCCTCCACCTCCGCCCCGCCCGCCACCGCGGCACTCGGCCTCTCGCTGCCGCCTCGCTGCTGCCGCCCTCCCCTCCGCTCTAGGCGCCGCCGCTGCCTTGGGTCTCCTTGACTCGGCCTTGCCGCCGCCTAGGTTCCCTCGGCTCATTGCCGCCTCCCTCCTCTGCCTTGCCGCCCTTCCCGCTGCCGCCTTGAACGCCACCATCGTCAGACATCCCCTCCACCGCCGGCGCCGCCTCCGCCTCCACTCGGGCCCACCCGCCGTCGCCCCTCTGTCCCCATCGTCGCCACCTCCCCTCAGCCCCATCTACCGCCTACGCCGCTGCCGGCCATCCCCTCATCCACTGGCGCCGCCTCCACTCATCCCCATCAGCCACCGCACTCCCATCGGCAGCCGTCGACGCTGCCGCCGCTGGCCATTGCCCACCATTGGCCATGGATACAGGAAGCTAGCCGCCGGCGTCGAACTCCTCCGGAGACACTGCCGCCCCTCCCCACCACGGTCTCTCCGTTGCCTCCGGTGACGACTACTCCATCCGATCACTCCTATGCTGAAGCACTTAAGACCGCCATTACTCTCCACCCCCCTTCAAGCTCATCCACCTCCCCCTTGCCGGCTGTAGCCATTGCCCCCGTTCCTCTTCGGATGAGCTCTGAAGATGGCCCGCGGACTGGTCAGCCCCGCTGGGAGGTCGTCGCCTTAGCCGTGGCACCCGCCCAAAAATGGTAGCTCATGCAACCTCGTCGTCCCCGCCGCCCTCTGCACTGTCCCCTTCGAGCTCCCGGCGTTAAGGCGTGCCCCGTCAACGGCCACCCTGCGGCCTTTAAGGGTCATTGTTTGCGCTGCTTGGCCTTCGACCATCGAGCCGAGCAGTGTCGTGACCCCGTCCGTTGTTACTCCTGCCATCATTTCGGCCACATCTCCAGGGAGTGCCTTCGCCGGCGCCTCCCATCCACCATGCCGCCCGCACACCCCCCACTCGCTACGCTCCGCCCGTCCTCCACCAGGGTGAGTGTCGAGGTGTCGCGGACGATGCACTCCGACGCCGCTGACCTCCACCTTCGTGCCGTTGTCATCATTGTCTCCGCCGGGCCGCACCCGGACCCAAACTTTGTCGCTCAAGCAATCAGCGTCCATACTGACATTCCGCGACACGACATCGTCGTCTCCCACCTCGCCCCCTTGCGTTTCCTCGCTCGTTTCACTCTCCCAGAACAAGCTAGGCTGGCCAGCCACCGCACAATCTGGTCCGCCGGTCGCCACCTCTCGTTGGTTGCCATCCCACTTGATCTTCACGCCGCTGGTGGCACCGGCCCTGTGCGCTACCGCGTGCGCGTGCTCCTAGAAGGCCTTCCTCTTCATGCTTGGTCCGCCGATGTCGTCGAGCGAATCCTCGCTGGCGTCGGCCGCCTCGACATGGTGGAATAACCAACGCGGCGACGCACAGACACCTCCGCTTTCCTCTTGTGGATGTAGATGAGGGATCCGGCCTCCATTCCACTTGAAGCGGAGCTCAAGCTCGTTGAACCATCGCCCTACATGGAGTCACGCTCCCCTGGCGATCTAGGCCCTACCAGGCTCGTCGGCGCGCCGCGTCCACAACCGCCGCGCGCCTCCGTCTACCGTGTGCTCATCCACATCGCCATGGTGGAGGACCTCTCCTCCTTGGGCTCGCGCGTCGGCGGCGGCCTCCCTGCATTGATCCCACACCTTTGGCGCCCTGGCTTCCCCGACACGACGCATCCACGCGCTGTCGCCGTAGCTTCGGCGACGTGCCGCCCCCTTTTCTCCCATGTTCGACGGCCCGCTGATGATGAAGAGGACGACGACGCTGTGGCCCGGGGAAGGAGCCATTGCTGGCCGGCTCTTCTCGCGCCTCCCCAGCGCGCGGGCTCTCCCTATGCCACTCTTGCCGCAGCTCTCCGCGCCACAACTCACTGTGGTGTCCTCGCCCCCGCTCGCCGCACCACTCCTGCTCCACCGCCAACCTCACTGCCATCTCTGGCTCCGGCGACTCCGTGGGGTTGCGAGGTCTCTACCCCTCTCCCGTGCACTAGCCCATGAACATGGACCAATCACCGCCCGCAACCGTGGGCAGTGAGGGCCTAACACCTACCCCCCGCCTATCTTTGGGAGCCTCCCCGGAGCTGCCTCTCTCAGGGACATGGGTCTCAAATCCCCTCTCCCCTGTTGACCTTGTCCTGGCGCCTCAAGTGGGTAGCCTGGCTACTCCGCGAGCAAGCCTGGCCATCTCTCGCTCAGCCTCACCAAAGCCGTCTTCCGTGGGCCTCTCTCTGTTGTGCCGCTCCAGCCCATCGCTGCCACAGCTCGGGGCGCCGGTGCCCTCTCCTTCGGGTCTTGTGACCTCTACCCACTGCCCACTGCCGCCCTTTCGGCTGCCCTTCTTTGAGGCTTTCTCTCAGTGCCACTCTCCACCACATTGACCCCATCCTTTATTTTGACCCATGACCATCGGCGGTGCTACCGCCCACCCACCCCTACTCCCACCCGGGCCTTTTGGCGAAGCCACCACCCCTCGGCCCTCCTTTGCTTTCATTACCCCCGCTTAGGCGCATGCGCCCTAAGCCCCCCCGTCTTGGCTGCTGTGACCCTCGGCTGCCTCCGCTCGGTGACCTTAGGCTCAGTAGGGTCGTCCGATCTTGAAGCCATCTGTGGGCCCAGGACCTCCTAGCTCGCAAGCTGGGGATCCAGCCTTCACCCCCAGTCGACTCTTTGGCTGATCAGCTCCGTTCGCTGTTCTCCACCTCCCAGCTTGACGCTTCAGCCGTCGTGGCTCTCTCTGACCTCTGCGGCCTCTCTAGGCCATCGCTCCAGCTCTCCGAGCTCAGATCTGACGAGGTGGAGGGGGATGTCTCCGCCTAGCCCCCTCTCCAGCCTGAGCTGTCTGTCACTTGTGTGTGTCGCCTTCCCCAGGATGTCTACCCATTGTACTACCATGCCCTCCCTTCCGGTGGGGCCTCGCACTGTCTTATTTTGGGTTTGTCAACCACCTGCGTGTGGTGCTGTTGTCCTTAGTCAACCACCTGCGTGTGGTACTTTTGTTCTTAGTCAACCACCTGCGCGTGGTCCCTTACCGTTCGTATTGTCACTGCCTACGTGAAGAGTGTGTTTTTTTTCAATCGCCTGTGTGTGGTGTGTTTGGGACCAACCTTCCCCTGCGTGGGCTTAGGTCGCCCTTGTACTCCTTGCCATCTGCGCGTGGCAGTCGTCCGTGTTTCTCTTCCTCGAAGGGCACTCTTCTTCGGATTCAGAGACCTCGTTTTAGTGTGCTTCTCAGTTGTCCACCATGAGAATCCTTAGCTGGAATGTTCGGGGCCTCAACTCTGCGGCCAAACGTGACGTCGTCGCTGCCCTCGTTCGCTCCCACAACCCCACGATCCTCGTGGTGCAAGAATCTAAGCTCTCCAACCCGTCTCATCAACTTCTCTTAGAGGTCTGCGGGCACAAACTTCGAGGGTCACTGCATCTTCCAGCCTCTGGCACAAGGGGGACTCCTCTTTTGGGACGAAACTCAAGTTCAGCTCTCTACCCCCTAATACTGCAACACTCCATCTCGTCCCGGGTATCCTCCTCTAACGGCCAAACACAGTGGACAATCACCAACGTCTATGGACCAACTGCGGACCTAGATAAAGAAGCTTTCCTCCAAGAGCTACAGGCCATCTCCTCCCACTTCGGGGGTCCTTGGCTCGTCCTGGGCGACTTCAACCTGATTTACAAGGCGTCAGACAAAAACAATCTGAACCTCAACCGGTGACTCATGTCTCTCTTCCGGGCAACGCTGGACGCCTGTTGCCTCCGAGAGGTGCATCTCTCGAGTCGTCGTTTCACCTGGAGTAACGAACAAGCCAACCCCACCCTAGTGCGGCTTGACCGAGCCTTTGCCAATGCCGACTGGGAGCTCCTTTTCCCTTCGTGCTCACTTCTGCCGCTCTCATCCGCTACCTCCGACCACTGTCCGCTTCTCCTCACAGCTGAGAAGCCCCCTCGTCCGCCCAGGCATTTCCGCTTCGAAAATTTCTGGATCAAAATGGATGGCTTCCTAAAGATCGCCAAGCAAGCGTGGGAGACGCCAGCCGTGAGCTCGCCCACTCACCCTCTTCTTTGCTTCAAGCTCAAGCTTGCCCGAACAGCAAAGGCGCTTCGCGCATGGAGTCAATCCATTATCGGCAATACCAAACTTCAACTTTCTGTTGCCTCTGAGGTGATCTGCCTTTTCGATGTGGCCATGGAGGTCCGGGACCTCTCCTCTGCTGAGATCCACCTTTGTCGCCAACTCAAGCTCGGAATCCTTGACCTCAGCACCATAGAAAAAATGAAATGGCGGCAACGATCTCGCCTCAACTGGCTCAAGCTCGACGACGCAAACACCAAGTACTTCCACCTCAGAGCTAATGGCGAGCGCCAGAGAAGCTTCATCCACTCCCTCCAGACCCTCTCAGGCCTTCACACGGAGCTTCAAGACAAGGCCAACGCTCTTCACAACCACTTGAACGGCATCTTTGGGGAGAATGCCGCTTAGAACCACTCACGAACTTTCAACTGGGACTTCAAACTTTTGACCTTTCTGGTCTAGAGGTTCCCCTCTCCATGGACGAGCTCAAACAGGTCCTCTTCTCCCTGCCGAATGATAAGACCCCTAGCCCAGATGGTTTCACCTGGAACTTCTTCAAAGCCTGCTAGGACTTCATCTCCGACGACCTCTTCGCAGCCCTGCAGTGCCTCTTCCACCTGGACAGTACCGGGTTGACTTCGGTCAACAATGCTCATATTGACCTACTCCTAAAGAAGGACGGCCGCTCACGCCGTCAGACTACCCTCCAATCAGCCTAATCCATAGCATCGGAAAGCTCCACCAAGATACTCTCCTCCCGTCTGGCCCCGTTCATGAGTGACCTAATCTCCTCTTGCCGAAGCGCTTTTATTTGGCAAAGGCACATCCAGGACAACTTCCTCCTCGTCCAAAGCAAAGTGAGGGCCCTCCACAGATCCCGAACCCCGGCGCTCTTTTTCAAACTTGACCTAGCTAAAGCCTTCGACTCAGTGTCCTGGACCTACCTGCTCGATAACCTGCGTGCCCGCTGTTTTGGCGAACGGCAGCGTGTTTGGATTTCTCTATCCCTTGCATCCTCATCTTCCAGGGTGATTATCAACGGCCACCACACTGAGGTCATCAATCATTGTAAGGGCCTTCGGCAAGGGGACTCGTTGTCGCCTTTCCTCTTCAACCTTGCCATCGAACCGTTGGTTGCCCTTCTCCATCATGCCACCAAATCTGGTGTGCTCTCTCCTATGGGGGTCCATACTCGAACACCAGAACGTCGCTCTTTGCCGACGATGCGGCTATCTTCACAAACCCTACCAAAGAAGACGTCTCCTCCCTAGCAGACATCCTCTGCGCCTTCGGGGATATCACAGGGCTCCGCACAAACTTCTCCAAAAGTCAGGTAGTGCCAATTCGCTGCGAGGGGCTATACCTTGATTACATCCTTCTCGACTTTCGGGCAGAAATGGCTAGCTTTCCCATCAAATATCTTGGGATCCCGCTATCCGTCAGACGGTTGCGCCACGTCCACTTTCAACTTCTCTTAGACAAAATCTCCACCCGCTTGGCTGGATGGCGGGGCCAGTTGATGTCAAAAGAGGGAGGCTCATCCTTCTCAAGGCAGTGCTTTCTGCTATCCCAACATACATCCTCTTCGTCGTCCAGCCACCGGCCTCCGTTTTTAAGAAGATCGACTCAATCCGACGGGCCTGGCTTTGGAAAGGCACCAACTCTGGCGGGGTGGTGGACGTGTCAACTGGGCCTCAGTATGCTCTCCATCATCTCTTGGGGGCCTTGGAGTCCTAGACCTCCCTCGTTTCTCCAGAGCTCTCAAGCTCCGATGGTTGTGGCTTAGTAGGCGTACCCCGCACCCCATCTGGGCTGGACACCCCTTCCTCGCTTCGATATCAGACCAAGCTCTCCTCAGGGTGGGAACCCTTGCCACACTAGGCAACGGATCTTCTATCTCATTCTAGGAAGACCACTGGCTCCATCAAACTGCCCCAAGGCACCTGGCACCATCGTTGTTCAAGGCCTCTACTAGAAAGGACATAACGGTCTGTGACGCACTTTCAAACAGCACCTGGATCTCTGATCTCGCAGGGAACCTCACTATCCAGATAATTCCAGAGCTGATCTCCCTGCTTAGCCAGTTAGCGGCGATCCAACTCAACCCCGAGGTGCCCGACCAGTTTCTATGGCGATTCTCGAATAATGGGACCTTCTCCGTCAAGTCCGCCTACTTGCTGCAATTTGAGGACCGCATCACCAGGCCAACCCTGCAGAAGGTCTGGAAGCCATGGGCCCCTTCAAAATGCAAGTTCTTCTTTTGGTAGTTGTTACACTGTAGAGTCATGATCGCAGACGCCTTACTGCGTCGCGACCTCCCCAACGACTACTTCTGCCCCTTCTACTGGCGCAACCTAGAAACCCCAGAGCACATGTTGCTTCAGTGCGATTTTAGCTCTTCTGTCTGGTCTCGGCTCACCGTCAGGTTAAACCTCCAGCACCTCAGCCCTGCCACATGGTCGAATCGCGGTTCGGTAGCTGATTGGTGGCTCCATGACATTCTTCATGGCATTGCGCAGTGCGGAGTCCGCTCCGTAGTCTTCGCAACGGTGTGGCATCTTTGGCTTGAGAGGAACAACCGTATTTTCCGTCAGGTTGATAGAACAGCCCAGGCCTTTTTTCTTTTTTTTGATCGAGGAGTTGCGGCTTTGGGAGACCGCAGGAGCTCATTTTGTAATTAGTTAATTTTGTCCCATTCGGCTCAAGGGGGGAGGGGCCAATGTCTCCCCCCACCTCTTTCTTATCCTATTTTTTATCAATACACGGCAGTTCTCCTGCCTGTTTGCTCATAAAAAAAGTAGATGTGCTTTATCTCCTCGTCACTCTCAGCCCTTTGATTTTAGTCTTTTACAATAATTAGTTCAAGTAAATGCAGTGATCTATCCTCTTTGGAGTTCAAGCTGATATGTTTATTGGTGTTGACCAAATGTAGCTGAAATTTTTTATGAGGGCTACTTCCAAGCCATCAAATACCTAGAACAATTCAGAAGTGAATACTGCATACACATGTTATTACTTGGGATTATGGCTTGTCTTTTCTAAATAAATCTAATATTACATTGTATGCCTGCAAATTATTAGATTATTTATGCAAATGACATTATAGGTACATGGTGCCATGGTTTAGACTTGGATGCATCCAACCAAGCGCCGCTGACCCCTTCGATCATCAAGTTGGACCTTTGTCAGTGCTACTCCATGCTACATGTCGGAGCTCCAAGGATCCTCGGTATGAATTAAGTAAGTCGGATTGTCTCATGATTAATTGATTTTCTTGTGACTTACTGCTTTGTTGTGAAGTAGATCTAATTGGAGAAGCAAGGATCTGATGCCACCACTGTTGAGGTAAGATCTGATTGTTCTAGAGAAGCAAAGATTAGATTTACTGCTGCAATCAGATTTTTGTTTCTTTGATGTGGAAAATGTGCAGGCACCACTGCTGAGCTAGGACCTTCTCCTGCTGCTCCAGGAACTCCCGCAGCTTACCAAATAGTTGATTCTATTGAGCTACAGTATGATCAAATCATGCCCATCTGTGAGCATTCTCTAAAGTAGATGGATCGACTTTGCGCTTGACAGTTGAGGCCCAGCTCCTAAATGAAAATTTGTATGCTCTGTATGTTCACCATGACCAATGTTAATCATCAAAGCTGCAATTATGAATTTGTGATCCACTCATGAAACCTTCATATGCAATTATGAATTTGTGATCCACTCATGAAATCTTCAAATGCAGAAAATGTAGACATCGAGGCTCACCTTTTTATCTTCGTAGTTTCATAATGTTTGATCTTTTCTTTTTCTAATGGATAGATGGACACATTCATATACCTAACTGATACCACGCTTCAAATGCAGAAAATGTTCTTTCCATCTTTCCCAGATTATGCTAAACTGATACCACGATTGAAATGCATTCCGGCTGATGTTGCTGAATTTCTCCAAAGGGTGAAACTATTGTTGAGGTTCTGAGGTATTATTTTCTTTTAGCACCATAAAGATAAATATCTTTACCTAATTCCAAACATAAATTAAGTGTTTAGTAATTAGAGTTAGTCATTGCTATTCTCCTGATCGGTTACATTTATGATACAGAGAAGTCAAAGAAAAATTGGCAATGGAAGGGGGAGGAATGAACCTGCCAAAAGGTAGTCTTGTTGATATTTTTTTTTTTCTGAGAAGCAAATTATACTGATTCCTTATCTGTTTTCATTTCCTGCATTTTTTTAGACCAAACTCCACATCTTCTTGTAGTTAACACTTAACACTTTACCTTGTTCGTGCTTTTGGATGGTATCTTGTGGTTAAATGGTTATTTTAAAAAAGAGTTTAAGGCTTTTTGGGCATATATTTCTACTTTTGATTGATCTTGGGCAAATCTAGCTTGATGGGAAAAAGAATATAAATGACTTTGGTTCTTAATCTAGGCAACTTTTTTTTTTTGCGTTATTTGGTTTTGGTCAGACTCATGGTTTTGGTTTTATTTCTTTTGGAAGGTGTTTTTATCAAAGAAGTTGTGGAAGAAGATAGTTCAGAGCCATCAAGCAGTCAAAGAAGTTCATGTGCTTGGTATACTGTTTCTCTACCGCCTGAAGGAACAACAAGTTCTGACCGGTTGTAGTCTTCAAAAAGCTTGAAGGATGATCTTGCTAGGCTGCTACCATCAGGTGTCTAAAACCAGAAGTTGTGCCTTTTTCTGCTAAAATTGTGCCGAACTTTCTGCTAAAAATTCCTGATTAGGTATCTACAACTATGCCTTTATAAGAAATATGCATTTAATTCAATTGCCTTGTACGTAGATTTATATTTAGATATGTGTCAGTCATAGGCTTATACGTAGATTATTGCTTTACATCCTTATCTTTGAACTCAAAAGCTCCTGACAAGAAGCTTGATGTTGGATATGTTCGTAGGCAGAATTTATCTTGTGCAAACCCAATATAACAGTTTATGTAAATGGATCGTATTGCATCTACAGTTCAGTCACTACCTAGATTCATATTCACAGATAGGAAATCATCTAATGGCATGCTTTATCTGTTTTGAAGGTTTTATCCGTTTTAAAGGAGGAAACACATGACACCAACACTGATGATGAAGATGACCTGCCTTTCTATTTCATTTTTTCAGGTGTACCTTTGTTGTGCTTGTTTATTGTGCTTGTTGAAATGATATATATTGTTTTATATATGTTTGTGAGTAAAGGTCGCATTATCAGTGAATTGTACTACTTTGTCAAAATTGGGGTGCCTCTGAAATTTCTCAAGATCAGGTTTGAACCTGTGCACAGGGCGCCCTTGCAAGTCACTTTTCTGACTTGTTTTCATGTTTCAGGTTTTCAACCCCTTTCTAGAACACCAATCTGTACAGAATCAACAGGGTAATGACGCTCTAAAACCGAAGACCTTTCATTCCAGCATCAAGGAATTGTTCTCTACTGTGCATCTCCTGAGTTATCACACAATTAGAATTTAAGGCCATGCTTTGTAGAAGCTTTCAGATCAATTGATTTTTCTTAGCGACTTCATGGTCTTAGTGCTTTTCCAAGCATACCCACGAAGAGTCTTATCACAAAGGTGATAACAGCCCCTGTCTTTGAATTTCATGAAGGTTTAACCTCTCATCTCCAGCTTGTAACCTCCTATTTGCAATGTGTATTCAGGCAAGACACAATGGCCATAACTACGTGTTTGCTCTTCTTACTGGTTATCATGACCCACCTACTGGCGTTCAGGTCATTCTCTCTTGTATATGTTTGTTTCTACTTTCTACCAGATAGCTTAGCTTCGTTCTGTAGTTGCCACTATCTTGGCATATCCCATCTTAGTATCTTTTACTACAAATGGTTAAGAACACCTGGTTGCACTTGTTTTACAGTCACTTCTGTTTCATGGATATACTTCACATTAACACACAAGCCACACAATATTGTCACCCACTCTTGCTATGTAAGAGCAATCCTGTTGGACATTCAAGGTGCACATCTCCTAGTGTTGTGTTCACTGTTAATACAAGCATGGTTGGCCAATACAATATTTCGCTACATTATTTTTTAATGAATGCAATTTTTTTTTGTGATGGAAAAAGAGGAGAAACTCCCTCTGAACTATATGATTTACTCACAAATTGTGCCAAGGGTCTAAGCCTGCAGAGTATAACCAGCCCATTTTTGGTCAGTTATTGTTTTCATTCTAACCACATGGAATCAATCATTGGTACCAGAAGGAAAGACCTATTAATCTGATGTGCAAATACTGATCTTATTTGTTGAATTTACAAATTAATCCAGTATTTTATACACTTCCAGACAAGTCTTTCTTGTGAATCATCTAGGAAGAAGCAACTTAATTTATTCACTGTTGTATTTTGTTTGGACTATTTGATTTTTTTTATTTGCTTTCTGTTTTAGCTGTATTAAACTTCTCTGGTTGATTTAACATTTAGATTCGTGAGGGGCTGTATTACAATCCCTACTTCCCTGGTGGTGCCATAGACGTGCCGCTCGGCCCAGCCCGACTGTACGGGCCATGCTTGGGCTGGCCCGGCCCGAAAAGAGGCCCGAGTCAGTATTTTGTGTTTTTTATCTTCTATTGCTCAGATGAATTTCTGTTCAATATAAAAGTTGTAGATAATTTTGAGACGCATCTTTTTCATGTAGACAAGCTTTCCATTTGAGCAACGTATGATTTTATAAAAATTATTTTTGCCACTGCCTACTTTCGGGCCGACGGCCCAGTCCTCGGTAATTCACCATTTTCGAGGTCTTATGTTGCTCAAATGAATTTTGGTTGAACACGAAAGTTGTAGATAATTGCGAGACGTATCTTTTTTGTATAAACAACCTTTTCATTTGAGCAACGTATGAATTTTTAAAAAATTATTTTTCCTGCTGTTTTGTTACTTGGGCCGTGCTCGGGCCGGCCAGGCCCGAAGCCGGCCCGCCGTGCTTTCGGGCCTTGTCGGGCCTAGATTTTGGCACTCCGTGCCTGCCCGGCACGGTCCGAAGTGCTGGCCATGCCGTGCCGGCCCGTTTTGCACCGGCACGACGAGCTCGGGTCGGGCCGGCACAGCACGGCCCAACTCCCACCACTAGGATAGATTATTCCGGATGCTTGATCCGACCTAAATGATACAAGCTATCTACCTGACCTAAATGATTCAAGCTATGTCACATATCGTACTCTCGACCTGAAATGAGTTCACATGTAATGTCTTTTCTATAAATCACCCTTCATGTTTATATATTTTTCTACGAATTATGTATTTCTTTCATCTTTTATGGTCCGTGGCAGAGCACGGGCACTATACTAGTCTCTATAAAGTACGGATTGGTGCCGGTGGTGGCGGTCTCACCAACAAACAATCTCGGCCGTTCATTCTGATCTCAACCATCCGTCCCACTGATATGCACACCTCCTCATAGGACACTAATATACCGTGACTCCAAATTTCAAAATGATTTAATAATTAATCCAACCCCGCTAATCACGCATTCAATCCATCCTTCGCCCTCCATTCCATTCTTCTGCTCTTACTTCATCACCTCCTCATTTCTCGTCGGCGGCGGCCATGACCCGAAATACCCCACGCCGGCTCAGGCGGCCGGTGAACCAGCGCCCAAGCCCAAGAAGATCTTCTGATGGTGGTCGACCCGCCCGTCGCGCCCTTCCCCAGACTCGCGTCGGCCTTGGCCCATGCCAACCGACGATCAGCGCCACGAAAAATAAGAAAGAAATTTCTCAAATCTTAACGCATCAGTGGGCATCGGTGCGCCTCAGCGTCCGACCTCCATCACACACTCCTATCCGGCTAATAATCCCATCCCAAAGCCCCACCGCCCGTCGTAGCCTCTTCGTGCCCGCTCTGCCATCACTCCTCCCTCCTCCCTCCGCCGCCGCCGCCGCAGAGGCCGTTATCGTAACTCTCGGCTTCCTCGGCGTCAATTTCTTTGAAACGCCTCTGAGTAATCACAATCTCGGTAGATTCATTACGATCTCAACTGTCTGTTCCTTCGAGATGCACATCTCCTCATAGGACACTAATACACCGTGACTCCAAATTTCAAAATCAAAATCTCTATAAAGTACGGATTGGTGCCGGTGGTGGTGGTCTCACCAACTCACAATCTCGGCCGTTCATTCTGATCTCAACCATCCGTCCCACTGAGATGCACACCTCCTCAGAGGACACTAATACACCGTGACTCCAAATGTCAAAATGATTTAATAATTAATCCAACCCCACTAATCACGCATTCAATCCATCCTTCGCCCTCCATTCCATTTCTTTGCTTTGCCTTGCCTGCCGCCTCCTCATTTCTCGTCCGCGCCACGCCGGCAGAAATACCCATGCGCCGGCTCAAGAGCGAACCAGAAGATCTTGCTGTGGTGACCCCTGCCCGTCGCGCCCTTCTTCCTAGACTCGCGTCGGCCTCGGCGTACACCGACTTGTCGGCCACAAAAATAAGAAAGAAATTTCTCAAATCTTAACGCGATCATCATTTGGGCGTCGGTCCGCTTCAACGTCCGACCTCGGCGGTGGCACCGCCTTCTGCCTCCATCACCCACTCCCTATCCGGCTAATAATCCCGGTCCCAAAGCCCCACGCCCGTGCGTAGCCTCTTCGCGCCCTACTCTGCCATCACTCCCCTCCCCTCTCCCTTCCCGCCAGCAGAGCCGTTGGTTCGCAATGCTCTCGGCTTCTCGGCGTCGTCGCATTGGCGCCTACAAGTAATCACAATCTCGGCAGTTCATTCTGATCTCAATTGTCCGTTCCACTGAGATGCACATCTCCTCATAGGACACTAATACAACGTGACTCCAAATTTCAAAATCAAAATCAAAATCTCTATAAAGTACGGATTGGTGCCGGTGGTGGTGGTCTCACCAATTCACAATCTCGGCCGTTCATTCTGATCTCAACCATCCATCCCACTGAGATGCACACCTCCTCAGAGGACACTAATACACTGTTCGCAGCCTGGATCCAGCTCGCAAAGTCGAGTGGTATACTCGCACCGGACGCGGGGGCGGTCCGACGGGCGTCGGACACGCTGACCGTTGGCCCGCGTTAGATCTTGTGTAAAATTTTGTTATTTTTGTTTCACCATGTGAAACAATTGAAAAATTTTCTAATCAGTGTCGGGTCCTACACGTATTTTGTTCAGATCTATATGATCGATATTCATTTCTACAAATGTTTTTTAAAGGAAATCCAGATGTATAAATGTTGTATATCAATACAAAAATACATGTGGAAATAGACATGTATTAGAGAATATTTCTGTTTTTATTGATTTTTTATTTGTTTATATGGCGAAACAAAAATGAGAATAAGAAAAATAAGAAAGAAATTTGTCAAATCTTAACGCATCAGCGCTGGGCGTCGGTCCACCCCCAGCGTCCAGCCTCCAACGGTGGCCTGCCTTCCTGCCCCTCCGTCACCCACTCCCTATCCGGCTAGTAATCCCAGTCCCGATGCCCCCACCACCAGGGGCGGAACCAAACCCCGGGCCACCCAATCGGCTCTCACCCACTCCCAGACGCCGCCCACTCCTAGTCCTAGGTCGCCTCGCCCCGACGGCCCGACGCCACCCGCTGCGCTGCGCTCCCCCTAGTCCCCTCGCCACGACGCCCCTGCTCCGGCCGCCCACCGACGCCGGCCTGCGCTGGCCTCCTCCTCCTGGTCAGAACAGCTGCGCGACGCCGGCGTCCGCTTCGTCCAAGGTCTCTCTCTCTCTGCCGCCTTCTTCAGATTGCTACACAACCAGATTTTCTCAATTAGGTTTTGCTCCACTGTAACTGTAACTATGAACCCTCGAATCAGATGTAGTACCATCGATGTAGAAGGTAACTTGTTCCATGCGGTTTAGTGCACTTGGGTTACAGAAATTGCTGCTGAAGTAAGAAGCATTAGAGCGTTATACTTTCTTGCTAGGTCAGTTTTACCCTGAATAAAGCTTCAAATTGGTGTCCGCCCGGAGATAACTGCCTTCGTTGATGGTTTTTTTTAGAACCGTTCATTGATGGCTTGATCGGCCCTAAATAGGGAGGTGGTATTGCATAGTTCCTCTCTTCAACAAAGTAGGAGTAATACTAACAAATTGGTTTAGTCCCACATCGGTTATTGGTTGTGTGACGTGCATTCGTTACCTATTAGGCTTGGAAGAAGTGAATCTATCTTAAAAAGGTACTATATATCATTATAAATTAGCAAACTTTCTTTTAATTTCTTTGTTACTTTTCAATTAGGCAAATTGAGCCGTGTGATTGAACAAATTTTCATTTTACATTAGTATGAACATAATGACTAGTTTGATCTAGCAATTAGACTTGCCGGTAGTTGGCCCGGGTCTTATCAAAATCCTGGTTTCGCCACTGCCCACCACCCCGCGCGTAGCCTCTTCGCGCCCCACTCTGCCATCACTCCCTCCCTCCCTCTCCGCCGCCGCCGCCGCAGAGGCCGTTGGCTGCAACGCTCTCAGCTTCCTCAGCGTCGGCCGCTGGGCTGCCTACAGGTAATCGCACACTAAAAACGGGCAGGAAAAAATATATTCTACCATGTTTTTGCGGACCTATCTTTTTCCGAACAAGCGATGCTGCTGGTTTCTCTTTTATCTTGTTTGTTTTCACTTTGATGATCCTACTATGTTGTCTTTGACTGTTGCTTTTTTTTGAGTAAATTTGATTGTTGCTGTATAGGAGATTTATGCACTTCTCCATATCCGGATGGCTGCTCTGAGGATCTGCACGCCGGCCGGTCCTCCGGAGCCTAGAAGGGGCAATCTTGCTGCCGGGAGCCCAGTTCATCCGGGGCTGGATTTTGGGTTCAGTTCTTGGGTGCTGCCAATCGGCGTCGGGTATGCGGTGGATCGGCGGCAGCCGAGTGGCGCAATTCTGACATGCCATGGATTCCATGTTCACACTGCAAGGAAGAGGAGCTACATGAGGGCAACTTTCAAGAATGGTGTAGTTTGCTCTCGGGAGGAAGGCGAGTCAACATTGTGCGTATCTGATCCATCTGAAACTGTGAGTTTCAGTGGTGGGGTATCACTGGTTTCGGGTCAAAGAATGGTGGATGGTAGCAATGGTGATCCAAGAGGTTTTGCAGGAAGGAAGAAAGGGAGGAAGCAATGGAGGAGACTACCGGCTGGCAACAAGTTGGTGAAGCATAGAGCACCGAGGTGTGCCCCTGGAAAGGATAGGCGGGGCCACAAATTTGCCGTGAATGATGATGATGCGGAGTCAATTTTGGCGGCTATTAGCCACGAGTCCAGCATCAAGGATTGTAATTCTGTGCTGATCAGTCTCGAGAAGCACAGTGATGAGAAAGCTCTTGATTTCTTCAAGTGGATGACGGACAATGATAAAATAAAGGGGAACGCTGATGCATATCACATAGCCCTTCAAACAATTGCATGGAAGGAGGACTGGAAGATAGCTGAATTGTGGCTTCAAGAGATGGTTGACGTTTCGGGTTGCACACTGGATGCTCGGGCGTTTAATGGGCTGATATATGTTTGTGCCAAAAGGAGGCTTGTTGATTTGGGAACAAAATGGTTTAATATGATGCTAGAGAAAAAAGTGGAGCCGAATGTGTCTACGGTTGGTATGCTCATGGGCCTTTACCAGAAGACTGGCAACCTTTTCGAAGCTGAATTCACTTTTGCAAAGATGAGGGAAGGCGATATTAAGTGTGTTAATGCTTACTCAGCTATGATTACTCTGTATACACGTTCAGGCCTTTTTGCCAAGTCTGAGGAGGTTATCATGCTAATGAAAGATGATGAAGTCATTCCAAACATGGAAAATTGGTTGGTGCGGCTAAATGCTTACAGTCAACAGGGTAAAATGGAAGAGGCAAAACTGGTATTGCAGACCATGGTAGATAAAGGGTTTACCTTGAATGTTGTGGTATACAATACCTTAATTACAGGGTATGGAAAAATTTCTGATATGCGGAAGGCAAAGGAAGTGTTTGACAGCCTTGAGGATGCAGGTTTAGCTCCTGATGAAACCACTTATAGATCAATGATTGAAGGTTTTGGTAGAGCAGGCAAATACAAAGAGGCAATGTTGTACTACAGGAAGCTTAAGAGTTCCGGTTTTCAACCAAATGCATCCAACTTTTACACGGTAATCAATTTAGTAGCAAGACACGATGACAATGAAGGAGCAACTGAAATTCTTGGGGACATGAGGGCAGCGGGCTGCCAGTGTTCATCAATTGTTACCGTTCTTGTTCGGGCATATGGAACAGTAGGAAGAATACATAAGGTTCTTCCAATTCTACAATCATGCTTCTACGAGAATATATTATTTGATGCCACCTCATGCTCTATCTTAGTAACTGCATTTGCTCAAAACTCTTTATTGGAAGAAGCTTTATGTGTTTTGCGTGAAAAGAAGTGGAAAGATTCTGATTTTGAAGATAATTTATATCATATCATAATATGTTCTTGCAAAGAATATGGCAATCATGACGATGCTGTCAGGATATACAATCAGATGCCCAAATCTGGATCCGATCCAAATCTCCGCATTTCTTGCACTATGATTGATGTTTTCAGCACCATGGAGAGATTTATTGATGCTGAAACTTTATACCTAGATTTGAAAGCTTCAGCTTGTGTTCTTGACATGATTGCTTATAGTGTAGTTGTGAGGATGTATGCTAAAGCTGGACGACCAGAAGATGCCTGCTCGGTTTTGGAAGACATGGAGAAACAAAAAGAAATAGTTCCTGACAAATACCTTTTCCTTGACATGCTTCGGACTTACCAAAAATGTGGCCAGCTCGAGAAGTTGGCTGACACATATTACTGGATACTTAAGAATGAAGTTGAATGTGATGAAGCGATGTATAATTGCATTATCAACTGCTGTGGGCGGGCAATACCTGTTGATGAGCTCTCAAGAATTTTTGAAGAAATGGTTCAACAAGGACACTTGGCCAACATTTTTACCCTCAATGTACTGCTAGATATATATGGAAAAGCTGGCCTTTTTAAAAGGGCTGAAAAGGTTTTTCTCATGGCTCGGAAACAGGGACTGGCAGATGTCATATCATACAACACCATTATTGCAGCATATGCGCAAAGTGGAGATTTTCGTAGCATGACTTATTTTGTTCAAAGGATGCAGGATATAGGGTTTCCTGTTTCTGTTGAGGCATACAACTGTATGCTGGATGCTTATGGTAAGTCAGGCCTGCTGGAGGAGTTTGCTGCTGTTTTGCAGAAAATGAAGAGAGCAAGATGTGAATTTGATCACTACACTTACAATATTATGATCAATATATATGGAAGAAGGGGTTGGATTGAAAGTGTAGCAGATGTTCTTTCAGAACTAAAGAGCCGTGATGTTGAACCAGATCTGTACAGCTACAATACCTTGATAAAGGTGTACGGGATAGCAGGAATGCCTGGAGATGCTGTCAAGCTGATGCAAGAGATGAGACTCAAAGGCATAAACCCCGATCGAGTAACCTATGCTAACCTCATAGCTGCTCTACAAAGGAACGAAAATTTCCTAGAAGCAGTCAAGTGGTCCCTCTGGATGAAGCAGACAGGAGTTGCAGGATGTGGAACTCGAGCATAATGCACCTTAAGCATTCATTCAGGTTTTGGTTATGAATGATCCCGTAAACAACTCTTATTTTTCTCTTCCATTTGATTGCATACGTGATACGTGTAGAGCCATTGCACAAAGTAGTATAGCTGATCACATCATCTTGCAAGATGAGATTCTCAGTCAGGGACACAGGGTAAATGTAGATAGGAAGTTTTACCGTACTTATCAAATAGCTGTAAATTTGCCACGACAGTTGCTTGAGCTTCTAACAATGGATCAAAGAGATTCAGTAAAGTTAATTCAATTTGGATGCCTCATGTACTTCCCCTATTGTCATGTTTAAGCCCATGCGTTTTCATTTTCTGCTGCCTGGTTTCAAGGAGGCCTCTACCCAGTCTACACCGGTGGTGCCGTGCTGTGCGGTGCTTGGATGGGTTACATGTAGGCGGTACTTTGTGTCTCTGTCCTCGCCCGGTTCCATGGTCAAAATTTTAAGATTTTAGATATAAATCCTTTTGAACTATTTGATCAGACACATGAGAATCATTCGGCCTGACAAAACGCTTCTATAATACCATAATTTTTGAAGATCTTATAAATAAATTGTTACGATAATTAATGGTCATAATTGCGTTTCGGAGACCATGTCAATATCTAAAACATCTTATATATTTTTAAGAACTGGAGGGAGTAGTAGGCAGAGTTAGTTTAATCCAAATCATATACCAATGCATTCCAGGATTCAAAATGGAATTAGTCTAATGGATGTGGTTTCATCGTTTGTATATGTCGTTCTATGTAAGGTCATTAGCATATTTACAAAGCTAATGTGAGAAGACTTGTCACCCCAACAAAAATAAATTTCACTGTATCTTCAAACATAGAGCGAGTGGTTTTAATCTTCCCTGACAGAATGGGCAGGATGTTTTTTATGGTCATGTATACCCTTCTTTTTGTAGTTAGCTTTTTATGTGATTTGATTAATTGCTTACCACATGGATATATTAAAAATTGGTCTTGATTAACTAAATCAAGCAGTTCCAGAGTTGTAACTACAACTATAATATGTGAATATTGCCAAGTGATGAGTTTATGTTTATGAACCTACAATTAGTCCCCAAGTGTACCCACACTGAAGAAGACATGCAGGAGGTACGCTGGGGGCTGGTATCATATATGAAATATGAAGAGAGAATCGTGATTGATAAATAACCACTAAACGACTGATTTTTTCATTTTGAATTCACTCACATAATGTCCTGCAGTTGGCTAATTCCTCCCGCGAACCGGCGCCGCCGTCGGGTGCAGTCCCGATCCGCCCAACTGCCTTGCCACCACGTCAGCTGCCCTGCTCCACCGGCCACCATCCACCCCAATCAACAACCGTCGCCGCCTCAAGACCAGCCAGGTGCGAAATTTCCTTCTCAGATTCACTCGATATGCCGCCACCTCACCCGATCCATTCTCCACTCCTCACCGATACATTCTCCCCCATCGACAACAGATAATGCATAGACAGTTCATGCTGCTCTGCATATTGAGAAAGTGTGCGTGCATTAATTAAGATATATAAATCGACAGTTGTTTAAGATAATGTCAATACACTTTTTTGGATGTAATTGAAGCTGGTGTAAGAGATTTCAAAGAGCGATTGGCCTTTTATGAAAAGGTTTGTAGGTGTTGAATTGTGTTCTAAACCAGAAATATTATATGCAAACAACTTCAAACCTTTGCAGGTGTATGAACCGGTGGAACAAGGTTCTTACATAAAAATGATTGATATGGTTAGTGGACAGCCAATCTCATATGTGTTAAATACAGTCAAATTTTCCCTTTGATATTATTTTGGATTATTTTAATCATATTTTCTATTTTTTCTGCAACAACTGCACACTCAGTTATGCAACCTATAGTTGCTCCTCTTTATGTTTGTCATTTTTATAATAATTTGGATGACCAAACTGTAAATCTGGTTTTCTACAAATTATGATGTAATATTGGTAGGTGGTGTGCTATTCTGATATAATATTGGCAGATGGTGTGCTCTTCGGAGATTTTTTTGTAGGTAGTGTGCTCTTCACAGAAATATTTGTTGGACTTAATACTTGATGGTTAAATTTAAGTGTTCACCTACATTTCTTATGATATAAGCTCCGTCGTGTGTTCTTCAAAAGTAAATTTCACTAACATTGGTAGGTGGTGTGTCTCTTGATGAAACTGAGTCTTTTACTATTTCTAATAGTTATCCTAATATTGTAGATAAAGAAATATGAGATGAACTAGCACTGGATATGATGTCTGATAGTTTGTTGCATGGAACGTATGTGTTTTCTAAAAAACTGTAAACAATATAATAGCTATATGTAGTGATGGGATTTTAATGCTTGACCATGCATAATAGCAGTGATTGTTTGGCATCTCATTATTGCAACAAAAAAAACTTGGTAGTATCGTTTGGTATGTTGCTATGTGCTCTCTGTGTCCTAATCTTTTCATGGTTTTCTATGCCATCAATTTTTACTATGAGTATATATCTTGCTGTTTCATTACCATGCTTGCTGTTTCAATTTTTACTATGAGTATATTCTAAATTGTCTATTTTGGCATTGTTTTCCTTTATATTTTCAGGTATATTAGCTTCAGAATTTCATCCTTACATAATCTGTTTTTACAACGAAGATCTCTACAAAATACCGATGCCTTAAGGTTAGTGCTATCCTCTTTGGTTTTTATCAGATTTAGGGCATGTTCTTTTGGGCTGATCTGAACGGCTAAACAGCTGAACGACTAAAATGACTGAATTTTGATTGCTTCCCTAAATAGATTTGAGATTCCGATATATCTTGTTTGACTTGCTTTTTAACGTGTTAGGACATACCCTCTAGACAGCGAAAAAACAGACTAAAAACCTAAAACATATGTGTTTTATCCATGAAGATAAGCCATTGAGCTGTTAAGCCGTTAAGCTGATAAGCTGAAAAGAACAAGGCCTTAACCTCATGGAGGTTCAGTTAAAGTCACTGTTCAAATTTCTTTATTGTGTAGCCTAATGTCATGCTTTGTTGCAATGTGACAAAATTAGTTCAAATGCCAGCCAATGGTTTTATTGGTTCGAAATCAAAGATTGAAACTCAGTTTTTGCTGGAGAATTCAAGAGGGGAGTTGGACCAGAGTGACAAAATTAGTGTTGTTTTGCAAAAACATTTTGGATTTTCCTTTGTGAAAGATTTCCAAAAGGAAGCTTTGGATGCTTGGTTTGCTCACAAGGATTGTCTTGTTCTAGCAGCAAGCCAGCAACTGGATCAGGTTCGTCTTTTCTAATATGTCCTATTAATGATGTCCTTTTAGTATTTTCAGGACTTCATTGATATGCGCTTATTGGCTTCGATCCATCTTTTACTAATTAATGATGGGAATGTGACAGTTTTTGCAGGATAGCCCCTTTGCTTTCAGATCCCAGCTCTTTTGACTACAGAAATTGTGGTGGTTATTTCACCCTTGATTAGTCTAATGGCTAATGCATGATTAATGTTTAAAACTTGCAAAACATGGGATATCAGCATGCTTCCTTGGATCAGGGCAACCTGACAATCATGTTGAAGGCAAAGCAATGGCTGGCATGTATAAGGTTATTTATGTTTGCCCTGAGACTGTATTAAGGTGATTACTTTGCTTTTGTAGTGCTAAACATTTGATCTATGTCTAATGTGTTATCTTCTGTGCTTATTTTGGGGCAACCTGACAGTCATGTTGAAGGCAAAGAAATGGCTGGCATGTATTAGGTTATTTATGTTTGCCCTGAGACGGTATTAAGGTGATTACTTTGCTTTTGTAGTGCTAAGCATTTGATCTATGTGTAATGTGTTATTTTTGTGCACCCTAGGAATTATCATGCACGGAGTTTACTCAAGTGCAGATCATTATTCATCTGAGGTTTAGTGATCATTATACAAAGGTGCGCCCAATCCATCTCCCTCCCTTTGCATAAATGCCTTTTTTCATGCACATCGGCTACTGGATGAAGGCGTTGTGGGGTTTTACTTAGGACCGCAAGAAGTGTGCCCATTTTGGAGCAAGGATAGTTCGCATGAATTATTTTGCTTGGGCGAATGCATATACGTCATTGGCCATTAGGCGTCTTTGGTTCTACTCAATGAATGATATTGCCAGCACTCTAACCCTTTGTGCAGAAGTCGGGCGAGTGCAACTTTATACGAGTATATTTTTTGACATGCTGCTTACATTTTGTCCAAGTTGATGCCTATTACTATGTAGCAGGTCTTAGATGTTTTCAGCATTTTAGCTTGCTCTACATAAATAGCAGCATTGACAAGTGGAATGAATTCTTGCATCCTGGAAAGTTGTCTCATAAACACCTCTAATCTTGGTCTGGACTAGAAGTCACATGTGTGTTCATTCCATGGACACTTCCCAGTTTTAAATACTGCACCGGTCATGAACCTAATCGTAGTTTCCAGATTTATCTTTGTGCTACAATGCTATATCTGAACATACCTCTATTTATCTATATATCATATATGCTTCAAATCATCGATACATGGCTACTCTGGTTTTATTCTTATTGTCAGTATTTTCCTGCTTTATGTCAATTTCCTAAGTTTTATTGCAGACTGTAACAACGTTATAGTTTATTGTTATATCCATTGATTACTATGGGTTCGCCCAACATGGGTGTCCGAGGTTTATCCATAACCCATAAATCAGTGATACAACGGTACTATGCTATCACAGCTGAGGATCCTCGTCTACTATTACGGCAGAGGATCATTGTCCAGCCAGGATAGTTGGAAATGCGAGCGGTATGATGGCTACTCGGCAGACACTATGTGAAACGGTACAATTTGAAAGATGAAAGCGTCCAGCCGCCCGATCGATGAAGAAACTCCCAACAAACCAGGCAGGACGTCGGCATGCTTCCAAGAGATTAAACTAACAAGGAACAATGTGTATTCTTTACCTGTTGCAAGCTATAATTTTTTTAGCGAGGATCAGGGCTTCAAGTCCCACCTTCAACCAAAATTCTGTCTTGGGCCCGATTATGGATTTCTATGATTTTTCAATAAAATCTATGATTTTTTGGTTTTTTTGATTTAAATCAAACATTGTGAGCCAAAAAATGTTAATCACTAGGTTTTTTTGGAAAATTGTTTAGTTCGGTTTGAAGGAGAAATCAATACAGAAAAGTTGTTTAGCTTTTTTTTTTTTTGAAAATCGCTATATTTTACATGAAATAGTTACTTATAGCGAGAATCGCTATGTTGGCTTTGATTTTTCTTACTGGGATTTCAATCCTGTTAAGCGGCAATTTTGTGATTTATATGGGGGATTTTGATCTTTCAAACTAGGATCCGTTACGTTACAATTTATCGATTTCCATGCGGGATTCGGACTCCATTTATTTGGCAAAAAATTTAATTCTAATTCTAATCTTTAAAATTTAGTGCTTTCGAAAAAATACTCTTATCGGTGCAAAGAATATATAGAAAATATTTTAATTTCTTAAAAAAATCACACAAAATCTTAAATAAAATGTTATAAAATATTACATCACGTGGCCTGACAAGTGAAGAATTCCAAGTTTATAATTCAAACCATCAATGTTATTCTACAAAGCGCGTAATCGGCTGCTTCCAGGCGAGGCCACGTCGCCCGCCCTCGCTGCGCTAAGCCGCGTCGTCCGAAAAAACCAAGCCCGTTCGATCATCTCACGAAATCAAATCCGGCCCTCAGCAAGGCGGGCGCACTGGCCAGTTGGCTAGCCGAGCTAGCTCTCGCTCGGGAGACCAGCGTTCGATTCCCGTGGGCGAGTCCCGCTGCGCTGCATTTTTTCCGGCTCCCGCTACTAGCTTAGCGCTGCTGCTTCCTCTAATTACCTACCCACAGGCCACAGCTAGCTTTAATTTTTCCAGCTCCCGCTAATTAGCCAAGCAGACTAGCGTTTCGAGCCTCATGGCGTGGGCTGCTGTGCATTTTTTTTGCCTTTCTAATCTCATATTTTGTAGGCCGCAAAAAAACATACAAATTTGAAAGTTCTCAAAAATTAAACCATGGTTGCAAAAATAACATCTATAAAAAAAATTTGTATTACTCAGAATTTTTAAAGTCCAAATTTATAAAAACGATTGCACTTTTTTTATGGGCAGCGCCAGGCGTCGGACGTCCGACGCCTGGCGCGCCATCCGGACGAGCCCCCGCCGTAGGATCGATCCATACCGCGCCAATCCGACGATCCCCCGCAGCGACTAGCAAGCGCGCGTACGATACAGCGAGCGACTAGATAACGGGAGTCGTTTGATTAAAACTTCCGATTTTTGTATAAAATTCAAACAGTGTTCAAAATGCGTGGAATAAATTTCATAATTCTTCTAAAATCAAGAGCAACCCATTTTAAATACTTTTTGAATTTTTTGATTTTTTCACTTTTTCAATTTTTTTGATGCGAACTAGGAGAAGGCACTTACGAAACTTACATCTACACTAGCGAAACTTAGCCGTGTTCTGATGAAACTTGGCCGTGTTATGATAAAACCTGATGAAACTTCGATGTAACCTGATGAAACTTGGATAAAACCTGTTGAAACTTGATGAAACTTGAATTGACCTGATGAAACTTGAAAAAACTTGGATGAAACCTAATGAAACCTGACAGTTCAGCAAAGTTTTACGAGTATGAAACCCAAGTTTTACTAGGCGAAACTCAAGTTTCAGTAGGCGAGCCCTAAGTTTCACCAGATAAGTTTGAAGAGTTATATGGCAAAATATATCTTGTTTTGTTCGTAAAAATACGAGGAACACGTTGGCGCAAACGGTTTGTGGATTGGAGCATCCAGTCAGAAATTATGGTCACCGAAAAAAATAAAAATGTCGTGCTGCTCCCGTTGCATGCGCACATCTCTCTCCTCACTTGCATGTGCTGCTCTCCCATCTCTCTCTCTCTGGCTGGTAAGACGGCATGTCCGGAGGCGCCGGACTCCCGACGGTAAGTGTTTCCGTTTTTTTATTAAGGGCATATTTTTTCTCGATTAGCACTTTTCGGTTTATTTATTGTAGGTCACAAAAAAATCCAAAAAAATTAAAGTTTTCGAACCATGTCTGCGCAAAGAACACCCAAAACTTTTCGAGCCGTCTTTGCACAAAGAACATCCAAGGTTAAAATTTTTCAAAAAATTAAAGTTTTCATAATGCAGCCTTATAACTAAGGATTTCATTTTTGTTGGGATATAATACTTTTCTATGGTTTAGGATTTCGAATGAAATAAAAAAAAATGAAGGGTTTCGTATATAAACCCTAAACCATATAATACTTTTCAATGACGAAATAAAAAAACCTAAACCATTCATTCTAGCTTTTATACTTAGCTTAGAAAATCCTGTAGAATCAGATCATTGTAGAATTGAACCATAATTTTATGCTACGATTTCATGCAAATATTTAAATACTACACAAGAAACATAATAAATAATTGATAAATAATGGGGATGAAGGATAAAGGAGACTTTGAGAAAATATATTTAGAGTTTAAGGTCAGCGGTCCATGGAATAAAAAATGAAAAACAAGGCTTAAAAATGGAGCCATAACCATAGTTGCATGGTAAGGTCCATCGAAATATCTAGGCATTAGAAATAAATAGGTTTCACAGAATTGATTGCATCATTCTATCAGCTGAAATTTTGCTAAAAAATCTTTAAATTTTTAGCCTCAGCACTATAATGGGCTATTTATTTGAATCTGATCGAAATAAAACGTTAGTTATTTCTTTAGACCAATTTTTTATCGCTGAGACCAATCGGTCGGCGCGCCGCGGGCGCGCTTACATCTAGGGCCGTCCCTGAGGGGGGGCGAGCGGGGCCACCGCCCCGGGCCCCCCACGGACAGGGGCCCCACCTCCCGGCGACAAGGCGTAGCGCTCCCAGCCTCTCGCTGCTCGATCGGTCGATCGATTCCAGGTTCCAGTGAGATCGCCATGCGTCACCTGGCCCAATTGGGGCAATCCGGCAATGGGCCAACTGGCCAAGGGCCCATATGGATATATGGTCACCGTGGCAGTCCATAACTCCATGCCCCTTGGATCAATTCATCTGATGGCCGGCCGATCAGCCAATGCCTGATGGCTGTGTGCAGGCGTGTTCCAGAATTCCCGTCGATTCCAATTCCAGTTGAACACTCAAACTAGCGCCGCCGCTGCCGCACGGTTCGATCCATGGTTTGTGCTTCGTCCAATCTTGTCCCTTTATCTCTTTAAACTAGATTAAAAGAACATACCAAATCAATTCATTCTACTCCTAGGTACGCTAATTAAATTTTTAAAGGAGTATATTTTTACTGTCTATTGATTTCTCATGATCTCATCAACCCTAAGTACGCTATACGCAACCTTATTTTATTTAGTGGTGGTCACGATAGATCCGATCTACGTCGGGTCTGCTACTCTGCGTCTCTATTTTAGATTATTCACCACACGTCCACACGCTCGCCAGGTGAGTAAGTGATTAATTAATTTTTGATGATTAATTAGATTATCGAAAATTAAAATCATATTATTATCTTATCAATCTATTCTTTGGTTTTAGACATCATGCCACGAAGAAAATATCCATCTGATAGCGAAAAAAGGAAAAAAAAAAACAAGCGGATGATTTTATAGAATCACAGAAAGGAGCCATGCATAAATATATTATTGGATGACATCAATATAGAGGCCATAATTGATGATTTTGCATCTAGAAATGTTAGAAGACATTTCTAAGATGACCTCCACAATTATTTGAGGCAAAAAATCTTACTTGTACTTGTACTTTTATTTATCGGTATAATTTGTACAATACATTGAATGTTGTTTTTTTAGTTGGTATATGGTATTATAAAAAAAATTTAATACTTATGTTAGGGGCCTCCATCTACGATTTCGTCCCGGGCCTTGGAAAACTCAGGAACGGCCCTGCTTACATCGCTAGTATTTTACAACCAAAGAGACTGTTGGAAATGTGGTGAGGATTCATGACTCATCGAGCCGGAGGCAGCAGATCCCACAGTGATGAGCAGAACGCCGACGACGACCGACGCCGACGGCGCGCACATCAAGCGTGGCTCCGACAGATGGCGCCCCTCTAAAGCCTTCCACACTCCCCGCTCCATCCACTGCCTTTACTACGCTCACCAGAAACCAGACCACCCCTTGCTGCTGCTGCTGCTGCTGCTACCTTCCAAGAGCCAAAACCCCGCACAAACACCACCATTTCGGCCCCAAAATATAGGCAAAAACACGGCCATTTCGGCCAGAAATCACGCGAAAACGAGGCCATTTTCCCCCCACGAGACCACGCGGCGCGCTCCTTTTTATTAAGCGAAAGCTGCCGCCGCTGCTGCTTGGAATAGGCGCTTCCGTTCCATCCCGTCTCTGCTGCCTGCCTGCCTGCCTGCCTGTGTCTTGGCCGGAGGTGGAAGCGGTGGGGCTCCCATGGAGGGGAGGGTGCTGCGGCGCAGCGTCACGCTGGCCGACCAGCTCGCCGCCGTGGGGCCCGCGCCCGCGGCGTCCTGCAACCTCCGCGACCTGCTCAAGCTGCGCGACGAGGACGACCTCGCCGCTGGCCGCCGCGCCGCCGCGGTTACTCTCGCGTCGGCCATGGCGGCAGAGAGGCGGTCGCCGCCGCCGTCGCCGTCGCCGCCGCCGCCGCCGTCCTCCGCTACCGCGGAGGCCGCCGCGCGCACGCTCCTGGACATCATCCGCGACGAGCCGCCGCCGAGCTCGGCCGCCGTCGATTCCGCTGTCCGCCGCGCGGTGTTCCTGCCCTCGCCGCGCGCGAGCTCCCCGCCGGCGCCGCCCTCCGCCGAGGAGGCGCCGGCAGCGGCGGCGACGGAGGAGGAGGCGCCGGCCGAGGAGGAGCAGGGGGAGAGGGTGTCCCTGATGGCGCTGCTGGAGCAGACGGAGCGGCAGTGGAGCGCCACTGTCAGCGCCGGCGCGACGGTGCGGGAGGAGCTGGCGGGGGCGTCGGCGGAGGAGGACGAGCCGGAGCCGGAGCCGGAGACGACAAAGGGCGCGGCGGGCGGCGGGTGCTGCTGCGTGTGCATGGCGCGGGCCAAAGGCGCCGCCTTCATCCCCTGCGGCCACACCTTCTGCCGCGCCTGCGCCCGCGAGCTCCTCGCCGGCCGCGGCCGCTGCCCGCTCTGCAACGCCGCCATCCTCGACGTCCTGGACATCTTCTGACCCCGCCGCTCCTCAGCTCGCCGCCGGCGATGCAGATAACAAGTCCGGCGAAGTGAGCTCGGCGCCCGCGCAAGAACCGCCTCCAATCGGCCACTCATAGGATCCAGGCATAGATAGATCTCCACCCTCATCTTTGCGTTCTTGCGAGACCAGAAAAAAGATTACAACTTGTTCCATAGCATGAACCATCGTCTTGCTGCCTCTCGCAAATGATCAAAATTTTCGCACTGCGCATTTCGATTCTCTCTTGCTCCGATCCCCAAAACAGATTCAGGATCAAACAAGTTCTTGCTTCCTGCAGGAATCTGATCAATTTAACCCAAGGTGGCATCGCTAATGGTGGGTGCCTGCGTGCGTGGTAGATTAATCCTTGAGCTTGACTCCAGAACCTAGATTAATCTGTCAGGATGATTTTTTTTTATGTGCTTGTCATCCAGCTAGCAAGCACGCAATGTGTTGAAGATCTCAAGAAATCGAGATACTCTGTGCAATGTGCAGAGTGAGCTTTATTTACTGCTCCACTGCGCTGCCCTGCACTCCGCTCTGCATCTCCATGGCATGAACTCATTCACTTCCACGGAGCGCATTTCGAGCTCCTGATCGGACGCCTTGTGTCACGAGAGATGCGGAATTCATGGGAACCAAATCCTCAGCAACAGCGTGTTCAGAGAAATGTCAATTCCAGAAATTCTTAAATCTGTCCAAGGTTAGTCCACCTCTTTAAAATTTTTACAGGTGGTTTTCATGGTTAGGAAAAATAGACAAAAAAATGTTAAATTAATTTTCCAACCAGATAAATTTAGGATAATCTGAACATGCTGTCTGACGATGTCGACTGATACGTGATAAAGTCTGATATGGATGCTCCTTCAGCATTCGTCAACTTTACAAATACGTTACGGATTCTGGTACCACGATGAATTTATATTTATTTCTGCCGATTGCGAGGCTCGATTTGACGTTGAAGCGCAAGGAAATGACCCGTAGTACCTCGTCGGCTCGATGATGCCGACCCGATGATGAACGGAGTTGCTTGCGCTAATTAACCCTACTTTTCTCCGTTAATGGGGGCACACCCCTGATGGGAGGGGGGTTGGTTGAGAGCGTTTGCCAAACGCTGATGCCGTGATAGGTGCGAGAATCCTAGTATATCCGTGTTTTCTCAATGGTGTGTCCCCCTGATAGAGAGGCCACACGAATTTGCAACACTTACTGTTACCCCGGGGGCGCACCTCGTCGCTACGGTGTGATTGATGGGAGGGAATTAAGATGGCGGAATGAGAATTAGGAGAGAGAGGTTGTAAATTTTCTTAATTGTGTGAAGGGAATTGAGAGAAAGAATAAGAATTGGTTATACATCCTCTGCAGTTGGCACCTCTGCAGATAGATGGGCTCTAACTATGTGGGGCCATGTGTCAATGGCACAAATGCATAAATCCAACTCGGAAAATACATTTCCACAGGATACAAAGGGAATTCACTTCCATGGAAGGAAGTAGGGAATTTTCGTCACCCACCTCTCATTCCTCTTCCATTCCTCTTCTCATATCAATCAAGCTTATTTTTATTATTGTTCCCTCGATGCTAATTTGGGCATAGATTTCAATGGCCGCCAATATGAGAGTGGACTGGATTTTGTGCGCTCTCGTCGCCCCTCTTCATCCTCTCTCCCACCTCGCCAGCCTGTCTTTATCTCTCTCACCTTGTGATGGCCCCCACGCCTCTAATCGTCATCGCCCCTCATCGCCACTCTAGTTAGTGAGAGAGTGGTGTGGTGGTGCGAGGGGAGAGGTTAGTGAGGAGGGCCATTGACTGCCCCTGCTTGCCACAGTCTATCGTCTGCTTGCTGTCGTGCACCGCGGCGTCAAGCTTATAATCGTCGGAGCCACTGTTGTTGGAGCTTGCAGTCACCGAAGCAGCCGCTATCAGTGCTCTCGCCGTCAGTCGAGCCTCCCCCTCCATCTTGATCCCTTCCTCTCTCTGCTTTCTCTCTATTCTCACTACTCTCTCCCTCTCTTTGCGTGCGCAGTCCAACTTGTGTGGCACCATGTGCTCCTATGTCAGTGCAATTTATTCACTTGTTCAAAACTGGCCATATGAGTGCCACGTCACCAAAACTGTCATTAAAAACAGGTATGACCATAGGAAAGAATTTAATACAAACATAAAAATTAAGAGACCAAATCGATATTTTTTTCATGTTACAACCGCAGGTGATCAAGACTTGCTTGCTTTCCCGCAACCTCTACTGACTACTGTTTAATCTACCTGTATAAACTGCAGGCTTGGTACTTTCGATCATCTTGTTACGAGTTCGGTGACAAACACGAAATACCGAGATGGGAGAGATGGCTTCAAAGCTTTATTAGTTCTTTTTCAGATAATGGTTCAAAGCTTCATTACTATTAGTGACATCTGACAATGCTGCCCAATGCTGACCGGATCATCAGATAGGTCTTGGCAAAGCTGAAAGCAACTAGCCCTGATGACTTTGCTCCTTCTCCTACGTACCCCATCAACGACCAGTTCCTTTTCGATAGCGTAATTAGGCCGGCCGATCTGATCCAGTTAGTTAAGCTAACCTTTAGCACCGAGCACTCGCTCGCTCGCTTGCTCAGACAGCAGCTTCTTTATGCCGTCGCTTTGGACTCTTGCCACGCTGCTACTGGCCACTGGTCAGTCGTGCAAGTGTGGCCGGAATCTGCTCATGTTCTTCGCACTGGATGGGACTGTACAGAAGGTTAATCAATCATGGGAGGCTTATCTGTTGGATGATTTGTGATGCGACGGCGGAAGGAGGGATGGACCATGGAAGGGAGCGAAATGGCGAATGTGCTCCAGGAAAATGGGTGGGGATTGGTAACCGGCCACGGCCGGCGTGGAGGAAGATGGGCTCGGAGCGGACGTGAAGACGAGGAGAGACTTTTTGTTGGATCCGAATCCTGTTCTCTAAAATCACATGACCTTGATACGGACATGTGGGTCCAATTGTTCGAACTGTGTGATGCTCATATGTCAGTAACAAAGTCACTCTGATATTAGAGTTAGAGGATCTCAATTCGTTTTATTGGGTTAGTCATGTAGATGCCACTGCAAAGCTACAGTAACCACGTAAATGTGATCAACTGGCGACACCTTCGCTACATATGTGTCTCTTCTTCTTTTCCTTGTCTTTCCTCTGCTATGTGCTCTCTTGATCCCTATCTCCATGCACCGACCGTCGCTCATCTCCGTCATTCCCTGCTCAGGCCGAATTATGTATTCCTATGTGTCACCGTGTAATTTGCAGATATCCATGTTGCTACAGGAAGTCTTAGCGCTAACGAATGTTAGGGACGAAAGATCGGCGAGATGGTGAAGGAGGGGCATCATAAGGAAGGAGGGCAATAAGATGAGGAGGGGTGGCGGGCAGGGGCGGATCCACCACTAGGGCTGGTGGGGCCACTGCCCAGGCTAGAATTTGGATGTTAGCCTAATACATACCCTTGATTCTATATAAAGAAGTCAATACTACAAACCTAAAACAACAATATCTCTAGCGTAGTTGGCTAGGCTGGAATACTAGCTTCCCTGAGGTGTTTAGTTCGATTCTCATGCGCCTTTTTTGCTTCTAGCCTTCTACATCCATCCACTTATAAATAGAACATGTGGATTTGATTTTTTTTCTTTTCATCTAGTTTTAAATGAAAAAGTCTTCGAGTATAAGAGAAGCATCACTTACGATAACAGTTTGACTTAATATTCTAATAAGCATATTGTTTTAAATAGGTATTTTACCGTAATTAGACGGTTTTAAAATATGATGACCTGACGTGTTCTCCCAGAAGCTTTTGAATACGACTTTGAGGTTAAAAACTACACACAATAGAAATTGTTTACCTTTCAGAAGTATATCTAAGTTATACATATAGATATTATGTTAATTCGATGACGATTCTTACGGTTAAGTTCGCTCAGGCTTGATTTTAATCCTGCGTCCGCCACTGGTGGCAGGTGGAAGGAGGTACGGAGAGGATGAGAGGTGGAGGAAGCGAGGAGGACGGGCAATAGATTGCAAGACGATGGGATTGAGAGGGTGATGGGCTAGGGTAATGGGATAGGCCGGGAGGGGTGTCAAACTAGTGGGCAGGGCCGTTCCAAAGTTTTTTGGGGCCCGGGGCGAGTTAAAACTAAGAGGCCTCTTACTCACATATAAGAAATCTATGTTTAAAATGATCATTTACGGAAAATACAATATGTTACGGGTTGCTCCTCAACACTTACGTTTAAATTTTCCCTGTTCTTATTTCCTCGCGTGTAAAAAATATCATTTGAATTCTCAATATTGTCTAATCATTGTTTACATCAGGCTCATGAGGTGCTACAAATACAATATGTGTAGGAGACTTGAATTAATATAAAAGGATTTTTTTCATTGCTCCTTTTCTTATGAGGTCATCGTTTCTTGGTCATGTTCTTATTTCTTTTTTTTCACACACATCCAAATAAATATTTTCTAGAAGACATATTGCAATAGTAAACACGCACAAAAAATAATGAAAAAGGAAAACAAATAGGCAACCAACCAAAATATAAAAGCTTAATTGCTTAAATTTAAGATATGAAACACCTTAAACACCTTGGATTTGAAAAGGGCCCTCGATGCTAATCAGCAGACTAGCAGTAGCGGCGGCGGACAGCTAGCCACTCGCATGGCCGCTCCGCGCGCTGGCGCCGGCATGGTCTCACGGACGGCCACTGAGCACAGTGCACCCCGGTGCCCTCAGCTCTTTGCCGGTGTGCTGCCTAACGTGTTGCCGCTCAACGGTCCCGAGATCATGATGACGACACTTAACAGACTAGCTAGTTGCCTTCGTGCCTCCCTTGCATGTTGCCTCGTAGTCATCGGTTAAACGAAACGACAAAGAATAGGCTACGAAGCGGCAGGCAACGCAGTAATCGTCAACTGGTCCACTAATTACTTAATTAGTAATTGTGCATGTCAGTGGAATTGGAAAACCAAACGGCATACACAACTTGAGCCAGCTATTAGCTAGTTTTACGAGTCTGAACTAACAGGATGCTTGTGGGTTGATTTAATGAGCTCTACTGGACTTTCTTCTCAGCTATCTAATACTACTAGCACCTACAAATTACATGGGTCGGGGCCCCTCTAAGTTGGGAGCCCCTGGCGGTCGCACTGCCCGCCCTCCCCTTTGGGCCGGCCCTGCTAGTGGGATAGAGGAGAGGGAGTGAGCCCACGTGATAGGTAAGAGCATCACCAACAGTCCCTTTATATCTTCATTTAAAATACTATTCATGTAAAGCATGTGTGTATTAAGAGACGTACGTGGGAGGTAGAACCCTAGAAGATGAACCCTGTGAGCAAGACACCTGTTTGGGCATGGTCTCCTCGCTTCGTCAAAAGTGTGCTGCTGGTGCAACATCGTTAACGGCCAAACCTAAAGACCTAGCACCATCGTAGGCTGGTAGACAAAGCATGGATCTTACAGGGAAAGTTGGCCGGATCGCCTTTTGACGCTTCTCCTTGGAATTCTGCGCGTTCTTCACTTCTTTGGATGGAATGGAGCGAGAGCTAAAAGCTAGCTTGGGCACCAGTACTAGTACTAAACAAACCAACTTGCTCGTACCATTATTCCCTCGGTTTTGTCCATGCATGAATGCAGCATGCTCCATAGTTCTATTATTAGAGCATGTCTAGCAGGTTCCCTAAGCCCTTCCCTAAAACACTATTGCGGACAGTCTCAGCTTTTATACGCATCTAGCAGGGTCTCTATCTCAACCTCTAAATTTAGAGACTCTCTCCAGAGTCTCTATATTTAGAGACTCTCAAGAGAATCTCTATATCTTTTTAAGAATAGAGACTCTGCTGGATATGATGAAAATATAGGAAACGAATAGTGATTTAGAGAAGGGATATAGAGAACGAAAGATAGAGATCCTGCTGTTGATGCTTTACCATCAGCAAGGGGCATGTGCATTGGTTAATTGGCACCATCAATCTACAACATGACCGAAGGCACTCATTTCTTCGTGCTATTATCGACTACTGCTGTAGAGATGGTGACCGATTCTATGTATTTTTCTTTCCCCAATTCCCCTGTATGTATGACCTCGCGTTGCACGTCGAAATAGTTATAGACAACTGGTATTGCAGCCATAAGGTTTGAGTTGTGATTTAACTCGATTTTCGTGACCCGTCATCGACGAAAAATTTGATAAATTGTCCAAGGCAAAATAACACTCAATGGTTAGCCTTTCGTCAAACAACACCTAAATTTCTTTGACCCATGACATTTTTTTATCACATTTTAGCCCGTTTCCATATTTTTCATCCCTGCTCCCTCATTTCGTAGATGAAAATGACCAAAGTGCCCCTATCAAAATCCTTCTTCTTCTTTTTTCCTTCTATCTCCCCGTCGCCACAAGGGGGAGCAGTGGGTGTAACTGATGCGGTGGGTTAACCCAAATATTTGTGTATAAACTTTCTAATTTTTTCCGATGTTATAAATTCCTAGTTTAAAATTTAAATTGAAGAAATTTTGTAAAAATTTGGAACGAAATTTTTGAAATTGGATTTTAATTACCCGACTAACAATATACCTGTCCATTTGTATCTGTATTCGCTCAGTATTTGTAACCAGTTTACCCTGTTTTATTCAAATTTGGTATCCTTATTTGACATATTCGTGTTTGAATCTATATCCATTAAAGAAAAGGATATGGATATGAATAGATCAATATCCGGCGTGACCACATCCCGACATCAGGACGTAGCCGCCACCGAGCTCAAGGATGTCTAGGAGCACCTACCGCATCTTTGCTTATAGGTCGTAGTCATGTTGGCCCTTCCACATGGTGCTCCACAATGTCTTGAATCAAAACACGCTCAAGAAACATTCTCTTCACCGAGGCTATCACAGCGAGTTGGCCAATGCAGTACAACACACAGTTTGTGCCATTTGGCGCGGTGAATCCTAAGAGTGCACCACGGTGGGCGCCAGCCATGGTCTGCAATTGACTAGGTGCTCCAGCTCGTCGAACAACAAGGGGTCGAATACCAAAGCAAACGGCAATCGTCCCATTGTATTCTCGTGCTCTGCCGCTTGCCTTAAGCAGATCCTCACTACCTTCCTCGATGGCAACAAGACGTGCGCCAGCGCCAATAGGAGCAAGATTTGACAGTGCCACACTCGAGGAGAAAGAGGCCAGGACTTGGGGAGATAGAGATAGAGAAGATAGAGAGAGAGAGATGGGAGGGTTCAGTTGGAGTGTGTCGGAGAAGGAAGTGGAAGGAATAAGGAAGAGTAAGAAAGAGGATGAAGAACGATCTCTGATAGGGTACTTTGGTCATTTCACCTGTATGAGGGTGAGTGGACAAAAAAAATAGAAAAAGGACTAAAATGTGATAAAAATATCATAGGTCAAAAAATTACGTTGCACAGTATCATTCGACCGAAAGATAGGGATAGACTAGTTTGCAGGCGCCTGCAATTTGGTCAAACGTGCAGGCGCCGAAACTTCCACCGAAATATAACGTTTCTTTCAGTAACTGAAAAGGTGAAAAAATAGTACAAATTTACTGAAACTTTTAGTGCCGACATGATTTCGCAGTTTCACTATAACAAAAATAATACATAATAAACAAAAACAAAATAAATCTATAATAAACAAAAAAACAAAATAAATATATAATAAAAAACAATATAAATATATAATAAACAGAAAACAAAATAAATCTATAATAAACAAAACAACAAAAATAAACCTATAATAAACAAAAAACTAAAAGTTCCACTAAATTTATATTGTTGTTCCATATTTCTATTCACTGGAAGAAATGTTTTAAAAGACTAAAACTTTTAGCGCTGGTGTCCGGCGCCTGCAATCTTGGCTGTGCATGCGCGCGAGTGCAGGCGCCTGCAAAGTAGCCATGGCGCGAAAGATAACCCCCCTTCCCCACATACCCCCACACTGCCACACATACACGCCGTTAAACTTGAGTGTTCATCAAATTTTCCCATCACTACGAGGACGGGTGGTTGTCTGGTTGAGCTACACTAATCAGCAGCGTGAATGATCTCGATCGAGTCGAGTGCATTGATCGGTCTCCGCCTACGGCCTCGCATTCACTGCGCTCGAAGCTAGCTCCACATCGCTTGCTAGGATCAGGCTCAGCTGCCTGCCTGCCTTGTGCATCCAACGCAGCATTGCAGAGGCGGGGGCTTCGCCGCCGCCGCCGCAGTCGTCGTCGTCGGCAGCGGCGGCAAGTGCAGGGGCATAAGGGCATTGGATTCCATGAGCGCCGGCATGGAAGCTAGGCGGTGCATGCGCCCATCGCCCATGTCCACCCCCATCAATCATCGCCCATGTCCAATCCCTGCCTGCCTTTGCCCCAGCCTACCCTACCCTACGCTACGCCTGCGAGCTGCTCAAGTTTTTAAATGAAGCCCGGCTCTGCATGCTGCTCCTCCTCCTCTGCTGCGCCTGCATGCGCCCGTGCGATGCAAGGAATCATTGAACGAGATGTCGAGGACGAAGTCGTTTGAATGCCTCAAAGTTCAGCTAAATATGCTTCAAAGTTGGAATATTCAGTGCAAATGTTTTTTCAGTGCACAAATACACTTAGCTCTTGGATCCAACTTGAACAATGTAGATACAATGAGGTGGAACTCACCTTTGCCACTTATGCACTTGTGTTGCAAACCATAGTGATTGTTTTCCCTGTTTGTGTGTTTTAGCTAGACTACCAAGATGAGATCTAAGGGCTAAGATCGGCTGTTTGCATTTGTGCACTGAAAAAACATTTACACCGAATATTTCCCCAATTTGTTTATCTACTCAAAGTTGAGACGAGGCAAGCTTGCTAATATGCCCTTTCAAAAAAAAATTGAGCAAATTTTACCATTGACCTCGTAGGAAAAGTCGTTTATACCATCACCTCTTTTTTTAATGTAAAAATACATTCTTTACCAATTTGGAATCATTTCAGTGTCTTTCTCTTACGCAACAACATACTCGTTTATTTCTCATTTATTTTGTGAGATGCTTTAGTCAAATGCCATGCCGTGTATTTGAACTGGAATATTTACGTGGAGAGATGAGAATTTATTACGCTTTTTTTTTATAGGAAAAGACAGGGAACTGCCTTGTATTAATTCAGTAAGAAAGTTACATGGTCAAAAATTAGTGTGAGGTTTAGACGCATCCTTCGTATGCACGCTACAAGTGAGCGACTTATTACAAAACGGGCGGTTGCCGCCTCCCAAAGGCGCATGACCTCTGTCACGACCCTTGCGTCTTCACAGAGAATCCGACATCATGATCTGATACTAGGCTAGGACTAGTACCTCATGATGGACAATTAAATGGTTATCACCGCCGGCATTCCATCATTATACAAAATAACGGAGAAATTTAAGGTAACATCATATGCTATTGCATAAAACAGATATTACCAAATATTAAGAACGAATGAAGAGAACATCAGAGCAGCAACAACCTTCAACGACGAAATCCAAGCAATTGACCCAGACACCCTCAGCTAGTCCTGCAAAGCTAAGTTCGGACTCTCCTGATCCTGATCAGACTTGCAACTTGAATAATAAAATTATCCGTAATAGATATAATGAGTACGCGGCTACCCACCAAACATTGCTTAACAAATATATGCAATGGTAAGGGATAGGGGAATTGGCTATTTTACACAAAACCTATTTACTAGCCAAATTTTAGTAGTCAAGTTTTAATTGTTGAATGCATGATCTCAAGATAATACCAACCATCATTAAAGGAAGGTGCGTCATCACACCAGGCCAGACCCAGCCTGCTCTAGTCAAGTTTAATTATTAAAAAGGTGGATCTATATGTGAAAACCTCTCGCCCCGTTCGTATCCGTGGACACGGCTATCATGATAGTTTTAACTCTGCAGAGTGTGTACAAATTTCCCACAAGCCCGTCTCATCCATTAGGAGATATGGTACAAGGCTTTTCCAGCCTACTATGCCCACCACTTCGCATGTCCTCTCTTTTGGTTTCCTCGAACCCCCCCAGTGCCCGCTGCAGTAGGGCGCCTACTACTTCTGGGCACCACTCGGAGTCGTTCCCCAATTAAACCATTCGGTCTCAGGAAAGCACCGACCCCTCAAGGGAGATTGCAAGCCTCCCTCTAGGGCAAAAGTGACGAAACGTAACAGGACAGCCTACAAGCAAGTTAGTAGGTTTCGTAGGGTACTAAGCCAGGGCCAAAGGCACAAGTGGTTGTATGGTAAAGTTTGGTCTAGTAGTTCACAAGTTTGAGTCCTTGTTAGAGGAGACCCTCGAATCTCCACCACAGTCCCGGAACCATCACTGTCACCTAAAGAATCTACACTAGTTTTAGTTGTTTACGTTTAACCAAAAACACCATCACGAAGCATACGCCTCACAAGGGCACATTTTATAGTGAATCCCAATGCAATCGTAACATCTAGTCAAAGGATAGGCTAAGGAATAGAAAAGGGTTCATCAAATGAGGTCTAGTCATCATACTAGTAAATGACTAGCATAAATAAGGCACGCACACTATTCTAATATGCATGCAAAGGTAAATTACGAAAAGTAAATACGATTAGGATCCCTCCGCTCAAAAACCGTTGCCCTAAATCATAGCCAAGAGAGAGCACGTACTTTTGGACGGACGGAGATAGTAAAACATAGGGCTGGAATATGCAAACAACTAGTGCTTGCTGGTAGCAATCGACCTTGCAAGGAATCGTCGACGTTCTCGGGCCACCATCTTCAATGATGACATCTCGGCTAGAATCCGGGTCTTGGTGATCCTTCGCGAAATTGTCGGTGATACCTCAGTGCAATACGGAGTCGTCATGCTCTTCTGAGAGGTTGTCGGCACTCACGACTCCGGCATAAATATGATACGGTCTACACGCAAAACGAGATACAACAAATAAATTTAATAAAAATACTAAACAATTACTTGCGATGATGCCTCGGTCTTTAAAACACGCATCAGATCTTCACGAATTCCGATTAGAATAATTTTACCTTCAACAGCGTCGCTCGGCGTCCGCCTCGTGAAGTGAGGCGACGAAGACGACATGCAAAATGGGGCGCACACACAAAGGTCGTTGTAGGGAAAATTTTGAAAAATACGAAATTAATACAGTGGCTAGAATAGATCCAACGCATGATAGAAAAATTGATTTGGGGTGATTTGGACCTCTGGTTTATAAGATAGGAAAATCAGAGGAAGCACTGTATATATGAACCCTGCTAGCTGGTCTAAAAGGGGATAAATCCCCTTTTCTCTTTCCCACAGGCCACGGCCACACACTGAGAGAGAGTGAGAAAGACATTGAGGAAGGAGGAGGCGGCCATAGCTTCGGCAAGGGCGGCGTGGTCCCGGCAGTGGCGGCGGCTGCACAAGGCGGCGGCGCTAGGGCAGCGAGGGGTGGCTCCGATGGCGCGGCGGCTCGTCGGGCGACGGGTCGTCACGGAGTTGAGCTAGAGGGGCCAGGGCAGTAGCGGCTTGGGTGGCTCCCCCATGCCGACGGACCGGCTAGGCGCGCGGCCGAGGCTAGGTGGCAATGGTTTTCCCGGGGCGGCACTTGGCTTGGGCGCGGCCAGTGGCGACGGCGGCAAGGCAGGGCGACGACATGCGCAGTTATGGCGACTCAGTAGAGGGCGACGGCTCTGGGGCGAGGCATGGGGCGGCGACCTAAGGGAGGAGACGGCGGCTGCAGTGGGGGTAGGGCTAGGGTTTTGCTGAGTATTTAGATGTAGTCCGGGGTTCTAAGGTGACTTTGGAGCTGTGCTTAGAGCCCAAATTGGTTGGGTGAGGGCCATGGGTAGGGGTTGAACCGGACTAGAGTTTGGCACGATCGAGCATGAGTCGGTCCCATCAAGGTGACCATCGGTCGAACTAGGGTTAGAGGTCGGCTAAGACAGAAGGGGTTCAGAGAGGAGAAAGAGAAAGAAGGGGGTGCCGGCCAGATTGGAAAGGCGGTGGCAAGAGCTAGATGGTGCTTGGGTTGACCAAAGGGCTTGGGTGGTCGGATTAGGACTCTAGGCCCAATCCGGGTAGAATTCAGATAAAAGTAGAGTCCTAACTCGAGGGGGAACGAAGTTTCTAGAGGGGTTTGTGGCTGAACTCGGAAGGTAGGTCGGTTGGTTTGGAGATTTGGACCTAGCGCATAATTTGATGTTAGAGCTGAACCGCTCGTGATACGAATTTGGGTTGGGCCTTGCCACGAGCTTTAATTTGACATGGGCCCCGCGTGCTGTACTACACCGATGATGTAACGGGCACGACATCACTGGACCCATCGGTGTCGTTTGGAGATGAGCTAGATATTAATTGTATTGGATGACCTCCGACTCGGTTTAGACTGAGAAGATATTAGATTCTGGTAAGAACAAGGATTGGCATGGAAGGTTGGCATGGGAGTCGATGATGACTTGGCTCGGCCGGAAGAGGTAGAGGTGGGGTTTCGTAGGATGTCGACCGAGGGAGACGGAAGTCTGATTGGTTGGGATTACAAAGGAAGTCGGTTGAAATTAAGGTTTCGGTTGAGGATTGAGCTAGGGTTTCAATCGAGTGAGAACGTCAGGGTTTCGATCGAGAGAGAGTTAGGGTTTCGATTGAGAGAGGTACAAAGGTTGGCTCGACTAGGAGATTAGGATTTCGGTCGAGAAGGATCGAGAGAGAAAAGGGAAGAGAGGAAAAAGCTTTTGTAAATTGTAATGTAAATAATATTTATTATACATATATGTATGAAATGTAATTGTTTAAAATTTAGGTTTTTTCATCGAAGAATCATAATAAATAACTTTTAAATTCATTTTTCTTTTTAATTAAAACTTGGGACATTCTAATATTTATTAGGATGTCATAACCTCCAAGAGCAAATCGAGAATTTATTACGCTTTGGTTGTTTCTATGTGCATTATGGGTGCGTCTACATCCTAAACCATCTTGACTCACCGAACTTGTCATATAAGGTCCAGCCAAAGGACCAAATTAGCGTCGTTTGGAAAATTGAGGGACCTGTCTCACCCGATTTTGTACCATAGTGTATCATAGTGACCAATTTTGCTCAAAGGCTGGAGTTCAAGGACTAATAATAAATCGGCACTTTTCCTTTTTTATATTAGCATTATGTAAATCTTTTGGGACAAAGATGCCCAAAAAGTAAATATTTTCTACCTGCAGACATTCTCTTAATTATCTGGAAATTTTACGGTACCCTAAAATGAATGCGAGACGCCAATCCACCATTCCTCCCATCAAGTTTAGATTGATTTCTTTTATTATCATCATCAAGATATACTGCAATAACATGGAGCATATGTTTGTGAGAAACGTCCGTAAGTAAACAGTTAGATCCGAATTATACTATGTTTGTGTACATGTTAGCTCATGGCAGTCTGGCAGATGCGCAGATGGATGCGTGTCGTGCAAGTAGATGTACATGTACAACAAATGTACCGTGTACTGGGATCTAATTCAATTTTCATGATAGGAGCATTCAAGGCGAGGCATCCCGTCACGGCGATCATGCATCAGTATGTCCAAGCACAGTACTACTCCATGCACATTATGCATGCACGTTGCAAAGATCAGCATCAGTTGTGCGATCAGATCCATGCATGCATGCCACAGTACGTGCGTACGCGGCATGCATGTACGTACTCCATGAAAGTATGGAACATTTACCATTCAAAGCCAGAGAGGTTTTGGATACTTGCTGCTGCTGCTGCTGCCTGCATCCAACCTTCAGGGTTTTGGATTTGTCATCCTGGCTTTGCCAAGAGTCAGAAGAAACAAGATTGGCAGTGGCATGTCCTACAAGTATCATGCATATTTGTGGACTTTTGGTATTATTATTTATTAACTTAGATCTCCATTATAAATGTCTTTTCAGCAAATGGTTCCTCTCGTTATGAGGATGTGATTTTTGGTAAAAACTTCTCAGAAATATTATTTGTGCCATCGTGCTCTCCTTTTCCTTTTCCTTCATTTGTATGGGCAACATTTTGAATGTTTGGATAGGTTGCACTTAGGGATGCAAATGGGTTGCTTCGCGGGTAACCGCGAGACCGCTTGCTTCATTAAAATACACTAAGTTCTCACAACGCTTAGTAAGATTTTTAGTGAAGAAATGGATCTCATGCACCGCAAAACATCCCACTTGCATCCCTAGTTGCACTGCACGCAGAGGTTAGCTAGCTAGGGTTTTATCCCATTATTAGAAGGGAAAAAAAAAAGAGTCAAGACAAACTTGCACACATGATTTGTCATCCTGGGTGAGCCAAGAAGCAAGACAAACTTGCACACACACATATCCATATATACACTACCATGCACCCCATATACCTTCATTTGAAGATCCTACTAATTCCCAGATGATTAGGAGAGAGTAGTGAGACACAGATCCCAGCAGCTGTCACTGGTCCCTCTCACATGCAATCTCAGCAGGAGGTGTCGCGTCGCCTCTCCGTCTCCGGTATCCTCATATGCAATCTGGGCACCAGAAGTGAAGAAGCTCCCATCTAAGTACAGTACTCGCACGAAGCATGTCATGTGCCGGGCAGCAGCAGCGCAGGTCCCCTCGCCTCTCTCTCCTTTCTTCGACTTCGGCTTTTTATATTTCAGCTTATCGTAGCGTAGCATATCGTTTTAGTATAATTTATCTTTTTAATATAGTCTATTCGGTATAATAATTTGTAATAATTTTTCTCACGTTTTTAGTAGTTCCTTAAAGATCATAAACTATTTTTAATTTTTTTATAATATTTAAATATTTTAATTTTTTAAAATTTTGTTGAAATGCTACGCTATGCGAAGCTACAAGGTCTTCGTCTCGATTGGAGCATAAAAGGCATTAAATGTCCTGCTCTATAGGCAACAGTGACGCCCCCCGTTTGTGAACTGTACGCCGTGGCGTGGCGAGATGCACGTACAGATCTGGTTTTAGAAGGCACGAACACGAGCGAGAATTAATGCCTCTCCATCCATCTATATGGCTTCCATGCCGTCGTGAACTCGTGATCATGTACCGTAGGGCCTCTTTGGTACGTAGCACAATGCGAGGGCTCCGGGTGCATTCCTCTCCCGAGTTTTTTTATATTGGCGGGCACAAAAAATCGCTTCTCGAAGATAATCCGAAATTCGGAAATTTTGGCCATGATATCGGATGAAATCTGTCAAATGAGAACGCAAAAACGATCAAATTTAAACAAATTTTAGCTAAAATATGGCTAAATTTTGAATTTGAACAAATTTTAGCCCAAATATGACCGAAATGTGCCTTTTCGTCCTAGACCGCAAAACCCGAAATATCAAAAAACTTGGCAAAATTTTGCGGATACAAAAATCCCTGTTCCTCTCAGCCCTAGCTCTAGAGAAACGATAATTTTGGTTGGGTCCATAGCTTGTATCTTATTCAAGCAATCAAACAATCTTGCAACAAGACTAGTCTGATAAATAATAGCAACATCTGACCACTTAACTAGGGCAAGACTGTGAGACCAGCCTCAAAATATAACTGATTGAGTACTTAAGCATCCGTAGTAGTCACTATAAAATATTGTAATTTTAAATAGAGTAGATGATAGATGGAATAAATCTCTATAAAATATGAAAAAATCAATGTTCTAAAAATCCCGATTAATCCCTGATTAGTCCCCGATTAATCTCTAGTCGATTATCCTCCGATTAGGACCGATTACTGATTAATCCTGATTAATTCCGACTAATGCCGATTTATGTGTCCGATTAATCCCGTTAAACCCTAGTCCCCACCTCGCCACCCGACTAGCAACTAGCGACTTTTAGAACCTTGGAAAAAATAGAGGAAAAAATATAGTGAATAACTAATAGTATGAAATGGAGTTGGAGGATGGAGTGACGGATGCAAATGCTCTTATATGCACCAAACAACGTCCCAACAGTATTTTTATTCCTCCTGATCAGCTAGCATGCACAGTTACATTTACGGTTACACACCCTCTTCCTTGGTGTGGTAAGAAATGCAAGGGACCATGACTGGTGCTCCCACTCCTCAAAGCCTCAGCATCGCCAGCATTGTTGGCGACATATATAGGACAGATTCGGTAGACTTATGCACACCACTGGGGACAGAGATTCGATCGATCATGATCGGCTCATCACAGTGGAGTACGTGTCCATCTTACTAGCACACCCAACTTCGCTGTCAAACTCAAAGCTCGTACAAAGTTGGCGAGCTAGGCCTTAATAATGAGCTTGGCGGCGTCACTTGGAGAGTAGCCCAAAGTAGGGGTTTTCCATGGCAGACGTGATCTGGACTCCGGCGGCATGGAGGCGGGCCATGTCGACCTGGTCCCTCGGCATCACCAGGTAGCCGCTGACTCTGAGCTTCTGGAACCCGCACAGCTCCAGAAACTCCACGCCGCCTTGCAGATTACCCACCCTGTCCTGTCATGAGAGAAGGATGGTAGGTTTAGATGTTTTATTAGAGCATCCGCACTTTCACTCCATTCCTCCGCTCTATTTTATTACTAGTTACTCACTCTGTACTTTTTCTAATTTTTTTTTTCACATTTCACACTATATTCTAAAAAAATTATGTCTTTTATCGGCTATTCTATCCAAAACTAATTTAGAGTATCTGCTACAGATGCTCGTAAGGACGATGATATCGTAGGAAATAGCCAGGAATGCAGGAAGAGGATTAATTTCTTGGATATTTTTGAACAAACAATTTCTTGGATATATAAGCGTACGTACAGTTTCGTAGCTCGTTACCTTGAAAACGGGATTGCTCAGCCGAATCCTCCTGAACTTCTCCTCGTCTGGGTTGTTCACTATGTTGGCTACTATCTTTAACAGTGTCTGGAATGCTCTTGTAACTCTGGTATTGTCGTCCTGTAAATTAAGTGACATGCAGCACATCAATTGGTTGCTGACATCCTCATGGCACGAAGGTCTATTGCATTATACTTTTTTTGTATGCAGAAATTGACGGATTCTAGGAGGGTGCTGATGAAAGAAACCGTTGCGAAACAAAAATGAAAGCCAGTTCTAGACTACATGATAACATAATACAGAACAGAAAAGGAACATTCTTAGTGTGTGGAAGGGCTTTTTTACGGGGCATTTACAGTCATGGCACTCCTTTAAATCGCATTTACTCTCATGACACTCAGACCCACTTTCAATGATTCAGATGGTCTCATATATCATACTCACATATAAATTGACATACGAATTCATGGGGCTAATTTTTCCCTTTTTTACGGTTCTGTGCAATGGATAGAATTCATGAAACAGCATTTGCATCGTTTCATGGAATATTAATGCATACCATGATGCAGATACTTGTAGATTTCTTGTGTATTTACAGAACATCGTGTTCAATAATGTTCAAGCCAAAGCTAATCTATGATAATTCATATATGCGACGGGAGGATCATTTTACCTTGTGATTCTTCTTCAGAGCTCTCAGGCAATCTCTCAGCAGTTCTGATGTTACAACAGATTTCACAGGGTTTATCTGAGCAGTTAAAATATGTGAGGAAAGTGTTTGGAGATTAGCTCACGAAATGTAGAGGTACTCTAGTCTCTGGAAGTGGAAGATTGTAGACCTTTGTGGGAGCCACTGTCGGTACTGAAGAGCCTGGATTTTCCTGCGGCAAACCAAGTCTTCGCCTTCTTTCTGCCTGCATAGAAGGAAATGATCTGGTTCTTCACTAGTTCAACAAGCAATGTAGTAAGTACTGAAAAGTTTCTAGAGGAAAGTAATAGCAAATAAGTTATAGGACAGTGGTCATCAAACGCTCAGAGTACAAGAAAATCACATCAGTCTGACAATCACATTTTGATGGTAGCATTGGCATCATTGAATAGAACTGATCATTACATGGTCAATTTTGTTTTGTTGAATACTTGAAGGCCATATAGCATACACAAAATATGAAATATGGGATGTTCTATCGTATCATTGCAGATAACTGTGGTATGTGGCGATGAGCCGACAACATATAGCAAAATATGGAAACCCAAGAATTAATAGTAAAAGGTAGATTTCCACGAATTCCTTTGGATGAAATAATTAATTATTGAAATGAGAACAGTAGATGAAGGGAACTATCAAGGTTTCAAAAATATTAGCTAGAATCAATGGGACCTTATCATCTTCTATGCGCTGCCTGATTCTCTCCCTTGCTCGTTTCTCCTCTTCTTGATCTGCTTTCCGACTTTCCAACATGCTGCACTAAATTTAAAAGCTTTTTTATTTTTATTTTCCTTTTAGTTAGTACTAGTATATGTACATGACATGAGAAACAAACCGTTTTCTTTGATTTTCTTCAAGAGTCCGCTTGGCTACCATAAGATCTTTAGAGGCTTGAATCCTTTCCCTCTTCACATAAATGAAAACAAAATAAATTCCCTTGACAAGAAAACAATCAGAGGATATGTGATGCAGTTCAGCAACACTTCCCCAAAATGATTGAATGCATCAACGCACAAATGCTTTGCATTAATCATTATCAACTACAGTAGGTTTTTGGTATTACTAACATTCTCTACCATGTATACCATAATTTAACGTGCTCTCACGTACATTATGTATGGATTTGTCAAAATTAACTTTCTTTGTTGAAGATAATTAACAAATTGATAATGTAGTATCATGTCCAAACAAGTGTTCCTAGATCTATTTTTTCATTTACAATATGATGCTCTCATTTCAGAGTTATTTGCAATATGACCAAACTTGTTTCATACTCTAGAAAAAAGGTGTTTGTTTAAACTGAAACTACCATTAATCTTGTAGTATAGACCTTAACTACCATCCAATAATTTATTGCATCAAAATTATCATTCAATTAGTGAATAGGAATTTGCTACAAATAGAAATGAAGGGAGAAAAATAGTTTCTAATTACTAGTTGTCTAGCATTTCCTTGTAGCTTTATTCTTTAAAGCCTACATTGTTTTGGCAGAATATTACATGCACCTGAGCACATCCCAAAGGAGATCAGTACAGAACAACATGAATCTATAAAATGACAATTGCTGCGGTGGAATATGATGATAAGAGTGCGAGTGCCAAAATAAGCAAATTTATTCTTCCTTGCTGCTACTCTATGATTTTAATTTCTTAGACCTTGTCCTCCTGTAGTTGATTCCGAATTCTCCCTCTTGTTCTTTCTTCCTCATCGCGCTTTGATTTATACTGTGCTAAAATCCTGAAGAGTATAGAAGAGTTACTTGAATGACAAAAAAGAAATGCAAGGAGCTCACTGAAAGTATATGTTCAAAGCAAGTTACAAACCTCATCCTGTCTTCTTCCTCATGTCCATCTGCACTACCCTCTCTTTCCACCGGTGACGTTTCCTAATGGAAATTTCGGGTGTGAAAAAAGATTGTGAATTATAAAGGCAACAACTCCTTTTTCTGGAAAAAAAGCTCCAGCTCCAGATTGGATGAGAATAATGTCGCCAAGTGCCAGAAATGCAAATACTAATAATAAATCGCTAAAGTAAATTGGGTTTCATATTGACCACCTTCGCACCAGGCAGTGATGATGAATCATACAGTAGTCAATAAGTTGCAATTGTTAATTCCTTGACCAATCATATAAGCAATTATACTGAAATGCCACCTTAATTTGATGTGTTTTCATAACTTCTACAAGCTAATGTAGTGCCAATTCTGTTGTAAGACAGACATGTTAGCTGGGTTGTGTTTGTGCGTGTCAGCCCAAAAAGGCCCATATATGTTGTATTTCTATAGCGAAGAAGGGAACAAAAGTGAAGGTCCAGAAATTTCCCCACTTCACCAGTACATGGTATCAGCCTAGCAGCGGCTGCAGTGGCAGGCGGCCGTGAGCTCAAGTCCGCAGCGTGCAGCGGCGGGCCAAGGTGCTGCCGCAGTGGAGGCGACTGCAAGGAGGAGTTGTTCCGGTGAGGAGTTTGGCTGCATTAGGAGCAGAGCACGGAGGAGTCGGCACCATGGCGGCTCGGCGAAGCTCGGTGTGACGCTGCGGGTGAAGCAAAGGGGACTGAGAGGCAGAGTTGCTGGAGGCAGAGAAGCGTCCGCCGAGGAAGGAAGAAGGTTCTCTCATCCTCTCCCAAGGAAGAAAAGGAAGAAGCTTCTCTTGGCAAACTACTACTGCAAGGTGCTGGCAGTGTAGCTACTGATTTTTTTTTTGCTGCAGCTGAGAAGCTGGAGTAGAGCCTATTGGGTCATGGAAGAAAATCAATACATTGAACGAGTACTCGAGAAGCTAGCTCAGTTGCTTGCTATCAAGGCAAGTGAGACAACACCGAGCCAAGCCATTGTTCCCCGGGTAGAGCCAACCCAAAAGGTGGAATCGATGCCAAATGACATCAAATTGACATGCGTTCATAGAGCATTGCTGACGTTGGAAACTCAAGAGAAGATAAGTGATCTCAGACAGGGAGAACGTCCAGTGCTGGAGTATGTTGCAAATTTACGAAGTTTATGGGCTGATCTAGATCGTTATGACCCTCTGGAGTTGAAAGAGCCGGAATCTGTAGCCATAGCGAAGAAGTGGATTGAACGTAGGAGGGTGATGGAATTCTTGAAGGGGGCCAAACCCAAAGTTTGATGGAAGGCGGGCTACCATGTTGTGGCAGCCTTCACTTCCTTCTTTAGAGGAGGCCATTGCAGCAATTGTACAAGAGGAACATAGATTGGAGGTGTTGTCTAGTTCTAGAGGTTCGGGGCAGCCAACCCGTCCTGCTGGTGCAGCCTTCAAAACCAAAGAATGCTATATCAGTGGGAAAAAAGGACATTTGAGGCGTGATTGTCAGGCTCCAGGCAAGCGAAATCCAGGAAGAGGCAATTTCAGGGGGTGGTTCTAATGGAGGTAGAGGTCATGGATATGGCGGTGATCACAAAGCTAATGTGATAAATGTAAAGAATAAACAAGGGGCGATGTTAATGGTTGAAAATTCAAATAGCCGCTCTAATTGGGTATTGGATTCAGTTGCATCTCGACATATCACTGGTATGTATATTGTATTTAATTCGTATACACCATATCCACACACACACATTGTGAAGCAATCCAAACCTCTGGTGGAACATCCAGCTCCATTAGAGGTTTTAGGACAGTTTAGTGCAATTCATTAGTTATGTTGCCATCAAGTTTGTATGTCCCATCATTTCTATTTAATCTAGTTTCAATAAGTTGTCTAGTTGTCTATATGGATTATCGTGTTACCCTTGTCATGAGAATTTCTTAATTCAGGAGAGACGGACAGAGAAAAGATTTGGGATTGGTATCAGGCGTGATAAGACTCCCGTATTTAGCTCAAAGGGGAATAAGCAGTGTACCTTGCATTAACAAATGTTGCAAGTGAAGAAACTAAGGTATTTTTTTTGCATTGCCAGTTAGGACTTATATCTTTTCAGACTCAGAAAAATGTTCCCTACTGAAATGAGCAAGGTGGATAAGTAAAAAATTAATCTATGATGCATGTGAATAGGAAATGCATACAAAAACATCATATGCGAGTAGGGGACTTCAAAGTACTTCACCCTTTACTTCAATTCATTCTAATGTGTGGACCTCTCCTATTATTTCTATGTGTGTAATAAAGTATTTTTTGTTACCTAGTTGATTGTTATTCTCATATATGACTTGGGTATATCTTATGAAACATAAAAGTGTGGTTCTCAAGTGTTTTATAGTCTTCTATGACTTTATTAGAAGCCAAGTGCCTACTACTTTTCAGTAACACTAATATGCTTTTACTAGACTTCTAAGAAGCTAAAAAGGACCAGAAAATTCTGTATCACCATATGTACCTCTCTTTGAAGAATTGTATGTACCGAATAATCAGGTCATAGCCTATTCTTCTCTAAACATGATCAATAATTTTACACACATAGAGACACCACTCAAGGAGAACAACATGCAAGATCATACATGAGGAATGTGTATCTCCATTTTAGGCACCATCCTGCTATAAGCAGTGCAAGTTTCTAATGAATGCAAGTTTTCAGAGACAAGGGCAGAAAAAAATGTGTGCTTTGCATCTCCATTACCAGATGCAATCATGCAATACTTGTTAGCCAAATGCCATCAGAAATCATTTGTTCAATCTTAGGTTCTTGGTTCTGCCTAAAACGGAGGAAAAGAATTGGAGCAATTTTCCACCTCATAACTTTTCCAATAATAGTTATGCAGATTCTAGTCCTTCGTGCATGGAGAAAAGGACTTATCCATAAGATGCTGAAATGGTAGTAAAAGGTTGTTATGTCACATAATGAAGAAACTTTTGGAGCATACCTTTTGTCTTCCAGTTGCAGTTCGCTCTTCTGGTTTCCTCTCCTGGGCGTTAGCCCTACAAGGCAATCATCTGCCTGTGATGAACTTTATACTAAACAATATGGCAAGTGAAAGAAATGGCAACCAGTACATGTGTTCATTTACTTGAGTATACAGGCTTTTCGTAGACATATCTTGATGTATAGATTATGCATCTTATCTCCATTAGTAGTTTATAACATAAGTATTCAACTATGAGTCTATGACATATGGCTTTCCTTAGTAAACGTACATTGTGAATTAAAGGTACTACACTGATATTATTATGCTAGTGCCAGTTAGAAAAACTAGTATTTTCACTTGCAAGTTCGATTTCCCCTGTGCATGACATCAAAACTCGGCAAATTTAGCAACGGGGCAGGGCTGCAGGCTGACGGGCAAATTATCCCCAGATATTTGTTTGACATTGCAGGCTATCACCGATATGAAAGATGCTGCATATTATAAATATATGCAGAACCGCAGACTTCCTGATTATAGAAAACAGCTGCAAATGAAGTAGGTGCTTAACAATGCTAAGCAGGGAAGGAGCTTCTTTAAGCCAAAGGGGACCATGGATCCGCCTAGAAAGTTTCTAAAAAGGGCCATGCATAGTTTTACTACTAAAATGCTAACAAAACACTAAACTAGTAAACTAGTCCTCTCTGCTTTTTTCCCAAGCACCTGGTCTTTTTTCCAAGCTCCCACCAGCGCTAATCTGTGTTTTTTAAATCCTGAAACAATGCTGGTATTTTCCATGGCAGTTCAGATACGAAACCACTGAAAGAAAAAAAAAAAAACGTAACCTCATCCCTTGCATGCTATTTCTCATTTCATCTAATGTGTCCCCACATTCAATGCTGATTTCTCTTGGAACCTGGACCATTCAACGAGGAGTATTCAGAAGAGAATGTCTGAAATTGATAAAAGGATTGTTTTGCGTGACAATGGAGACAAATGGATCGCAGAATAAAGGAAATATACTAGGAGGTAGAGAATAATAACAAAGCATTTTTCAGCAACTACATAATGTCTAGGTTACAAACTAGAACTTTAAACTGCTACAATGCCATATGCAATATCATGCAAGAAACTTCAGATCAAACAAAGTAGTAAAAAGTTGAACCCTGCAATCTCAGACCAAAAAATTCATAGTTATACATTAGCACACAGCTCAAAATGCTTGAAGTGAAAATTTCAGACAGTCCCCATATTTGGAAATATATCGTCATTGTGAGGAAGAATGCATATAAGAATGGATTTATGCTAATTAAGAATAATCACATTGTTATGAAGTAGCATACCAATGGTAGCTGATCAATGTCTGGGTCACTTTCATGTTCCAGAAGCCAATTTATAGCAGATTCAAGATTGGAATTACCTGGTAAAAAATTTGGGTTATTTCTCCAATTTATTCAGCCAAGTTTGAAGAATATACTGAATAATTACAAGAGGTGATGCCATGGTTTTAAAGTTAAATAATATAAATTGCAACTTTCAATAAACAACATATCTATCATTGGCATGACTGAAATAGACGTACCAGAATAATGGAGTGCCCTAATCGAACGAATGGTGGGGAACCCCATAACTTCAAGTTCACCAAGCATTCTCTTGTCAACTTGCGGGACAGCCATTTCTACAGGATAGATGAATGAGTATTGCCGCAAATACAAAACTCGAGGGAATAGAGGCACAAAGGAAAGAAAAAACAAAACTAGAGGAATAGGAGCATGAAGAAAAATAAGTAGCCATGTGGAGAACGTTGGTTCACATGAACCAGTGAAGGTAGATGTCCATAAAAGTCCCCACGTTCTTGTATAATTTCAGGCTTTCAGCTCTCTTTGAAGAGATCTATACCTAAATACTTTTGTTTCATGCCTAACATGAAGTTACAATACCATGTAATCTAACATCCCTGTAGTATGGCTAGTATCTGCGACCTGTTTGTATACCATTAGTCTATTAGCTCTAATCATCATACCTGGTGGAATAGTGCACCACAGATTGTCTGGCTACAGGCTAGAATGATATCAGTCTGGAAAACCCCCCAAAAAAAAAACACGGTGTGCACATGTACCCACACATAGAAATTGCGTAATTTTTCATCACACATATGCGGACCTTGAAGGTGAGAAAAATGAAAACATAGGATCAAGTGGTTTGACAAAGTACTTCAGAAGATTTTCAAGTTGCATTCAAATTTTGAATACAAGAACATGATGGATGACACCAGAAATTCTTACCCTCCCAAAGTTTTCCCCCTCACTTTGTAACTCCGGGGCCAAATTGATGTACGAATTCCCTATAAGTAGCGGACAGAGCAATGCATCACTGCAGATGGAGAGCCAAGAAGGCAAATTAGCTAAGGAAAAAAATAGAGCCTTGCTTCTTTTGTACTTCATTCTTGTCTTTTCTTCCCAGATGGTTCTTTGGTTCTCTCAGGAAACTAGGGTGACTTCTTTCTTCTCGCAGTTACTTATACCTTTCTTCATACTTGGAATGTCCCTCCTGAATCAGCACACTGATCACAACTGGATCGGACACACTTTGGTGTTACTTGTACGTACCTTTATTCCTTCTCGTAGTTGCTTGTTGGAGGATAAATAACATTTCCACAATTTGTTGTCCAGGGAGCCCCATAATGACCACCAGCCGCCGTAGCCAATGGCCAGCTGCAAGGGGAAGGAGGCTGACTATTGAGCTGCATGCCCTAAGTCTCGAGTTCGAGTCCTGGCCGGCGCAATTAAATAAGTCGCCCGCTCTATTTCACGTTTGAGGCCTGGGGAGCCTGCACGTGCAAGGGAGTGTTGAAGTATAAGTGAATTGCCCTCCTTTTTCCATCAGCTTAAACTTTTGAGTGAATTGGTTAGGGCATGCAGCTCAATACTGACAAGGGTGTGAGCGTGTGATATCAAATTATCAACTGTCTTAAGGGACACATTTGTAAATGGATTAATTGCAGAGATGCTATTATAAAGTTGCAAAATCGCATGTCAGTGTAAAACAATGTTACTGAGTGGCATTTTTTTAACTACAATACAGTTTTGAAAAACTTTATAATAATGGTATATGGATGCAATGTGTATAGACAATGGTATATGGATGCATTCTGTATAGACAAATAGAATTAAACGAACTTTCAGCACGATCCAATATAGGGAAATTGTTCAACGTGGACTTCAATACTACTGTTCTAGGGTCTCTTTTGCAAAGCTACCGTGACTCTCGCCAACGACGGCGCCGGGCGCCGTCGCCGCCGAAGGGATAGGTCGGCGATGGGAGGCGGACAAACGGGGAAGGGAAGGAAGTATACAAGAACATGGGATACGCCGCCGAAGCGCACGGCCGCGCCAGAAACGAGGCACGGCGGCGTGGGCGGCCGTGCTCGCATTTCGCCGAACAATCGGCGTGCACACGCAAGCCAGCGTCGATGCCACGTATACGCACCCGGTCTCCTCGACGCCGCCGTAGTCTGGAGACGCCAGTGGTCGCGCAGCCGCCTCCGTCCTCGTACCGTAGGAACCACGCAGTTCAGCCCAATCCATTGAGCAGGCGAGCCCGGACGGGACGAAGGGTTGGGACTTGGGAAGGCCCCGGCACCTGAGCTGGGGCCGGACGACGGGAGCGACGGCGACGAAGGTGCTGAGGTGGTGCGGTTCGGCGCTTTCGGGTGCCTGCAGGAGGCGGCAGGCGGCGGGGCGGCGGGTTTCACATCGGCGATGAGAAGGCGATCGCTGCATGAGGCGTTGCTTGCTTCTATTGCAACTCTGATACAGTATTTTGGTGTGAGCTGTGAAGCCGCCGCTGCAAATTCAAACATCTCCACTTGCATCGTGTGCAGTTCATGCATTTGAAATGGTATTCAAGCATCTGAATTGCAAAAGTTTATAAGGGAATGAAACTTTACGCTCAACGCAATTTGTAATATTTTAGACCACAAAAATTTAGAAGATTTTATTGTGACACTCTTTAAACTTTATATTTCAAACGACATTGTATAAACAAGAAGCAAGTACTGTGCAGACCAAGAAGCAGGTACTGGGTTTTCATAATAAGGGCGAGGGGAACAATCCCAAGCCATCATAAATTGACATCCAAATATTCTGTGCAACAACATAACAGATCTTGTATAAACAAGCTGCTGATTTCCTAAGAACGCCACCAGCACTACGGAGTTTTCAATTTATACATCTCCCGATAGAAATTTCGCCCGCCAATGAAACTACTCGCAAACTGGTGATGGCATTGGCCACATACAAATTAGCAGGTCATCTAGCTACAACGGCTAAAGTAGTAAAGTTGCGTTAACTGGTAGGTGATGATCTCGAGGACTTCCATATTCTGGAAGCCATTGCCGATAAAATCTTTTTCCGAGGTCCCTGAAAACATGATCAAACACGAAATAAATATGGACACAAAATTTCCAGGCACGATATACACAGTCCAGTCAGAATACAACTTTCGAAGGCAGAGAATGAAGCGGAGATTTTAAAGTAGGCAGCGAACAAAATGAATAGCTGGACAAGATTATAAGAAACCTTATGCAAACTTTTCAACATGTCAAGTAGAACTCATAAAAATGTTGTCCTCGTCCTTTGTGTATCATCTACAAAATTATCTTTTGCAGTATGCTAAATGTTTAGGGCAATATAAGTGCAGGTAAGAGTTGCTGAAAGGGCAACCAAGATCGGATATAGCTGGTTTTCCGCGAAATCTAGTTTAGTAGAGCATATGATGTCAATGGCCCGAGGTAGAGCACTCAATGGCCTAGGTGGCCCCCCATTTTGCTTTACCAACCCCAGGGAAACTCTGAATACGGGCCGTCATCCTTAGTACAGATAGATTGATTGGGCGCTAAGATCCAAAGTCAAACCAATTTAATTCATTTTACCCAACCAAAGTTTTATCTCCATTAGATTAGATAACTAGAATGAGGAATATGAGTTAATAACTAAGCTGGCTGGATACATTATTCAACAAGATGCAAATCAGATTAAGAAATAAAGAATATGAAGAATATATATACATTATAAATAGTTTTATGTCAACCTACATGCAGCGAAGTTATAGCATAAACATGTTCTATCGAATTATATATCTAAATTGCTTTTGTAGGAAAGATATCTTATTCTATTGAAAAACATCTAAGCCCATGTAGAAAAAGAGCTACACATCAGGCCAGCTTTTGAGAACCTCACAATAAAACAATGTTTTGGTTCAAGTTCTTGCAGTACCATTGGAATTCCTAATGACTTCATATCTTCCTCGTTCATGTGAACCAAAGCCTTCATATCAACCTAAAAAATGAAAGTAGATCAGCAAAATCCAGTAGCACATCCACAGTGAATTTATCGCATAATCAAACGTACCTCTTCAGCCTGGAAATTTACTAAATACTTCTGCAAATCTAGAGACTCAAGTAAACTACAAAGGGAGGCATCAGCCTGCACATTTAAATAATAAAATCATTACAGCATTCAATTGAAAATAATTTATTATAGCAAAAAGTAATCAGAAAACTTCAAAAGCATATAGACGAAGATAATCATGCAAATATCCAGACAGAAATAATCGTATGCTGTTCTTTAAGCATTATAATTCATATAAAGGTTGCACAAATATAAAATGTTCAAAGAATAGCAGAAGTTGTTCTCATAGCATAAATATGCAAAATAAATCAAAAGAAAGTTGAATACAATTTGACAATGCACTCTATTCTCTTGTTAGTACAAGAAACAGCGAACATGTAGCTCTGTGTGGGCAAGTTATGGTGTTTGTAACTTCCCTGAGTAGCAGTACTACCTTATTTTGACTTATAAGTATATATAATTTGTACTCTGTAGTTACTTTTAATGGAAATTGGCTAAGGTTGCTAAAAGAATGGAAGTGCTATAGCTGATCAGGGTAAGAGATTGTAAGAATTAAGATAGCATAGAGCATCCCAACCTTTTCCTCAGACTGGGATTGCTTCGGCGCAGGTGGAGCATTGACTTTCTTAGTGACAGGAATGGCAGGGAGTTCCCTCTGGGACTGGGACTGGGACTGGGACTGGGACTGTTTCAGTACAGTCGGTGCACTGGCTTTCTTAGTGGCAGGAATGGCAGGGAGTTCCCTCTGGGACTGGGACTGTTTCGGTACAGTCGGTGCACTGGCTTTCTTAGTGACAGGAATGGAAGAATTAGCAGGAGGTTCCCTCTTTTCAACAGGTTTAGCGGTCTTGGCGACCACCAATACAGGCTTTGGGATCTGAACAGTACTACTCAGTTGAGGACGCTGGACTCCAGATAGCCTTTCACGGAGATCTGGAACTGATGATTTTTTGACAACCTCATTGCTTTGCTGCAAATGTAAATTTTGGTTTGCTTGAAGGTTTCTAGAAGCAGGTCCAGCTTAACCATGCACAACAAAAGCAACCACAAAATGTATATCATTATAAGGAGCAGGCATAAAGGGTATTGCCAAAGTTATTTGAGCATTATTCCTTACATGAACTCCGAGCTCCTCCAGAATCCTTATAAAGCTCCCGTCTCCAAGTCCCATCAGCCAGGCGAAACCTGGGAAAGCCAGCATAGAATAAATAAACAGTAGGGTTACATTATTTTGTTGCAATCTCATTGATGGAAATCAGTGCACAGCCTTTAAAAAAATATAAATAGGACTGGTCCCCCTTGTGCATAAACTGGTAAATGGACCAGCTAATAGCATAAAAAAAATTGCAGTTCTGAGATAGCTTAGCTCCAATATAAACAAGCAGAACAAGAAAGATGAACGCTAACGACAATACGACATTGTCCCATGTCATGTAATGCCATGAGCGGATGAGCACATGATGCCTGCATTATGCTGTTCTGCACACTGACTCTAACAACTAAAACATATTTGAAGAAATGCCATTTCAGAAACATCCCGTGCTGATCACATTTGCAGCAGCAGCAATAACACATTTAGCCCCTCTTTGATTAATCACACTAACAAACACGAGCACTAAGTATATAGCTACTGATCGGCTTTGGAGGATTCCATTCGTTGCCACGATAGGAAAGAAGGTGGTAAGCTCTGCTAAGCTTCGAGGCTACAAGTACCACGAACCCTTCAACTTCTAGGACCGGAAAGACACCACCCAAACCTAATACACACCGGAAGATGCCACCTCGGAGCACAAAAATGGCGGAAGGTTCGCAATGGTTGGCACCGAGCGAGCTCGAGGGCGCACCTCTTCGCGGCGTCCGGCCGCGGCGCGCGAGAGGCGGAGCTGCCGCCGCCCGATCCGAGGCGGTCCATGACGGAGCGCTTCCTCCCGGAGACCCCGTCGGAGTACATCGCTCGCTCGCGCGGGCGGCGGAGCGCGCGTAGGGTTTCGTCGGCGGAGAGAGGGAGGGCGGGGACAGAAATGGGAAGTCGAGCAGCCGCTGGGGTGCTCTCCGCAAATTTCCCCGAGACAAAGGGGTACCTCCATTTTGTCAAGGAAAAAAAATAAAACGCCCCAGGTTCTTCGATTTGGACATAAGCGAATTCGGCCCAATGTGGCCCAGAGTATAGCAGTAGCCCTACTTCGGGCCAGTGCAGAAAATGACATGGGGGAAAAGGCCCAAAATCGGCCTAGTACAATTTTGGGGAAAATACTGCAGGTTACCGCAAACATATATACAAACTATATACTGACATGAGTCACATCAAATAAAAAGAAAAAATGAGAAGAAAAATGAGCAGTAACAAAATAATTAGACTTCAACGTATGAAGCCACTCAAAGGGGAATGGCACATTGTACAATTGATTGGACAAGTTCCAAATTCTAAACCCAAATTGGAACTTCAGTGTGTTGACAAAATAGCAACTGCCTTTGCAAATCTAAAATACTTTGGAAAAATTCATATGTACACATAGAAATTTCCCATTCTATAGGAGACCTACGACTTTGCATAAAAAGGGATTTTCATAGTCCTTCTTATTAACCTCCAGTAGTTACCTCTACCTCAATCTGACATCTCTCATACTAATTAATCCATTGCCTCACACGAGAAGGTATTGAGAGCTACACCTCCATCCATGGAGGTATTGATGAACAAAGGGCATTTTTATTTTGAAAACTCCTTCCATAAGTGTCTGTGTTTGCGTCAGGCACACATAAACTTTTCCCACAAGTGGTGTGGACGCGTGGGTTTCATCTATGTGCACATCGGTCTTCTGCATTTTTTTTTTCTTCGTGAGACCATGACCAAAGATACAAACGTTGCCCGTGCTAATGGTTGCTGAAGAATCAGTCGAGAGTGTTGGACCGATCGCCGATCGCCGATCGGCTCACGTCACCACTCACCGATCAAGCACTGCCACCTCCAAGCACCCCCTCTCTCATGCCTTCTCTCACGATTTTTCATCTCTCCTCCTCTCTCAAAATTATTCCCATTTGTACTCTCCAAAATAGCCACGATCAATGACCCTAGCCTCTCCTGTTCTTTTGAGCTGATCTGAACAGCTGAACGGCTGAAATGACTGAATTTCAAGAGCTTGTCGAGGTAGTCTCCAGATTCGGATTCGTTTTGTTTGACTTGCTTTTTAAAGCGTTAGGACCCAACTTCAAAACATCGAAAAAACAAAATAAAAAAACTCAAAGCATATGTCTTTTCAAAACGTAGATAAGTCGTTAAGCTGTTAAGCCGTTAAGCCGATAAGCTAAAAAGAACTGGGCCATAGTTTTTGCCTGTGGTACTTTGTCTTTGTTCTCATAGAACTTTTCTTGTTTGTATTGAAAGATCTATCCTTCATTTTTTTACATGAAAACTCATCATTGTACGTGTGAAACTTGGTGTTCTGCTTGTTGAAACTTGGGTTTATTTGGGGGAACTTCTTGTTTGCACGGTGGTAAACTTTTTGAATGATGGTGCAACATGAGGTTTCATTCAATAGATAGCAAGTTTTGATGGTTCATCAAGATTCATCAGTGCATCATGCAAGTTTCACCGGTAACATTTTTGTGTTTCATTAGTGCCTAGCCAAGTTTTATTGTACTCTCAGGTTTCATTAACACTCGTTGAAGTTTCTTTTTTTCCATGTTTAATTAATAGCTATTTTAAGTTTCAACGGTTATTTTTACAGGGTGCTTCATAGTTCACCCATGTTTCACATGTATATTTGCTTGCATTTCGCAATTTTTTTCAAGGTCCATAATGACGTCATGCCGACGTCATGTCCAATGGGAAGCTCCCCATCGTACATCCAACTTGTTGCATCCGCTTTTTATTTTAGTATTTTTTTAACACCTTTTCTTATCCTAAATCCCAACACACCCTCACCTTCTCACTCTTCATTTCTTCAACCTCTAGGCCACCACTCGAACCTTCTCTCTTCAACCGCTAGCCACTGAACTATTTATTGGTGTCCCCACCATTGGTTAGCGCAAGCCTGTGCATCGCCACTCGCCCACACTCGACTTGGCCACGTCATCGCATGTTTGCTCTACTCCATCACTGCAAACCCATCCTCAGCACCTAGTCAACTCGCGAGCCGTTGTCTACCCACACACCATGCTTATGCCTTTGCTTCTTTGACATGTAACTAAGAGGGACACAATTGTAAATGGCTACCTCCCCTCTCCTATAAATACATGCCATATATGCATGTGGAGGGGGGATTATTCATTCGATACCATAAACTTGTTGCTTCCATTTTTACATGCTAACTCTCTTGGTTCCCTCCTAGGTCATTGCTTAGAGGCGTCTCATAAATGTTGGCTTCGTTCATCGACAACGACGCCCACAAAGGGGGCAAGAAGATAGTGCAGAGGGATGAAGAAGAACGGCTGAGGCGTCGCTATGATGGTGAGGCGAGTTATCCTGTTGAAACAAGATACCGTTCAGTAGTAATTCTATCTGTTTTAACCGAAGGCGTTGTTGTGTCCACGACTATGTACCCATGCCAGGAGCTCATGACACAATTAAACTGATTATACACCATTGCAGCTCGTTGTCCTGTGTGCTGTTGCGGAGGGCACATCATTATCTTTCCATCTAAATCCAGCTCAAAACTGAAAAAGTTATGAGCCCTTCAATAAAGGCTCGCTGAGCTTACAAAATAAAATTAGCTTTAAAAAGAACGTTAAATGCCCTACAAAAGTGCTATAACGTTCGGCTATACAGATTAATTTGCAGTTGTAATTTTAAATCTAAAAAATAAAGCTATTGTTTAGCACTTGGGAAGTTGGAAGCATCCATGCTCTGCAACCGAAGGAATTACTCGCTTCGTTCGCCAAAAAAAGCCGTCGTTGATTTTTAGACACATGTTTGATCATTCGTCATATTAAAAAGTTTATTACAAATATGTAAAAATATAAGTCATACTTAAAATACATTTAATAAAAAACCAAATCACAACAAAATAAATAATATATGTACATAACCTTTTAGAATAAAACGAATGGTCAATCATGTATCCAAAAATTAACAACGACTTCTTTTCGTGAAGGGAGGCAGCAAAAGTCTTCGGTGCTCCATGGGGTACGTTGGCCTGTCGAATGGTTGGGAAGCTGCCATGAGTCTGTGACGATACAAACAAGTACAGTATATGCCAGCCGATCGAGCTGCCAATGGAAGGAACCTGGGAGTCACCGAGTCAGAGATGGCCAGAGTTCAATCAATTGGCCGGTGGTGCCTGCCTGCAATGCAACTTGCTGCTAGTTGCGACTTGCGAGTGCTTTGCTAATTGCTAGCTAGTGCCCGCGTCAACGCCCTCGCCTGATGAGGCCATGTTTCTCGGTCTACGCCTCATGATTTTATGGGTTACTTTTATATATCTTCCGGCCGGGTGAACTTTGGGGTTAAATGATCGATAGATTTAGTTAAATATGGTATGAAAGCTAAAAGTAGGTGCGAGAGTCAGGTAATATACAATATTGAAAGTAATTTCGTCGTGGTCAGATTCAAGCCGATGTATAATGATGAGGGGAAAACATAGCTATAGTACACAAGGGGTACTGACAAAGTATTTTGACCACTTTTTCTCACGAGCTTAAGTTTTTGGTCGAATTTATCGGAGCATACTATTAAATTAGCTTTACCATCATGCCCCCATATAAGTTGATTGTGTTGTATGCTCTCCCCTCATATTTTTATAAGAAGAAAAAAAATCTATATTGGTTCATGAACTCTAGCCTTAGTAATCGGGTCAACTTAGTTAATTGGTCAACGGTAAATTCAAACATCTATGGTCCTTGACTAGTTAAATAGTAGTAGTTCTCGATAATTTTTGCTAACATGCAATTGCACGATGTGGCATTGGCCCAAGTAAATCATCACATTAGAAAAACGGAGATGCTATTTCGCAGGCGCCTGCACGGGACGAAATCACGCAGGCGCCGCCGGCTTCTCCAGCTCCGGCCACCATCGTCGTCGTCTCCGGCCGCCGGCGCCGCCCAGGTTAGGGTTGGTGGTTGGCGGTTTTTTGTGCTCCCAGTCTATAGATTAAGGGTGGGGGGGGGGAGGTGGAGGACTGGCGGTTGATCGGGGTTGTGAGGAGGGCGGCGGAGGCACCGAAGCCGGGGGTGGGAAGAGATGGCGGTCGGGCCGGCGACGGCGGGCGAATCTGGACGTCACGGCCGTCATGGTTAGGGTGAGCGGCGCCGGCCGGCGGTGAGTGGACAGGAGGCGGAGCGGCCAGCGGCTTGCCGCCGGCCTGCCAGGGCGGTGGCTGGAGGAGGAGGAGGAGGAGCCACGGAGCGGGCGCCTGCATGATAAGCCGAGTGCAGCTGCCTGCGCACTAGCACCTCCCTTAGAAAAAACCGACGCATGAGCTATCACATAGATTGTCGCATCAGCCCAAGAAAACATTTATGTTCGATTGTCATGCATGGATAACTGGAGTATTTCAGTAACCGAGTTGACCGGTTTTTCCTCTGCGAAAAAAAAGATGTTTCATGAAAAAAAATAAATACAAGGCTTGATGTCTGACACATCACCAAGAAAACCTTTTGAACTTTTTGGGCAAAAGAAAAACCCGGCGTCATGCATGCCATGCTTGGGGTTTCAATCAACTACAAAGGCTCGTCGTCATGCGGCTCTGGGCGGCCAAAAACACAAGAAACAAACAACTAATGAGAGAGAAACAAATAGGGAAGGCTGAAGAGAGGAGGTGTTAGGCGAGGTGAGGTGCCTCTCGTGGATGGGTTAGGGTTTAGGTGGGATTCGGGTTTGGGGTGCCGCTGGACTTAGAGGGATGGCCGGGGGAGGCGGCGACCCGGCGGTTAGTGGGGATGGAGCGAGGTGGTTCTTGGCGGTGGCGCCGCCACGAGCCGGGACAGGGGAAGGCGGTTGGGGTGGCGGTGGCGGGGTGGAGGCGACGGCCGGGTTAGAAGTGGTGGGCGGCGTCATGACGGAGGAGGTTGGGTGGCAGGCTAGGCGCCGGCAAGGCGCGGAGGCGGCGGGGGAGGAGGAGGAGGTGCGCGGAGCAGGGGGATCGAGTCGGGGTCGGGGGCGGTGGAGGGGAGGGGAAGGGGAAAGTAAGAGAGAGTGGGGGGTGCGAGTTGATCTGGGCCGTTGGATTGAGATCCAACGGCCGACACATCACCAAGAAAACTTTTTGGGCGAAAGAAAAACCCGGCGTCATGCATGCCATGCTTGGGGTTTCGATCAACTACAAAGGCTCGTCGTCATGCGGCTCTGGGCGACCAAAAACACAAGACACAAAGAATTAACGAGAGAGACAAATAGGGAAGGCTGAAGAGAGGAGGTGCCAGGCGAGGTGAGGTGCCTCTCGTCGCCGTCCCTTTCGTCGTGCCGGCGGCCGGCCGGAGAGGAGAGGATTAACAAGCCACCAAGCCAGCTGCCGGCCAGGAGGAAGAAGAAGACACGACGCATATACCCACCCACGCCCGGCCACACCTAGCTCTCCGTCGGCAACCAGCTGCCGTCCGGCGAGCTCCAGATTCCACAGCCGAGCCACCGGATCACGACCTCTCTCTGCGCCGGGATATATCGGCATGGCGGTAAGCCGGGATATATTCCTCCTCTGAATTACCTTCTGCTGTTCATCTTCGCTGCTTCTGGCTAGCTCCTCGTGGATAATTTCCTTTCGGCGCTGCGGTTCTTGGTTGAGCCGTCGATCGTGATCTAGTTTTGATCGATCTTGCTTGCTCCTGCTTTTTGGATGGTGATAAATATCTTTTCTTGATTGGCTTTCGTATTCCGGGAGCTCGATTTTGTGATCTGCATCGCAGTAGGTACCGTACGCGATTGAGGTTTTGAGATGTCTGAACCTAGTTTTTCTGAAGGGAGGATAACGGGATCAGTAGGTATGGTTGCTGCTAATCACTAATCAGATTCCGCCTTCTGAAGATCAGAACCCTGAGCCAACCTGCAAGGCGAGCAAATTAGAATTAGATGTTTTTCCTCGTGTGGATGAGCGAGATGATTTTGCGACGAGCCTGCCATGAATTCATGATTCATGGCAGTTGAGGTGTATCTTTCGACCACATTCAAGTCAAGTTTATCCATGCCAATGGTATTCATCATCCATGTTTAAAAGATTCGTTAACTCCCTGGAATACGACGCCCTGGACTCCATTTCAGATAGCTCACACATGAAGATATTTCCGACAATATTTATCACATCAAGTCCTACCTCCTAAATGGAAAACCTTTTAACTTAATTGTGCATAATCAAATTCGATCATTCGAGTTAGATTAAACACACGCATCACGCATCAGCGACTCTTGACCTGAATTTTCTTCAGTTCGGAAATTGGACGAAAACGCAAGGTGTCGGCAAGGCGCAACCTACACGGCCTCCAGAAGACGCGGATTGTCAAACCTGAAAAACAAACACCAACCACTGCATTAGTCCACGCATGTGATTATGTTTATTGATTACACAATTGACACGTTCCATTGATTAGTCCACGCGCTGTGTGAATGGCCGGAGTTCGTGGCGTGTACGTCAGTACGTGGTTCGTCTTTAATTTCCTTCTCTCTTGGCTCTTGTTTCCGTGGGTCACTTGGTCGTACCTGCAGTGCATTGGCCGTGTCAACTTGACACGTTCTGCACTCCAGCCCCTACTAATCTTCTTGCCAGACTGACTGTCTGACCGCTCGGCAATGCTCTTATGGATTAAATGAACAGAAATCTATGTGATTATTTGCACGTCGAAGTGGGTTTTCAGGTGCAAAATACACCGGTTGTAATGCCATTTATTATCTTATCAACATGGTAACGAAGTGGGTTACTAAATGCTGGTGGTAAAATCTGGTCGAAAATGGCCACACGGTTTCTTGGAATAAGGTTTTAGGTTCATAGTTGGCCGGAGGTCTAGCTCCTGTTGTTGCTCGGATCTGCATCAAGCGGGTCAGCTTCTAAAACAAAGTAGAACAAAATTTGTAGTATAAAAAATGGATCAGACATATAGGACGTGTTTAGTTGGTTACACACCGGGCTGGCCAGGCTCGCGAGATGCCGCCACCACGCATTTGGTTGCCTAGGCCAGCTTCAAATGCAGGCCCATGCGGTGCAAAAACATTGTGCTGGCCTGGCTCCAGAGAAATACCCGAATTGGCCGTTTCTCCCGAGCTAGACCAACACGGTGATGGCCGGGAGCGGCGGGACCTTGGCGACAATCCAAGGGGCTCTGACGACGACAATTTTGGGCACGAGAAGCTCCAACGATGGTGGATTTGAGCACAAGGAGCATCGACGATGGCGGATCTGATCGTGTGGAGCTTTGATTATGGCATATCGAGGCGTGGGGAGATCCGGTGATGACAAATCCGGCCGTAGGAAGCTTCGGCGACGACAAATCTTGTCGCAAGGAGCTCCGACGACGGCGGATGGGGGTGCGGGAGCTTCAACGAAGATTGATTTGGAAGTGGCAAGCTCTTGCAATAGCGAATGAAGGCATAGGGAGCTTTGACGACAACGGATTTGGAAGCGCGCGACGAGCTTGGGGGAGGGTGGTTTCGGATGTGATGAGCTTGGGGAGAGGTTGAATCCGCCAGCGGCGAGCTTGTGGGGGGACCAGTTTCGGTGGTGGAGGCGGACAGGACTCGACAGAGGTGTGCGTTGCTCGAGACGCTATGCGGGCAGCCAAACAACGGGTGATGCGGGGCAGCCTAGCGCGATGTAGGTGAAGCCATTCACTCGTCCCACACAGGTAGGTTCAAGGCGAGCCTGCATGCCACGACCAGGTTTGGCCTCCCACGGGTAATCAAACAAGCCCATAGTTATTCTTGACACAAGTGGAGCGAGAGAAGTGCCTCTTAGGCCGCGCAAAAAACTATTTCCAACAACAGTAAAATCATATGCTACAATGCTTAGTAGAGTAGTCACTATGAGTTCACAACCCTAAACATAGCATCCACGTTAAACCGGAGGAATGTGATTCGGATGGCTGTATTTTGAAAAATGGTAATGGTAGTGATAGATTCTAGTCAAGCATGGCCACACCAGTTTCATGGGATAAGATGGTAGGCTCTTTGGAGCTAACATCAAACAAATCAACTTCTAAAGCGCTATAAAATGTGAAGCGGATGAATGGTTGATTATGGACACGTGCGGAGTGGGAGAACAAGAGGAGTGCTTCTTAGGTTGCGCAAAATCTTGGCTGAAATGTTTAATTAATTAGCAGTCGCTATGAGCTAAAAAAGAATTGTTAAAAATGGCACTCTCAATAAATGCCTTCGTTAAGATGTCACTCCTCTTTTACTGACATGTAGAACCATTTATATCTATGACAGTGAGTTAGAATGGTATTTTAGCGTAGCCACATGCAGAGAGCGGCAAATATACATGCAGCCCTAGACAGAGCACCGGCGTTAAGCCGGAGCAAACGTGTCAAAAAAAAAAAAATTGGCGGCAGTGGCTGATTCTGATCATTGCATCTCATGCGCGCAGAAGCAGCAGGAGAAGAAGGCGCACGTCCCCAAGTTCGGCAACTGGGACAACGACGGCAACGTGCCCTACACCCTCTACTTCGAGAACGCGCGCAAGGGCAAGGGCGGCAAGATCATCAACCCCAACGACCCCGTCGACAACCCCGAGGCGTTCGCCGCCGCGCCGCCGGCGAGCCGCGGCTCCCCGCCGACGCACCACGAGCGCCTCCCCAGCGACGCGCCGCCGCTGTCCCCCAACCCCTACGCCGCCGGGTCGCCGTACCAGCGCCGTGGCGGCCCCGGCCCGGCGGGCGGCGGCGGGTACAGCGTCGACCAGTCGCCGTCGCTGTCGCCGCTGCATCCCTACTCTGAGAGCGGCGGCGGCGGCGGCCTCGTCGCCAACTCCGCCGAGCGCTCCCGAGCCAAGGGCGGCCCGCGCGGCAACGAGACGGTAAGGCTCTGCATGCGCTCACCACCATCATCAGTTCATCACCATTAATTACTGCTGCTGACGTACGTACGTGATGATCGATGCTGTGCTCCTCGGCTCCTCGCCGGAATTAATGGCGCTCGGCAGCCGACGAGGGGGTCGGCGGTGCCCAAGTTCGGCGACTGGGACTCGAACCCGGCGTCGGCGGACGGCTACACGCACATCTTCAACAAGGTGAGGGAGGAGAAGCAGAGCCAGGTGGGGAAGCCGCCGGAGCTCGGCAAGGACGCCGCCGCCGCGGCGCGCGGCCACCGCTCCAAGCACCACGACGACGACGGCTACGCCACCACGGTAAGTCAGCTGCTGCACAAGCAAGCATCAGAGCGACAGAGCCTCATGTCCACGTATACATATAGACTCCTCTCTCTTCCTCGCTCTGTACGTCTCATCTCGTTCGCCATTTGAGCCTCGCGTGTTCTTCTTCTGATCCTTTTCACCTTGCAGAGCTGCTCGTGCTTCGGATTGTGCAAATAAATGGAGATTCAAATGCCATGGCGATGGAGAGGATTTGGGAATGTAAATTGGGGTCGAAAATCCAGCTTGAAATTGAAATTGGGTCCTCTCTCTATATATTTTTTCCACATTTGCTGGGACATTATTTGGCGTCGGGAACTGCGCAATGTCTGTAATCTTTTTTGTTGTAGCTTCTGTATTTGAAGCGAGGTATAGAGTTCATCGTTGCTGTAATGCTAGGGTAAGCATCGCATATCGTTGGTTGATCTGTATTGAGTTTGCTCTTTGTAATGGATATTTTTAGATGATAAAATAAAAAATAGCAAAAAAAAAATTGGCATATGCAGGTTTTGAACCCGCGACCTTCGTATTCATCTTAGAAACGATGCTCTTGCCAGCTGAGCTAATAGGCCATTTTATGTATTTACAAAATCTCAAGTACTCATTTGTTTTATATTTTCTGATATATGATGGGCCTGTCGGAATTTTGATTTTCAATGGGCGTTTGAATTAGGAAAGAAAACATAGATGTTTTAGGCCTGTTACGAACCCGCGACCTTCGTATTCATATTCAAATTATAAAATATGCTCTTTCCGGCTTAGCTAACAGGCCATTCGTCAGTCCAAAGCACAAGAACTCTTTTATTCATATATTTGAGACGCCGACACACTTCAGGAAGTCGGATTTACTGGGCTTCATCTTATGGGCATTGACTGGATTTAGACTTTTTGTGGACCTTTGAATTAGAAGAACGACACATATTTGGAACCTCGTTCAACTGTCATAGCATCCTCGATAGCCTTCTATCCCACCCTCTAAAATATTATTCATGTGTGTATGAATAATGTTTTATGGGGTGGGATAGAGGGGCTGCTGAGATGTTCTTAGGTCAGTTCGGTTTGCCCTCTAAATTTTAAAACGAGGTAATAAACCTATTTGTGCTATTTATACCCAAAAAAATTCCACCTCACCTGAATTTACCTTGGTTTTGGATGATGTAGTATCCCAGTTAGTAGGGTCTCAGTTCCAAAATCTGAAGGAAAAAATGATTTTCTAAGCCACCATGCAAAACAAATACTAGGCTGTAAGGTGGTGGAGGCGTGGAGCTAACTCATCATCCACAACAGGATTTTGTGCCTATGAAAGTGAAATAGGGTGGTGTATTTCGAAACTTATGACCATTGGGTTAGTTAGTAAAGGATTGCTGATGGTATATTCCCAATGCCAACAACATTCCACTATGAAATTTAATCTATTACACACCTTATATTTAAGAACCTTCGTCCATAAAACATTCTTATATATGAGAGCAAAGGGACAAGCACAGACACGACAAGGCCGATCATATATAGGTGATCTAAATGCGTTGATTTATGCTTATATATGTCAATATGTGTATAAACAAAATAACCAGGCATGGCGGAAGGTGGCACGTGCTGGAAACAAGAATATAGTGCATGGTGTTGGCGGTGACTGTGATCATCATCACAGTCATCGTACACGTCGTTGTCTTGGTTCTCAGCCATGACAAGCTTACTCTCAAGATTGTGAGAGACATCATTGGAATGAACCTAATTCATAACTTCTTATATTAAAAAACACTCCATGCCTAGATAAAAGAAAAACTAATCATTCATTATAATACGATTTATACCTTAGTTGTAATTCTTTATAATAAAATAAAAGTTACATATTAACTACAATAGAAATAGAAATATAATTTAAATATTGATTTTTCATACGGACTTAGGAGTAAACCTAAAATGCAAATAAAACAAGTAGTTGTATGGTCCTAACTTTAAAAATATTTGACATTAACATAAATTCTGAATAAATAATAATATAAAATTTAACAAATTTTGGACAGAATAAAATTAGTAATAGAATTTTATGCAAATCCTAGTAGAAACTTAAATTTAAATTAAGCCTTTCTTTTTAATGCCTACTCAAATTTAAAACTAAAGTTTAAGATACATGTAGTTTGATTTATATAAAAATGTAAAGGTAATGATTAACAGACAATGAGCATAGGGTGCTAACTTGCATCCACCCACACACTAAAAAAATATGCAATATGAAAAGGTAAATGATGCAGGAAGATAAGAGAAAAAGTTTTTTTTTTATTTCTTTGGTGTTAGGGTGTAGCTTCCTGGTACACCGTAAAAGACTAATTATCAAAATAATGAAATAAAAATACACGATCAATTATAGTGGGTCTAGAATATAATGGGGCATAGCTTAAATATGTTTTAAGTTGAATCTAATAAATTGTAGAGAATCTAACTATAAACGAGCAAATCCAGCCATGCAAATACACAAAACTTCATGCTAGTTATTATACATATAAAAGAAGGGTAACAGATCTATCACATTAATCGGAGAAATTTCCACAAAATTAGATAAAAGCGAAATATTTCTACCACTGATTAGGCAATTATAGTGGGTCCGATTATAACAACTTATCTTAAAAGAGAGGAAACAAATATATTCACCATCGATTATAGTGGTTACATATTATAACGGCTTAGATTGAAAAATATGTATCAATTTTAAAATCAAAGTAATAGAAAAGTTCACTATAAAATAATTTGGCATGAACTACATAAAAATTCAAAAAAATAAAATTAAGATAAAACCAATAGAAAAGAGTCCATGTCATCTTAAAACTAGATTATATCATATAAACTACAATAAAAATGAAAATAACACAAATTTAGAATATAATAATAATAAAACGAATGGATGTCAACTACAAACTTGAAAAGAAGAGTCAGGTTCTACTGCAATTAAAAAGTAACATATATTTTAAATAAAAAAGTAATGTAAAAATTATATGAAGCAAGGATAAATAAAACCACTGTGTTAATCAGAAGAAATTTCATGTAAATTAAATAAAATGATCTCTACCATTGATTTAGATCATAAAAGTTTAGACTGAAAGAAAAAAAAAGATCTTCATTATCGATTACAATGGATCGAAAAAATTTCCGAGTTAATAAGACAAGAAAAGAAAAGTTTTTGTCGAATCCCTTAGATTGGAAAAGACCTGTACCAACTTTTAAAAAAAACTTAGAAAAAAAATGTCAAAAAAGGTCCATATCAACTGTAGAATAGAAAAAGTTCACATCAACTACAATTAAAAATTTAAAATAACACAAATTTAGAACCGATAAATACTAGAAAAGGGGTCCATGCCAACTACAAAAGTAGGAATAATTTGTAAGTAAAAAATATTAAAAGTCCATATACATCACTCTACAAGATAAAAATAGTGGTAGTGCCGGATATACTGTTATGCTATATCTGAGAAGATCGGAGTTATTAATATATCTTCTAAATTAGAATGGGGTCATTCTTTTCACTTATTTAACTTATCTTATCTTCCCACATACAAATCAACACATAAAAAGATAAGACGGAAAGAAGGATACTTTAAACTATATTAGATATAACCAAGATCTATATGGCTACATATAAAAAAGAATTTTCCTTTTGATTGAACACTAATTATATTAGAGCTTAGTCTACAGATGGCATTTTAGTTTTCAAAACGTCTAGCTTCGCAAATATGTTAGACACCAAACTTAAAGAAAAAGACGTGGTTCTGCTAAAATTCGCCCGCCTTGTTATCTTGTAGATGTGCTGCACATGCTTACATTTTTATTTTTGAGAGCTGCACATGCTTACAGTAATTTGAAGTTTCCTCGCACAGTTTTTCACTGATGCTAGAGGAGCAATTTTCATTGATATCTCATTTTTATCCTGGCCATTTTTTGATAACGTAAGGTGAAAAGGAGAGATATATATACCCAGAGAGGTACGAATCTCTTGGCTAAAAAAGTCCGGACTATTTAATACTACTTATATTTTGGTTACTTATGTGGGTCTTTTGTGAATGAAAATACGTGATGTACGATGGCAAGGTATACGAAGCAGCATGTAACATCCCAAATTTTAAACCCGATTTGGCACGTTAATTAATTTCTTAAAATGCATAATTTAAAAATGTTAATCATTCTTTATTGCATCATGGCATATTCATCATTTCATGCATCATCCTGGACATAACTTGTGCATTTAAAATCTCCAAAGTAAAAATATTGTTGGGAAAGTAAAATAAGATTTCCTAAAAGTATTAATATGTTAAAAAGGTTTTGGAGAATATAAGTTCTTTGGAAATCAGAAAATTCAAAACGGTTTTAATTCTCTCTCGGCCCGATTCGGCCCACTCCCTCTTTTCCCTCTCTTTTCCCCGCTCCTCTTTTCCCTCGGGATGGGCCGCAACCGTGCCGGCCCACTCCGCCCTCTTTTTCCTCTCCTTCCCCCACGCTCTCTTTTCTCTCGGTTGGGCCGCAGCCATGCGCCGGCCCATTCCGTCGCCTGGCCGTTCCCCTTGCTCGTGAGCGTGGTGCCACTGGCAAGTGGGCCCATCTCGTCAGCTCTTCCTCCTCCCCTGTTTCTTCTTCCCAGCGCCGCGCCGTGTCCGCAGTCACCGCCGCTGTACCTCTCTCTCCTCTCTCCCAGGGCCTCGTCAGCTCGTCTCCCCACGCATTGCGCGCCCCTACACTCTTCCGCCGGACCCCTCTCCGTCCCCTACCCTCTCTTGTCTTATCACCGGCCGAACCACCCTTCGCGTTCAATGCGTTCACCTTCACGGCACCGGCCGGAATCGGCGCCGGCGATTACCTAACCACACGTCGCGTCAAGGATTTCTCGGTGAGCTTCGCCTTTAAATGGGGAGCTGCTCCCCTTTGTTTCTCGCCTTGCGCGACGGCGATTTCTTCGCCCGAGCGGTGCGTTGTCGATTTTCATCACCTTGCCATTGTTCCTCTTCCCTCCACCTCGCCTCTTTCCTCCTAATCCATGCCCTCCTTGGGTGATCCGCAGGTTGTTCCAGTGGAGCCAGCGCCAGGATCAGATTGGAGCCGCGTGACCCGCGTGTTCCCGGAGCCGCGCCGCCGCCGCCACCGTGATTCCGCCGCTGGTCGCTTCTTCCGTCGGTGAGCTCACCGATCGTGTCTCCCCTCTCTCTGTTGCTTTACGCCAAAGGGATCGGGTTTGATCCGTCCTCCCCCGGCCATGGACGCCATGCGTCACCGCCGCCGTGCTTTCATTCAAGGCCGTCACCTCCGAGCATCACCGGCGCTACCGATAACCCCATTGCATTCACCTAGCCCGTCACTCCCTCTATGCGCACCCAATCGAGCCCTGGTGGTCGGAGCCGTCGCCGCCGTTGGCCGCGCCGTCGCCGGGTGACTCTCCCATGTTTCTACCCTTTTCCTTGCGGTGCCACCGACGGGTGGGACCCTCTGTCGATCAGCGTGGCGTCGCTCCTCACCCATTGTGGTGCAGCGCGCCCCCGATGGGTCAGGAGCCGAGCCGGCCCATAGCCGAGAGTTCCCCCTTTTCTTTTAATCCTTTTTCCAATTTCTATTTAATCATTGTTTTGAATAGCTTAAGTTATTATGAAAAAATAGCTAATGAGCCGGGGAAATTCTGTAAAAAATTAGTGAAAATAATTTGATAGTTTGTGGACTTAAGAAAATGTTATATATATGCATGCCATACATATAGAATCCATTTTTGGTTAAATAGATAAGCTCTAGGTGCATCATTTCATGCGCATTTGAGAAGTGTCATTTCATTTCTTTTAAAGCAAAAAGAAAACTCCTTAGCAGTCCCTGGAGTTTAGAAAATAATTGTTGCCATACCATCCATGCAGTTTGCACTTGTTAGAAGTATTCATGATTTAGTAATGGCATCATTCCATGTGTGCATTAACCATTTAGCATCATGTTTCCTTTAAATGAAAGTACATGAAACATGGAGTTACTGCATTTTCCTTAAAAACAGCATGACATAAAATATTTTGCTTATTGTGTGTTGTATTGCTTTGCATGCGTGTGCGCGTTTAGGAGGTCAAGTTCCCGAAGACCCGATCGACGACGTCCCCTTCGCTTTCCGGAACCGATCAAGGCAAGTCCCTTTGATCATATTGAGAAGCCATTTTGGTTATTTAGAAAATATTTATTAGACTTGAAAATATGCATGCTAGTTTAAAAGATAAATGCCGTATTTCCTAGACTTAGTTATCATGACCGAATAGAAAGGTATGAAATATGGTAGGATTAAACCTAAGGCTAAAATATAAATTGCTCTTATTTATATGCTCGATTGTGGTAGGATAAATGCTTAAAATCATTTATGCGGAATGATTCAATCATTTGTGTGAAATGAGAAGTATTGTTGAGAAAGGTTTGGGAAGGATGATTTAAAAATAGCGCATCAAGGGTGATGCTTGATAGGAAATGATTTTCTCTTACCCAAAATCTTTCCGACTAGGAGATATTTTGTCGGTTAGTGCAGAGGCACCATGTTTTGCTGGACTAAAATATCAAATCTCCCTAGTCTAAGGACCGCTCATCCTATGATCCTATGAACTGAGCCACTACAGTACGACCTCGAGCCCCGAAATGGGACGGGCCCGATCGTTGGTCCTCGTGGTCGACGGTCTTGTGGCGAAACATCGTCTGGGTGCGTAGCCTCTCGAGGGTAAGGCGTACCCGCTCTGCAGAGTTAAAAGCATCATGATAGCCGTGCTTTCGCGGTTATGAGCGTCTGAAGGGACCGATTATCTGATAGTTTCTTCATTTTAAAACCAATTTAGAAAAAGGGTTTTTAAAGAAAGGTTTTGAGATAAGTAAGGATTTGAGAAGGATTTCGTTTGAGCTAGTTGTCACCGGCGATATTCCGGATTGGGTGACGGCCTACCGGAAAGTGTCGCGCGGAATGGACGTAGCCGTTTTGAGAAAAGAAAAGAAGAAATAATTTTGTTCTTGTTATGGCACTGAGGCCAAGTGGCGAGAACCGTTTGAGAAGAGCCCAAAGAAAATGTTGAGATTTAAAGTTTCGAAATTGCTTTGTCAAAACTAGGTTAAATAAATGCATTTCCGCAAATAACCTAAGCTCTCCCTGTACTGAACCGCATTTGCATAACTCCGGACTTGCGAGTACAAATTGTACTCACCCTCCTTTTCTCCTCTCCTTTTCAAAACTTCAACAATTTGGTCCATCCGAAGTATGACGCCTTTCGAGGAGGAGGACCGGACTACGTCGAGGCGTTCTCGACGAAGAGTATGAAGATTAGGATTCTGGCGTTCCTCTGAGACTTCGTGCTGTGGGATGAATAAAATTTTAGATGTTGTATTAGGCGTATATCGTTGTGTCTTTCGATTTGCGGCCTGCGAGCCGTTGTATGTGTTTATCTTTGGTATGTTTCGTTTGTAATAATAATATCGTTGGCAGACTGCTCCATTTTCAGTATATCGCAGATATCTAAATGGCGATCCTGGGGTAAGACGGGTTCTGAGTGGAATCGTCTTGTAAATCGGGTGCCGACACAACAAAGAGTACAAGGCTACATAAAAAAGAAGAAGATTTTTGACCGTTTTTCAAATCAAATCAAACCAAATTTCTGTAAAAGATTGCGCACCATCGGATGTCTCCGAAGAGACATGGATCGTTAAGTCGCGTGGGCATATAAGTTGGTGTTTCCGTGTCGGCTGGGCGATGTGGTACTAAAACATTGCCTTTGTTGCTGCTTGCTCCGCGTAGCGCCAACCAGGCGGCCCGCGGCAAAGCCGGCACTAAACGGCCCAACCTGGCTTGCACTCCGACTCCTTCCTTCCGCCGCGCCGGCGCGAATCTCGCACCTCGCAGTCGAAACCCTAGCGAGAGCACCAGGTCGCTCGAGTCGGATTGGAGTAAGAAACCACTCACTACCAACCCCTCCAAGTGTACTTGCTGTTGATTTCGCATCCCCCTAAGAAAAATTCCTCTCTTGGTTAGGGTTCATCTGCGGGCACTGATGAGCGGTTTGTTCGAGAACCCCCCAACCCAATCCTTCTAAAAAATTTCGTGCTTTACACCGCGATGCCGTTCTTTGGACTGAGAAATTTTACAAATTGTGGCATAAATTCCAGTTTGCATAGGTTGCAGGAGGACAGAGGCGTTTGGCGAATGGTAAAATAGCTAGAATTTGCAGAATTTATCTTTCTGACTGACGATTCTGTAGCAGCTGTTAGAATTTTGTTTGGTATTCAGTTGAAATTACATAATTCTACCAAGTTCTGTAGCTATCCATCCTGCAAGATTTTGCCTTGTATTGACGGGTATTGCTCAGATTTTTAGCCCCTGATTATGCAATTTAAGTGACAATAATCATTGAATTTTGCTTATACTGTATTTTAATTTTGAAGATGAACTAAAATAACTTGTTGACTCTTACTGAATCAGGTTGCTTGCCCTTGTTATTGCATAATCGTTATTGAGAACAGTGGCATGAGTACGGTTAGTACTGCACGCTCGAGGAAGCGGGCGCGAGATAATTCCAGGGATAAAACTGTTATAAATATGGATGCACACTCTCCCAGTGCTGGGAGAGTGTGCCAGGGTGAGGCTCTGACCCTTAGGGGTACAAAGGCCTCACCCATTGATGTTGAAGCTCTTGAAAGTGAAGTATGTTTGCCATCTGTTGTCAATTAAAGAATGCACTGGTGCATCACATCATTTTTTACATTGACCTGTTGTTTCTTTTAAACAGAGGAACATGAGGACTAGGAAGCACCCTGTGGTTTTAGTGGATCTGGAGTCAGATAAAAGTCAGGAAGGTAATCGTTGCTTCCCTCGCAAAAAAAATTCATTGCCTATAGTGAAGTCAAGATAGCATAGCTTGTATGCTATCTTTGCACAGTACCAGTTCAAATAATGGGTATGCAGCCATGCAATTTCTAAATGAAAAAAAGCAACAGGTCGCTGCAGAATCTATTTAAGATCCATGGTTCTTTATTATATATATGGAACTGAAACTTGTGGTTTATATTCATTGTCTATTGCAATTTGTAAATACTATATCCTAAGCTGTCACAGTTTCACCTAAGCTGTCAGCATGACTAAAATGTTTGAATTTGTGTCTGATTGCTTGTTTTCCCTGTGATCCAAGGTTGTGATGATGTTGGATATACATTGGCCCATTGCAATGGGAGCATACGTCAGAGTGTTCCACATGTTATATGCCTTTCTCCAGACGGGGAAGGAGGAGCTAGTTTTCAGGTTTTTATTTTCTTTGGGGTCATCCTTGATTCTCTCTCTGTGATGTACATGGAACTTTAGGTTACTATGCCATTCCCATCTTTTTGCAGGCAAGTAACATCTCACAAGTTAGCGAAGTGCATACCAAGGTTGCTCCAAAAGAACCAATTTTTACTTGCTCAGTGTGTCCGAACAAGTTGGATAAGCCGTCCACGACTACTTGCGGTCATATCTTTTGTGAGGAGTGCATAAAAGCATCCATCAAGGCACAAAAGAAATGTCCTACATGTAGGAAGCGCCTAGGGGCGAGGAGCTACCATCGTGTTTACCTCCCTACAACTGCTGAAGAAGACTTCTAGCCTGTACTTCAGTTCTTCATTTCAACAGATTCATTTGCCATGGCAGAGGAACTTCAACAGCAGTCAAGAATGGAACCGCAGTGGCCTGGTGGCTGGTAATAGTGTTGTAATACTGTGTAAGTGTAACATGCGACTTTGTGTGTATATACATGGATGTTTTACTGTAACTAATGATTTCATCATATCAATGGCAACCCTGTAGAGTAAGTGCGTAGCCAGTAGCTTACTCCCAACTGTGACTAATGGGACTCGGATTCCAATTCTGCTTCAAGTGAAGGAAGATGCGATGCATTTCTACAGGTTCATATGATTCATTCCCTTTTTTTCATGTTGGATTTCATTGGGCATTTTTTGCCTGGATCAGAAAAGTGCTCGATAAATTCTGAAAAAAGACAACTTGTTGAAGCTAAGATTTGTCGAAGCCTTGCTGCCCGGCCGAGGAACACGCGAAAAAATTTAAGGAAAAAAAGTGAAGCAACTGATCTGCAAAAGTTTAGAAAACGGCGGTGAACCCAACTAGACGCTATGGTACGGCGCTGAAGAAAATTGTACTGTTAATAAATGGGGGCAGCCTGGTTACGAATAACTAGGCAAATCTTTGTGCTCTTTAGTTTAGTGTACGAATCCAATTAAGTTCAATCCCACAGGCCGGCAGCGACAAACATCCGTGAGCTTGTACTTTGTCCCTCTAGAAAAGCGTGTCAGTTTTGACTATTTTCTGAGCAAATTTTGCCCGACGCATGCAGTGGTTGATCAACCGCGTATCTGCATAATTTGTTGCTTGCGATGTGGCCATATATTCCTGCCATCGAATCCCTCTCTGCGAAGCCTGAAACAGTGGAGTGCGCATCAGGAAATAAAAAATAAAAAAATGCTTTTTATGAAAAAAATCTGCACTACAAGAGTGTTATGAGTTCACGGTTCTTACATGATTTCCCTAAAAAATGGTTATTACATGAAAATAATAAAAAAGTAAATTGCATGGCAGGTTTCTAAACTTATTCCGCTATTTCATATACTAGGTCCATAACTTATGAAAACAAATACTTGGTCCCTGAACTTGTGTGTTGTTTCACTTTGTCCAAAAATAGTTTGGGCTGAGTAGTTTGTGGGTCCTCCACGGTGACCGGTGGTGAGATCGCTGGCAGGGAGGTGGCATGGAGGCGCTGGTCATGAGATTTGGGTTCTGTTCACTGAAACGTTTAAGTTTGCTTGTTACAACATTCGGTTCAGCCCATTAGCTTAGTTGTCCCGCTCACTGTAATATTTTGTATAATTTAATGCAACATCGTTTAATTCGGTACAATATTTTGGTTCAAAAGTATTGCAACATTCTAATCCAAGTACTACAATATTTTTGCACTAACAGCGACGACATCCACTTTTTAGCTTTTTAATCGTACGGTTCATCTGTAGTCGATCCCATATTGTTTTGTTTTCTCGTCAAGTTTTCCGTTTATCTTCTCTCTCTAGCAAAGTATGGGCGTACTCAACTAGCTAGTTGCAAAAATATAATAGCAACAACAGCAATGGAATACCACATTAATTACTCCATGTATTAGTCGATCTGAACAATTTTTCACATACATGATACACAAAATTTCGAGGTAGATCGAGACGCGTAGAGTCCTGTACTCCTGTCGAAACATACAATATTGCATCAGATCAGTAGCTGTATGCTGTAGCTAGGTAGATGCAGCTTAATGAACTGCAGAACGCTCTCCACAGCGCATGCACGGGAACGTCCATGTGAAGCTCTTAACTGCTAAAGATCGGTCTCATCGTGTACGCACGTTCCCGTGATGAGAAGCGATCGATCGGCTGCCATTCGCCAACGGCAACGCTGTGCATATCAACATGCAATCATGCATGATGGGATATATAAGCCTGGACGCTCAGCTGGTTCATGTACTGTATTCATCATTTTAGTATGTTGTGTGTGTGTGTGTGCATGTTGCACATATGTGTACCAGGTATGCATGTTGCACATATGTGTACCAGGGAACACTGCATTCACGGTAATGAAAAGTTGCGATATCTAATCAGAAATATCATCGCAAATTAGTGTGAGAAATAACCTTAATTAATATCATTACAAAATTATATTTGTATGTCATTATAAATTCTTTTCCAATTTTTTTTTTTGAAAAAAGTACCCCGCGCTCCTTGAACATCTACTTCACTGGTGAAGCTACGCATAGATCTATGTAGGGGCGGACCAAGCACCGGGTCAGGTGGGGCTCTAGCCACCTATAATTTTTAGTGTAAACTACAAGGGAAAAAGGGCTAAATTTCAGACTTGTGTATTAAACTAAACTTCAGCCCCTCCTATCATTTTTTGCTGCGTCCGCCCTTGGATCTATGTTTCACATGGTTTCAATTAGAACACGTGAATAGGAAAAAGAAAGATTGGGATGCCCATGACAAGTTGAATCCCAACCGAAAAAACTAAAGCAAACTTATGAAAACTATTCAAAAAGATGTATTCGATTGTTTCGGTAGGAAAAATACTGATTTTTTTGGAAACCTTAATTGATTAAATAGAATGCGCAGAGGAAGAAAGAAGTTCAAATTATAATTAAATCCTCAAAAAAAAATACAAGCACGAGATTAGCACCATGTTAAAGTTATTTTAAAAACTTTGGGGGTGGGGGGGGGGGACTTTGTATTCCATGGGCGCGGAGGTCTCATTGATGCTAATGTGGTCGATATCTCGACAACACGGTGGCAAGGGACTCGAGAGGTGGAAGGCAGCAGCGGCTACATGTCAACCCCGTAGTAGGCCTGACACTCGTCGAAGTAGTCCTCGCCACCATCGAACGAGCTCGTCGCTAGGAGGCCAATTGTTCTGGCAGTGGTGGCGTTACCGTTTGGCGGAGGAGAGGAGTGGGAGCAGGGGATAGAAAGGGGGGAGGATGACTCATGTAGTCGTGTGAGAGAGAGGGGCAAGTGGGAGGAGAAAGGAAAAGAAGAAAAATAGCAGTACCCGCATAATATATAAATTTTACTCCCTCGGGTCATAAAAATAAGTCGCCGTTGACTTTTCGACACACCTCTGACCATTCGTTTTATTCCAAAAACTATGTAAGTTATGTCAGGGATAAAATCACGGCTCATTGCCATGGCCCACTCCCTGACGGCCCAATCGAACAGCCTACTAGGGCCTAGCTTCCTAGAAGGTTCTATCAGGCCCATATCGTCTGCCGAAACAGCTTCTTGGTCGACGCGATGAACGACCTAGGATTCGTGTTGAGTCCGACTCGAGCGAGTTACGCGCAGCTACGTGAAGACCCGGACGTGGTTTTCCGGATTGGAGTAGGAGCCGTGATCCCTAAGAATTGGAGTATGCCTTATCTACCTCGAGATGTATTTGGCACGTCGAGTTTGTTACGATCTCGTAGTTAGCCTGGCCCGATTATCTCTTGATAGATCGGTTTGCTCAACACTATATAAACAAGGCCCCTACGGCGTGTAGAGGGGACCTGGCCAAGAGTCTTCGCATTGTCGCGTATTAGTTTCTTCCTGTACACACATAATCTCGCCGAGACTTGTTCGTCTCGTCGAGCCACCTCTTGTAATCATCTCTGATATATAAGAAAGGCTGGACGTAGGGGTATTATCTCTCCCTGAGAGGCCTGAACCAGGATAAAAACCCTTGTCTCCTGTTAAATCGTTGATTCTTTGTTAGATTACATTGGCATGTCTCCTATCTCCCTTTATTAAGAACCTTAGTTGACTTGGGTCAATATCCCAACCGTCGACAGTTGGCGCCGTCCGTGGAAACCTAGTAGATCGAGCATGTCGAACTCTATCTGCGACCATGGATCTCTTCCTGAGGATTACGACTCAGAAGGACGGGATGTCTCATCCCCTGTCAGATCGGATCGATCTGTTCGATCTCGATCGCTTTCCATGTCTGGGACAGAAATCTCTGGATACGTTCCGGAGACTGTCTTAGATCAAGCTCCCGTCATCGACGATGATTACGGAACCGATGATCTTTACGATGGTTTGGAACTTTCGGACTCCAAGGCTATGTCGGTCGATTCCTCCTGTGGCGACACAGTGATGACACCGTCTAGCGCACCTACGCATGGCCACCGCAGCATCAACATGGCCGGTGCAGGAACCTCTGAGGAACCTGCACGGGTCGCGGCGGCGGAAGAGATCGAGCGGATCAATTCTGCTGGGCGTCAAGACGGATCTACACAAGCTGCTCGCGAGCAATATGTTGTCCGCCGCAGTCTGGATGAGTCCATCAACCAAACTCTGGCGCAGATTCGCCATCAGCGCAAGCGTCAGCGACGCGACCCGCCCCGCGTACCTACGCCAGATCCCCCGGCAAAAGCTTCGCTTGTCCGGGAAGAATCCCGGCGGAACCGGAATCCGGTCGGACAAGACGCGGATGCCTCAGGGATCCTAGGACCCCTTGAGCAGAGCCGGGAACGGCTTCAGACCCTGGCAATGGTGATCAGATCCACCAACCAGGACAACCTCGCTCTTATGGGCGACACTGTTGCTTCTCACCTTGAGCGACTGGCCGAAGGCCTTAAGTCCATAGGTGAAGGTAACACCTCATCCGGGCAGCGTGATCAGCCTGTCCGGGTGGATTCGACCAGCGAGCGTTCCGATCGATCGCGTGACCCTCGTCATCGTCGAAGGACCACTGTCCACGAACAAGCTGCCCGTGGTCGCCGTCGCTCGCCAAGTCCCCGTAGTCATCACGACCACAGGGGCAAGCGTGCGCGCGACGATCGCGGACGATCCACTCGCGAGGAGCACGTTGTAGCGACCACGAGGAAGGAGCGAGGAGGGCTATCACGGAGGGAGTTCCTCCAGGCAGAGTCTTCCCGCTCAACTAGAGTCCCTCCGCGCAACAGGACCAACGTCTTCTCAAGACTGGATTCTGCGGGAGAAGGTGGTCGGTCGTATGCCTTGGGCTGTAAGGCTTTCTCTGGTGAGCTTCGCGCTGTCAGGTGGCCCTCCAAGTTCAAGCCCGGTCACATGGAGAGGTACAATGGGACTCAAAACCCAGAGGAATTCCTTTCCATCTACGCCACTACCATCATGGCAGCCGGAGGTGATGAGCTAGTAATGGCGAATTACCTTCCGACTGTCCTTGAAGGTGCTGCTCGAACGTGGCTGTTCAATCAGCAAGAAGGTTCCATTCGCTCCTGGAACCAGCTTTGTGATGCTCTGATTGCTAATTTCCAGAGCTGTTACGTGCGCCTGGGTAAGGAGGATGATCTGCACCAGATGATCCAGATGAACGGGGAGACCCTCCGCAACTTCGTGAAGCGTTTCATCAAGATCCGCAACACGATCCCGAACATCTCGGATGAATCTGTTGTCCGCGCCTTTAAAAACGGAGTCCGCGACGAGCGGCTTACCCAGGATCTCGAGATCAATGAGACCTGGACCGTCAATGACCTGTTCAAGACGGCTGATCGCTATGCTAACGCGGCAGAGCGCGTTCAGTATAAGAAGGCGTTCGACAAGGGCGAGCTGCCCGCCCAGCCCGGTGTAGATAAAAAGAAGAAGAGCAGCAACAATCCTGGTGACAAGAAGTCCCAGAAGAAAAAGAATAAGGGAGATGCGAACAACACCGTCGCCAGTATAGATCGCACACCTCCTCCCAAAGACGGGCAGAAGAAGCCCAACAATAACTATAAGGGCAAGAAGCCCGCCCAGCGAGGCAACCAAGGCAAGAAAGGTCCCAGTGACCGATATTGCAAGTTCCACCAGAACTACGGGCATGACATACGCCATTGCAGAACCTGGGCTGCAAAGCTTGAGGATTTCTACAACGGCAAGGGTCCAATGCCCACCCTGCCCGAAAAAGGTGATGCCGGCAAGGCCAAGCGCCAAACCGACGATGGTGATCGGGACGACGACGATGATTATCAGGAGCCCGTGAACCATATCGCCGTCATCTTTGGCGGCTCCTCGGCTTATCCCTCTCGGCGCAGCCTCAAGAAAGTTGCTCGGAAGGTCCACAACGTTGAGAAAGGCAAGCCTCAGCCGAGACAATGAAGTGGACCGAGGTTCCCATCTCCTTCTCTAAGGAGGATTGCCCCACTGGGATGACCAAGCCTCAGCGGGTGGTCGCTCCGACCATCAGCAACGCCAGAGTTGGCCGTGTCTTGACCGACGGCGGGAGTGCGCTGGACTTGCTTTCTGCAAAGGTCTTGGACGAGATGCAGATTTCTCGCTCCAAGCTGAAGGAAGTCGCGATGCCCTTCTACGGGAATGTTCCGGGAGAAGCTGTTAAGCCGTTGGGGCAGATCATTCTGCCCGTCACCTTCGGCACTCCAAGCAACTTCCGGACAGAGTTGATCACGTTTGATGTGGTCGACTTCCCATCTGCGTACAACGCTATCTTGGGCCGGCCATCTCTTGGCAAGTTCATGGCCGTGTCCCACCATGCATACCATTGCGTGAAGATACCAGGCCCTAACGGTGTGATTACGGTCAAGGGCAATTACAAAGCTGCTCTGGATTGCGACGAGCAGTCCCTTGCCCTGGTCGACCAGCTTCCACCGCGTGGTCCTGAAGTTCCGCAGACCAAGTCTGCACGCCCTAAAATCTCTGTCCAGCCAGGGGGGAGACTAAGGAAGTTCCACTGTCCATTGATGACTCTTCCAAGACAGTGCATTTAGGGGCCAATCTGGCCCCCAAATAGGAAAGCGAGCTCATTGCCTTCCTCCGAGCTAATGCGAGGCGTGTTTGCACAGGAGCCGTCGATATGCGGGGTTCAAGGAGGTTATCGAACACAAGTGGCGGTCCGTGGGACAAAGCACGTTTCGCCAAAAACTTTGGCGCTGGTTCAAGCGGGGATCATCAAGGATCGCTCGGCAAGCCGCTCATCGCTTTGGTTTCATCCGCGAGGTTGATCACACCGAGTGGTCGCCAACCTGTCATTGTAAAGAAGAAAGGCGGAAAGTGGAGGATGTGTGTCGATCACACGGATCTGAACGTTGCTTGTCCTAAGGACAATTTTCCATTGCCTCGCATAGTCCAAATTGGTCGACGCGATTGCGGATGCCTGACTCTTGAGTTTTTGGATGCTTACTCGGTTATCACCAAATAAGCATCTCTCCCGAGGATGAAGAAAGCGCCTTCATCACACCTTCGGCACTACGCTCGCTATCGACCATGTCTTTACGTTTGCGCAATGCTGGTGCCACGTTCCAGCGCTTGATGGAGAAGACTTTCCCAGAACAGCGCGGAAGAAACCTGAAGGTCTATGTCGACGACATAGTTGTAAAGAGCAAGTATGCTCCAGATCATGTAAAAGACCTGGCCGAGACTTTTCGTAATCTCACCAGGCATCGAATAAAGTTAAATTCAGAGAAGTGTACCTTTGGTGTTCGATCTGAAATGTTGCTCGGGTACGTAATTGGTTCGCAAGGAATTTCTGCTAACCCTGTAAAAATCGAGGCCATCGAAAACATGCAGGCTCCGACTACCGTCAAGGAAGTTCAGAGCCTCACTGGGCAGATGGCTACTCTAAGCAGGTTTATTTCCCGTCAAGGCGAACGCGGTCTACCCTTCTTTAAGGCCTTGCGCAAGCACAATGGCTTCGAGTGGACAGAGGTGGCTGATCGATCTTTCCAAGATCTTAAGCAATACCTGTCCAACCCATCTGTCTTGACTACCCCGCGACATGACGAACATCTTTTGTTGTATCTTGGCTGCACGCCACAAGCGGTGAGCGCGGTCTTGACGGTAGAAAGGGACGGCATCCAGCGGCCAATATATTATGTGAGCGAGGTACTTCATGGATCAAAGGAGCGTTGCCTTGAGGTCCAGAAGCTGCTCTACGCCTTGCTCATGTCCTCCAGGAAGTTTCGACATTATTTCCAGGCGCATCAAATACTGGTCCCGACCAAGTTCCTTTTGGGAGAAATCCTAAGGAACAAGGAAACTGGCAGACGTATAGCTAAGTGGGCAATGGAACTGGCAGAGTTCGATATTCTGTTCACTGTCCGAACTGCTATTAAATCTCAGGTCCTGGCCGACTTTGTCGCTGAATAGACCTGCCTGCCAAAATCCCAGGAAGCTCCTGAGCAACCTGAAGTACCCTCCTGGACCATGTTCTTTGATGGCTCGCGCACTGGAAACTCGGGGGCTGGTTTTGTTCTCATCTCCCCTCAAGGAAAGCAACTCCAGTATTCTATTCAGATACACTTTGCGGTTGACGGCGTGTTCACCGCTCAACCACTGCGGATCACACCCCTGGTCAGATTTCTATCCTGCTAGCCTATCACCCTTTCGATTCGATTGAGCTCGAGACGCAGCAAGGAGCAACACACGGGATTACCTGTGTTGGACCCTCTGCGGGTAATAGTCCTACTCTGCTTGAGCCTTAGCTCTCTTGTTGTTGTGGTTGAATGGAATGTGTTTCTGAGAATGTTTCGAATGCACGTATGCTAGTGCAACGTACCCTCTCTCTCTCTCTCCTCTCCTTTTATACAAGCTTTGAACTGGCGGAGAGAGCCGAGGGGTAGGCGTCTGAGACTTTTAGTACTGCTCGATGAGACACGACAGAGAGACGAAAACACGCCATTGCCACGCCGAGCGGCGCGCCCACGCAGCCAAGTGGCCACCCACCCGCACAGTCACACCGGTGAGGCTGCGGGTGGGGCCCACCGCCTCCTCCCGACGCTGGCGGCCATCTCAAGCAAACCTTCTCTCACGGTCAATTCTTCGCCCAAAGGATGCCCGCCGAGACTGCGAGGGTCATCAGTGCGGTAATCATTTCTTCATTTCGGATGTCGTGACAATGCGCCTCTTCGCAGCAGGAGAGAGCCTTCGCCAGTAAGACTCCTTCGCAACGCCTCGCCACGGGGCCCCGCAGCGATGAGGGGCCCTATCGCGCGCCGAGGGGCTCGCCAGCGCGCCCTTTGGTGCGTGGTGCCCTCGCCCGGCTGTTGATAGGCTCGCCGACGCCGGGACTCGTCGCCCGCCGACGTGTGGGGCCCTCGCCTAGTCTTCTAGGGCTCGCATGCCTTTGGGGGCCTTGTCGCCCACCCGCGCGTGGGCCCGCTTGATACGTCGTGGGACTTCGCCCACGCTGAGTCTCGATCGCCCACCCGACACATGGGGCCCTCGCCTAGTCTTCTAAGGGCTCGCCACGCCGGGTCTTGTCGCTCACCGACGCGTGGGGCCGCTTGATACGCGTGGGGCTCGCCCACACGCTGGGTCTCGATTGCCCACCGGCGTGTGGGGCCTCGCCTAGTCTTCTAAGGGCTCACCCACGCTACGGGGCCTTGTCGCCCGCCTGACGCGTGGGGCCCGCTTGATACGTGGGGCTCGCTCACACGCTAGGGTCTGATCGCCCACCGACGTGTGGGGCCCTCGCCCGGCATACGAGGGGTTTCGCCACGCATTTGGGACCTTGTCGCCCGCCTAACGCGTGGGGCCCGCTTGATCTTTACAGGACTCTTTGCACCGGTATTTATTACACCGACAGAGGCCGGGTCCGCCATGATACGCGAACCGTCGTGACGAGACTTTTTCCGTTTCTCTTGCAATGGAGACGAATCGTGGGGCCCGCCTCTCTCGCAGCAGCGTGACGCTCGATTCTCCATCTCGCGCACGATCTTTCTTGGGTAATCGCGCCGCCATGTAAATCAAACGCGGGGTAATGATGGCGTAGCGAGGCGGAATCAAACCGTCGCCGCCTCGCGCTTTTGCTTATAATACTTCTCTTGGCGCCGCGACCAATCCTTCCGCACGCTAAGTCCTCAAACTGCCTTTCACCTTCTTCTCCGCTGCCATAGAGCCCTCTTCGCCGCCGCCACTTTCTTTTTTCGTCAACTCTTCCACCGTTTTCCATGGCGCCCAAACGCAGCAAGGGTCACCGGGGAGACACGCCATCATCTGGGCCAGCTTTTTTGCTCTCGCCACCGATGAAGACATGGTGACGCGGCTTCAAGTGTTCGTGCCGCCATCCTCCGCCCGGTTCCGCTGCGGCACCATTGCACCACGCCCTCTCGACGGAGAGATCGTGACCTTCACCTGGGCGGTGCTGGCGGGGCTCGTCCAGCCATACTCCGAGTTCTTCTTGGGGGTGCTCGCCTTCTACGAGATCCAGTAGCGATCTTCCCCAATTCTATCGTGGCTCGACCATCTTCGCCCACCTCTGCGAGATGTTCGTGGGGACGATGCGAACCTCCCGCTCTGGCGCCGACTCTTTCACGCCGCATGCGGTTGCCGCCGAAAGGGCCATTGAAGTCGCTATTTCACGCCGCGACGCCGCCGCTTTCATCCGGCCGCGGTCAAGTCCAACTGGAAGGATCGGCAGCGCCATCTTGTCAGACGTGAAGACTCAGTGGCTGCGGCGATCTTGTTCTCCCGAGGTCGCGGAACCCCTCGCCGGTGGGATCTATGCCCGACGACTTCGTGAGCTGGAAGTGATCTTTGGGCGCATCGCTGAAGCTCGCCATAGCGGGCTCACGGAACCCACGTTGCGGCAGATTTTTCTTGGCGCGCTTATGCCCGCTCCGAATGAGGACACGTCCGCTGGTTGTACTATGGCGGCATTTACAGTGGTCCGCGTCGCCCCTGGAGGTGAGTGCTCTTTCACTCTCTTTTTTGGTTCCCTTGTCTTTTTGGTACGCCTCTTGCTTGGCCCTTGACTCTTTGCCAACTCGCGATTTTCTTTCTTGTTCATCCGGCCCGCGAGGAACGTGCGAACGGCGTGCTCGGCAAGTGGTAGTGGGACTTGTCCGCTCCGTCCGGCGACGCCGCGCGCCTGCGAGCATCCGCCCCTCAGGCGGGATCACGGAGCGCAACAAGACTTGCGCTGCGCGCGCCCCATGGAGGTCTCCGGTCCCGCGGTCCAAGTGGCTCGGGGACCACTACAGATCCGCGATCCGCCTCCGGCAACCGCCACGATTCCTGGCCGCCGCCGCTCTCGCCGTGGCGGCCGACTCGATCAAGGCTCTCGAAGCGCCGCCTCATCCTTGCCGATGACGACGACATCGAGGAGGAGGGCGAGCAAAGAGAGCTCGCCCGACCAGCCCCGAAGCTCGCGTCTCCTCCGACCCCGCCCGGGGGGCCTTCTTGCCGACGCCGCCGCTCCGCCACCGGGCGAAGTGCGGCGACTCCGAAGCGGCGCCGCTGCGCCGGTTTCTTCCTTTCGCTCTTCGCCGGCGCTTCTGCGCGGCAAGATTTTGCCGACGCTACGCCGGCTCCGCCGCACACGCCATCCTCCGCCCAGGCCTTGGCGCCACCTGCATGGCGAACGCTGCTGACGGCGCTGACATGATCGCCGGCAGCGCCTCAAGAATTAAGCGTTTGAGGCTGCCCGCAGCCTTTGCTTTTCGAGGCGCCGCTTCAGTTGGCTTCCTGCGACTTACGTACACGCCGGCGTTAGGGTTAGCATGCTACGCGTTTTGCATACCGAACCCCGCCTCTGTTCATCTTCGTTGGATAGAGCGGACGCTGGCGCCGAGCTCCATCTCGCACAATCCGCCAGCCCAGCTACCGCCCGTGGCTCTTCGACGGAGACGAGGCCTCCCCGCGGAGATCGCGTCGGAGACGGGCTGGGGAATCTCCCGCCGTTGCCGCTGGGCGTGAGCGCCGCCATCACGACATCGGACGCTCTCTTGGCGCGCTCATACGCCACACTGGCGGCGCGCGAAAGTGCTCGCCTCGGCGGAGCAAGCCGCCGGCGAAGCCGCGGCGGCGCTGAGGAGGCGAAGCGCCCGAGGGAGGCGGCGATTCACGAGGCCGCGGCGCAAGCCGCCGCCGCCTCGGCCGCTAAGGACGCCGAGGACCTCGCGCGAGCATCGAAGCGCCTCCGGTGTTCGCCGACATCCGCGCGCCGCCTACCACATTTCCGGATGTCTTGTATCCACTGGCGCTACATACTCCCATTGGAGAACGGCGGCAAGAAGATATCTTTGGCGCGTGCGGGCGAAGCCGCCGACGCTTTGCGTGAGCCGCCGGGCGTGATCTTGGCGCTGGTCGATCGAAGACGGTCGCCCAGCGCTCGGCGGCGCGGTTCATCTCTGGCAATCGCGCCTAACGCCGAGCGCCGTGTTCGACCTAGGCGCCGCCACCAAGGAGCCTTCGCGCCAGCTGGACCGGATCGAAGAGTCCCGGGTCGAGCTCGCCGCTAGCCGTGTCTCGATGATGGGCGGCGCTGCTCCAGCAGAGGGCGGCGGAGATGATGACGAGGAGTAGATGAACTCCCACATCTTGTTTTTGTCCTGTACATACCCTGTTAATGCAGACTTTTTGCCCTTTTGCCATGAGTCTCGATCAAACTTCGCGCAAACTCTAACTTGCGAAAAGAAATGGGGCACCTGAACGCTAAAAGCTTTAGACAGAACGTTCTATTGAAAGTGAGCGCTTTTTCCTTAGGCATCAGGTTACTTCAACCCTTACGGCTTCTCGGCAAACCGACCTTAAACGTTGCGTGGCGAGAGCTTAGCTTCCGGAAGTGGTCTAGTCGCTGGTGCGTCGTTGCGCATTGCTAGACCGAAGCGGCACACACAGCTAGAACCCGCTTCGTCGCCTCACCTCGCCCGGCCGCAAGTTTAAGCGTTGCTCGCCCTTGCAACTAAGGGCCTTTCCTTAAGTACTTTCGCTACCGACTTTCGATAGAATGCCTTCTAATGATTTTTTTGCGGCTAAACAATCGATCGCTAAAAGCTCTAGACAGAACGTTCTGCTGTAAGTGAGCGCTTTTTCCTTAGGCATCAGGTTACTTCAACCCTTACGGCCTCTCGGCAAACCGTCCTTAAACGTTGTGTGGCGAGAGCTTAGCTTCCGGAAATGGTCTAGACGCCGGTGCCGCCGTTGGCGCATTGCCCAGACCGAGCCGACACACCAGGCTAGAACCCGCCTTCCGTCCGCATCGCCTCGCCCAGCCGCAAGTTCAAGCGTTCGCTCTTGCAACTAAGGGGCCTTCAGCCTTAAGTACTTTTTCGCTACCAGCTTTCAACAGAATGTTTTCTAACAGACTTAAGGCGAAAAAGAACAGATGCCCGCAGAGAGACAGAACTTATCTTTTTATTGAAGATGGCTTTGTACAATGCACCGGCCCGAGGCGGAAGGAAGGAGGAAGACCTCGCCATTCGTCTCCAAAGGAAGGCCAAAAAGCTCCGGAACGACTACCTACGGGTAGAACTTCCTCACCGCCGGCGTTCAAGTGTTCGCCAATTCGCGACCATCCTCGGCGAGCCTGACCGAGCTGGGCGGAGATCGAGACCACCTTGAAGGGCCCTCCCACGGGAGAGCAGTTTATTGCGCCCACTGCGCTTGATTTTTGCGCAGGCGAGGTCGCCATTGCCGATGTCCTCTCACACACCCGTCTTGCTTGATAACGGCGCGAAGGCTCGCTGATACTGGCGGCCCGGATCGCCGCCATCTCGATTTCCTCCAGAGATTTACTTCATCCCGACGCGGTCGTGGTCTCTGTCTTCACTGAACGCCGCCACCCTTGGGGACCCAAAGGCGAGCTCTGATGGGAGCACCGCTTCTGAGCCATACACCAGGAAGAAAGGGGTCTCGCCGGTGGCTCTGTTGGGAGTTGTCCGCAGCGCCCACAATACGGTGGGGACTTCTTCCGCCCAGCGCTTGCCGCGCTTCTCCAGACGGTCGAAAGCCCTTGTCTTGAGTCCTCTGAGTACTTCCGCATTTGCCCGCTCCACTTGCCCATTGCTCTTCGGATGTGCAACGGAGGCAAAGCACAGCTTGGTACCCAGCTCTTCGCACCAGTCTTGGAAATCGGCGCTCTTGAACTGCGCGCCGTTGTCGGTGATGATCCTGTTGGCGACGCCGAACCGGACGAAGATGCTCTTCATGAACTTTATGGCAGCAGCAGACGTGATCGCCGGGACGGGCGATGCCTCCACCCATTTGGTGAACTTGTCGACGGCGATTTAACAGATGTGTGTAACCTCCTGCCGCCCATGGAACGGGCTCAGATGTCCGGCCCCAAACCGCGAACGCCAGAGAGCGGAATGGTTTGCGGCGCTGGGCGGCTTCAGATCTGCTTAGCATGAAATTGGCACGCCGCATCTCTCTCACTCGAAGGCATCACTCGAGGGCAGAGGCCAATAGAAGCCGTGGCGAAAGCTTTCCCAACCAACGTCCGGCTTCTCGAATGGCTCCCGCACATGCCTCCATGGATCTTAGAGAGAATTGCACTCCCGCGCCCCGAGTGGCGACTTCAAGAACCCCATTTGCGCCTGGCGATCTGGTCCCCACCTACCGGCGTGGCGCTTGGCCTTTGCGCTATCTTCTCACCGAGCGTCATCGTCGAGATCACTACATCCGCGGTAGGCTAGGATCTGATCCATCCATCGACCTTCCGGACGGCGTGGCGACATTACATACATTGTCGCCGACGTACTCCGCTGGCTTGGCGTTTCGCCTCAACCGCCTCAAGCAGCTTCTTCCGCCTCCTCCTCCAACCGGGAGTCAGAGCGAGATCGGTGGCGTCTCCTCGTGTTCCGCCCTATTTGGGGCGGTGAAGCGATATGCATGGCCCTCGATAGGTTGGGCCCGCATTCTTTAAACCGAACGCCATCCTTGTGTAGCGATGAGACGCCCATGGAGTCACGTAAGGCGTCTTGTCTTCATCTTCTTCGGCCATGCTAACGGTGGTACGGAGTACGATCCGTAGCATTTACTGCCGCACTTCATTGTGGAATCGACGATGAGATCAATGCGGGGCGTGGTACGGATCCTTCGCACGACTTGTTGAGGTCGGTGAAGTCCACGCACATCCTCCACCGCCTTGGATTTCTTGACGAGGACGGGTTCGCGAGCCACAGGATGGGCGACGCCGCGAACGACCCGCCCTCAAGAGCTTGTCCACCTCTGGCGGATAACTTCTGGCGCCCACCGATCGCTTCCGGACCTTCAGATGACCTCCACAGGGACCCGGCCATGTCGGACGGTTGCCACACAAACACATCTGCGTTAGGATCGGAGGAAGGAGACGCGCGCCTTCCTATTTGTCTTGAGAGGCGCCACCCGAACGGTTCGCTGGTCCGACTCACTCGTGGAGACCGCCTTAACCTCCGCATGACGAACCGGGAGGCACGGTCTTCACGGAGGAGCTCCCAGTGAAGCCTCGGCCTTCTAGGCGCCGTCGCTTCGCCAAAGCGAGAGCGTCCTTATCGCAGCGGAGCGCCTCGGCGGTCCACTTTCAAGACGATGGGGCGGTGGCCGGGATCTTCACCACCATGTACGATAGTGGCAAACCGCCATGAACTTGGTCGGCGCCGGCCGACCCGGTATGGCGTTATGCGGAGGTCGAATCCGCCACCTCGAACTCGAGCATCTCGGTGCGGAAATTGTTTGAACCTCCGAACGTCCACCGAGGCCCGACGCGGACGGACTCGGCCCCGCGCGATGTCAAGAACGGGAGCGTCGGGCGAAGCCTGCTGCTTTGGATCTGGGCGCCTTGGCGACTTCGGGCGACAGGAGGTTAAGAGAACTCCTCCGTCGACCATCACCCGCCCTAACTTTACATTCCGGTTGTGGGCGCCACCACGATCGGAGATGTCTAGGGTCACGCAGATCTTGGTGGGTGATCGGCCCGACCGAACGCGATCGGCCGCTCCGACCACGCCAACGCTTTGTCGACCCTATGCCGCACGCGGCAAGACACCTCCTCATCGCACGCTTAAAGCTAGCGTGAGACGGATAGGTGGCCGATCCGCCGTGGATGACGGCAACCGGCGCCGCCCGCTTTGGAAGCTGTTGCCGCTTCCTTGCCCTTGCCGCCGCCAGACGCTTGTTGTCGTCAGTGACGCGTTTGTCCACCATCTTGTTGACGACGGCAATTCGCCAAGTCGTGGGAGTATTGCGGTGAATGGGATAGTAAGCCCCCGCTTCCACTCGCGGGGACGGCGGTCTCGCCCGTCGTCGCGGCGCGGGAAACGTCGTGATCACGGCGTCGCTTCGCCATCCTCGGGGACCGTTCTGCCGCCGCCGCCCGCCGCCTCCCGCTGACCTCCTCCTTTCTTCGCCGCCCGCGCGCGCACGCCCGCCGCCGCCGTCTTCATCGTCGTCGTCGCGCCGGCGGCTATGACCTGTCCGATCTCGGCCGCTTTACGCTTCTTCTTGTCCTTGCCGCTGTGGTTTCGAAGTCCGGCTCGCGCGCGCATGTTGTCCCCACCGTGCCGGGCGGAAGCGAGCCTCCACCGAGGGCGACTTCAGCGCCAGGTGAAGAGCTCTTCCGTCGCCTTGATCTTGCGGGTGGCCATCTTCTCCTTGACCCTAGGGTCTCGGCGCCTCTCAATGCCGTGACAACGGCGTCGATGGAGATGTCGGGGAATGGTGTTGCGGACTGGTCAAGCGCGGATGTAGTCACAGGACTCTCCTTCTTACGCTTCCACGTTGTGGAGGTCGCCTCGACTTCCGGCTGCTCGAACGTGTTCTCGAAATTGGTGATGAAGAGCCCGAGAGCTCTTTCCACGACCCCACGGACTCGGGGCGGGTTCATGAGCTAAGAGCGGGCTCCCGGTGAGGGCTGCAGGGAAGTAGTTTGCCGAACCTTCCCGACCCTCCAGACGGGCAGATCACCGTAGTGTAGATCTGCAAGAACTCGTCGGGGTTGGTGGAGCCGTCGACTTCTCGATGGGGTGGGCGAAACCTCTCCCGCCATCGGCGCGCGCAGCCTCCTTGAAAAGGCGCGCGGCCGACCTCGAGCCTCTGCTCCCGGATCGCCTCCGGCTCGTTGAGCCCGCCGCCCGGATGGCGCCAAGAGGCACCTCCTTCCTCGGCGGAGGCGGCGTCGCTGAACCCTCCCGTCCCCCAGGCGGCAAGATCGGCGCGATCGCGCGCGGTCGTGCCGCATGCGGAGTTTATCGCGCAGGTCTTCTCCTTGTCGCAGATGGCGGTCCATCAAGTGGGGCCGGAGATCCCGCCGCTGGCGCCGCTCGGCGAACCCCCGTGAGAGTCGCCTGCTTCGTTATCTCGCCCCTCCCTCCCGCGGGTGATTCGCGAGAGGAACGCGGGCAAGAAGGAACGGGAAAGCGGAAACGCCGGTTCCCGCGCCTCCCGAAACTTGCACCACCGCCGTGGCGGCATCGACGTAGCGGGCCAAACTAGCCAGCCACGGAGCCGCCGGGGAGTCCGGAGTCACCGGCACCGGTGGGTTGTCCAGCAGGGCCCTGGCCGCATGGAGGTTACGGCGGGAGTGCACTCCTCAAGGCCAGCGCCGCTTAGCTTGGCGGGACGGCTGCCGCTTCGCCGATCCATCGCCATCGCCGCAGCGCCGACGCCATGGCGCGGCTCTAGCGGTCGCCTCGATCCATCGCATCGCGATCCGCCATTCGATGAGGTTGAAGAGCAGAATCGATGCTAGCGCTCCCTACTGGCGCGCCATCGACGGCGTGTTCACCGCTCAACCATGCGGATCACACCTCGTCGATTTCTATCTCGCTAGCCTATCACCCGCCGATTCGATTGAGCTCGACGCAGACAAGGAGCAACACACGGGATTACCTGTGTTTGGACCCCCCTGCGGGTAATAGTCCTACTCTCGCCGAGCCTTAGCTCTCTTGTTGTTGTGGTTGAATGGAATGTGTTTCTGAGAATGTTTGAATGCACGATGCTAGTGCAACGTACCCTCTTCTCTCTCTCCTCTCCTTTTATACAAGCTTTGAACTGGCGGAGAGAGCCGAGGGGTAGGCGGTCTGAGACTTTTAGTACATCGATGAGACACGACAGAGAGATTTAAACACGCCACGCTTACGCTGAAGCGGCGCCGCTTCTCGCGTGCAGCAGTGGGCTACCCACCCACAGATCACACCGGTGAGGCTGCGGGTGGGGCCCACCGCTCCTCCCGACGCGGCGGCCATCTCAAGCAAACCTTCTCTCACGGCCAATTCTTCTGCGCCCACAGTGATACCGCCGCCGGACTGCAGGGTCAATGTAGCGGTAATCATTTCTTATTTCGCGTGATGTCGTGACAATGCTCGTCTTCGCAGCAGGGAGAGCCTTCGCCTGAAGACTCTTCCGCAACGCCTCGCCACGGGCCCCGCTGCGATGGGGGGGTCTTATGCGCCGAGGGCTCATGCGCGCGCCCACTGGTGCGTGGGGCTCGCCGGCAAGGCTGATGGGCTCGCCACACGCCGGGACTCGCCCGCACCGACGTGTGGGGGCCTCGCTTAGTCTTCTAGGCTCGCCAGCCACGCTGGGCCTTGTCGCCCCCCGACGCGCGTGGGCCCGCTGATACGCATGGGGCTCGCCCATCGCTGAGTCTCGATCGCCCACCGACTGTGGGGCCTCGCTTAGTCTTAAGGGCTCGCCCACGCCGGGCCTTGTCGCCCGCCGACGCGTGGGGCCCGCTTGATACGCCGTGGGGCTCGCCCACACTGTTGGGTCCGACGCCCACCGACGTGTAGGGCCTCGCCGGTGCTCGAGGGGCTCGCCCACGCCACCGGGCCTTGTCGCTCGCCTAACGCGTGGGGCCCGCTGATCTTTACAGACTCTTTGCACTCGGTATTTATTACACCGACAAGCGGTGATTAATAACGCCATGAGTACGAGGTTCTCCTCGCGGGACTAAGCGTGCAAGTCGCTCGGCCCAACGACTAGCCGTGAAGGAGATTCACGGTGGTCATCAATCGTGTCAACAAGGAGTATCGGTCGCGATGACTCAATGGCGCGACACCGGTTAAAGTGAGAAAGTTGAGGCGGCACTTTCGATTTTTCGAGGTGATCTTCGTGCCTGTGAAGGACAACTTCCGGCCGACCAAATTGTCTAAGTATGGATCCTCACGCCAACTCGCTTTCGGCAAGGGTGCTCGTCGAGCACCTTTACAAGCCCTCAATCACGTCTCCGGACGAGGTAACAGAGACAGGTGGTGCTGTCTCCGTCATCGAGCAGGCTGCGGATTGGACAACACCATTTGTCCGGTATCTCACAGATGAGACCTTGTCCGAAGACGAAGCCGAGCGTTTCCGGCTTATAAGGCGTGCTAGTCCATACAAGCTTGTGGACGGCATCCTTTACCGTCAAGGTGCGCTAGGAGTCCTCTCCAAGTGCATCTCTCAGCAGGAGGGTGTGTTCCTTCTTAGGAACATACACGAGGGTGCCTGTGGCAACCACGCCTCCTTCAGGACTCTGGTCGGCAAAGCGTTTCGCATGGGCTATTATTGGCCAACCGCGTTACAAGATGCCCGAGACGTCGTGACTAAGTGCAAGGCTTGCCAATTTCACGTCCGGAAGGCCCATAAGCCCGCACAAGAGCTCCAAACGATCCCTCATCATGGCCTTTCTCCACATGAGGTCTGGATCTGCTCGGCCCGTTCCCCAAAGGGTACAAGGGCTGCACACACTTGCTCGTTGCCATTGATACTTTTACAAAGTGGATTGAGGCAGAGCCTGTGTCATCTCTTCACGCCAAAACGGTTGTGCGCTTCTTCAAAAGCAACGTGATCACGCGTTTCGGGATTCCCCACAAGCTGATCACCGATAACGGTCCCCGCTCAAAACGAGCTATTCTGTGAATATCGCGAACAACGGGCACCAAGGTTCGCCGCCTCGTGGCTCATCCACGAGCAATGGAGCGATCGGCGGGCTAACGGACGAGATAGTCCAGGTATCAAACGGCGGTGTTTGCTACTCTCGCCGAAAGCACAACAAAGTTCGGTTGACGGTTCTTCCGTCCTCTGGGCGATTCGCACCACGGCCACCGCAACGGCGGGAAGCTTCGCTTCAATTGATCTACGACGCAGAAGCCATCTTGCCTGCCGAAGTAGTACTCGGCTCGCCTCGCACGAGCTCGGTCAACTTGGTTGACGGCGAGCAAGAGCGCTTATTTGAAGTCGATCTCCTCGAAGGCACATGCGGCCGGGCACAAGTCAGAATGGCGCGCTACTAGCAAGCTCTTCGCCGGCACGCTGCCAAATCAATTCGACCAAGGGCTTTGAAGGCGGGCGACCTCGTTCTGCGCCGTGTCCAAAACCTGTCCAATGCCACCAAGTTAACTCCCCATTGGGAGGGCCCGTTCACGGTCGTTTCCACTGCTCGTTCGGGGGCTGTTCGCCTAGCTATGGAGGATGGGAGAGAGCTGACCAGCACTTGGAACATCGACCAGCTTCGTAAGTTCTTTGTGTAGGTCTTTTGTGTGTTTGCTTAGCTCCGCGCTTTTGTAAAACTTCGCGCCTTAATTCGTCCAAGTCTCTCGGGCTGCCATGTAAAGTTCAATCCAATTAACGGTGAATTTTAGCGACCCCTGCGGTCCTTTTCACTTCTTGTCTTCTCAGACTACCCTCTCTCTCTAGTAACACTTGATGGCTGCCCGGCCTTGCGAACTCTTGGCTCCGCGATCTTCAGGGTTTCCCTGTCCGTATCTCGTTTCAACACGTTCCTACACTCAGAGTTGTGTAACACGGCATCCAGCCTTGCGATTAAGTCTGCTCTCGTAAGCCCTCCGCGGCAGAGGCACTTACTGCTCACGGCACAACCACTTGGCGAAGCCTGTTCTTGTAAGCTCTCCGCGGCAGAGGCACTTTCCATGTTTGGTTACCCTTGGAATCGTCTAACTTACGTTAACGAGCAGTTCATGGAATGAGTCGATCAGAATACGGGTGTCGCTCTATCTCTCTACGCACGTGCTTGACTTCGCAAGCTTAGGTCTTCAAGCATCGTCCGTACCGGGGGCTAGGGTGTCGCTCTTTCTCTTGTGCACCTGTTCGAGTTTGCAAACTCAGGTTTTCGAGCAGCTGCACAACGGGGGCTGGGAGTTAGGCTGGCGTTCTACCGGTTTTCTTAAAACTTTCTAGCGCTGTTTCGCCTTTCTCTCAGTTTCTGCTCGCTCGTCTTTTTGCTGCCCTTTTTTGCAGAAAAAAAGGTAAGTTTTTATTGCATAACCAAAAATTGCAGGAGCAAAATCCCTTTTGGGTTACAGCCGTACTGCTACTTAGAAACAAGTTGCTCCTTTAGCTCCTTAATTTCTAGTTTGAGGCGCACGACTTCCCCTTGGGCTTTGATTTCTTCTCGGGTTTCAGCTCGGAGACGCTCGGTTTCCTCCTTGCTTCGTTTGGCCTGCTCCTTGGCCTCTGCCCGAACGGCTTCGACCTCTTTGGTCTTGGCACGCAGCTCCTCGGTCAGGTCCTCTCTCTGACTAAGTCGCTGCTCTGCGGCTTCAAGATGCTTGGACAGCTGCTCGACCCGTTTTTCCGCGGCTAGCGCTCACGAAGCTAGCTCGTGAAGCTCCTCGGATTCTCCCGGATAGAGCCGAGGGGACGTATCCCTCTCCTCGGCCAGCTTCGCTTTGAGCTCCTTCACCTCCGCCGCGAATTGGTTCCGGCTTTCAGCCGTTCGCGCTAGTTGTTTCTCAAGCAGCCTCGTGCGGCGACTCCGGAGGGTGTCGGCGATGGCGTTTCGCTCGATGGCGACACCCTCTTGGAAATCTTCCATGGTGCCCCGCAGAACCTGGGTGAGAGAAGAGCAAGTCTGATTAAATTTTGGGCTGCTGGTAACTTAAAACGAACAAGTTTCGGTTGAATCTTACCTCTCGAAGCCTTTCCTTCAAGTTTAGGTAGAGGCGCCTCCCAAGTCCGCGAGTTTCGAAGCCGAGGATGCTCGGCACAGTCTTGGCACGCTGTTCCCTCCGCTTCTTCCGCTGCTTCCTCTCCTTATGGGAGCGCGTCTGCTTGGGTGCAGCGGCGACCTCCCCCTCTTCGTGTTCTTCTGCCCGTTAGCCTTCGGGCAAGATCGGCGCTGTTCTGGTTGGCAACGTCGGTGTCTCCGCGGACAAGGCGGTTCGAACGTCCTGCCCGCGGCCTTCTTCCTGCTCCTCGACGGCGGGTCCTTCTTCACCGCCGCCGGTGAGCTCGCTACACAGGATGCTCGCTTCGAACGACGTGTTCGTAGGACCGCTCGCCGATCTCACTCGGGCGGTGGCGAGCTAACGCCTGCTCCGCTCTCCGTGGCGCTGTCCGCCGCTTCTTCTGCCTCCAGTCGTTCCACCGCGCCTTTCAAATGAGTTGAATCGTCATTGAGCTGGCGGGAACAAGCTCCACGCCGCCATTTTGTCCTTGAGGTCGGTTAGCCTTATCGCCGTGATGCACCGCAGGCGGTGTGCTCAGGCAGCGAGGATTGCTCGATTGCCATGTCCACATTGTCCTTGGCAATTTTCCCCTGGGCAGCTAATGAAAGAAAAAAGCGAGCTAAGTCCTGTGTGGTTTGGTAAGTTGTAAGGACAAAAGGCTTGATACTGCGTACTTGCCACGGAGGGCTTGATCTTCTTCTTCGCTAAAACCTTCCGCCTCTTGCTCGGAGGCTCCTTGGCTTCTTGTTCGCCTCGACCTCCCGATGCTTGCGGCGACAGGCTCAGCTCCCTACTGAACTGGGCACTCTTTTGGCGCAACGCAAGAAGGTTCTCCTTGCGCGCTACCTCTTCCTCGAGCCTCCTCTGCTCGGCGACTTGTTGCAATTGTACCATATGGCGCGGGTGAGTCTGCGTGTAGCGCTTAAGCCAAAGGGTCATGATCCTTACCTCTTCGTCGCTTTGCTCGATGAGGAGGGTGGGGCTTGGTCTCCTCCCGCTTGGTCGGGTTGCGTGTTCGCCTATTCGATGCACGCCTGGTCATGGTGGCTTCTTTGAGGGTTGGCGGCCGCCATGGCGCGGCGAGCTCCGCGTCGGCGCGGCGGTCACCTTGGGCTTCTCGGCCACTTTGGCTTTGCCCTTCCTCGCTCCCTCCGTCTCGGAGAGTTCCTCCACGATCCCTCCAAGGATCAGCTGGTCCTCCTGTTCGTTTGGGAAGCGAATGTTAGCAATCTACAACAGTACAAGTCTAGCTACACAGACAGGGGTCTAAGTGATTTACCTCTGGTGTGCGGACGAGCACGTTGCGCGGACAGGTGTAGGCCACCTCGCCGGTGACTTCGTCGTCCTTCTTAGCGGCCTTCAGCATGGAGTCGACCTGCTCGGTCACCCACGCGTTGGTCGGTTTCACTGCCTGAACAGAGGAAGTTGATTAGTTCCAGTTCAGATGAAATCACCAAATAAAGGTTGAGTCTTAAAGGCACTTACCCGTGCTCTACCTTGTGATGTCTTCCCACCCTTCTATCTTGTAGAAGGGATAGGATTATCTCCGCAGCGGACAGATCCTGTTCGCTGTGAAGTCGCGGATGATCTCCCTGCCCGTGAGCCCGAGGCTCACGAGGGAAGCTATCTTCCGCGTTAGGTACCAATCCTCGTCGGACAGCTCCGGCCGAGGCATTGATGTTCCCTTCGCCGGAGCCTGTCCAGTGAAGACGAGCTTGCTGTCGCCGCTCCGCTTGGTGTAGAACCACCTCATCCACCACGCGCCTATCGAGTCGAGCAACGGTGGACGAGGGTACGACGCGTTGTCGGCGATGGCTCGGAGCTTGAGGTAGTAGCACCCAAGCGCCGAAGCGGCGAAGTTGCTCCTCGTCACTGTGTAGTAGTGAAGGAACAGCCCCACCGGCGGATCGATTCCTAGATAGCCCTCGCACAGGTGTGCGAAAACGACCATCTGGAGGATGGAGTTCGGATTGAGGTTCGTCACCTCCAATCCGCTGATGTTGAAGAAGGCCTCCACGAAGTCGCTTTCGGGAGACCGCAACCCGAACAAAGGCGAATCGCCGAGGTTGACGAACTAAATCCTCCAAATGCTCGGTGTTTCCTCCTCCCCGGGCAGCCTCCAGCTATCGGCATCGACGTGTCCTTCCTCCTCCCAAATCTTCAGGTCCTCCTCGGTCAAGCTAGTGCTAGAGAACTTGGCCATAGCAATCCCCAGAGCTGGACGAACAGATTTGGTGGCGGGGTTTGGCTATTTGATGCTGAGCGCGGTTGGAATTAGGGCTTGGGAAGGAAAGGCGTGAGAGCAGAAGTGGCTAGCCGTGGGCCGCTTGGGTGCTTTTATAGTCCCAAATGAGCAGCTTTGCAACGGATTTTTGCTACTAAACGGCTAGTTTTTACCGCAACGTCTAAGTAAAAACGGTCGTCTGTTTTCACTGCGTAGCGTAAGTTACCGTTGAGATCTGCCAACGGCTATTTTTTTCAGTATCTGCACTGAAGGCTAGGTGCTCTGCTCGGGCAGATGCGATTCCCTGTTCGACGCAACAGAGTCGCTCGGCACTGATCGGGTTTGTTCGGTCCCGAACAGGTCTTGTTCGGTTGAACCATAACCTGTTCGGTCGTTCGTTGTACGTTCTCGTAACAGCGATATTTCTCTCTTCGTGACTTGGAGTCTCAAGAGGAAGACCCCACTCTAGTGAGTCCTTCCACTTGAGTCTCGGGGGCTAGCTGTCGGGGATAAAATCACGGCCCATTGCCATGGCCCACTCCTTGACGGCCCAATCGAACAGCCTACTAGGGCCTAGCTCTCTAGAAGGTTCTATCAGGCCCATATGCGTCCTGCCGAACAGTTTCTTGGTCGGCACGGTGCGTAACGGCCTAGGATTCGTGTTTGAGTCCGACTCGAACAGAGTTTTGCACGGCTACGTGAAGACCCGGACGTGGTTTCCCGGATTGGAGTAGGAGCCGTGATCCCCAAGAATTAGAGTATGCCTTATCTACCTCGGGATGTATTTGGCACGTCGAGTTCGTTACGATCTCGTAGTTAGCCCGGCCCGATTATCTCTTGATAGGTCGGTTTGCTCAACACTATATAAACAGGGCCCCTACGGCGTGTAGAGGGGACCTGGCCAAGAGTCTTCGCATTGTCGCGTATTAGTTTCTTCCTGTACACACATAATCTTGCCGAGACTTGTTCGTCTCGTCGAGCCACCTCTTGTAATCATCTCTGATATATAAGAAAGGCTGGACGTAGGGCTATTATCTCTCCCTGAGAGGCCTGAACCAGGATAAAAACCCTTGTCTCCCTGTTCGTCGTTGATTGCTGTTCGTTCTGTTAGGCGTGTCTCCTATCTCTCTTTATTAAGAACCTTAGTTGACTTGGGTCAATATCCCAACCGTCGACAAGTTATCATTTATTTTGTCGTGATTTGTTTTATCATTAAAGATACTTTAAGCATGATTTATATTGATTCATGTTTGCACTAAATTTTTGAATAAGAAGAATGGTAAAAGACGTGTCCAAAAGTCAACAGCGACTTGTTTTTATGACCAGATGTAGTAATAAAATAAATTGACATGTGTTCGGCACGCGTGGCAATACCCCCTCCAACTTAGGTCACCATGGTGGCAAAACATCAAAACCACCTTGAAAACCGCCTGCGGGGTTATTCACACCACTTCAAGTACTTCTCTGGACGAATACCTAGTTTATTACCAGGTCAGATGGTCAAGTGTCTTGAGGGGGGGGGGGGGGCGAAGTAAACTTTTTCGTTTAAAGAAGATAGTGAATAATATTAGAGAAAGAGGTTATAAGAAACCTGCTAGAGGATGCTCTTTGCGTACATATTGCTCTCAATGTGGACCAAGCAAATTTGTAATATTAATAGTAATATATTGATTTTTTTTGTGTTGTCATGAAAAAATAGATTGTCATAATATTCATGCTATACATTTTTATATTTTTCATTAGGGAAAACACACTAGTGCAAGATTAGTTACGAAGTAAACAATACAAGTGTATAAAAGCATTTGCAGCAAAGCTCCTAAAAGAAAATCTTCTCTATGTTTAGAGACTCTCGGTCACTATATTACTCCAGAATAATCTATATGTCAGTCAGTAAATTTAGATTTTTTTCGAGTCTTTATATTTAGGTATAATCTTTTCGGTCTCCATATCTTTTCCAAGATATAGAAACTTGGGAATCAACTTCAAAATTAATTGGAGCTTCGATCGGCTTGCCATTAATTAGCTTCCAATCATTTTTTTTAAAAAAATGCCAACATGCATACCAAAAGCAATGCGCTAAGCTATATGACACTTTGTAGTTTGGGGATGCTTTTCTTTTTCGTGCTGGTGAAGCATGGAAGTTCCTCTTCTTTCCGGAAAGGGGTAACCAAAGAAACGCGTAGGAAATCCAGCAAAACCCTGTTTCAAAAGCCTCCATGCCTTGGTTCCCGTCACTCCAGCTCAGTGCTGACTATTCACTGCGCGATTCTACGGGTTTAAAATTATCTGACATCGCTGAAATTAAACTTTGAAATAATTCCAGCTTGACATCAGGTGACTGAGATTTATTTAACTCTCAATTGATTTTTCGGACCGTAGATCAAACGTCTCTATAGAGCACATAAAAGATTTAATAAAAACATCTAGCTATGTAAAAAAATTGACGGAAAGTTAAATAAGTCTCAGTCGCCTGATAATTAGCAAAAGTGAAAATATTATGCAAACAAACTCGGTCGGTGATTCACAGTCCATGCATGTTATAGCATGACAAAGGCTATCCTAATTTAAAGTAAACTTAGCATTATTCGTCAGTATTTTTCTTCTATTTTATTGCTACGGTGGTAAATTTGTTCTAAGTTAGTGCAACATTGATCATTTCGAATAGAACTTTCATAAAAGTATAATTTTAATGCATGTTAAAATTAAATTACAATAGTTTTTAGTGGTCAAAGTTGCATTTTGGAGACCATGTCAATGTCCAAAACGACAACTATTTCATAACAGAGGGAGTATAGTATAAGAGCATCCCCATCACACCCCCTAAAATGGCCTCTATTTCAAAAATTTTCAAATGCAATAGGAGGGAACTTGGTCCATGTGAGGTGAGTTTCAGACCAGAAGAAGCATCGTAGAATTATTTGTAGTGATAGAGGAATTTAAAGCGCTCACGGATGCTCTAAGAGAGAAAGAGAAGCAGCCATCAATGCCCCCCATGTTCTGATGGCTACCCCTCTGCAAATTCAATACGTATGGTTGAGACTTGAGCCTGCAAAGTTCAACTGAAGGACTTCATTACACAGCGCTTGTAGATTCACCGGGAAAGGGCACAGGTCAACGAGGGTGTTTTTTCCCTGTCTAATGTTGATCAATACATACATTACCAAGATTCTACAACTTTGGTGACTTTAATTGAGATTTGGATTGTGTTTGGTTTGCTACGGAATTTTGTTAAGTAATGACAACAATCTCTCTATGACTCTACCGTAGCACTTCTAACTCATTTTTCTTTATACTTGGCAAATACAAAGGCTGTAAAAGAGCTAAACTTTTAAAGATCATACGAAATATTGGTAAGGCTAGCTACATAATTTTAACTATAAGCCAAACCCACCATTAAAGAGGACCTAACCCGGCTCTGGTGTAGCTCCTTTGCCGCCTCCGTCAGTGTTGTGTTCATGGCTGCCTCCTTTCCCAGTTTCAAGGCCGCCTCTTCGAGCCCTTCATTCACCTTTGGGAGAAAATACTGTGCTACGGTGGCACCCGGAGAGAGATAGAGAGAGAGAGGAGAGAGGAGATAGAGAGAGGAGGAGAGAGATAGAGAGAAAGGCCGGGTGCCACGGTGCCTTGTGTGGCATCGGGAGCCACGAAAATTTTCTCCTCACCTTTGCTGATTGTCCTGCATTAAAAATGTTTTGCTTGGATGCTTTTGCTATGGCCATGTACTATACGGTGTACTAAATCGTATCTCCTTTAGCCTCGAGGGATATGTTGCTTCTAGCATCTCGGGCAGAGCCTCGTAGCACTATATAGCGTTGAAACGCTGAAAAGGATAGATTTTAGGAATGTTGCTCGAAGAGGCAGGAAAATGGAGTGACTCTGCAAGGCTTTCTTTGGTAGCCTCGATTAATTTAATTTAAAAACATGTTTATGTTAGATGTTGACCTCGTGGCTAACTGTTTAGCCTGAGTCTTAGGGAGCTAACAACTTCATCTAATTTCTTGATCGGTGGCGCACAACCGACAGTTGGTTGTGGCCCCACATCATGCAACACACATAAGGAGGGACAACGTCACACGTGAACCAATGTTCCCCATGAGTTCTGCTAGTCCCGTACACCCATAATCCCTAACCCAATCTGTGGGAGTGTGCTGAAGCGTTTGGGAAGGTCGTCGTCGTACAAGGAGGACCTTACCATGACTGCATTACACAACTATGTCTCCAGTGTTCACTTCATCTTGTCTGCATCAAGTCTTCACCATGTAGACATCTACCATCCTATCTTTTTCTCTCAAAGATGGCATCATAGAGCAATGGTATGACCTTAATCGATCTAACTCATGTTCTTTAGGTGTTCGTCATTCTAGGCTAGGGATATTATGATGAGCTTCTGCATTAAAGTTTTTAATAGAGGCAACTAGAGGATGCCCCAGCACCATTCTAGCGAATATGAGCTAGATGACAAGGCCGTCAAAGTCAGCTAACAATACCTAAAGCACTATAGATGCAATTTGTGAAACAAAATGTAGGGGTGAGAATTTAGAGGGTGAGATTTTAGGGATGTTGTTGATGAAGTAGAAATATATAGATAAGTCTTTTTATATTTTAATATATTGACCAATTGTAATGCCTCGCCCAAATAACACCCAAATGTATAGCCTTCCAATATAACATTTTGACCTCAACACTCTTCAAGTTGTGACACATCTTTCTATCCCCAAAGTACCCACGAGATTCACTTGTCTTTCCTCCCCCTCTTCTTCCTCTTCTCTCTTCTCTATCTCCAATCAACCAGCATGGGGCGGTGGATATTGGCGAGCGGGGGCCGGGTGCGAGGCAGTGGAGTCCGCAGAGGCGGCATGGGACATGGCTGTGAATGCAGGGAAGGTGGCACCGGTACGAGGCGGGTGGATGGCAGTGGTGGCGGTGTATAGTCAGTTGATACCGTATACGGAGAAGAGGGCAAGATAGAAGAGAAAAGGATCGAAAGGAGGGGGGAAGGGATGACATGTGGATCTCACAGGGAGTGTTTTTTGATAAAAAGGTTTGTCACACAATCATAGTCATAGTGTTGTGCGTTGCAATTTTGACACTATCAGTGTTATTTTGCACGAGTCATTTTAATTATGTTATCACACTGTTCGGAGTGGCTTGGCTTAGGTTTAAAGTTTAAGCCTAGCTAAATTAAAAAGTTGGACGTTTTGCCTTTTTCTAGTATAGTATTTTTCATCATTTAGTCAAAACTCCAAAAGTTCTTAAAAAAAACGTAACAAAGCGAGTCATCTTGAAGAAAGGAGATTCAAAAACATCTTGAATTTCAATTTATTTAGCCATAAATTTCCCTGTATGGCAGTAATGGATGGAGATCCGAATTTCAGGGCCGGATCCTGCCCATCTCCACGCTCGACGCGTCCCCCTGATTCTCAGAGAAACAGAGAACACAAGGCCGCTGATTGGCCAGCCACCACCTGGCAAAGCCGATAAAAACAGTGACGTTCACGCGGTGAAACCTGACAAAGCTCACGGCCGAGTCACCTCCCTCCTCGCCGCGCGCCATATATCTCGCTCACACCCATCGCTCGTACTACACTCACTCTCACTCACTCAGCTCGCCACCTCACTCTCGCTCCACTCCCCACCGGAGCGCAAATGCCGCACCCGTCGTCGTCGTCGTCGGCGGCGGCGGCCAGTGTGGACGCGGCGGCCAAGGGCGTGAGGCTCGCCGGCGGCGCGCTGCTGGTGCGGCGGGTGGCCAGCGCCAAGCTCGTCTCCGCGTCCTCCCACCTCCTCTTCCGCGCCACCGTCCTCGCCACCGTCGCCCTCGTCTGCCTCTTCACCGTCCACTACCCCTCTCTCCTCTCGCACTCCTTCCGCCTCTCCGCGTCGTCTTCTTCGGCTCCTTCTTCTTCCTCGTCACCGGCGTCGTCGCGGCGGCCGTCGCACCGGAGCCTGCTGGGCTCGCCGGCGTCGTACGGCGGCGCGGCGTGGCGGCGGGAGGTGCGGCGGAGCGCCGCGCCGCGGCGGGCGGGGGCATGTCGGTGCTGGTGACCGGCGCGGCGGGGTTCGTCGGCGCGCACTGCTCGCTCGCGCTCCGGGCGCGCGGCGACGGCGTGCTCGGGCTCGACAACTTCAATCCCTACTACGAGCCGTCGCTGAAGCGCGCGCGCCAGCGGCTGCTCGCGTCCCGCGGAGTGGCGGTGCTCCACGCCGACATCAACGACGGCGAGCTGCTTGCGCGGCTCTTCGCCGCCGCGCCCTTCACCCACGTGCTCCACCTCGCCGCGCAGGCCGGCGTGCGGCACGCGATGCGCGCGCCGCAGGCGTACGTGGCGTCCAACGTCGCCGGCCTCGTCAGCGTCCTCGAGGCCGCCGCCCGGCACGCCGACCCGCAGCCGGCGGTGGTGTGGGCGTCGTCGTCGTCAGTGTACGGCCTCAACACTGAAGCGCCCTTCTCCGAGGAGCACCGCACGGACCGGCCGGCGTCGCTGTACGCGGCGACGAAGAAGGCCGGCGAGGCCATCGCGCACGCGTACAACCACATCTACGGCCTCTCCATCACCGGCCTCCGCTTCTTCACCGTGTACGGGCCGTGGGGCCGCCCCGACATGGCCTACTTCTCCTTCGCCCGGAGCATCGTCGCCGGCGAGCCAATCACCCTCTTCGCCGGCGCCCGCCGCGACTTCACCTACATCGACGACGTCGTCAGGGGCTGCCTCGGCGCGCTCGACACCGCCGGCCGGAGCACCGGCTCCAAGTCCGGCGAGAAGCGCGGGCCGGCGCCGCTCCGCGTGTACAACCTCGGCAACACCTCGCCGGTGCCCGTCGCCCGCATGGTCGCCATCCTCGAGAAGCTTCTCGGCAAGAAGGCGATCAAGCGCGTCGTCGCCATGCCCAGCAACGGCGACGTGCCCTTCACCCACGCCAACGTCAGCCACGCCGCCCGCGACTTCGGCTACCGCCCCGCCACCTCCCTCGACGCCGGCCTCCGCCGCTTCGTCGACTGGTTCCTCCGCTACTACAAGCTCGACCCCGCCAAGCTCGCCGCCGGCAAGCCGGCGAAGAGGAAGCCCATGGCCATGTCCGCCGCGTCGTGAGGAGATTGCAGATTTCCCTATTGTTTAAGCCATTGTTGCCCTGTTCTTGATGATGCAACCATGCTTGTGCTTAGTGGGAAGGGAATAATGGAGGTGTCAAGGGAAAGGGGGAAGATCTCATACTATCAATCTCTCATAGCATAAGCAAAGATGACAAATTGGGAGGGGAAAACGAAAGATGGTATAGGTAAGATGACAGAGCAAAGGAAAGGAGCCAAAGGCAGAAGAAAGATGAAGTCACTGCCTCCCTGGCTTCCTCTTTGTTCAGATTATTTTTGTCCAAATTTCTCTCAGTTCTTGTTCTTATCCATTTGATTGATCACTAATTAGTGTTTATGACTTGTGATTGTCATTTATGAATGATTATATCAAGAACAGAAGATGTTCTGGTAGATGTAAATCCAAGTAGCTGCAATCTGCCCCCCGAAAAAAAACATGCTCTTCACCTATTCCCTATTCCTTCGGTGCAATTTCAGCTCCTTCGTCTGGGCCCGGCTAGCGGTCTATCCCCTCTGCGCACAGGGTTGAAGCTATAGAAACAAAAGGCTACTTGCTAGCTTGTATTAGTGAAGGATATGTGAATCTGGGTCAAAGATACTTATTTTCGATGAGTGAAGAATATGGTATTACACCTCGAATGGAGCATTAAGAGCGCATGATTGAGTTGTTTAGTAAGCATGGTTGATTTAGTGGAATTTATTTCCACCAGCCAAACGTACCAATGTGGTGTTGGATATTTGACTCGTATAGGCACTATGGAAGCTAGTAGTCTACTTTTAATGAAAGTGACCATGCTAAGCGGACCATGTTAACAGAATGGTTCGAGCTAAATAAGCACGATAATGAGTCCAGGTCGCTCACTTATGCTCAAATTCCATCCCATTTTGTTTGGCACTCAACTGAGAGGTGTTGGGCTAAGAGGAAACGTGGCAACTGAATAGGTCGGATTAATCAATGGTGGACAGAAGACATCCTTTGAAGAGGCACGTCTAGTGATGCCCTATCCGTTATCTCTGGCGTCATCTGGTACCTCTGGCTAAAGAGAAACAACAGCATTTTTTGACAAGTTGATAGGCCCCGACCAGTGTTTCTCTGTTTTTTGCTCGATGAGCTGCGACTCTGCCTTTTCCTCTGTAATTAATTAGCGTGTGCTTCTGGCCCAAGGGGGAGGGGCCCTTATCTCCCCCATCCTGTAAACCTTTCGCCCTTTTAATCAATGTAAGATAGTTCTCTTGCCCCTTTTGCTAAAAAGAAAAAAGCTCTTCATGTTTTGGCGGTGGAATTGTGTAATTTGTGCCTGCAAATGTAAACCTGCCCAATTTTAGTCGATGCTGCTCATGACTTTCGATTTGGTTCTCCGAATCAGAGCATCTTACTGCATGTGGAGTGTTGGTGACTTCTATGCGTATTTGCTTGATCTGTGTCGCACTACGTGTGAGAGGTTGGTGGCCGGTGAGCGGGCGAGTTAATTTGTATGGGCCTTGCTGCTGTTGCGGCCTCTTTTTAGCAGCATCCATGATAGGAAGAAGTCTATTTTATCATGAACTATCATGAGTTTAGTTTTTCAACTTAAAACCGGACAAAACACCCTCAACTATCAAAACGGTACAAAATACCCTCACCCAAAACCATGGTGGTTTTGGATGACATAACATCTAGTCATCATTTTTTTAGAAAATAAATTCAAAAATTCTAGAAAATCATAGGAAGCTCAAAAAATAAAATAAAATACCAAAAATACAAAATAGGTAGAATCCAAATATTCATTGAAAATACTTTTCTATGTGCTCCTCCGCTTCAAAATATAAGGCGTATTTTAACTCCACAAAAGTCTTTAAAGATATAGTTTGACCGTTAGATTCCCCTATTATATATTATGAATTGTTACAATATAATATTGTATCAAAAGGCACTTTGAAATATGAATAATTTGGTATAACTTTGGTATACTAATGATGCATATTATTTGATTTATTTATGGTCAAAATTTGCTAAGTTTGACTTTTCTCCGGTCAAAATACGCCTTATATTTTGGAACGGAGGGAGTATATAATTATACGTAAAAATAGTACATAATGTATTTCATTGAATAAATAAATCAAGTATTTAAGAAAACTTAACTTGGCTTGTAGGAAAAATGAGAGAAACTGACAGAAATAGAGGGATGCTAACTTTGCCTTTCAATTTATATTTTCAAATTCTAATTCTAATTTATTTTGACGTTTCAATTGCATTTTTTAAAAAAATCAAATTCAACGGTCAAAATAGCATCTTTATGTTTTTATTAATTTCTACATCATTCTCAAAACTAATTTTTTTTTCACCATTTTTATAGAGAACAAACAAAATTTTCTTGAATACTTTTTTTAATAAATAAAACACCTTATATAAAAATAATAATTTTTGCAAATAAGTATGCACATAAACTTTACAGTTTTATTGCATATTTGGATTCTATGTATTTTTTTCTATTGTTGTGCATATTTTTATTATATTTTTTGAGCATCCCATAATTTTCTAGATTTTTTGAATTTATTTTCTAGAAAAAAATGATGACTAGATGCCATGTCATCTAAAACCACCATGGTTTTGGGTGAAGGGGGTATTTTGTACCGGTTTTGATAGTTGAGGGGGGTGTTTTGTCCGGTTTTGAAGTTGAGTGAAAACCGAATACGATGAGGATTAGTGAAGAAATTGACTTCTTCCTCCATGATACGATGGGAACAGGAGCATTTGATACAGAGACTGACTAGTGATGCAGTTCCAAAGTTGTTGATGTTCAGTAAAAGAAGCCCTGCTGTGCCCAAGCACACAAATTTTCTTCTGCATACAGTAGTCTGCAAGAAGAGTGGCTGGACCTGAAAGAAGAATTTATACGTGTAAAATATAATTTTGCAGTGTCAATCTGTTTCTGTTTCTATCCACTTGTGCAGCAGTGGTCTAGCTGTGAAGCAGTGTAAACTCCCATGGCCTGCATCATGTATGCATTGAACTCTGAAGCTATGCGTGAGATTTTTGTAGTGTGAAAGTACCACCTTGGATTCCTAACCCAGTTCACTCCCATGGCCTGTGTCCATCTTCCTCACTTCGATGCAGTGCAGTCATCATGCTTCAAGGAAGATTCCTGTCCATCCCTGCCTTCTTCCTCTGTCTGCAAGGGCCATCTGATCTAGAATCTTTGTTCTTTGTGAAACAAGCATTTTGATCTCGAGAAAAGCCTAGCGTTCCATGCTGCAGCTAGCAAGCCTGTGAGGTGTGAACTGCAATGAGCAGAACATGGCTAAAAGGAGAAGTATAGGACCACATGCAGAGAACACAGCCCAGCTGCATGCACATTTTGCAGATGGCAACAAGGAGGCCTCTGAAAGTCTAAATTGTGAGGGTGAAGAACAATGCCTGTCTATTTGCTCATCTTTTTTTTCAGAACAAGAAACAAAGACATCTACGGATGAGCATGCCAGGGGAGAAACAGCTTGGATCTGAGGCTGCCAATTGCACATTTGTACTGCTCCAGGCCATTCTCTTTATTAGTTGATGTTCTCACCTGCTTCATGTCAAAAAGGTCCAGTTATTAATACAGTATTAACACCATTACTCATTAATTCCCAACTAAACAGTACTCTTACCCAATGACAGTCCCATAAATATTTACTACTACCTCTTGAACTGCATTGCTCACTGGCATAGTACTATCCAACTAAGCCTGGCTAGCTGTTTCTGATTTTACTGTATCACAAGCTTGGTCCCCAAGGACATGGTGAGCTGGAAGTGCTAGCAGTGTTTTGACTTGCATTAGGCAGATATTGACCTCATCCTGACCTTGGTCCCCTTGCGCCTCACCACTTGCACAAGCTCTGACCTGAGGTGAGCCCCCTTGTCACTTTTCACTGGTAGAGGAGTTATGGATGCAGCTGCATCTGTATGCCCTGATGAGATATTGAGATGGGGCTGCAAGTTGTCTTTTCTTTCAATTGCATTCTGGCTAATTACTTCCCTCATGTGTTGTTTCCTCCTCTTTGTAATTTTGTACTCGTCTGGTTGCTCGGAAAAAAAAAATAGGTCTGTCTGTATTCTGTACCTCAGCCCTATGCATTTTCAGTTTTTCAATTAGATTGTGAATTGTGGCCAACTCCCTGGCCCATTTATCAAAGAATCGGTTATTGAATTTAACTGTCAGTGCTACTACTTCTACCTTACAATTGATGAGCATTCAGAGTTTTATCAGGACAGAAGAATCAAACCGTATGGCTCCTACCATCCAGGGTTTCGTGTAATAACTGAACATGGCATGGTGTGTTATACTCGTAGATCGTGAATCTAGTGCCCGAGACTCATAACCACTAGGGTTCTTGTGTTCATGTGATAAGTTCGTGATCCACAGTGAGGGAGGGAGACAGAGAAGGGGAGGAGGACGACCGTACCTCTGTCGATGTGAGAAGGCTCGACCGGCGTGGTGGAGCATGGCGTCGGCGCGGTGGCGGCGGCTGTGGCGTTTCCCTTCACTGCCCGCACCTATTGATCGTATCTCGGGTTTCTGTGTCGTGTGGGAGGAGGCACGGCGAACCTTGGTTCGTGTGCCCCTCTCCGCCTTTCTTTTATATGCGGTGCGGGCGTGAAAGGGGGCCACAACCTAAGGGGTTTTGGGCCTCCGATCAAAGCCGTGTCTGGAATCCGGGCTCAGTCAGGACGTCTCCCTTCCAAGCCCGAGATCAATCCAACATTCTCCCCCTTGATCTCGGTTCCACTTGTTTCCAGTTTCTCTTGTTTCTGTAACTTCTGTGCTCCATCCCTTGATAGATCAATGTATCAAGACCAATGCGTTGCAGACGGCCAATTACGTGCCACCAAACTCATTGACTACAATACACTTTTCCATCTAGGAATGATGCCCTTCTTTTTCTCTTGAGACGGTTGTACGAATAGCCCTAAATCCAGAATCGTAGGTTTTCCTATAACCCCATTTGCCGGCTACGTGTTCTCTGAACATGTTGGGTGGGAAAACCTTAGTGAGTGGATTCGTGAGCATCCTCTCAACTATCATGTGCTCATTCTCAAAAGTCTGATTCTGGATTTTCTCTCTCAACATAGAGATTCTATGTCAATGTGCCTGGCGGCCACACTTGACTTATCGTTGTGATAGTAAAACACTGCTGACTCATTGTCGCAGTATATCTTAAATGGTTTCTCTGCAATGTCAACCATTCTTAATCCGGGTACAATTTCTTTTTGGCCACATTGTCTGCCCCGTTGCCTCATGATAAGCTACAAGATTCAGTGTACATTGTCGACGATGTAACAACTGATCATATGCAACTCTTTTCTATAATATGGCTCCTCCTGCTAGAGTAAGCACATATCCAGACGTGGACTTCTGGGTGTGTCTACACTCTTTCCAGTCTGTATCTTTATAGCCCGAAACTCTAGGGCATCTATCTTTCCATAAGTCATCATGAGGTCTTTTGTCCATTTCAAGAATCAAAAGATTTTCAATTCTCCAGTGATATCCCCTGGATTCATCTGATATCTGTTCAATATTCTGGTCATAAATGCTAAGTCAGGGCGAGTGCATTCTTGAGCACACATTTTGCCTCCGATCGTTGAAGCATATGGAATTAATTCCATCTAATCTATCTCATGTTCTCATGTCACTTTCATCTGATCTATCTCATGTTCTTGTGACATTTTCATCTGATCTATCGCCCTTGACTATTGGAGCAGACGCTGTATTTCTGGCTTGCATACTATGTTTTCCCTTACTTTTTCTAGAATATTTTCTAGTATGCTCTTGTTTCTGTCTCTGTGGATTTGAATCCTCAGGACACAGGGTGCCTATCCCTCATCTTTCATATCATGATTTGAGGACAAGAAAACTTCTTTGTCTTTAGTAGTGAATGCTTATCATTTCTAGCTAGTAGAATGTCATCTACACATAATTTTAGGAAGATATACATCATCTTCTTTAATCCTTGCATAAATGCAATGCAATTGTCCTCCTCTTCTAATATCAAAATTTCAGATATTCTTATCAAAACTTTAGGTACCAACACCTAGAAGCTTGCTTCAACCCATAAATGGATCTCTTTATGTGGCATCCCATCTTTTCTTTTTCTTCCATGACAAAAACCCTTAGGTTGAGCCATATAAATGTTTTCTTTCAGCTCTCCATCTTTGGAATGTCAGTCTTGACATCCATTTCATCTAATTCTGAATCAAGATAAGCAACTAGTGCCACAATGATTCTAAAAGAGTCTTTTGGTGAAAACGACAAAAGGTTTCACCATAGTCAATTTCTTGTTTCTGTGAAGCCTATTTGTCACAAGCCTTTCTATGTTTCTGTTTTTCTTTTGGAGTCTCTCTCAGTCTTGTAGACAAAAGAAACTACCTACTGTCTTGGCTCCTTTTGGAATTTATTCTGAGTCCCATACTGAATTCAAACTCATATGTCTAATTTCATCTTCTATGGCGTCAAGCCATTTATAAGAGTTGGGACTTCTTATGTATTTCTCATACCAAGAGGAATCTCCCTCTGAGGATATATCTTCATTGAGATATCTTTCATAGTCATCAGGAATCTCTCAATTTCTGTGACCTTCTGACATTCATCTCATTTTCTATTTCTTGTTGAGGCTGTTACGGTGGTGGATTCTCTGGCACAATTTCTTGTTCCAGTTCTTGAGGCTCGAGCACCGTTGGGGCAGAAGTCTCAGAAACTGCAGGACTTTGAATTGCCTGCTCATTCTCCATTATGCCAGACGACTCAACATCCGCAGCAGGGGTTGCAACAACAGTCGCTCAAACTGGAGGTGCTACCTCAAGCCAGTATCGAGAAGTACGGTTCTTCAACCATCGGAATTGGGACATACATCCTCTGTTCCTCAAGGTTTATTTCTCAAAATACCGTGCTCCCCCTGATCTTATCTTTTCTAGGAACAGTACATGTCCCGTTTCTACATACTTCGTATGTGTATCTTGACAGTGGAAAACAATGGAATGAAACGCTTTGGTCTTTTAGGATAGCCAATGGAATGACACCTCAATGTCTTCTCATCTAATCTCCCTGGAGCAGGGTCGAATATCTTAGCCTCAGCTAGATAGCCCCAAAATTGCACATAGTTTGTCCTGGGCTTTCTCTTTATCTTTGTCGGTATCGGTGAGTACTGATGTACTAGGAATCCAATTAGGTATATGAATGGTGGTTTTGAATGCCTCCATCCACATGTTCACCCAGTGTGATATACTGGGTAATCCCCACGATCATATCTTAGCTCTTTAGTCTTTAAGTCATACTAACTTTCTATCTCAGTTTTGAATATTCTTATAATCTGTATCTTAAGGCTTCAGTAGATGTAGCCACAATGAGAGTATTTTCTGTGAACGTTACAAACAAGTCATAAATGCCCATTGTCCTTTCAGTGGATGACCACGAAGATCTTTATGAATTATCTCTAGTACTCTCGGGCTACGTTTCGTAGTTTTCTTAATCTGTTGCAAAACATTATTTTTGCAGTCTATGCAATTTTCTATGTCTGATGGAATCTGTCCAATGGAGGAGAATTTCTTTCTTCTGTTGTTATAAACTTTCTATTTTCTCCCCCTCGAAATGTGGCCTAAACGATAGAGCCACAATTTCGATGAAAGTTTCTCCATCGTATCTTTTCTTTTGTCATTCGTGCTGAAAACAGATGTCTCTTTCTTTTTTTTAATTTGCACTAGGAAGGCAAAAGGAGTATGTCTCGTTGGCTGGCGAGACTTACATTTATCTGATTAATCTGTTTCATTCATAACATTTCATGGGAAAATCAAATCATATCTCGTGGCGAAAACCCACATTCTCATGATTACACTGAATAATGCATTCATGATTCCAAAAATCGCAATCATTATCCTCAAATTTCTATTCTAGAATGTGAAATCAAGTTTCTCCACAAAGGAGAAAACTTATAAAACATTTCTTAATACAAAACCATCATTTAATTCTTAAAGAAAATTCTTCATGGCTTTGACATCACATTCTTTTGCATCAGTCTTGCCACTCTTGGCAGCATTTTCTTCTCACGGAATTCCGTTAAGATCTGGGCAGTTGTTCATATAGTGCCCTTTCTTCTTGCAGTACATGCAAGTGTGTATGAGAACACCATCTTTTTCAGCTGTGGTTCTGTGGTGCTAGCTCTAGTTCTCTTAGAGCGGTCACCATGTCATCTGTCTCATGCCAATTAGAGTGATTACTCTCGTTTGGCAGTTCTATGATCCTCAAATCTCTGAGAATCATAATATCATTCGAGCCTTCAAAAGAAGACATGTCTTAGATCAAAGTAAGCTCAAAAACATCCTTTCTGAAAATAAGTATCTAGCATGAAGTAAACTTAACATTGGTCAAGATTAAAACACGCCCAAAAGTCATTCTCTCACATGAGTTAAACTTAACGTTGGTTAAGATTAAAACACGCTCAAAGGTCATTCTCTCGCATGAGTTAAACTTAACGTTGGTCAAGATTAAAACACGCTCAGAATTCCCTTTTCAATTTTCAGAGACAAATATCTCTTCAATTATCTGAGTCAAAAATCATGCATGAGGTAAATTTAACGTTGGTTAAAAATAACACATGCTCGTACAAAAAAAAATTCTTTATTCAGTTCAACATTCTAAATTCATCGTTGGATGAAAATAGAACTTGATCATATCAAAATCATGGTCCATCATCAAAATCATGGTTTATCATCAAAGTTAACGTTGGTTAAAATTAATGATAACACCATAAATCTTCAATCAATATTCTTTTCTCTAACAATTATCCACGTTGGTTTCAAAATTGTTCAGAGAAAAACCATGATAAAGAATCATTCTAGCAGCGGAAAACAAAGTCTAAAAACCTGCATCGAATTTTCAGCTCCAAGACATATATATTCTAATCATCGAAAATCATATATCAATCTCTAAATTTCTGCAGCGGAAACTTGCATCTTAATTTTCGATGGTTTTCGGGCATTTTCTCTATTTATTCATGCTTGAAAAATACCCAAAACAATTCAAAAACATCAAAAATATCTTTTTCGGATTTTTCTTTTTCGGAATAGTTCGGGGAAGGTGAACTCGGGAATTTTCCTTCCTCTGTTGGCAGCGGTCGACCCGCCAGCGCGCAGCGCCAGTAGGGGCAAAGGATCGGGGCCGATACGTCTGGCCAGCCGGCCGCGCCCCCCCCCGCCTCAATCCCAACCATCCATTTCAGATCGGACGGTGGCGTTCGTCGTGGCTAGGTACAAATATTCAAATTTTCGCCCCTACCGAAAACCCTAATCATTCTCCTCCCCTCGCCTCGCTCTTTCTTCGCCTTTCGCTCGCTCTCGAAGCGCGAGCAACGACGAGAGGAGCTGTCTGTTGTGCTGCTGCTGCCTCGCCGGCTGAAGCGCCTGGGTGGTGGCGCATTGCCGAAGCGGCGCCTGGGCGGTGTTTCGCCCGCTTCGCTTCGCTCGCGCTACTCAAGACGGCCGGCGGCGGCGAGCCGCCTCTTCCCCTTGGCCGCCGTCGCCGGCGAGCTCAAGGTATGGCCATTTGGACCTTCTCATTCCCTCCCCCTTCTCGATTTGCATCGATTCCGAGCAATAGGGTTCGATTTTGGGGATTTAGGGTTTCGGGAATTAGGGATTTTTCTTCGAATCGAGTTCGATTCGATCCAATTCTGCTCTGTTTGTTAGGGTTAGGGTCGGATTTGGGGAATTCCATCGAAACCGAGTTCGATTTGTGTCTTTTCTCTTTGGATCCGAGCGCAGAGGCACGAGATCCTTGATCCTTCCCCAAAATTCTCCGAGATTCATCGAATTTCTCTTCAATTTCTTGACCCGAGGGTCTTCTAGGGTTAGAGATCGGGCACAACCGGCTCTGATACCATTGTTATACTTGTAGATCGTGAATCTAGTGCCCGAGACTCATAACCACTAGGGTTCTTGTGTTCATGTGATGAGTTCGTGATCCACAGTGAGGGAGGGAGACAGAGAAGGGGAGGAGGACGACCGTACCTCTGTCGATGTGAGAAGGCTCGACCGGCGTGGTGGAGCATGGCGTCGGCGCGGTGGCGGCGGCTGTGGCGTTTCCCTTCACTGCCCGCACCTATTGATCGTATCTCGGGTTTCTGTGTCGTGTGGGAGGAGGCACGGCGAACCTTGGTTCGTGTGCCCCTCTCCGCCTTTCTTTTATATGCGGTGCGGGCGTGAAAGGGGGCCACAACCTAAGGGGTTTTGGGCCTCCGATCAAAGCCGTGTCTGGAATCCGGGCTCAGTCAGGACGTCTCCCTTCCAAGCCCGAGATCAATCCAACATGGTGTACATGCATCCTTTTTTCTACTAGTTGCTTTATTAGTTAATTCCAGCAAACCAAAGACTTGCACTTCAGCTGATAGTCGCAAAAGCTATAGATTTGGAACCTTTTCTTTTCGTGATGTTGCAGTACACCTAGCACCTACGCACTTCTTTGCCTTTCTCTTTTGGTTTTTCCCTTGGGGCTTGTACCATCTGGGCTGCCCCTTACTGCTCAAGCCATTCATCGACCACTGGACGATCCAATAGGATCAAGCTTTCACTTTTCATCGTCGGATCTTGGATCATACAGCACGATGTCATGAAAACTTTTGCCTACTTGTCATCAAGGTTTCTTTGTTTGTTGCTGACTTTTATTCACGTGGCAAGAAACTTTTGCCTACTTGTCATCGAGGTTTCTTTGTTTGTTGCTTTTTGAAGCAAAGGGGCAGGAGAGCTGCCTTGCATTGATTCAAAGATATAAGGGTTTACAAAGCAGGGGGAGACAACGGCCCCTCCCCCCAGGGCCTTGAACAAAAAATTATTCTATTACAAAATTGGCGCCCGCAGTCCCCAAAGGCGCAGGTCATCTAAAAGGTGGTCGAAGAAGAGAGCTCTAGGACGCTCGATCTGGTGAAAAATCCGATTGTTTCGCTCAAGCCGAGGTGCCGACGGTTGCCACGACGGTGACAAAGATACTCGGGAGGACCCAACTCAGAGGATGTCATTCGCCCACCATGCCTTGAAGTCGTGGGCGTAATTCCAGCCCTCCGGTTCGGTTGGGGTGTTTCTAGCAGGGCAGACACACGTCCCCAAATGTAGGAACTGAAAGCGCATTGAAGGAGAAGATGTTCTGGGGTTTCTAGGTTGCGAGTACAAAGGGGTTTCTAGGTTGCGAGTACAAAGGTTTCTTTGTTTGTTGCTGACATTTAGGGCGAGTCACATGACCAACGGTAAACTCATTTGTTATCCACTTAGTAAAGTAGTGTTGGGATTCAAATATAAACTAGAGAGAAATAGAGAAATGATTGAATAGTTGATGAATAGCAATGGGATAGTCCTAGAATTAAACATGCTATTAAGCTTTTGGCCTATAATTATGGCTGTTTTTCTAAGCCAAAGTACCCCTGTTTTTTCTAAGCTTTCAAGTCCCAATTGAGACATACATTCCGTCATCTAGAAGCTACTGCCCAAAGCTCTAGTATTTTTTATCAACTCAGCCATCAACGTAGATTACATTGTCACTCATGAAAGAACAACTGTTTGGCCACATACCGTCTATACGTAGAGGTTGGGATTTAAACTCCATTATCTAAAAAAAGAGAGAACAACTGTAGCACACACAACTCTGCAGACTGCAGCTACACTGCTTCCTCTACGTCTAGATGTTTCAATTCATCAACCGAGCTCTGTCAAGTGAAACAGTGAAAGGAAACAAGAGAAACATCTAACACCAGCGGATGAAAGCCCTTCCCACATCCAGATTCTTGCTGGATCTCGCCCACGCACTTCCAAGATTTCTGATTTGCTCCTGCCACACCTGTCAAGAAAAAGAAGAAGGTCTGGGGCCTCTTGTCCTGACTTTTTTCATTTTTCTGCAAGAGCATGCAATTGGTCTCCGGATCATGGCATTTGCTCATCACTGAACTTAAAAGTCAGATTATTCCTTGGAAGCATGGCGATCGCAGAGCACGATGATTGTATAATCGGGTCAGAGCTCTGAAGCTTTTTGCCGGACAAGGCGCATGAGGGATAGGTGGAATGGAAGTTGGAAGGCATTCACTTGGCGAAGAGGAGAGTTGACTGCGAAAAGGAAGGCTGATCATGGTGAATTGGTGAGGCAGGAGATGTGTACGGGGCCCTGATCGATCAATGCAGGCACTAGCAGATGAGCATGTTGGTTGCACAGGCGAGTGTATATGCGACGTCATAGGATGCATCAGCGGTGAGATCATAGTGCCCTTTTTTTTTTGTTCTCGTCGAAGAACCGCCGTTTTTCAGACGGTTAACTTGATACACGCCACCGCTAAGCTGCAACTTCGTACCTGTGCCGTTGTAAAGTTCAAAAATATTCTTATGCTATTATAAACTAGGTTGCAAATCTTATACATATGTTATTATGCACCTTTTTTACCCTTCAATTCTTCTCTAGTCGCCACCGATAAAGCACGTCCACTTTCAACCTTTAATTAACAAGATTGCTGGTCGTCTAGCCGGTTGGCGAGGGCAAATAATGTCAAAAGGGGGTAGAGTCACCCTGCTCAAGTCGGTTCTCTCAGCCCTACCGTCCTACACCCTTTCAGTGATCTCCCCACCTACCTCGGTCCTTCAGAAGATCGACAAACTTCGTCGTGCCTGGCTTTGGCGCGGAAATGACAATATTGCAGCGGAAGGATGTCGTGTCAATTGGGAACTTGTCTGCTCCCCGGCTGCACTTGGGGGGCTCAGGGTGTTCGACCTGAAGATTTTTGCTCGGGCCCTCCAATTGCGCTGGCTTTGGCTGGCCAAATCCGGCTCCCCCAGATCGTGTCTCGTCTCGCTGGATAGGGTGGACCCTACTGATGCAGCATTTTTCAGAGCGAGTTTTGAGCTGGTTCTTGGGAATGGTGCCACCTTTCTCTTCTGGACCGATGCTTGGCTCCTTGGGCAATCTCCAAAAGAAGTGGCCCCAGGACTTTTTGCGACCTCCGCACGAAAAAACCGCATAGTCGCCGAGGCCTTGCACAATAATAACTGGTTGTTGGATTTACGACGGAATTTCACCCCCAGCCTCGCCGTGGAGCTGGTCTGCCTTTGCCAAAGGATCAATTGTGCTGCGCTCCGTCCGAACCACCAGGACCGAGCCGTTTGGCGTTTCTCTGCAAATGGAAACTTCTCTGTCGGCTCAGCATACCGCATGCAATTCGTTAGAAGGACATCTCCAAAGGCGCTTGTGCTAATTTGGAAGCAGTGGACGTCCTCCAAGTGCAAGTTCTTCGCTTGGACATTGTTTCTAAGGAGGGTCATGACTGCTGACGTTCTCCTGCATAGGGGTCTGCCAAATAACTATTCCTGCGTCCTTTGCCTCCGATGTCTGGAGACCCCAGAACACCTCTTCCTCGAGTGCCCTTTCTCCTCTCACATCTGGAACCTCCTGGCTTCCAAGTTCAACGCCCCACGCCTTCTCCGCTCTGCGTGGACCCATTCTGAAGATCTCAGTGCCTGGTGGCCGAGGACATCCTGCAACCCAACCTTGTCCCGGGTTTAGGATCCATAGTATTAGCAACCTTATGGCATATCTGGCTCGAAAGGAACAATCGTATCTTCAACTCGAAGGAGCTATCGCCGACGACATTTTTCGATTTGCTTATGGAGGTCCTGCGCCTTTGGGGGGCAGCAGGTGCTCGTTTTGTAATAAATTAATTTTCACTTGTATCGCGCGTTCGGGGGGAATGCGTCTAAACCTCCCCCCTAATTTTTGACATGTAACTTTCCTACTTAATTAATACAAGGCAGTTCCCCTACCTGTTCCTAAAAAAAAATCTTCTCTAGTTTTTTCACATACATATTTTTCAGATAATAGAAATTGTTCTAGTCCTTATGTCATATACGTATACGACATATATGTCTTTTGGGGTCATTTTTCCACTTCCTCCTCCGAACTTTGGCAAGCCAAGGCATCATACTACCAGCTATGGAGGTCCTCTCCCACCATTCTTCTAGATCTGCACTGTCAACAAAGAAGAAGAAGGCTTGGTTGAAATGTGCGGGCTAAGCGAAGGCGGCGACGGCCTGGAGGCACCATCACATGGAGGCGACGCTCAGGCAGTTGCAACGGGCTAGAGACTAGAGGTGTCGTGGCTTGGAGATGGCATGGTTTGTTTAGGTGGCATCAGTGTAGTCGGGCTAGAGGCAGCGTGGCTTAGAGATGCAATGGCTTGCTTAGGTGGCGGCAGTGACGTCGGATATCATGGGTATCATGGGTTGGGCTGGACCAAAAGCTCAGACTCGAGCTATTTGAAATCGGTTGAGTTTTGAGTCTTAAATGATTTGTTCTCAATCTTGAGAGTAATTCAAGCTGAATTGGAGTAGCTCGATTCAAGTTGGAACACGAGCTATATATAAAGGCATTAGGTAATTGAGGCCTATCTAGTCTAAGCTTTTGCCAAACTTAAACCGAGACAAGCTTGAGCCTAAGTGATCCCAAACATTAAACTGAAGTATTATTTGTCTTTGGAGCTCAAATCAAGTTTTTGCTCGAGCCTAACCGAGTTGAAACATACATCGAGGTAGTATTTAAATGTGATAGCCCGTGGGCCTTGGTCCTGGCCTAGCCCACCTAAGGGACATAAGAGGCAGGGGTGGGAGTGTGAAGTTCTGGGAGAACGCAATCCTCGTTGGAGGCTGCGGTTTCATGTTTATAGAGGCCGCAACCACGGCAAGGCATGTTACAACTTAAGGCACAAGAATAGAATCCCACCTTTCTATCTATACATGATTATCTATAAAGGAGGATTCTATCTATAGCCAATATCTTCTAATACAAGATATACTTTAACATTCCCCCTCAATCATAACTTGCACAAGTTAAGATTGTTCCTAAAATCCTTGAAACGATGAATAGCCTGAACTTTAGTAAAACCGTCTGCCAATTGGTCACCTGACGATATGAATCTGATGTCTAATAGCTTGTTAGCAACCCTCTCTCGAACAAAATGATAGTCGACCTCAATATGTTTGGTCCTGGCATGAAACACGGGATTAGCAGAGAGATAAGTCGCCCCAATATTGTCACACCAAAGAATAGCTGCCGAGGACTGAGGAATACCGATTTCCTTGAGCAAAGTTTGAAGCCAAATAATTTCTGCAGTTGCGTTGGCCAATGCCTTATACTCAGCTTCTGTACTGGACCGTGAAACTGTTGCTTGCTTTCGCGCTTGCGTTGGCCAATGCCTTATACTCAGCTTCTGTACTGGACCGTGAAACTGTTGCTTGCTTTCACGCACTCCTGGAAATTAAATTAGATCCTAGAAAAACTGCAAAACCACTTGTAGACCTTTTGTCATCTGAACATCCGGCCCAATCGACATCGGAGAAGGCATTGATAATATTTGATGAAGACTTAATGATTTGGAGACCAACATCAAGTGTCCCGCTAATATACCGTAAGATACGCTTAACAACGGCCCAATGAGCCGAAGTTGGTGAATGAAGATATTGACATACTTTGTTAACTGCATAGGCAATATTAGGACGAGTCAGGGTAAAATATTGAAGTCCACCAACTGCGCTGCGATACTTGGTGCTGTCATCATTGTTCAGTGGATCACCCATAGTTAATGTAAGCTTATCTGAGGCAGAAAGAGGAGTGGACACGGCTTTACAATTAACCAAACCTGCACGTTTAATCAAATCACGTGCATATTTGCCTTGAGACAAAAGTACACCATCTGGAGTATGAGTGACATTGATGCCAAGAAAATAATGTAACTGGCCTAGGTCCTTGAGAGCAAAATCTGTGCGAAGATTATTCACCAAAGCTGAAACAACATTGTCGGACGAGCTCACCACAATAATATCATCAACATATACTAACAAGTATATCGTGATATCCCCCTTTATGAAGAAAAATAGTGAATGATCTGCTTTAGAGGCCATGAAACCAAGATGTATCAACTTACTGTGAAGACGAGAGTACCAGGCTCTGGGTGCCTGTTTTTAAGCCATAGATCGCTTTATCAAGTTTACATATATGATTAGGGGCATACTTATCTTCATAACCGGGAGGTTGTTTCATATAGACTTCTTCTTCTAGAACACCATGTAAGAACGCGTTCTGAACATCGAGCTGTCTCATACTCCATCCTTTGTTGGCTGCCAGTGCGAGAATAAGACGAATGGTAGAACTTTTGACAACAGGACTGAAAGTATCTTCGTAGTCTATGCCATATCGTTGTTTGAAACCCTTTGCCACAAGTTGGGCTTTATATCGATCAATGGTACCATCTGATTTTCTTTTGATCTTATAGATCCATTTGCAGTCAATAACGTTCCTCCCTTGCTGATGTGGAACTAAGTGCCAAGTCTTATTCTTCATAAGAGCATCAAATTCATCATCCATAGCCTTTCTCCATTTTTCATTACACAAAGCTTCGGCCAAGCTTGTTGGTTCATCAGTGCTGCTCAAAAGTCCCCACCGAACTGTGCCATCTGTGCGAACTAGAGGTTTTTGGATATTATTTTGCAACCGTGTACGAGGTCCAGCACGTTCCACAGATTCAGGAGGCACAGACAATCCATTGTCAGGCTGCACAGAAGATCCCAAGTGTGCCACATTGTTGCTAGCAAAGCCGGTCATGCCCGATCCTGATTGATTCGCGCCATGGTCATGATTAGCTGGAGCCACCGATTGATTCCCCGTGTCGGCACCTGAGGATGTGCTGCCCGGGGAAGCTTCCCCTCCGAGATTTTCAGCCACGCTGTGCTGGGTGGGAAAATCTGCATGGGAGCCCGTGCCAGCCAACGGAGTCCCTGGTGATGATATTTCATGTGCGGAAAAATTCTGTAAATTGTGATCTCCACTAGAATACACTTTCAAGATGCGCTACCTGCACAAGTACTTCACGAGACATGGTAGAAAGAAGGTACCCTAGGACCTGCTGGTCCTTGACGATCCATGGAGAGAATTCTGGGTTATCCACCTTCTTGTCATCATCAATAGTGAGCTTCTCAGATGGTTTCGCCATGGTTCCATCGAGAAAGCCGGTTAGCTGTGCTCCACGCACAGCCGGCATGACTTGAGCGCGCCACACCAGATAATTATCTCTGGACAATTTCTCAGATACTGGATGCCCTATGACTGTTGAAGACGAGGCCGACATCAAGGATGAGGAAGAGGAAGACGTTGAAGAAGACGCCATGGCTCAGATCTAGATCTGAGAATGCTGCCATACCCTTGTGTTGCCTTGACATAGGAGTTGGGGCTGTGGGAATAAGGAGAGGGAAGGGAGAGGAGGAAGAGGAATTGAGGCATGGGCAGCTTGGCTACGATTGTTAGAGATGGTGAAGAAATTAGGGTTCTGATTATTGCAAGATTAGCAAGTAAAATTAGACAAGTTTCTCTTGATATTACTCTGTCTTAGTCGATAACCATCGTGGGTTTTGAGTATTAGGTTGGAGGGATTAGATCTTAGTAGATCAGTTATTGTGCAGCAGGTTTGGGCGAGGTTTTGATCTATTTAGGGCGTGATTCAGATCTTGGTCATATGAAAGAAATTGTGCGTCTAGATCTTAGCTCCGTTTCGAGTACAAGAGCATGAGAATCGGATAAGCGGATTGGGAGTTATATTGATTTTAGTGCTGCTGTCCAGAACATTACTTTTCTGATTTTCCGGGTTGCGGTGGTCCTAGAAGGGTTAGTTTGGAGTGGAGGGATCATCGGTTTGGTGTAGTTTATATATATATCTTGTCCTCTTAGGCACCGTTGTATTGAAAATCATTATTTTATAATGTAGGCGTTGGTGTGGGATCGATGCCGTCTACGCATCCCAATTCTCACGGCTAAAGGCAAGTATATGTTAAACATGTTGCTTATTGAGTGTAGACTGCCTGTAGAATTATTGTTTTGTCTTTGATATCGATTGGTGGTTGTTTCTAACAGCTATATGATGCTTACTTGAGTAATTTGGTTTTTACTGGTATATGGTGAAGTTGTATGAGAGTTGAATGACACTGAAGGTCTTATTGCATCATATTTGCATATGAGCCAGGTCGGTGAGAAAGTCACTTTTGACTAGTCCGGTGAGGTCGGTGAGAAAGTCAAAAGTGGCTAGTCCGGAGTGCTCTGGAGTATAAGGTGTCACATCGACGGGTGTGCACCTAGCTATACCGGTATAAGCTTAATGAAGACATGTGCATGTGCATTGCATTGCATGAGCAGATGATTGTGTGGGATGTTGGTACGAGTTGATATGAATGGATTTCTCACTGTTATTTTATTGTCGTTCTAGATGTTTATACATATCCTTTGCTGAGTATTCTTCGATACTCACCCTTACTTTAATTTGGTTTTTAGGTGATCATTGAAGGCGGCATGCATGGGGAGGCTTAGTACCATATTCTGACACAAGCACACATTACTATCTACCTTAGCTTGCTATTTAGATTTGATCACAACTATAACTTAGAATCTCTTGTGAACTAGAGTTCTTGGCTACATGGTTTATTTTTGTGAACTCTTGTGTAGTTAATTGCTGAGTTGTCATGGTTATTGTCGTTGTTATCTTGATGAATGCTATTTGTTTATTTCTTGAAGTTTATTATTATGTTTTGTCTCTGTGTCGTGAATCTAGAGAAAATAGGGGAGATACTGCCGAAATTTTATAAATTTTAGAAAGGAGGTAGCATTCTAGGCTCAGAAGAAGTTGGGGTATTACATTAAATTATCTGCCGAGCTCAAACTGAGCACTCGGTGAGCTCGAGCCATAATCTTCGTTCAAATGTCATTTGATCCAAGCTCAAGCCTAGACAGACCTAGCTGAGTCATAAACTGAAGATGATGGTGCGGTGGCGTGGACAGGATGTATGCTTGCCGCCGGAGGCAGCAACGATGGCTCATGGCTGTGTCGCCGTTCGTGCGCCGGCACGGCGGAGGGAGCTCCGAGTCCGGAGCAGCGCGCGCCACCGCGAGCTGGACGCCGTTGGGTTTCGTCGCAACGGCTAAACCGGGCCAGTGGATGGGGACTGGGATGAGATGGGCCGCATTCCGAGTGTCACGGGTTCGCGTATGGGCTGGACTCCGACTGACCGGCTGCTGCATGTCTGTTCCGGTTTGCTTGCACCTTTTTATTTTGAACAAAGGACGGGAGAATTGTCATCTTCTATTAACTAAAAGAGCAGGGGTTTACAAAATTTGAGGGTTTTGAGGCTCTCCCCCAAAGGAAAAAACAAAATTATGATAATACAAAATGGGCCACTGCGGACGCCCATAGCCGCAGGTCGTCGATAAAATGCTGTAGGGATAAAGTACGCGGTCGATCAGCCGAGCGGAACAGATGATTGTTGTGTTCGAGTCAAAGGTGTCAAATGGTGCCGACGACGATGGAGAGGGTGGCACGAGGGCGTTCGCCTTATTTTTTAGAACATAATTCATTTATATCAAACTGGCCTTACCCAAAAGCCAAATTCCAAACGAGTCTACATAGACCAAACTATAGAAAAACCTAGGGATCTGTGGTTTTTCAAGACGTTGTCACTGCCGAAGACGAAAGTCTCCGCACTCAGCATCACTGCCATCCCATCACCTCTGGCCTTATCCACACTGGGTGACAGGAAAGAATATCAAAATTAAAAATAATAGTGGCAGCATATATATCCGTCATGGCTGCACTTGAGAAAGACAAAACTGAGCTGCTGTCACGAAACATCGTTGCCATCAACATCGAAATGGCTAGAACTTGACTTCCCAACTCACCCCAAATCTTGACCTTTTCATGGACTTCCCTCTAGCGACGAAACTTGAGCACCCGAAGACAATCTTGTGTTGAGACTCTCTCTCATCCTCATCTGCATCGAAAGCGACAGAGAGATGTCTCTTATTAGCTAAATCGAAGACCAGACACGTCGAAATAGGAAATTCGATGCTAACTCTAACTCTAGATTTGAAATCTAAACTATGACGAAGCAGAACGCAAAAACCAAAGAAATCTCAAAGGTCTCTGGCTGACCCCAAGCTATCTTCAATGCTGAGGAAGGCGCCTACGACTAAGGAGTTTGCCAGAATCGTTGCCTCCGATAATCGCCTCTCTGTCTCCCTCTCATGTGCACCTTCGTCTTTTGCTTTAGTTTTGTAGGCCATGCATATATCTTTTTAAACATTATGGCTTTTTAACTATGTTTCTCGAGAATTTGAAAATAGTGAGATAAACATTCATAAGTTATATTACCTGTTTTAATTTATCTAAGCTTTCAAAGCATAGTTTGAACATACAATCAAAAAATTGCAACGTTAGAAAACATCCAACCAGATTAATGGGTGTTCCTTAAAGTTGATTGTCAACTGCTATGAGCATTATCAATCAAGACCTAATTACGATTGCCCTCGTCCCGAAGAAAAAAGACCCGTCTCAGCCTCGGACTTTCGACTCATCAGCCTTATCCACAGCTTTGGGAAGCTTTTCACTAAAATTCTTTCCACTCGCCTAGGCGGTTTCAGAGATGAGCTCATCTCCCCCTGTCAGAGTGCCTTCGTAAAAAAAGCCACATCCAAGATAACTTCCTTTTTATCCAGACTAAATCCAAACTTCTCCACAGATCTAGCATGCCGGCCCTCTTGCTGAAGCTAGACCTCCAAAAAGCATTTGACTCAGTTTCTTGGCCCTATCTTCTAGACAACATTCGTGCCCGCGGCTTTGGTGATAAGTGGAGGAATTGGATCATCTCCCCTCCGTGGTCCTTCTCCTCCTAAATCCAGCTCAACAGCTCCCCGAGCCCTTTTATCATCCACCGCAAAAGGGCTTCGCCAGGGGGACTTGTTGTCCCCCTTCCTATTCAACCTTGCAATCGAACCCTTGCAACGCCTTTTGCACATTGCCACCGAGGAGAGGGTTTTTTCACCGCTTCGATGCATCCCGATTAACCTACGTATCTCGCTCTATGCCAACGATGTTGCAATCTTTGTGGCTCTGACCATGGAAGAGATCTCGGCACTGGCCCAGATCCTCGAGAGATTTGGCGCAATATCTGGCCTCCGCACCAATTTTGAAAAGAGTCAGGTCGTGCCCATCAACTGCGAGGGCCTTGACCTCGACGACATTCTTGCCGACGTACCTGTGTGATGAACGTCATTCCCTATCATGTACCTCGGCCTCCCACTCGCCATTAAGAAGCTAAAGCATGTCCACTTCCAACCTCTAATCGACTAGATCCCTGATCGTCTGGCCGGCTGGCCGGCTGGTGAGGGAAAATGATGTCACAAGGGGGTAGAGTCATCCTGCTCAAGTCGGTTCTCTCGGCCCTACCGTTCTACACCCTATCAGTGATCTCCCCGCCTACCTCAGTTCTTTAGAAGATCGACAAACTGCGTCGCGCTTGGCTTTGGTGCGGAAATGACTATGTTGTGGCAGGTGGGTGCCGTGTCAAGCTCGTCTGCTCCCCAGTTACCCTTGAGGGGCTCGGGGTTCTCGACTGAAGATTTTTGCCCGCGCCATCCAGTTGCATTGGCTTTGGCTGGCTAAAATTCGGCTCTCCCAGATCGTGCCCCGTCTCGCTAGACAAGGTGGACCCTGCTGATGTGGCTCTCTTCAGAGATGGCATCGATCTGGTTATTGGGAATGACGCCACCTTCCTCTTCTGGACCGACGCTTGGCTCTTTGAGCAATCTCCAAAGGAAGTGGCCACAAGACTTTTGGCGGCCTCCACTCGAAAAAACCGCACAGTCGCTGATGCCATGCACAATGACAACTGGTTGCTAGATTTAAGGTGGAATTTCTCCCCCAACCTCGTGCGTGGAGATGGTCTCCCTATGCCAAAAGGTCAGTCATGTTGCGCTCTGTCCGAACCACCAGGACCGAGTCGTTTGATGTTTCTCTGTAGATAGGAACTTCTCTGTCTGCTCAGCATACCATATGCAATTTGCTGGAAGGACATCTCTGACAGCGCTAGCCCTAATATGGAAGCAGTGGGCGCTCTCCAAGTGCAAGTTATTTGCTTGCACGTTGTTCCTAAGGAGGATCATGACTGCTGACGCCCTCCTGCGTAGGGGACTGCCGAACAACTACTTCTGCGTCCTCTGTCTCAGATGCCTGGAGACCCCGGAACATCTATTCCTTGAGTGCCCCTTCTTCTCTCACATTTGGGACCTCCTGGCTTCAAAGCTCAACGCTCCATGCCTTCTCCATTCCGCGTGACCCACACTGAGGATCTCAATGCTGGGTGGGTCGAGGACATTCTGCAACCCAACCAGCCCCGGGTCTAGGATCCATTGTGTTAGCAACCTTATGACATCTTTAGCTTGAAAGGAACAATCATATTTTTAACTCAAAGGAGTTGCCGCCGATGACCTTCTTCGATTTGCTCCTGGAGGTCCTACGCCTTTGGGTGGTAGTAGGCGTCCGTTTTATAATAAGTTAGCTCTTGTAGCGCGCGTCTGGGGGAATATTGTAACCTTGTGACTGTCCTACTGAATTAATACAAGGTAGTTCTTTTGCCTTTTCCTTAAATCGATCCAATCACTACCTATACCTCTTTTTAGGAAAAATACCCAAATAATCAACAAATAAATCATATTTAATAAATAATAAAATAATCCACTGAAAAAAGAATTGTTGAATTGGTACCGGCTCTTGCCACTCGACGCGGCGGCCGCCACACGGCACGGCGGGTGCTTCCGCCATCCCGCACGGCGGGAGCTCTTTTGCCGCGACACGTGGCACAAATGGGTCCATGCGGGAGAGCTAGAACGCCAACAAATGGGTCTGCCCGCTGTCGGTGTAATAAATACCAGGGTGCAAAGAGTCCTGAGAAGATCAGGCGGGCCCCACTCGTCAGCGGCGACAAAGGCCCAGTATGCGTGGCGAGCCCCTCGAGCCGGGCGAGGGCCCCACACGTCGGTGGCGATCGAGCCCAGTGTGGGCGAGCCCCTGGCGATTCAAGCGGCCCCACGCCGGTGGGCGTCGAGCCCGGCTCGTGGGCGAGCCCCTCAGCCTCAGCGGGCCCCGCGCGTCAAAGTGGCGTCGAGCCCAATGGCGTGGCGATCCTCAGCGCAGCTCAGCGAACCCCCACATCAAAGCGGCGACCAGTTCCGGCGTGCAAGGGCGAAGCCCATCGGCAGCCGGGCGAGGCCCCACGCACAGTGCGGCGCGGGCGAGCCCCTCGGCGTAGGGCCCCCCATCGCTGCCGGGCCCACATGGCGAGGCGTTCCGGAAGAGTCTTCGGTGAAGGTTCCCCTGCTGCGAAGGACTAAGCGCATTAATCGACATCGCGCGGATAGACGGTGAAGAAATGATTACGCTACAATGACCCTGCAGTCTCGAAGCGGTACAGAATGCTAATGGGCGCAGAGGAATTGACCGCAGAAAGAAGGTTTGCTTAAGATGGCCGCCGCGTCGAGGAGAGCAGGTGGCCCCACCCGCAGATCTCACCGGTGTGACTATGCGGTCGAGGCCACTTCTGGCATCGCGAAGGCTGCGCCGCCTGGCGTGAAGCGGCAACGCACGTTTGCGTCTCTCTGTCGTGTCTTGTCGATTGTACTAAAATCTTATCTTGCCTCGCCTACCCCCGCCTCTCCGCTTGATTCATGGCTTGTATAAAAGGAGGAGAGAGAGAGGAGGAGAATGCGTGCGTTTGAACGAGCAGTTCACAAGCACTCTGTAAACCACATCCCATTCAACCACAATCAGAAAAGAGCTAAGGCTCAGCAGGAGTAGGACTATTACCCGCAAGGGGGTCCGAACCTTGGTAATCCCCATGTGTTGCTCTTTGCTGTGCCCACCGCTCAATCGAGCGAGCACGGTGATAGGCTAGCAGGATAGAAATCTGACTAGGGGTGTGATCCGCAGTGGTTGAGCGGAGAACACGCCGTCGATGGCGCGCCCGGTAGGGGAGCGCTAGCATCGGTTCTGCTCTTGACCTCACCGATGGCGGATCGGCGATCGCGATGGACGAGGCGGCCGCTAGAGCGCTGACCGCAGCGTCGGCAGCGGCAATGGCGGTGGATCGGCCGGCGGCGATCGTCCGGCCAAGCTAAGCGGCGCTGGCCTTGGAGAGTGCACTCCAAGACAGAACCTCCACGCGGCGAGGCTGCTGGACAACCACCGTGCGGTGACTCCGGACTCCGGCGCGCCGTGGTGGCGATTTGGCCCTTCGTCGATCTGCCTTGGCGATGGTGCGAGTTTGGTTGGGGCGGGAACCGGCGTTTCGCTTCTTCTCGTTCTTTCACGCCCTCGCACACCTCTCGCAGATCTCTGGCGGGAGGGAGCGGGGCCAGGACAACAGGAGCCGGGCGACTCCCACGGGGGTTCGACCTGGCAGGCGTACAAGTGGGCGATATCTCCGGTCCCACTTGGAGGACAGCCATCTACGACGCGGAGAAGACTTGCGCGACAAGCTCCGCAGGCAACACGACCGAGAGCGCGACCGCGCTGAAGCTGTCGTTCACGGGGACCAGCGAGAGGACTCCCGTGGGACCACTTCCGCCGAAGAGGGCGGCGCCTCTTCAGCGCCGTCCGGACGGCGGGGGCGGCAGAACGCGGCCTGCGTCCAGGAGCAGGAGGCTCCCGACGTTGGGTGCCGCGCCTTTTCCAAGGAGCTGCGCCAAGTCCAGTGGCCGGAGAGGTTCCGGCCCACCCCCATCGAGAAGTACGACGGCTCCACCAACCCTGACGAGTTCTTGCAGATCTACACTACGGTGATGCGGTAGGTGAGAGGTCGGGGAAGGTTACAGTGAACTACTTCCCTGCAGTCCTCACCGGCTGAGCCCGCTCTTGGCTCATGAACCTGCCTCCGGAGTCCGTGGGGTCGTGGAAGGAGCTCTCGGAGCTCTTCGTCACCAACTTCCGAGGCACGTTCGCGCGGCCCGGGTCGAGGGCGACCTCCTGGCGTGGAAGCGAAGAAGGAGGAGAGTCGCCGCGCGACTACATCCGGCGCTTGATCAAGTCCGCAATACCATCCCCGACATCTTCATCGATTTGTTGTCACGGCATTCGTGAGAGGCGCCGAGACCCTAGGGTCAAGGAGAAGATGGTCACCCGCAAGATCAAGGCGACGGAGGAGCTCTTCACCTGGCGACAAGTCGCGCCCTCGAGTGAGCTTCGCTTCCGCCGCGCGTATGAGGACAACAATGGGCGGCGAGGCGGACATCGAAAAATCCAGCAGCAAGGACAAGAAAAAGCGCAAGGCGGCGAGACCGGGCAGTCATGGCATACGAGCGACGACAACAACGACGACGACGGCAATGGCAGCAGCAGCATGAAGCCTTGGCGGGCACAAGAAAGGAGGAGGCAGCGGTGGAGGCAGCGGCGAAGCGGGCGCGGCAGAACGGTCCCAGCGAAGCGGCGCAGGCGACCGCCGTGATCCTGGCGACCCCACGGCCGCGACAGACGGGTGAGACCGCCGTCCCGCGAGTGGAAGCGGAGGGCTTCTTGTCCCATTCACCGCGCAGCTCCACGACTTGGCGATTGCCATGTCGTCAACAAGTTAGTGGACAAGCGCGCCCACGAACAGCAAAGAAGCGTCCGGCACCGCAAAGGGCAAGGAAGCGGCGGCAGCTTCCGTGACGGAGCGCCGGTTCTTTGTCATCCACGGTGGATCGCCACCTATCCGTCTCACGCTAGCTTTAAGCGTGCGATGAGGAGGTGTGCCGCCGTGCTGGCGAGGGTCGCAAAGGCGGTGGCGTGGTCGAACAACCGATCGCGTTCGATCGGCCGATCACCCACCAAGCATCGCCGACCACGACATCTCCGTCGTGGTTGCGCCACGGTCCGGAATGTAAAGCTAGGGCGGGTCTTTGTCGACGGAGGAGTTCTCTTAACCTCTGTCCGCTGGTCGCCAAAGCGCTCGAGATCCAGCAGAGAGCTTCGTCCGGCGCTCCGTTCTTCGACATCGCGCGGGCTGAATCCATCTCATTGGGCGCGTCGACCTCCGGTGACGTTTGGAGGCTCGACAACTTCCGCACCGAGATGCTCGAGTTCGAGGTGGCGGACTTCGACCTCCGATAACGCCATCTTGGCCGGGCCGGGTGACCAGGTTTATGGCGGCTTGCCACTATGCGTATATGGTGGTGAAGATTCCGGGGCCAGCTGGCCCCATCGTCTTGAAAGTGGATCGCCGGGCGCCCGCTGCAACAAAACGCTCGCTTTGGCGGGGCAATCGGCGCCCAGAAGGCCGAGGCTTCGACTTTGGGAGCTCCTCCGGCGAAGACCCGTGCCTCCCCCGGTTCGTCCGCGGAGGTTAAGGCGGTCTCCCTGAGTGAGTCAGACCGGGCGAAGACCGTTCGGGTGGGCGCCTCTCTCAGCGCCAAATAGGAAGGCGCGCTCGTCTCCTTCCTCCAGTCCAACGCAGACGTGTTTGCATGGCAACCGTCCGACATGACTGGGGTCCCCAGGGAGGTGATTAAGCACAAATTGGCGACGTTCCCCGACGCGCGACCGGTCATACAAAAGGTCCGGAAGCAGTCGGTGGAGCGCCAGGAAGTTATCCGCCAGGAGGTGGACAAGTTCTTAAGGGCGGGGGTCGTTCGCAGCGTCGCCCATCCCCGGTGGCTCGCGAACCCCGTCCTTGTCAAGAAATCCAACGGGCGGTGGAGGATGTGCGTGGACTTCACCGACCTCAACAGGGCGTGCCCGAAGGACCCGTATCCGCTGCCCCGCATTGATCTTATCGTCGATTCCACGGTGGGTGCGGCGGTGTGCTTTACGGATGCGCACTCGGGTACCACCAAATTAGCATGGCGAAGAAGATGAAGACAAGATCGCTTTCGTGGACGCCCATGGGCGCTCTCGCTACACAAGGATGGCGTTCGGACTGAAGAATGCAGGCCCAACCTATCAAAGGGCCATGCACATCGCTCACTGCCCCCAAATAGGGCGGAACTTGGAGGTGTACGTCAACGACCTGGTGGTGAAATCCAGAAAGGCGGAGGAGTTGATTGGCGACCTGGAAGAAACCTTCGCCAACCTGAGGACGTACTGCATCAAGCTTAATCCTGAGAAATGCGTGTTTGCCGTTCCGTCGGGCAAGCTGCTAGGTTTCCTCGTCTCCCAGAGGGGGATTGAGGCAAACCCCGACAAGATCGCGGCGATCGAGAACATGAAGCCCCCGACGCGACTTCGGCAAATGCAGTGCTTGGTGGGCTGCTTGACCTCCCTGAGCCGCTTTATAGCTCGCCTGGGGGGTAAAAGTCTCCCACTGCTCAAGCTCCTGAAGAAGACCAACCAGTTCGAGTGGACGGCGGAGGCGCAGGAGGCGTTGTGGTCAAGAAGTATCTAACTTCCCCGCCTGCGCTGGTCGCCGGACAGGCGAGCCGCTGATCCTTTATGTCATGGCGAACCCTCGGTGGTCGGCCTTGCTTTGGTGGCGGAAAGAGAAGGTGTTGGCGCCCATCTACTACGTCAAGAAAGTCCTCCACGACGCCGAGACAAGGTACTCACAAAGACCAGAAGATGCTCTACGCCGTCTTGTGGCGTCCGAAGCTGCGTCACTAATTCCGGGCGAAATCACCGTCGACCAAGTACTTTGCGGAGATCCTCTTCAACCGCGAGGCGACGGGTCGCATCGTCAAGTGGGCCATGGAGCCGCGAATTCGACATCAAATTCGCTCCCGAACGGCCATCAAAGGCAAGCTCTGGCGGAGTTAAATCGTGAGTGGACTCGGAGGACGCAGAGTCAAGACGCCCAAGTACCCTCGCCGTGGACCCTCTTCTTGACGGTTCGTTCCGGCTTGAAATTTGGGGGGGTGTCGCTCGTGTCTCCCACGGCGACATTGTCCGGCACTGGTGGTCTTTGGAGTTCCGCGCCACCAACAACGTCGCGGAGTATGAAGGATTACTCGCCGGGCTCAGGGTGGCTTCGACTCTGGACATCCGGCGGTTGCAAGTAAAGGGCGACTCTCTCCTGGTCATCAACCAGGCGAGAAAGGATTTCACCTGCTCGGATCCCGTCATGGCGGCCTACCTGGCGGAGGTGCGCCGGTTGGAGCGGCATTTCGAGGGTTTGGGCTTCGCGCACGTCTCTCGCCGCGACAACTATATGGCGGATGAACTGTCTCAGATTGCCTCGTCAAAGGCACTGTCCGGCCGGGGTTTTGAAGAAAGACTCACGCGCCGTCGTCGCAGCCCCCAATCTGGCGGGGCGACGCTTTCGACGCAGCTCCCACATACGGAGGAGACGCCACCAATCCCGCCACAGCTCCCCGGTTGGAGGGAGGAGGCGGAAGGACCGCTAAGGCGGTTGAGCGGAAATGCCGGTGCCAGCAGAGTACGCCGACGACAATGTACGGAACGTCGTCACACTCGTCCGGAAGGTCGATGGATGGATCGAGATCCTAGCCTACCGCGGGACGGAGTGATCCCACGATGACGCGTCACCGAGAAGATAGCGCGCAAGGCCAAGCGCCACATACGGTAGGTGGGGACCAGACGCCGTGGCGCAAATGGAGTTCTCTTGAAGCGCCACTCGAAGCGGGAGTGCAATCCTCTCGAGATCCACGGAGGCATGCGCGGGAGCACCGGGAGCCGGGCGTTGGTCGGAAAGCTTTCCGCCACGGCTTCTATTGTCCCATCGCCTCTGATGATGCCTTCGTGGTGCGAGGAGATGCGGCGTGCCAATTTCATGCTAAGCAGATCCACCGACCGCCCAGCGCCGCAAACCATTCCGCTCTCTGGCCGCCGCGATGCGAAATTTGGGCATCTGAGCCTGCGTTCGCGGGCGATCGGAGGTTACACGATCTGATTCGTTGCCATCGACAAGTTCACCAAGTGGGTTGAAGCCACGCCGGTCCCGGCGATCACATCCGCTGCAGCCATAAAGTTTATGAAGAGCATCTTCGTCCGGTTCGGCGTCGCCAGCAGGATCATCACCGACAACGGCGCTCAGTTCAAGAGCGCCGATTTCCAAGATCGGTGCAAAGAGTGGGTACCAAGGCGTAGCCGCCTCTGTTGCACATCCGAAGAGCAATGGGCAAGTAGAGCGGGCAATGCGGAAGTACTCGAGGCTCAAGACAAGGGCTTTCACCATCCGAAGAAGCGGCAAGTCCGGGCGGAAGAAGTTCCCACCGACAGGGCGCCGCGGACAACTCCCAACAGAGCCACCGGCGAGACCCTTTCTTCTGGTGTATGGCTCGAAGCGGTGCTCCCATCGAGCTCGCCTTTGGGTCCCCAAGGGTGGCGGCGTTCGGTGAAGATACGCACCACGACCGCGCCAGATGAAGTAAATCTCTGGAGGAGATCGAGATAGGACGGCGATCCGCCGCCAGTATCAAGAAAGCGCGCGCGTTATCAATCAAGGCGGTGTGTGAGAGGATCTTGGCGTTGGCGACCTCGTTCTGCGAAAATCAAGCGCAGCCGGGCGCAACAAACTATCTCCCAATGGGAGGGCCCTTCAAGGTGGTCTCGATCCCGCCCTTGAGCTCGGTCAGCTCAGATTCGAGGATGGTCGCGAATTGGCGAATACTTGGAACGCCGAGTACCGAGGAAGTTCTACCGTGAGGTACTGCTCAGAGCTTTTGGCCTTCCTTTGGAGCCGAGCGGCGAGGTCTCCCTCCTTCCCCGTTCGCCTCGGGGGCTGCATTGTACAAAGCCATCTGCAATAAAAAAGATAAGTTCCGTCTCTCTGTGGGCATCTGTTCTTTTTCGCTTTTCGCCAAAAGTCTGTTAGAAAACTCTCTGTTGAAAGCTGGTAGCGAAAAAGTACTTAAGGCTGATGGCCCCTTAGTTGCAAGAGCAAACGCTTAAACTTCTTGGAAAGCGAGGCGACGCGACGGAAGCGGGTTCTAGCTCGTGTGTCGGCTCGGTCGGGCAATGCGCCAACGGCGGCACCGGCGTCTAGACCACTTCCGGAAGCTAAGCTCTCGCCACGTAACGTTTAAGGTCGGTTTGCCGAGAGGCCGTAAGGGTTGAAGTAACCTGATGCCTAAGGAAAAAGCGCTCACTTCCAACAGAACGTTCTGTCTAAAGCTTGTGGCGATCAGTTGCGTAGCCTCAAAAAGTCTGTTAGAAAGCATTCCATTGAAAGCTGGTAGCGAAAAAGTACTTAAGGCCGATGGCCCCATAGTTGCAAGGGCAAACGTTTAAACTTGCGGTTGGGCGAGGCGACGCGGACGGAAGGCGGGTTCTAGCCTGGTGTGTCGGCTCGGTCTGGGCAATGCGCCAACGGCGGCACCGGCGTCTAGACCACTTCCAGAAGCTAAGCTCTCGCCACGTAACGTTTAAGGTCGGTTTGCCGAGAGGCCGTAAGGGTTGAAGTAACCTGATGCCTAAGGAAAAAGCGCTCACTTTCAATAGAACGCTCTGTCTAAAGCTTTTTGCGTTCGGGTGCCCCAGTTCTTTTCGACTCACGGCAAAGAGCAAAAGTTTGCATTAACAAAGATATGTACATGACAAGAACAGATGAGGGAGTTAGTCTACTCCTCGTCGTCGTCTTCCTCGCCCTCTGCCGGCGCAGCGCCGCCCATCATGGAGACGCGGTTGGCGGCGGCGTCAACCCGCGACTGCTCGAACCGGTCCAGTTGGCGCGAAGGCTCCCCGGTGGCGGCGTCGAGGTCAAACGCGGCGTTTTGGGCAAGGCAGTTGCCCAAGACGAACCGCGCTGATTCGAGAGCGCCGTGGCGACCGTCTTCGATCGCCCGCGCCCGCATCACCACCGGGAGATCCCGAAAAGCCTCGGCGGCGCGCCCACGGCCCAAAGATCGCAAGGGCGGTCTCTCCAGCGGGAATACAAAATGCGCCAGCCGGTCTGGGACGTCCCCTCGGTTGTGGTAAGCGCTGCGCAACATGTCGGCGAGACCAAGACGCTCGGAGTGCTCCGCGGAGGTTCGACGGCTTTGGTGGCCGAGGCGGCCGCGGCTTGCGCCGCTTGACCTCGCTGCGCCGCCGTCTCCCTCACGGCGACCTCCGCTCTAGCGCGCCGCAGCCGCTAACGGTCCGCGACGCAGGCCAAAGTGTTTTCCGTGCCGCCAGTGTGGGCGAGGCACGGAGCGCCTCGGAGGAGCGCCCGACGTCGGCGGCGATGGTGCCCACGGCGTTGGCGTCGGCTGCGGCAACGGCCAAAGGTTCTTCCAGCCTTGTCTCCGGCGCGATCTCCGCGGCGAGAGGCCTCGCCTCCGTCGAAGGGGCCGCGGGCGTGCTGGGGACTGGTGAGTCACGCGGGATGGAGCTTGAGGCCCCAGCGTCCGCTCTATCCAATGAAGATAAACAGAAACAGGGTTCAGGTATGCGAAAACATGCAACATGCTAACCCTAATGCAAAATGTACGTACGAGCAGGAAAAGCCAACCTGAAGTGGCGCGCCCTGAAAGCGAAAGCTGAAGGGGGGAGTGCCAAGCCGCTTGGTTGCGGAGGCGGTGGTGGCGCAGTCGCGGTCACCGCCGTCGAAGCAGCGTTAAGCGAGTGGTGTTTGCGCAGAAGCACCCGCGCGGCGGCAGAGGCCGGCGCAGCAAAGCGCCGACGCAGAAGCGTCGGCGCAGAAGAGCGGAAGAAGCGGCGCAGCGGCGCCGATTCGAAGAGTCGCCGCGCTCGCCCGGTGGCGGAGCGGCGGCGCCAGCAATGGGCCCCCACCGGAGGGGGCCGAGGAGGCGGCAGGTCAGACTCGAGGGCGAGCTCTCTTTGGGCTCGTCTCCCCCTCCTCGTCGTCGTCTTCGGCGAGGATGAGGCGGCGCTTCCCGAGAGCACGGTCGGAGTCGGCCGCCACGCCGGGAGCGGCAGCAGCCGCAGAAGCTTTGGCGGCCGCCGGAGGCGGATTGCGAATCTGCAGTGGTCCTCGGGCCACTTGGACCGCGGGACCAGAAACCTCCATGGGGGGCAGCCCACGCAAATACTGGTTGCGCTCCCGTGGGTCCCAGTCTCAGAGGGGGCGGATGGTCTCCGGCAAAGAGATATCGCCGGTTGGCGTGGTCAAGAGTCCCGCCAGCCACTGCCGGAGCACGTTCTCTGGCACGTTCTCTGCGGCTGGGCACAAGAGAGAAGAAGAAGCCATAAGTCACAAGGTGTCAAAAGAAGAGACATTCCAAAAAGACAAGAAACCCAAAAGAATGAAGGAGCATTTACCTCCGGGGACAAGACGGGCTCCATCGTCATCGCCAAAGTATTGCCAAAGTAGGCGAACCCTCATCGCGGAGGCAGGAGGCGGCGCCAAGAAGAAATCCGCCACAGCGTGGGTTCCGTGAGCCCGTTCTGGCGGAGCTCGGCGATCGCGCCCCATCATCTCCTCCGGCTCATTGAGTCGTCAGCGGAGACCCCCACCGGCAAGGGATTCCGCAGACCCTCGGGAGGTCAAGGTCGTCGCAGCCACCGGAGTCCTCCACGTCTGACCATTGACGGTGCAGTCCTTCCAGCTTGACTTGACCGTGGACCGGAGGAAGGCGGCGGCGTCGCGCGAGCGCCAAGTAGCAGCTTCAATGACCCTTCGGCGCGACCTCGCGTCGCGGCGTGAAGAGCCGGCCCCAGGCGGGAGGTTCGACATCGTCCCCACGAACATCTCGCAGAGGTGGACGAAGATGGTCAGGGCCACGATAGAATTGGGGGGAAGGTCGTCGCTGGATCTCGTAGAAGGCGAGCACCGCCAAGAAGAACTCCGTCTGGCGGGACGCCCCGCCAAGACGCCAAGTGAAGGTCACAATCTCCTCGTCGCGGGGGCTCGGCACTATGGTGCCGGCGCGGAACCGGACGGAGGTGAGCGGCACGAACCCTTGGAGCCGCGTCGCCACATCCTCGTCGACAGCAGAGGCAGGCAAAGCGGGCCCAGACGGTGGCGCGTCCCCGCGGCGATCCTTACTACGTTTGGGCGCCATGGAAAAACGGTGGAGGAGTTGGCGAGAAAGGAAGAAGGTGGCAGCGCGAAGAGGCTCTGGCGGCGGCGAAGAAGGTGAAAGGCGTTTGAGGACTTAGCGTGCGGAAGGATTGGTCGCGCGCCAAGTGGAGTATTATAAGCAAAGCGCTGATCGCGACGGTTTGATTCGACCCCACGCGCGCCATCATTGCCTGCTGCGTTTGATTTCCCAAAAGCGGCGTGGTTCCCAAGGAAGATCGTGCGCAGTGGAGAATCTGGCGTACGGCCGCCGCAGGAGGCGGGCCCCCACGATTCGTCTCTCACCGCACAAGCGGAAAAAAGTGTCTCGCGGCGACGGCAGTTTAAGCGGCCCCACGCGTCGGCGGCGATCGGGCCCCGCGCGTGGCGAGCCCCTCGGCGCTCCAGCGGCCCCACGCGCGTCGGGCGGGCGATTAGGCCCGGCGTGGGCGAGCCTCTCGGCGCTCGGCGAGGGCCCCACACGTTAAGCGGCGACCGAGCCCCGGCGTGTGGGCGAGCCTATCGGCCGGCCGGCGAGGGCCCCGCGCACCAAAGCGGCACGTGGCGAGCCCTCCTCGCGAGGGCCCCCCACTGTCAGCGGGCTCACATGGCGAGGCGCCCGGAAGAGTCTTACGGGTGAAGGCTCTCCTGCTGCGAAGGACTAAGCGCATTTAATGCGACATCACGCGCGGATAGACGGTGAAGAAATGATTACCGCTTCTGATGACCCTCGCAGTCGAAAGCGGTCAGAATCGCGGGCGCAGAGGAATTGACCGCAGAAAGAAGGTTTGCTTAAGATGGCCGCCGCGTCGAGGAGAGTGGTGGGCCCCACCCGCAGCCTCACCGGTGTGACTATCTTGGTCGAGGCCACTGGCGGCATCGCGAGGCGGCGCCGCAGCGGCGGGGCAAATGCACGCGTTTCGTCTCTCTGTCGTGTCTTGTCGATGTACTAAGAGTATCAGATCGCTTACCCCTCGGCTCTCTCCGCCAGTTCATGGCTTGTATAAAAGGAGCGGAGAGAGAGGGAGGAGGGGGTACGTGCGTTTGGAACGGACAGGTCACAAGCACTCTGTAAACCACATCTCATTCAACCACAATCAGAAAAGAGCTAAGGCTCAGCAGGAGTAGGACTATTACCCGCAAGGGGGTCCGAACCTGGGTAATCCCCGTGTGTTGCTCTTTGCTGTGCCCACCGCTCAATCGAACCGAGCACAGCTGATAGGCTAGCAGGATAGAAATTTGACTAGGGGTGTGATCCGCAGTGGTTGAGCGGAGAACACGCCGTCACCCGCAACGCGTGGCATAGATGGGCTTGCATTGCTGCTGCCATGCAGTAATCTAAAGGTAAGAAAACAATTTTTTTAAGTTACATTTTTTACATTTAAATTGAAATTTTTGTGGACCCTTTCTCCGAATGTACAGTTTCATTTTTCCAGAAAATTGAACCTAGGGGCGTTAAAACTGAGAGCTCGAAAACCATCGGTGAATCCGCCACTGCTGAGCGGAGAACACGCCGTCACCCGCGACGCGTGGCATAGATGGGCTTGCATTGCTGCTGCTATGCAGTAATCTAAAGGTAAGAAAACAATTTTTTTAAGTTACATTTTTTACATTTAAATTGAAATTTTTGTGGACCCTTTCTCCGAATGTACAGTTTCATTTTTCCAGAAAATTGAACCTAGGGGCGTTAAAACTGAGAGCTCGAAAACCATCGGTGAATCCGCCACTGCGTGTTGCCGTTACAGACCTCCCGCCCGGACCCATATGTGCCACGCGTTAATAAAATGAGATCATATTTTTTAAAAAAATCACTTTCATAATTTTTAAATTCAAAATTATTATTTTTTGTGGCATAATTTATTTTCTATAGCAATATTTATCTTGTGTAGCATAGTTCGTTAAATTTATTTTTATGTTGATTAAATAATTAATTTTTAAATGTTTTCGTATAATGTTTTCCGTAGAAAAATTAATTTTTCAAATAATTTAAAAATTGAATAACTTTTCAATATTTTCGTATTTATTTAAAAAATTCATAATTTGATGAAAAATAAATAAATTTTAGAATATCCAAAACTTTTTGTGAATCCTTTCCTTGATATATGATTCCATATTTTATAGTTTCATTGCATTTTGATGGTACATGATTTTTCTTAAAAAAATTACAAAGTTCGTGAAGTTCATATACACCATAGCAAATAACTTGGCGGTCGGTCTTGCCACCCCGTGCCACATGTCAGTGTCAGGGAGCTCCCATCGTGTGGGGTGGTGGGAGTAGGAGCTGTTGCCATGCAGGGTGGCGGGAGCTCTGCTCCTGCCGTGTTGTGCGGCGGCGCCACGCCGAGTGGCGAGACTGAGTGTCAAAACGACAATTTTTTTTTTCTATGGATTATTCTATTAAATATGATTTATTTGTTGATTATTTTGGATATTTTCTTTTTTACTAGTCATCTATATTTCTTTTTTAAATAAATTTATTATATTATTAAAACGATCTAAGCTACGTCTTTGTTCGTCATGTCATCATGCCTAGGGTGAGAGAGCCCACATGGACAGAGAAAGAGAGCCAAACTCGTACAAGTCAACCCACCAACCGAATGAGCCGGAACAGTGGCAGGCCGACACCTGTCGCTGCCACTGGCTTCCGCCCACATTCCCGTACGCAACCGCCCGAGCTGCCGACTTGCCGAGCACACTCCTGACTCCTGAGTCCTGAGTGTCCTGACTCCTCTCCTCACCTCTTCGTCGCCGCTTTGGGCCGGGTCTCCCTCCCCGTGCGCCGAAGCCGGCGAGCAAGACGACCAAAGAGGAAAGCAAAGCTGACTCCAAGCCCCGCACCAGCAAGCCAGCCTCTTCCCCCCGCACGGATCGAAGCGAAAGCTCGAGTCTTTGCGGCGAGCTTCCGGCTGGAGCCCCGCCCGCCTCGGATTAGGACGCTCCGCCGCCCGGTGAGCCGGCGTTCTTGGCTCTTTCTTCCCCGCGAGCCCCGGATCGGCCCCGTGGGTGCGGTTCTTGGGCCGAATCGGGGCTGCTCGTCGCGGTCTGAGCCAGGGACCCTGGAGGAAGTGAGCTGCTGTGGGAGATAGGCTTCTGGCCTGGATTCTGGAAGCTTCCGCTGCGTTCTTGGGGTTCGGGGCTGGTGGTTGTGCTGGGTTCCGCCGCGTTGATGCTCGGCGTCTCCGGCGCCAGGGCTACGACCGGTGGTGCTTACGGTTGCGGCGAGAGCAGCGCTTCAGATCGCGGCGCCGGGCCAGGGCTGTGCTTCCACTTGCTGTGGCTGTGGCTGGGGATTGGTGGTGGGGAGTGAGCAGATGGAAGAGGACTGCACTTACTGCCATCGACGATCCTTCGACTTTGCTGCAGCTAGAGACTAGGATTTTGAGGATCGAGCCTCTGTCCCTGTGTGTGTGGCACTCTGAGGCTGTGGTACTCCGGCCGGCTTCGCAAGGTCGCCGGAGCTGGAGCATGATATGCTAAAAGGGACATGGTGCATGAGGAAGAATTTGGGTACCTATTGGGAGAGCTTGTCGAACTGATTTGCCTGGGATTTGGTATTTTGGTTGATTTGCGAGGTGTGACACAATGTCTCGGTGCTTCCCGTTCCCGCCGCCAGGGTATGAAGCAAAGCCCAGGAGCGAGCACAAGGATCTGCTGAAAAAGGTGCATGCCTTGTGCCTTTATGGTCACTTGCCAAAGTACATCACACCGGATGTTAGACCAATAACTAGTGCATGTTAAATACTGAAATCACCTGTTGGAAACAGAGTGCATGTTAATTGCAAGCTCCTTGCTAGTTAGATTGTTTGCTGTGAGGTGAATTTTGTTTTAGAGCCATTGTTTGGATCTATAAGAAGCTATGGTTGCTAAATTTAGCTGTTACTTTGTTCACACAATGGCCATAAATTGGTATGTAGTGAAGCAACTTGTGCAGCAGTCTGAGTATTAGGATATGATTACTCTGTAACACATTGCAGTTGGCTATATTTTTGGGAGGCGTACAGCAGGTTTATCTAAGTTAAGCTCATAACAGATTGCCAATTTAATAACAGCTTGTCAATTTCATAAGAGGAAAGACTGGAAGTTGTATTGATGATTTCCCTTTTGTAATCTAGTTTGGGTTGGATTGTTGTTTCCCGAAGCAGCACTTATTTTTTCCTGCATCAGGATGATGACCTGTATGCACGATCTTATATGTGTGTGCTGCTTAAGGTCTTAAAAGCGTGCCTTATGAATTATGATGCATGTATCTTCATATTCATCTATGATTGTGTGATTTAGACATATGCTTTAGATCACATGATGCATATCATTTTTTTCTTCTCCAACTATCTATAAATATTCTTTCTAAAGGTTCCATCTTATGTTCTTACATTGGAAATATGCCATGGAACACTAAGAATTTGCACTTTGCCAAAATATCATTATGTTATCTCAACGACAGGTGAGGTCTGGTCCCACATTCTCATTGAAACAATAATGGTATTTTGTCGAAGTGTAAATTTTTTTAGTGGTATGAGAGCAAAAATATTCTTCTCATTAACCCCAAACTTGTTCGAGTAGCATGCTAGGTTCCCTGATCATGTTTCTTTATTGATATGATAATCACTGCTCTATGGCTAGAACTGAATGGCGCTACAACTGCCTAATTAAAATCTACTTCATCATTATCTAAAAAAATAAATTCTACTTCATTGCATATGCTACTATGACACTACCTTGCTTCTGCCATTTAACTTATCAGAAAGTTTTAGGTCTGTGAAGTGTGGACCGATTTTCTGAAACTTATACTTCTTGGATTGCGTTCTCCTTGTTATATGATTTTGCTAATCTTTGTTCAAGTCTTAAATCTGCAAGAATGTAATATGGAAACCTTTTCAGTAAACTGCCACACTACTTGGAGTGCTTGCAAAGTTCCAATCTATTTCTGCATATCTTTGTTCAGATTTTAAATTCTTATTGAGATGTATTTCAGAGTATCCCTTTCCATTCAAGCCTGGAATAGCATCTATGTTCTGGACCTCTTGTCAAGTCCTTGCCTGTAATGTGATGATGTTTTTGTTTTTAACAACTGCAAGGATGTCTTCTAAGCCTCTCTTATGATTGTACTAAAGAAATAGTAAAATGATTGGTATTTTAATATGTGCATCCTTATTTCTTCCATAGTTACTTTTGTAATATTTAATATGTGTTGCCTTTTCAGGAAAAGCACAAGGAGAAGAAGCACAAAAAGGAAAGGAAGCATAGGGAAAGAACAGAAAGAAAAGAAAAAGATAGAGATCATAGGAAAGATAAGCACAGTAAGAAGCATGAAAGAGAGAGACACAGAGATAGGAGAAAGGACAAGGGCAGGGGTGAAGTCAAAAAACGAAAATGGGAACGACGAGCCCAGAAGAATGATGATATTGGTAATAGAAGGCCTAAACAAAGAATGCTGAATGAACTAGTCAAAGATATTAAGCCTACAGATGATTTAGTTACCCAAAGCCTAGGTCAGGAAGGTCATGCAAACGGAACAGGCAGTAGCAAAGTGCTTCCTAGAAGTAACGAGAGCTTTGATTCTGCAGATTATAAAGAGAATGAAAGAATTTCTATCAGTAGAGTGGTTGAGAAATCTGCACATACTATTCAGTGCAATAATGCCAGTGATAAGGGGAATGATACTGGCCATGGGTCTAAAACTGGAATATGGAATAGGAAGGGTCTTCAAGGCGTGTCAGCTGAGAAACATTCTTCTACTAGAGGTCACAAAAGCAATGGAGTGAACCTACAACAGGAGAGGTATTTTGCACAAAGAACCCATGAAGGTGTTGCTAGTACCATGAATATAACAGGTGGAGAGAGAGGACTAAATGGCAGAATTGCACCAAACTCACGTGCTTTGCAGAGAACCGAACAAGTGGGCCAACAAATAGACAGTTCTTCCCATTCTACATATGGGAGCACCAAAGGGGTGATGGAGAAAGAAAATGGAAGTGCTAATGCTGATACCAGGATGGATCGGCAATTAGGACGAGGTAAAAATGGAACGGTTCATGGGAAGGCAAAAGTGAAAGAGGTAAAAGTTAATCATCTCAAAGGCGTTAAAGATGGAGACAGATATCGCAATGTAAAGAAAAGAACAGCGAAAGGCAAAAATAAAGGGAATGAAAAGGAGAGAAATGGTTATTTAAATGAGCAGAAACCCAGAGAGCTTGATGAGCGTGGTGCAAATAATAATAATAATACAGATGCTATAGTGGTCTCGTCTCATCTTGATGCGAAGAATATCACTTCTGATGATGTGAAGAAAAGGAAAGACCTGGAAGCTAATAGCTCTCTACATGGTGAGTTTCATTCATCGACATAAGCATAGATTTAGATTGTCTTCTAGTAATAATCTTGATTCTATTAAGCCTGATTTGCAAAATGATGGCAGAACATAGTATGCGGATGACTAAGCTGGCAAGAATGTCTCCTGCCACAAATACTTGCAAGGCAGATGGGCTTGAAGATATCAAGGAACGCTGCTATAATGGTATCACTGGGCCTAATTATCTGGAGGGACCCATAGTTTCAGTCTCTTCATCCAGTTATAGCAGTAATGAAGTCTCTCTGAAACCACCTCACCCTGATACCGAGTATCTGAGCAAAGTGTACTCCATACCAGCATTAGAAGACAGTCCTGTGCACATTGATCAGAACTGGCTGTTTTCTGGGGATCGTGCTGACCAGAAAACAGCTATGTCTGAGATTGCTGAAGCACCCCAAGTGTGGGATGAAGCACAGCTGATTGGTACTGCAGATATTGTTGCTTTGCCTTACGTCGTTCCTTTATAATGTTTACTCCTCCATGATACGCTCAGTGAACGACTTCCAGAGTGCGTGCTATGATCTCATAGTGCCTGAAGACGGAATTTGTCTGTTCGGTCGGTTCCGCCAACTGTGCAATGTTCATCAGGTTATTCAGCTCTCTCTCAGTCTAGCATCCAATTTGTTGGTGAGATTTTTCACTAGCAGTTATTTCTGGAAGACTGGAACGAGAGATCATACACGTCAAGCAAGTATAGAATTCAGCAGCAAGTGTTACTTGCTCCTGCTGCATTGCCATGCGATTTTGGCATTGCATTATGTGAATCATTGTCACGAAGAGTACAGAGCTGAAAGAAAGCAAAACATGGAAAAATCCCAGACGTGCCTGAAACTATTCACTATCTTGTTCTCATGCTTGAACAGATTTTAGCTGACTTGGTGGCTTGGGCTGGTTCTGTTAATTTGCAATGTGTATCGAGCAATGGGATTTTATTTGCCACTGCAGTGGTTTTTGGTGTACAGTTAATTTACGAAGTTTCCCCCCTCACATCACTAGTTTAGATATCTCTTCTGCGGACATATAACAAAAATCATATTGTCAAAAATTACTAAATGTTTCGAGCCATCTATCTATCTACTATCTATATAAATTAGAGTTAAACGGAGCCACCACATTAATCCTAAAATCCTAAAAATATCCACGTTAATAAAAAATAAAAAATAGTAGAAATTTTCACATTAATTATAGAAAAAGAAAATCTACATCGTTCAATATGGATATTATTATGTAAACCTAGTGGTCAATATTAACCTCTATAATAAACTACTGAAGTTGATCTATATATTATAGATAAATTTTAAATCTAATCTGATATATTATCTATATCTTAACATAAATCTAGTCTCGTAAACGTGTGGGTCACCTTGCTCGTTTTTATAAACTGACTGTTTCAAATGTCAAGTTTGCATGTCGAGTTGGAAAAATCCATTTTATGGGCCTGAAGGGATGTTTCTATTGGGCCCCTACTTAGGCCCAAGAGCTCAATCATTAGGCCGTCAAATTATCATCTTTAGTGTTTGAGTATCTGTATTTATCTCTTCTCTTTTTATTTTTCCCACGTTATTTTAATTCGTTTTATAAATTCATAATTATCCAACCCTAACCATCCTCACTATAAACACACAGGCACGCAGTGTTAGTAACAAACACGAACAACCAAGCAAAAATGTCGTCTTCCTCGCTCTGCGCCGTCGTCTTCCTCGCCACCCTCTCATGGCATTGCCATGGTGCGTGATCGATCGCCTCTCCTTGCGACGTCGCGAGCTCGCGGCGTCACGCTGATGGCTTCTGCTCTCTCCTAATCTTTGACGTGTTCGTGTTGCATGCACGCAGTGGCGCGCGGGGGCCATGGCATCGGCGTCAACTACGGCACCGTCGCCGACAACCTCCCCTCGCCGGCGCGCGCTGTCCAGCTCCTCCGCGCGGCGGGCGCGGGCTCCGTCAAGATCTACGACGCTAACCCGGCGATCCTGTCGGCGCTCGCCGGGACGGGCCTGCCGGTCGCCGTCATGGTGCCGAACCAGGCCATCCCCTCTCTGGCGGCGTCCCGCGCCGCCGCAGACGGGTGGGTCGCCGACAACCTCCGGCCGCACTACCCGGAGACGCGGGTGACGTACCTGCTTGTCGGCAACGAGGTGCTCTCGAACCGCGCGATCTCCGGGACGTGGGGGAGCCTCGTGCCGGCGATGAAGAACCTCCGACGCGCTCTCCAGAAGGGCGGCCTCGGGCGCGTCAAGGTCGGGACCGCGCTCGCCATGGACGCGCTCGCCGCCTCCTACCCGCCGTCCGCCGGCGCGTTCCGGGAGGACATCGCCGGCGGCGTGGTGCGGCCGCTGCTCGAGTTCCTGCGCGCCACCGGCTCCTACTACTTCGTCGACGCGTACCCGTACTTCGCCTGGGCGGCGAACCGCGGCGCCATCTCGCTCGACTACGCGCTCTTCCAGGGCGCGCCGAGCACCCGCTACGTCGACCCGGGGACGGGGCTCACATACACCAACCTGCTCGACCAAATGCTCGACGCCGTCGTGGCCGCCATGGGCAAGCTCGGGTACGGCGACGTGAAGCTGGCCGTGTCGGAGACGGGGTGGCCGAACGGCGGCGACGCGGGCGAGGTCGGCGCCAGCGTGCCCAACGCCGCCGCCTACAACCGCAACCTGGCCGAGCGGATGGCCAGGAACCACGGCACGCCGGCGCGGCCGGGCGCCGCCATGCCGGTGTTCCTCTTCTCGCTGTTCAACGAGGACCGGAAGCCCGGGCCGGGAAGCGAGCGGCACTGGGGGCTTTACTACCCGGACGGGACGCCGGTGTACCAGGTCGACCTCGCCGGCCGGCGGCGGTACCCGCCGCCGGCGGAGCAGAGCGGCACGTGGTGCGTGCTCGCCGGCGGCAAGGCGGCGAACAAGAAGGCGGTGGCGGACGCCCTGCAGTGGGCGTGCCAGCAGGGGAGCGGGACGTGCACCGCCATCCAGCCCGGCGGCGAGTGCTTCACGCCCAACTCGCTCGCCGCGCACGCCAGCTACGCGTTCAATGCGTACTGGCAGCAGTTCAAGAAAGTTGGAGGGACCTGCTACTTCAATGGACTTGCCAAGAAAACCACCAAAGATCCAAGTAAGTTTAATCTAAGCACTTGCTAATTAATCTTAATTGTCTCAAGAAAAACATCTCTAGTTCTTTCGTAATTCACAAATTTGGTTGTTGCTAGATTGTGTGCCGCTGTTTAACTAACTGGTTTAAATTTGTAAAATGGTTTGTTGATGAAGTGAGAGTATCCTGGTGTTTGTTAGCGACTTTTTTAAAAAAAAACAAAGGATAGAAGCTCTGTCGATACATTCAAGTAGAAAAAAGAAAAAAAACAACACGATACGAAGCACCGTAACGCACCACAGCTCAACGCTATCAACCGAACTAAAGTTGAACCACACCGCAGTTCAAATGCTGCCACCGGTCGACACAACGGTCATGTACAAAACCGGCGAGAACAACGACCAACGCAGCATAACACTGCTCGAGCGACGGCTACCAGAGAAGAGACTCTTTGGAGCAAAAGGAGAACCACCAATTATTACGATGATATCACTCTTTCGTTAGCACTTAGCAGCATATTATGATGATATCACTCTTTTCTAACTAGTTTGTGTGGGGTATAATTATTTGCCATGATGAAAGATAAACATTAAATATAAAGGTCTGCCTTGGGCATGATAAACGTTACCATGCAGTGAAAACATCATACTAGGAGCATTTTTAATTCAGTGTAATGCGTCTTACCCAATTTTTTGCTCTCAAACAATGTGCCTTTCTTTATGGAGGATCAGTCCATAGTCCATTCCGGTTCTTCAGTTCGACAGTAAATGCCTACTGCAGATTTCATCGTTTCAGCATCTGCTGACTTTCGGTTAGACCAATTCATGTGCAGAGCCTCATGCATCAGCGCATTAACTTAATCCGAGGGAAAACATATATATCTGTAAAATTTCTGGATGATCCCATACGACTACGAACTTATGAAGAAGTAATCGATTAGAACTATGCTACATGTGTAAATGTAACCACGTAAAATTCAGAGTTTCAGACTATTTGAACGCCGTATCGGCCTTCAAGCAGTTTGATCCCTGCAATGCCATGGACTCTAGTAACAGTATTTTCAGGTTTTCACTGCTCTCATACGTAGTAGCAGTGTTTCCACTGATATCGCCTCTCAGCATCCCTGAATAATGATATGATTTTTTTCTAATCAACTATGATATGATTTTGACTGCATTTTCAATCTCCAATAACATTCTGCATTCCCAAGACACGCATCCATGTCAATTCTATGCAATGACTGCATCTCTCATATCTTGTGTGTTTGCAGGCCATGGATCATGCAGGTTTATCAGTACTCCGAACTAGTTTTGAGATGGAGATCCAGAAGCGTAGCACGGCTGAACCACGGAGGAAGGCCATTGCATGCCCTGCATGGATGCCCTTCATCGCAGCAGTGCCACTGACACGTGGACCCCTCATAACCAGGGTCCACCCGCAGTAGCACAGCTGCAGAGATGCATGCTGCAGCCGAAATGCATCCCCTTGGATTGGATAGGTTAATTATCTATCCCTCGTGTCTCTGCATCTAGCAGAGCTAATTAAGCATTCATGTTTGCTGTTTCAGTTAGTTTTTATCTCTCAGGGAAGCATGCTTCTCTTGTTATTCTGAACCATTTCTCATGGTTTAACACGTTGATTTTGTTTCTGGATCTTTTTCTCTTGAGCTAACACGAAGATCTCTCAGCCAGGAATATCAGCGTGATGGCGAGATGTCTCGCTCTCACACACGCAGGGGTGGTCCATGACTCCATATGATTGATATGGGGGTTTGTTAGCTAGTAGTTCCTTCCCTCTTCACAAAAGAGGCAGGGAAAAATCCGTACGTAGACGCATGGAAACTGTTTTCTAAATTTTGATCCACGAGAATATATCCAATACTAACTCCAAAATCTAACCTTAGTCTCAAATTTTATTATTCATATACCTAAATTCAATTTCACAACCTCAAGATTTAGAGCCTACTGGCAACGAAGGATAGCATTGAATATACTCTTATGGTCTTTCAGAAAAAGAAATAGAAAACGTGTATTCATTGAAAATGTTAACTGTTGAGATTGCGAAGGCTTTACGACTACACACCTTCTGTCACGTATGCTATGTTGTTCAGTCACGAACTCACTATGCCATGTTGCTGCTTTTATTTCATTTTATTTTCTTTGGACAAGGCACTATGCCATGTTGCTTAATTGCTCCCCCAGGGCCCACAGGGTAGAGACGTGACCCCAGCTCAGCCCCATGCTGAGCAATGATCAGCTAGCTCAAACCGGCTCCAGGCTCTCGATCTCGCCGGACACGCCGTCGCCGGCGAACCCCTCGCCGTCCTTGCCCATGCAATTTGCACATGCAGATGCAGCAATGTACCGCCGAGCACTCGGTAGGGCCTGATCCGACGGTCCCGAGTTTATAGCAACCAAACACCAGTATATCTATAAGAAATAAATCGGAGAAATGAAATATGAAATAGCACGGTATAAAGTGGTTGGCCGCTCAAGGTTTCACCCGTGCAGACAAAAAAAAAACTTATTCTCTAATCACGGGCATGTTCAATTTAAAGTTGGACATAAAAATGACTTGGATTCGGACAGCTTATATGTAAAGGTATATGAGGATATCTATCATGGGCCAAAATAGAGCAAATAAAAATAAAAAACTGTATAATACGATTATGTGTCACCGTAGGGACGGAAACAAAGCAAAGAGAAAAGCACATACTTAAAATAGGATAAGCAAAGAGTTGAAAGTATTGCAGTTTGAGCAAATATGATAAACAATTCACTTTGAATATAACAAAATAATAAAGCCATGAATTAAATTCAGAATCATGAATTCTCTAAATACAAGCAATAATGCAAATAAATTCATGATCAACGTTGACTGCAAATCCATTTTGATGTGAGAAGAGAGTGTCATAGATTGAAGAAATTTTAATACAAGGAGGAGGTTATATTATGAACTCCATGCAACTAAAGCCTTTTTTCCTTTCAGCTGAAAGTAGATAAAAATTTTAACCTACAAAGTCATTAACTCTTCGAAAGAGGTTTTGGAGAGTCAAAAAATTTATAAACAATATTTTAAAAAACTTTGAAAAGATCAATTCACAACCCCAGAAAAATAACTACAAAATATTACATCTTTGGCATATAAGAAAAATTTTAAATTAAGGCGAAAATAACATGACCTAAATGTCGTTTTATGCGGTATTTTCCCATTGTTTACGAAGGTAGTAAAAGTTAAAAGAAAAGCTGCGCAGGTCATTAACCTGCTGGAGCAAAGAATCATCGCTTTCGCAGCCACGTGGGCCCCCTGCGCTGCGCCCGCGTGGTGAAGAATCTTGACGGGGTTTGTTTGCGGCTAGCCCTTATCCCCGTTTCCACCGTCGATGCCACGACGGACGGCCGAGATCTCGCGCCCGGGGAAGCAGGGGCAAGGCCGCAACCGCACACGACAACGACCGCGAGGAGAAGCTCTTGTCCCTCCGCTCCGCGTCCACCGCACCACCGTTAATTCTCGCTGACTTGTAGGCCCGCACTGCGTGGGTCCCACCTGTCATTATCCGGAGCATGGGGCGGGTAGTTAGCGCGGTGCCGCCTCGTCTACGTCTCGTCTCGTCTCTTCTGATGAAGCAAAGCGACTCTTCAGTGTTCAGTGACTCACTACTCCGCTACTCTCCTCCACGCTCTGCTCTGCTCTGCTCTTCCTCCTCCTCGCCGTCGCGGAGCACGCCGGCGCTAGAGCCGCCGCCCGCCCGGGCCATGGAGACCGGCCACAGGAGCGGAGGCGGCGCCTCCGGTGAGCCTCCTCGCCGCCGGCATCCCCGCAAAGTTTTTTCTTTCTTGGAGTGATGTGACGGCGTGGCGGTTTTGTTGTGTGCAGGGGGAGGAGGGTATTTGTGCAGCGCGTGCGGGTACCAGTACTCCAGCCCGCACCCCAGCGCTAAGCACCGGCGCGCGCACCGCAAGAACTGCGGCAAGCAGCCGTCCGCCGCCGCCGCCGCCGCCGTGGAGCGCGACGGCGACAGGTTGCTGCTAGGTAACGCCGCCTTGCCCTGGTGGGTCGCCTCGTCGTGAGGTTTTCTCGGCCTGACCCGCTTGCGTTGCGTGTGCGCGTGCTAGGTGAGGGGGAAGGAAGAAGGGGAGGAGGAGAGGGGAATGGCGCGCGTGCGGCGGACGGTGGCGGCGGTTCGCCTGGATCTGCGCCGGATGTTGCGGATGCAGTGGAGAACGAGGACAGTGCAGGTTTGTTCTGAACTTCTGATCCTTCATCCCTGAAGATTCTTTTCTCTTCTTCTTTTTTTTAACGGGAACTCTCTGAATATTCTTGCTTAGTTGCTTGTTTCTCTTTTTTATTCTTGGTCTCTGTAGTAAAATGATCTGATAGGTCAAATATTGTTGCTTGGTTTCTTTCCTGATTAGATTTTGTAGATAATAACTGTCTTACTCAGTGAAATTGTACTGTTACAGAGGTTGGAACATTGCATTAGTGTTCGCCTTCTCGGTGAGCGTAGTAATGTGTGTACCTTCTTATCATCTTCGGGGCTGAACTGCCTAGCTGTTTCTATAACTTCCAAGCTGTACATCATCTTGGTGGAATAATGTAGTAATAGTTCATTCAGTAAACTAATGTGGCCAGCAGCTTGTTGCTCAGTAGCCAGTAGGCAGTACTAGGCAGGGGATTCCACCATCTTGTGGAATTGTCTGCTTCCTGTGTGCTGTAGCATAACTTCACTGCCAGAAAGTCCAGAGCTATTTTAATATTCACTGTTCTGTAGAGGTACACTTTCTTCAATGCATATTTTCACAACCGCTATGATTTCTTTGGACGCATCTTTCCTCTATGGCATGTGTATGAATTATTTCGTGGGTGTCTTTTGTAGAGTACTCTTCTCCTAGTGGTACTGGATGTCAAGACATCATCGATAAAGTTGGTGAAAACCGCCTCATTGTCTGTAATGATCTCCCTTCTAAAATTGCTCTTAACGACAATGAAATCCAAACTGAAGCGGCGACGGAGTTATCTCAAAATGCACCACATCTTGATGATGGTTATCCGTCTCAGCCAGCATTTAGTTCTGATCGGTATCAGGATGCTTCCGCTTCTGTTCTTCCACCAGAGCCTGAAGAACATGCTGGGTTCAGTTCAGAATTCTCTGTAGATGAAAAGGTTAACTTGAATGTTATGTCTCTAGCATCAAGTGCTGCTGCAGGGGAAGATTCTGCCCAAACAAATGACACAGCTGTTTGTCCAGATGCTATTGCCATTACTGAAGTAAATTGTATGACCAACAGCATTGGCAAAGACAAAACTAGTGAGGAAACATTGCAAGAAGTCAGTGAGATTGATTCCTCCTATCAAGAGAAGCCGCAGAGCATAATTGTCGAGGCGACTGTGGAGGAGGAAGATACATCTGCCAAACACATTCATGTGGTTTCCAAGGAAGAAACCCCTGGTGAAGAGACTGAACCCAAGGAGGAAAGCGAGCTTATTTTGACTAACTCAGCAGAGGAAGTTTCTACCATCAAGGAACATGCCAATTTACTTGGGAGCAAGGAGTTCTGTGCAGAGAAGCTTGTCTGTGCGGATGAAATCAATTCTGATGATTTATTTGAATCTGCTTCCGGTGGTTACCATCTGGAGGCAGCAGATGTCAAACACCAGCAGTTAATTGGCTCTATCTCTATGGCAGAAGATCAGCTGACAATCTCCAAACAGATGGACATTGTCGAACCCCAGCAGTTTGCTGACTCTACCTCTGGGGCAGCAGATCAGCTGACTATCTCCAAACAGCTGAACATTAAAGAAGGAAATCATTATCCAGATTCAGGTGAGATTTTTAGTTTTGTGTTGATGTTCTTGTGTTCTGCATTTTGTATTGATATTTTTGTTGGCTGTAGATATTACAATTAATTCTCTACAAAGTAGAGGTGGTTTAATTTTGCTTTCTTGACTTATTTTATATTTTATGGTTCTCCATTACACTGAAAGTGACCAATAAAATTGAGGACCAGCACATAATTCTACAAGTACAATCTGCACTGGCAAGTCAATCTAATCAAGCCATAAAATACATACCTGAGAATTTGTTAATCAATACTCCCAGTTATCTTAACGTCACATAAATTATCTTTGTTAAAGAACTCAAATTTCATGCGCATTCTGCAGATGAGGTCTATCAAGCTGTATCACGTTTGACTGGATCTGCTGTGGGTGCTGAAGTCATCTGTGCTAGTAGTGCTGCTGACCTTACAAAGAATGCCTGTCTCTCTGAAGTGACTACTGTAGATGTTGCCCAGGATAATTTGAGTCATACAAGTGGTGTCATTGTCACGCCATCTCAAGTTGACCTAGCGGAGCTCAACACATACCCTAGTTCTCATGATATTAATATGATAATTAGCAAAGATGATATTGAAGAGAATAGACAGAATGAAAACATTAGTGCAGACCTTGCTACCCATGAGATAAATGAGGTGCACAGCATAGATGTTAAAGAAAAGCAGCAAAATGAAGATAGCACTCTATACGCAGCTTCTCATGAGACAAATGAAGAGTGCAGGACATGTAATTTTGGAGAAAATAAGCATGATGAAATAATCACCACAGAAGCTAGTTGTCACATGATAAACATAGTACAGAGTACAAGCAGCGTCGAAGAGAAGGAGCAGATTCAAGAGGTCATTGCAGATTCTGCTTCTGATAAGATTGCTGCGATGAGCAGCAGAGACATTGGTGAAGACCAGAAAAATAGTGAGGCTTGCATGGATACTATTCATAAGATAAATGTAGAACTAAAGGAGAATGAAGAAACTATCAGAGAAAAGAAGCCAAATGAAGAAAATACTGCTACCCATGCAATCAATCTGATATGCAGCCCTGACAGTGAAGATACAAAGCAGAATGAGGGCATTACTGAGGACCATAGCTCCCATGAAATCGTTCCAGATATTGTGAAAGAGAACAATGCTATGCTAGGCACAACCTCCTGCAAGATTGATGTGGTAAGCACCACCTATGGTGATGAAGAAAAGAGGGAGAATGAGGGGATAATAAATGTGGTACACACCATCGATGATGCCAAAGAAAAGAGGATCGAAGAGCCTATGTCAGACCCTGCATTTCGCAATATCAATGCCGAAAGCAATACAGATGTCATCGAAGAAAAAAGGCAGTATGAAGAAACCACAACAGACCCTAGTTCTCATAAGAATGGCGTCGCAAGGGACACTGATAATGCTGAAGGAATGAACCAGAACGAGGATGCTGCTGCGGACCCAATTCGCGATGAAATCGCGCCGGCACATAGCACGGATGACGCCGAAGAAAAGAAGCGGAAGGGAGAAGTGACCGCAGCAAAGGAGATCAGCACCACACAGAGCACGGACGATCTCAGAGGAAATCATGAGAGCGAAGAGATTGCTGACAAGGAGGTGATTGTGGACTCGGACAAGAACCATGTCTCCCTGAAGGCCCTTCTAACGGAGAAGGGCGTGGAGGCTAAAGAAAAGAAAGCGAGCACCAAGGACCGAGTGCTGCCATTCAGGCGCCGGGCACCGTCCAAGGATAATGCGCCGTCGCCGACGAATCCAGGCTCCCCCATTGCTGGTTCTGGGCATCAAGACTGGAACTCTCCGGCCAGGCTACCAGCTGAGAAGAAACCCAAGGGGAAGAAGCAGCAGTGGGTTCCGTTCATTTGCTGCCCGTCCATACACTGATGGTGCTCCCAGCCTCCCAGGCAGCTCGGCTCAAAGGTCTACCACTCTTAAACGCTCCCAGTTGTGTCACGTATGTTTTGTGGGTCTCGTCCACCACTCGCTACTTGGATTCAGGTGCTTGCCGTGCTTGCACACTGTGTTTCTCTGTAACTAAAATGTCGTCAATGTTTGTGAATAGTCAACGCAGTCAGCGTGCGTGCCGCTGTTCATTTATGTTCAGACTTTAGAATGCACCCTCAATAAGTGCGATTTTGGTTTTTTTTCCCGTCAATTGAGTTTTGTAGCATGAGTTTACTAACATTAGCATCAGATAACGCATTCAGTCTAATATCATATGTTTGCGCCTGAGAATACCTCAGTCCGTACGGAAATTACCAGATTGTAGCGTTAGCATAATAACTGGAGCTAAGGCTCAACCGCATATTTCGCTGAATAAGTCAGAAGACCCTTTCTTTTGACCCGAAAACACTTCCTATTAGGTGGGGGAGGTTCAAATAGGCAAATCTCAACAATGAAATTATCGCCAACAACAGAAAGCAATGTCACTGATCACAGTTTTGGCAAGACCGAACAAACGTGTACAATGCTAGACTGAAGATTAGCCCGCCCTCGAAGGCAAAGGGAAGAGGGAACAACAGGCGACCTCCTTAGGCAGCAGCGACGGACTCCGATCCTTGCTTCGGGTCAGCCCCGGTTGCAGCTTTCTGTGATTCAGGAGACTCGTAGTGTTAGATTATGCGGCTGATTCGAATATTCCATGAATAGCAAGTCGTAGGTTCCAAGTGAAAGGCAGAAAGATGCTTACGCTGTCTTCTGCTGGCTGCTTGGTCATCCTAGAAAACATATTGCTGTAGAATTTGGCATCCTTCTTGTTATACTCCTTGATCTTTTCTTTGAGTGTTCTGTATGTTAATTTCACATCCCTGATAATAGCAGCGATCAGCGACGTTGTCAGTATCAAACTAAAGCCAATGCAACATTGTATATGTCAAATTGAAGGCATTACAAGTGAATAGTTATAGACCCTCTTGGGGGAATTCATTTGAGAAACTTACCTGTTATCAGGGTCAATTTCCAGTGCCTTCTTTATATCGACCTCTGCTAACTCGAGGTCCGCAAGTTGAATGTAAGCTTGGGCCCTCCTGTATAAAGCCTTGACATTTTGGCTGTCTAGCTCCAGAACCTGGCAATGATCAGTAAGATCCCCAACATCACCTTCGTTTTCTATGAGATATCAACAGGGTCTTTGCAGGAATTGATGGTCAGTACCTTGGTGCAAAGCTTATCTGCTTGTTTGTAGTCTTTCAGCTTTAGCTTGCAGGCAGCATTGTTTAGGTTGCAAGTGATCTTCAGTTGCTTAGATTGCTTCTTCTCATCTTCACTGAATGAAGTATCATACTCAATAAACTTTGCAGCCTGAGATAAATATATATTACCCATTGGTCAGTCAGGCACAAGAGAGAAAAACAACCAACCTTGCTGGTAGGTCAGTGATATTTACAGTTGCAAAAAGAAAAGGAAAACAACAGACCTTCTCATAACGCTTAGAAGCTCTAGCATACTTGCCCGATTTGAACAATGCGTTCCCCTCTTCTTTCTTCGCACCAGCAGCCTCAATCTTCTCTGTATTGTTCAAGTCCCATGACTCTTTATCCTGTGTGTCAAGAAAAAACAGGATGTTAAGACTGCACTCAGGGAATTGGACCAGAAAAGCAACAACGATATACTGCTTAAAAGATAAGCACACCTTCACAAATGATACAAGCTCGACTTCATAAATCACAGTGCTGTTAGACGGAACTACAGCAAGATCTTGCTTCGACTCGGTAGAACCAAACGCATATTCAGGAGGAATTGTTACAAGGGCGACCTCGCCCTTCTTCATGTTTAGCACAGCACGATCAAGACCATCAATAACCTCCTCTGGAAGCAGAGGATGAACCAAAAAGAGCATGTCATTCTTACTGTATCATAAGAGTTACAAGTTCAATGGATTTACAGTACTACTTAATTGAAACATGCATAATTGCACATATAGAGGAAGAGAGAAGGCACCTTCATCGGTCCTGAATTCAAATGGTGTTTCTTCATGCCCTTTCTTTAAAAATACCGTGCCATCTTGAAGCTTTCCAGTTATTTTAACTGTCAACAATAATAAAAATATAATTTGATTATTACTTACAAGACAAAGTTGTTCATTAATGAGATAGCAGTAACTTACAGGAATACAAAGATGTTTGAGCAATAACTGAGATGTTTTACCATACCTTGAACAACCGCACCCTCGTTGGGACGCTCATATCCTTCACCCTCCTTAAGAACTTTCTTTAGGATTTTTTTATCATCCCCTATTTCTGTAACAGTCTTCCATGAAACCAATTCAAGGTCCACAAGAAGAGTGCAATTTGGTGGTACAGCACCTTCCTCACCAGCTGCTGGCCTACCCTTCTCACCAAACCCATCTGTCATTATAATTCTCAGAAACTTGTTAACCTTTTCAGGAAAAGAAAGACGAGCCATGAAAGAAAGAGTTTGAAATCAAAAGCAGCTTACATTGTGGCTTAACCGTAAGGAGCACCTTCTCTCCTTTTTTCATGGTTTTGACAGCTTTGGCCAGCGCAGGACAGAAGTAGCCTGACAACAGTTATATTAGTTAGCAAGTAGTTCACCGAGCTCAGTAACAGGGCATGTACAAGGGAGAGTGGGGGAAAGAGAATCACCATCTTTAACAGTAAATTCAACTCCCTCTGACTTTGATACAACAGTCCCGTCCTCAAGCCGAGCCTCATATTTTACTACAGAAATGCAAATAGTCAGCTATACAAATAACAAGCGCAATCCATATGGATACAGGATATGTGCTAGTTTTAGCTCAAAAAAAATTACCAAATACTTCATCAGGATCCTTTGGGTTCTCCCATTTATCTCCCTCCTTCAGTATCTTCTTGAATAAGCCGCCATCTTTGCAAATGTCCTTCACACTGGTCCAAGAAAGCAGCTCAACATCGAACTGCAAGGTGGCATTGGGTGGAATAGTTGGAGGTGAACCAGATTCACCATAAGCCAATTCAGGAGGAATAGTGAAAACAGCATTCTCCCCTTTCTTCATGGTTTTGATTCCTTGGTCCCAACCCTTTATTACTTGACCTGGCATACAGAAAATACCGAGGAATAATAATCAAACAAACGCTATGATGTACAGACTGATCAAATGCAGATGAACATAAACTACTCAAATGAGTCAAATCTCATCAACCTGTCATATCAGATGCAGTAGAGAGCAGAAAATGAAACAATATCACTCCCCAAACTAGCATCTCCCAATCATGTAATGTACTCATTCAGTCCAATTTAACATTAACAAAATCGAGGAATAGTGTAGTTACATGGACCTATGCCTAGCAAATAACTTGTTCCTCTGAAGTTTTGAGAGGCATAACTGAAGAATATAAAGTATATGAAACTGGAAACAATATATAGATGGATAGCAAAATAAGCAAGTGCTGCAACCATGTTTCAAATCTAGCAGGAATTGGTAAGTGGAGCTCGGGTCATAATCGCACGATGCAATACGAGACAGCTGTATCAAAAACTGAACATGGAGACAAAAGACATTGAAAGGAAAAAAGAGACGCACCTTGTCCCAACTTGAACTTGAAGGGTGTCCCGCGGTCACGGCTCGAATCGAACTTTGTTCCATCAAGAAGTGTACCCGTGTAATGCACTGAAGCAACAACAAAAAGAGCATGTCATTGTCAGCACAAATTACTTATCATGATCTTCCGCAACAAGTCAAATCCATCTAGATCATCTGGTACTACCGTACCAGCAGAACACAATCAATTCCCTAAAACCCCAATAGATCGAACATACAGCAGCAGCAACATTGTTGGTGACAGCACTTATCTTCCCACTTTGACTCATCTCTCCGTGTCTCAATCTCTCAATCAGCTCAAGTCTCACGGCTATATCTCCAAACCAGTAGAACTCACAATGTTGCAATCGAGTAGGAAGGAAAACCGGACTGCGCTTAAACGCATCAAAAAACCCTGAACTAGCCTAATGTCCCGGAAGGGATTCGAGCTCGAAATGGCAGCATAGGAGAACCAAACGACGAAACTCCTCCCAAATCCACCCCGACAAACTCCGCATCCCACGTCGCATGGGCCGGATCAAGCCGCGGCGCATCGATCGCTGCGCACGGACAGGAGAGGAGGCGGGAGCGCGCCGCGGTTACCTTCGACCTCGTCGCCGACCTCGGGGGTCTCCCACCCCTCGCCCTCCTTGAGCAGCTTCTTCTTGAGGCCCTGCTTCCCGACCTCCTTCTCCTCGCCGACCTTCAGCGCCGGCCCGTCGCCGCCCATGCCCATCAGGTCGTCGCCGCCGTCCATCATCATCTCGTCGCCCGCCGGGGTGTCGAAGTCCTCGTCCATGGCGCGGGGCGGCCGGTGGGGATCTGCCTGCGGCTAGGGTTTCGAGACGAGCTCACTAGGGATTGGGCTTCGGAAGGTTCGAGAGGGAGCACGAGGGGGGAATGATAAGGGCGACGGGAGGGGCAGGGTTTAAAGAGTGAGGACGAGAGAGGACCAAGCATGCTTCTGGAGTGTTCCATGGAAAATAAAAAGTTTGACGGTCCAGATGCCCTATAGGTGTACTTGAGGTGATACCAAAGGACTAGGTCTAGGGAAGTGTGTTTCAAAGTTATGCACTTGACTGCTACCGAGGTGTAAATCTTCATTATATCAGCTAAAGATTACACCTTAAAAGTTAAAAGCAAGATCATTTATATTGAATGGTTTGCCATTTCAAATACAAAATTCAAACACATTACATGATTTTAAAAATTCATAAGAATTCCGCAGTTCAAATGGTAAACCATTTGGTTCAAAATTTGGCTGAATAAAGGCATAAACCTGATGGCACCACAAGTCTTGGCTGAGTTTTGGGTGGGCTTGAAAAAGCCCGGTACTATAAGTCCCAAGCTTAGCCTGACCTAACCCTCGCGCAGCATCATGATCACACATCATCACACTTCATCTATAAGTCATGTGTCATAAGATATGAAGGTGTGTGACTATATGTACATCTTGTGTTTATCCCACTACCAACTTCATTGCTAAGACTAATACATCTATTCTTCCAAGAACCACCGACTGATTTTCTATTCCATTGCTAAGACTAATACATCTATTATTCCAAGAACCACTGACCGATTTTCTATTCGACATGTATTGACGGCTCAGATCATGTTACGCCTCAAAAATTGGAAAATAATTGTAAGTTTAACATACCTTCTTATAGCACTACCAAAAGCCCTTTATATCTCTCTCAAACACTATTTGCGGCTCCTCTATACATCGCTTTAAAATTTGTTCACAATTCATACTACACTAAAACATTATAGAGGGTCTTGAAAATTCCCTCTGTATCTACTGCAATATTACAGAGGATCTGCTGAAGATGTTCAAAGCCAACGACGCACCGTGTAAAAGCTAGTATTACATTTCTATTAGCAGTTGCAGATGTTGCAGTTGCAGATATAATAGCAAGACTTCATGTTCAAGCAGTACAAGCTCGAGCAAATGTACAATACTCCGTTTCACCGAACAGCCTGCAACATGATTTGAGAAAGCAAATCCACAGTTCCGCATTCGCTGAATTTTGCTTTGAGACAATACATAGGTGATGATCATATACATAGGTGATGATCATATGGACTCTCTAAATTCTCTGAATACCATTAAGATTTGAGCCTGTCTTTGTAGGCGCTGCTGGTCTCGTCCAGGAAAATGCAGCCATCGGTTAAGGATGAATTGTTGAAATTTAAACATGAGAAGCTTTGATCTTGACTAAAGTCTGTACTAAAAATTAAGCTACAACTATCCAAATAATTACAGAGAATTACAGATCTGTGCCAAAAATATCTGACATGATTCTGCGAAAAGAACTTCAAAGATATATAACAAACCTTAATTCCAGCCAAAAACTTCAAAGATATAACAAACCTCAACGTTACATGACTAGCGAAAAAAGGACAAAGTTCAGCCTTATTTGTGCTCTCACAGCGGGTGCAAGTGCTATCGATTTCAGTCAGTTTCTAATCTTGCAATGTACTTATCATAGAATTTGCCTGCTTTCTCAAGCTCACCAAGCTCGGTATAGCAGTCTGCTATTGCTCCGTACGCTTCAGTGACACCTGAATCCTCTCCAGTCATCTTGGAGATGTTGAGCACCATGGAGTGATACTTTATTGCCTCCTTGTACTTTCCTTGTCTTTGCAACGATGCTCCTGAAAAAATGCAAAGTAACACTGTTACTTGGGATTGGTAAAAAAAGGAATATCAGAATTATCTGTTAGCACTGCACAGTGACAGTGATGATTTCTAACACCTTGCCACCACATTTATTCGATATCAATTTGCTACTAAACAAGTCAAAATTCAGAATTTAGACAAAACTTAATGAGAACAGGGGCCTGTTAGGCTCCAAAGAGAATGAAAGTGCATTCATTTTCAATTTGCAAATGTGCATGCAAGTAAACCGTGAACAAAATTTATGTCAGACAAAGAGAAAAAACCTAATCCTCGTGCCGCCTTCTTCTCCTCAAGATGATCACCCAAGGATTGTGCAAGATCAAGAGCTGCCTTAAACTCAGGAAATGCCTTGTCAGGGGCTTGGTTTCTCAAGTAGTTCTTCCCAGTCCTCAGATATGCAATTAGGCGCGCTTTCTGAGGATCAACGATGACTTCTGATTCTAGTATCTTGCTACCAACTGGTGCATAACTCAAGGCAGGAGCATAAGATTCAATTTTGGCTTGTCTTCTCAGTGCAGCATTTATCTGACGGAGCTGATCATTCAGCCGTTTAAGCTCTCCTCTCCTTTGCCTTGCTAGGAGCCCTACAGGATTGCTGGATTGTTCAAAATAAAGTAGGAATTGTAGCATAATTACAAGAGGGGAAGCCATACATATTACAAAACATGCAGAGAAATCAATTTAAACAGAATAAATAGTAACAAATACTACCCAAGTCATTATTTAATATATAAGATGGCCATCGGAAAATTAACAGAAATAGTTGCAGAGGAGAAAGATACCTGCATCATGCCCGAATAGCCTAAAAGAATTCAGTTCTTTCAGACAAGATATTTGGAGCATGTTTATTTCAGCTTAAGCTTAGGCTTAACCGTTAAGCCTAAGCCAATTGAAAAGCTAAGCGCTTGATCTTTTCAAGTCTAGTTTTCTTTCCATTACATAACCATCTGTAAAGCTCTTAAAAATTATATAAACGATTAAACGAAGTGGATTAGATTTGGAACCTCTTGAAATACAACTTTAAAATTCAGTTCAACCAGCTTATTCATTCAGAATCAGTTTATAATTTTCCACATTATAAATAGCAAGACAGGATATTTGGAAATGATTGTGATGCTATATCCTGTCTTGCTATTTATAATGTGGAAAATTATAAACTGATTCTGAATGAATAAGCTGGTTGAACTGAATTTTGGAAATGATTGTGATACTAATAGAACTGTTCGTTATGGCATGTTACATCTCAGTAAGGGAGCAGTGAGTTTAGTTAAGTTCATAGTCTGGTAAATAAGTAAATGACCTAAATATTTTTCTAATTTGTTTTAAAAAAATCATTGCCAGCTAAGCAAAACAAGAACGTGAGTGGTTAGTCGATAAAGATTTCCTTTATAATTCCACAGACTACATCTTCTTCTTCTTCTTTTCTAAAGACAAAGCAGACTTCCCAACATTTATGCACACCGCTTAAATTATTGTGCTGAAATTGCAGCAATTAAAGTTCGGTGTTTCTGATATATATGGTCACACAAAATGCTGATGAAATGTTAGAGAACACACACACACACACACAACACACACACACACACATGAATATATATATATGAATGAATGAATACAATTGATCATGTGTTATTTGGCCAAAAATTTGTTCAGGGCAAATGTGATAAGCTTACCCCCAACAGTAGCACCAATCATAGCTATCGCGAAAAGCAAAGGCATGTTAGGAAGAGAGTACTCCGGCTCACAAGGCTCTGCAATTGCAAGACAACCGGGCGGTAGAACGAGCATGGAAGTGCTACTGAGCAGACATGCTCTTCCGAAAGCACAAGACACAGCTTTCTCCAAAGAAGAAGCGAGCTGGGTGACACTACAGCTCAGGGGCGAACGAACCGGGTGAGCGCGAGGCGGCACGCGCACCGGCTCCGTCCGCCGCCGCCGCCGCGGCGCCCCCACTGCTAATGGCGCCGCCGGCGAGGCTCCTCCGAGGGCGCAGCACCAGCTGGCCGACATGGAAGCCGAGAGGAGCGCTGCAGACGAGCGGGGAACATGAACCCCGGCTGGAGCAGATAAGGCATCAGGATCAGGGATAGGGATGACCATGGTCCGTCCCGTCCCAGACTGGCACCGGAACTGGACCGCGGGATCCAGGAAAATACATGGGTTTTTGCCTTTTTGGGTCGACCCAAAAACATTTTTGTGGGTTTAGGGTCGGGCCGAGTGGCCCTATGGGTCGGACCATTTCACTGAAAGCTTAAGCTTCGGACAAACTAGAAAGCTTAAAAAATTCACAAAAGCATAATCAAATAGAAAGAGTAACAATAAATATATCACCGGACCGGACTGCGCTTAAATAAACGCATCAAAAACCCTGAACTAGCCTAATGTCCCAGAAGGGATTCGAGCTCGAAATGGCAGCGTAGGAGAACCAAGCTACGACACTCCTCCCAAATCCACCCCCACAAACTCCGCATCCCACGTCGCATGGGCCGGATCAAGCCGCGGCGCATCGATCGCTGCGCACGGACAGGAGAGGAGGCGGGAGCGCGCGGCGGTTACCTTCGACCTCGTCGCCGACCTCGGGGGTCTCCCTCCTTGAGCAGCTTCTTCTTGAGGCCGTGCTTCCCGACCTCCTTCTCCTCGCCGACCTTCAGCGCCGGCCAGTCATCGCCCATGCCCATCAGTGTATAAGGTTGATGAAGCCTATAAACAAAGCGGATGGGTAGGGTGTGTTTGGTTCATGGCTAGGGTGCAAACTAGGGTGCAAACGGATTGGATACAAACGGATAGTGTCCATCCCGTATCCTAACACGTATTTTTTCTAGATACAAATTCATATATGAATATGCTGGGTATGGATCCTGGATACAGATACAAGACGAATATAGATCGGTCATGGGTTGAGATCAAATAAACAATTGGATATTTTATATAAAAATTGCATAGAACATATTTATTTACTATTGTGTAAACTATAACATAATTATTTACTAAAAAAACATTAAATGAACAAAAAATCTGGATTATAAAATACAAAAAAGGTCAGGTAAATATAAAAAATCAAATATATATATATATAGATTATAAAAATGGATTAGTTAGGATTTTATATGAATTACAAAATTTGTTTCATATAATTACATGCTAATTTATGATGCTAATTACATGCTAATTTTACGTGCCAATTACATACCAATTATACGTGCTAATTACATGCCAATGACGTGCTAATTATATGCTAATTACATGCTAATTACATGGGCTAATTACATGGGGCTAATCACGGCCATGCAAGGTGCTCCTGGCCAGGGCGCCCTGTGCCTTGGCGCCCCCGTCCAGGGCGCCTAGCCGTTGGCGCTGTCCGCCGGAGCGCCATGCTCTCTGAAGCCGTCCTGCCCGAGAGCGTCTAGGGGCATTTTTGCAATTGCCCGTAAATCTTGGCATTTTTTCGTTTGCGTGATTTTTTATGGGCAAACAGTAAAAATTTTCTCAACATTCCCTATTCCATTCCCTAAAATAGAGATTTTCTCTCCATGCGTAGAGGCCCTCTTTTCTTCCCCTATACGATTCTTCATATAGGGTGTGTTTGGTTTTGGGGCCCTGAATGATCCCATCCAGAAATTCATCATTTTTTGTTTGGTTGTCATTACTCGCATCCATCTATCCTGGTCATCTTTGTCCACCCATAGTATTCCAAAGAGGTCTCCTTCGTCCGGTATCAAAACAAAAGTCCCGCTCGTCCGGCCCCGTTTCCTCCTCCTCCTCTCCCAGGCGGATGTTTTTTTTTAAATATAGGGAGAATTTTTTTTTAAAGGAAGCATGTATATGAGGCTATAGGGGTGTTGTGACGCTCTAACCCCTATTTAGCTATCTCTAACTTAAATCTACCAACTCTCGCTTAAATCATGCATTCATACGGCCATATATTCAAATGGAAGCCTATCCTTCCTGAGTTCTTGTATATCCGTGACCATTCTTCCATTGATCTCTTGTGCTCCGATTTTGACGAATTTTTTCAAAAACCGTTGTGACGATTTCGGCTGTTCTTGCGTCACACGGGGGCGAATTGGGCATGTTTCTGGTGGATCGAAATATTGTGATCTGCGATTTGAGTCATCAAAATGCACTGCTAGATGTTCTTTAGCTCGTCGATTCTCACGGGTTTTATGAGAGAATCAGAAGCCCCATTGATGATATACTTCATCATTGTAATTGTTGATTGTATCTCCACTTGAAGATTGATTATACAAATGTCACTTTCATGAGTAGTTGCCTATTGTTAAAAAAAAAAAAATCAGCTGAATAAGGGAAAATTGGCGCGGCAACATTGCAAAATCATAAGGCCACACAGGCCACAGCTCTTAATCCTTGTAACCTAAATTTGAGAGGGCATTATTGTTAACTGCATCATATGCTTATAATCAACTAAATATCTATCTAGGTTCAGACATGCATTTTACACTTGCACAACTTTTCAAAATTAATAAAACTAGAGATATATACTTCCATACATATGATTGATCTACATGTACTACATGTTTTAGAACAAATGGACAATTTATCACTAGCTGGGAACATTTGCAGGTGTCCGCCCGCCGTCGCCATCGAGCTAGCATGTTGACCAGATAGTATATTCTGCTCGCCGGTATGTCCTTGTCATGGATAAAACCTACTCAGGAGACAGTGGTTTGTGACCAGCTTGCAAGCATACATCCACCATACAACCGGCTGCTTTGGCCACATGACATTGAAAGAATATACGTTCATTCAGTTTCGATCCAGTTTGATGCACTGTGATGATGCCAGAAGATTGTATCGTCAAATTAAGTAATTAGAACACCCTAAGGTAAAACCAATTCTGCATGGTGGAAGCTTATTTGTTACAACTGCACTGTACCGGTAGGTGCCAAATGCAGATCGCAGAAGAGTGGAGTATTGAATGTTCATCCAGGCCAGGCCCATATGGAACACTGCAAGCAAGAGGAAACATCGTAAAGCAACCCTAGCTTTGCAAAACCAACACAAAAAATTGCAATCATTTTTAAAGAGGACTAATCATCATATGATGCAGTGCATTGATTCCCAGGGGGCATCTCATATGTTCAGCCTCAAAGAAGAATGCTAGTAATGAGATGCACCAGATAGAGATACATGAGTCAATTGAAACATATGCCAAACTATCTAAAAATCGATGGCATGTTTGTGATTGACTAATCAAACGTGTCCAATCTGTTTTGATTTGAACACTTTAAACTGCTAATTTCTTTTGGTAGTGTTCTATGAATGTTCACCATGTAAAAAAGGCGAAGCACTATAAAAACTGTCGTTGGCCTCAGCCAGACAACAAATTTCTGAGGTCGCGAAGCAGCTCCTCAGAAATTTGCTGTCTGGCTTAGGCCAACGACAAAACAATGTAGACAAAACCAAAACACATAACAAATGTCAAGTTTCTCCTTCATTAAAGTTTGTTTGCCCCAAATCAATGTCAGTTCTTTTAACAAGAACACATGTGTACCATAACCTTACAGTTCACAAAGATAAATGATTTGCTTTAAAGGTTCAGCAATCAACACTATTTCTAACATGCTCAATCTAATCTACTAAAGATGCAAAATACAAGACTTATTTTTTCAACCGATTAATGTGGAAATTGAACCCTTTTTCCATAAATTTCCTGCATTTCAAATATGCCATAATAAAGAATCAACATAATCACACCATCCTTCTCTAGTTCTTCTACCTTAATAACGCAGTCATCGCAGTCTCTTTCTGTCAACATTGTCATCTCGATTTTTGTGTTCTCCTATATGTGCAGGATATCTGATCACAATTTTATTTAACTAGACGATTGAAGTATCAGAAGTGGTGATTTGATTATTCTGGGTGAAATTAAGATTTCTTGAGGAAATAAAATTCTCAAAAACACAGAACCTACAAATAAGTTAAAGTATGGAACACTATAATTTAGCGAGTCATCACACCATTGGTAAAAAGAATCGACGGTTTCAAGTTCAACAGTAAAAAAGAGGACTATATAATCAAACAAGGAAGGTCTTGCGTCCCATGTTTATCCCACATAGATTTCCAAGGAGCATAAAGTTGGTGTTCAATTGAAAATCATATTATGCACCTGCTCTACACAATGGAAAGTGGAATATCCATGGGATATGAGAATTTCAAAAATCACAATGCAGACAACCACAAAAACTATATTTCCACCACTACTCACCTTGCTAAGCCTCACTGCGCAGCTTTTAGAACATGATCTGACACTATTGGTAATATTAGTTGCTGATCAATCCTATCTCCTCTTTGACATCCCAAAACAAATCAAATAGCTTGGCAAGCATATTCAACACAGCTCAACAACATAGAATTGGCTCATGGCAAGAAGTACAATTAAAAGAAGAAAACAATATAAGTGCCCCAATCCTACCTGAAAAATCTAGCAGCGCTGCCAAGGAATTCTTCCTGATCCATTCAATTTCCTTTCAGCGACATCTCAAGCTTCTCCATTCTCCGGGCTAGGTCGTGTTTCCCACAATGGCGCAGCCCATCAACTACGACATTAAAGGTTGGAGCCCGTGGAGTGAAGCCAGCCTCACTCATCTCAACAAGGTAGTTTGCAGCCTCTACGAACCGGCCACCCCTCACACACATTTTGACAAGCATCACATACACCGGCCGATTTGGTGGGTGCCCCTTAGCTTTCATATCACCAAAAAATGAGAAAGCATCGGCGAAGCGACCTGCCTTACAGAGCGCCTTGATGATCGCTGCGTAGAGGCTTGGAAATGGTCGGTGGCCATCCTCAAGAGCTGCATAGAACAACCTGAATGCCTCCTCAATTCGGCCAGCCTTGGCCACTGCAGGCAGCATCACCTTGTACGTTGAGATGTCCGGGCACAGGCCACGGCTGGAAGCATCGGCGAGAAGAGCCACGGCGAAGTCGACGTCCCCAGCACCGCAGAGAGCTTCGGCGAGCGAGTTGAATGTGGCCACGTCGGGGAGGATGCCCTCCTTGGTCATGCGGAGGGCGAAGGCCTTGGCCTCCTCCAGGCGCCCAGCGCGCACGAGCCCGTCGACGAGGAGGTCCCGGCCGCGCACCGGCGGGAGGAACCCGCGGCTCGCCATGTCGTCGAGGAACGCCTGCGCCTCCCGGAGCTTCCCCTCCGCGCACCACGCGTCGACGAGGGTGCTGAACGTGGCGCGGTCGGGGGCCATGCCCTTGCGCGCCATGCGGCGGAGCAGCTTGTAGGCGCCGGCGAAGTTGCCGTTGGCGCAGAGCGCGTCGAGGAGGGCGTTGTACACCTGGGTGGTCTGCGGGCAGCCGAAGCGGGGGAGGCGGTTGAACACCTCGACGGCCTGGTCGGGGAGGCGGGCGTGGCCGTAGGAGGAGATCACCGCGGAGAAGGTGGGCGGCGAGAGGGGGAGGCCGAGCGCGCGCATGTCGGAGGCGAGAGTCCAGAGGTGGGAGTAGAGCCGCGCGCGCGCGAGCGGGAGGATCAGCGCGTCGAAGTGCTCGGCGGACGGGGAGAAGGCGGGCTTCGCGCGGAGCCACGCGAGGAAGCGCGCGGCGTGGAGCGGCTCGGCGGTGGCGGCGGCGCGGATGACGCGGAGCGCGAGGTCCGGCGGGAAGGGGGACGGCAGGCGGACGCGGTTCAGCGTGCGCTCCAGGTAGAAATCTCGCCGCACGATGGTGGAGAGGTGGTGAACCGCCGCAAAATAGGCGTCCTTGGAGGTAGGGTGCTGCAACACCGCGGGGTCGGGGAGCGTGGCGAGGCCGTGCCGGCCGCCGAGGCGGCACAGGAACGCGGCGGCGGCGGCGCCGCCAGTCGCCGGCATGGCTGCGGCCACACCGCGACCCAGGATTGTCAGTGTCCAAAAAGAGTAGGCCACGCCACCATGTCTCATGGGCCTTTATCTTAGTTTGCATGGTGGGCTAACTTTTCAGGCCCATTAGGCCCACATTGCTAGGGTTCGTGGAGGGTATAAATGCCTCCCCCATTCCATCTTGCCCCTCCTGCTCCGCCGCCGCGCGCCGCTCTTCCTCCTCCTCCCTCAGAGTTAGGGTTAGGTCCGCGAGCTTCCGAAGGTAACCACCTCGTCGCAGAGTTTACCTTGATTTGGTCTTGTTGATCCGGTTCGAGCTCCCGTGTGCTGATTTTCTGCGGCAGATCAGAAGGGATGGCGGTGCCGCTGCTGACGAAGAAGATCGTGAAGAAGCGGGTCAAGCATTTCAAGAGGCCCCAGAGCGACCGCTACAAGTGCGTCAAGGTAGCAGCTCCTCCAGAAATTTCGTTCTCGCTTGCCTGTTGATTTGTCCAGGTGGTTTGGTCTAGGTTGCGATTGTTATGCGTCGTTGTTTCATAATCTTGCGCTGGGTTACCTTGGTATAGTGGAGTGATGTGTTCAACCACGTCAAGTGCTATGGGTCTCTGTTTCGTAGGTGATTTATGCCACTGTGGTTTGTTAAATTGTGTTGTGAAATGGAAGAATTTTGGGCGTTATTGGTACCGACGACATGGCTAACTATCATTTAAAAATTGGTGCTTTTGCAGGGAGAGTTGACACCGATATGGAAAATGATTGTTTCAAATAGAAATTAGAACAATGCGTGAAAAAATAGCTTAATAGTACTGCATTGTTGGATCAAACTTGCCCATTCGCCATGACAATGAACATTTTCATGAAACTGAGTGGTCAAGTTATGTTTAAGTAAAAGGTCTGAATAAGAAAACATTTTATTAATTGAACATTGGGGTGAAAGGAAGGTGGTCGGCACTTGCATTAGTATATGTATAGCATTGGCTCCCGACCTCTTCTATGGCACTTTATGCGATAAAATTGTGTGGGCTTCACTTTATTCTGAGGGTGAATGCTTGCATTTACCTCTCCCAATGCTGTTATCCAAAGAACACATAAGAAAAGCTTCTTTTTGGCATGATCAAATACTTCTTGTTTGATTTGATTCTTTTAGTAATAGGTTTCTTTTTTCAGCGTTGCCCTATACTGATTTTTGTTGAGTATAGGCATTATAGTATTCTTGCATTTTATTTTCTTTTACTTTTTTTGGGTGATGTGGCCTTCACAGCGAGTGAAATGTTTCAATGGTTAGAGTTTGCCATTATAGTCAATGTTTGTCAATATCTTAAATTTCCCATTGACAGCATGGTGTATCATTTGCTAAATTTACTGTACATGACACTTTGTTAGAAAATGAATGTCTACCTGCTTGCAGTTGTACCTATGTTTGTGACGTACATAGAATGATGCATGGTAGAAGCTTCCTTTTATTTCATTTTTGAAATGTTGAAGCTTGTATTTTTGAGCTATGCTTGTCTTATGCTTAAACTGATCAATCTTTCACTTTTCTTTGTTTTATAGGCAAGCTGGCGCAGGCCAAAGGGTATTGATTCCCGTGTCAGGAGAAAGTTCAAGGGATGTACCTTGATGCCCAACATTGGTTATGGTTCTGACAAGAAGACCAGGCATTATCTTCCCAACAAATTTAAGAAGTTTGTAGTCCACAATGTCTCTGATCTGGAGTTGCTTATGATGCACAACAGGTATCAAGTTAAATTGCTCCGTTTCACTCTTATAAATCATGCACACGCTAAATGACTGCCTTTTCACTCGAATCATGCTAATGGCTAGAATTAATTGTGGTTACACCTCGTTTTTTGCAAACAGGACATACTGTGCCGAGATTGCCCACAACGTCTCTACAAAGAAGCGCAAGGAGATTGTTGAGCGTGCTTCGCAGCTTGATATTGTGGTGACGAACAAGCTTGCTAGGATTCGCAGCCAGGAAGACGAGTGAAAAACCTGTCGGTCTCTTGTTTTGGTCGCTGTCTGTAGGAAACTGCCCCTGCTTTCTGGACGTTATCTCCCGTGTTAGTTTGCTTATATGATCACCGTGTAACGAGATGCGCAGCTATAATTTTGTTATTGTGCCCTGGATTATCTTAATCACTGTCGCGCTTGTATTGCTATGCAATATTAAACGAGAAGCTTGAGCTTCTAATGAAAATTGTCGTTTCTTGGAGCTTTCTTTAAGGTCCAACTAAGCGAACTTTGGCTTGTTTAACGGTCGTAATTCAATCTTTTTTTGTTATGAAACAATCCAGCCATTTTAGCCGAGCAAAAAGAAATGTCTCCATGTGCCTTCATGCAGTACCTCCTGGCATGTATGGTTTGAGTATCCACATTGCGAGTTTTTTCAAACTATTTTTTGTAGTTAATGAAAATTTTTGTCCCACTTTTAGTTAGTTCTATGTAAATCTTGTTCTGCTTTTTTAACTCACGCACAGGTTTCACGTAAAAAGAGATCTTGATCAAACTCACCTAACATAAGCTGGACATGACAACCTTAGTCATCGACCAAGCATGCAACTTCAGTCACTGAGTCATCAACCAAACAGGGTAAAATACCTACGCCACTGAATATTCTAGTGATGAGTTCCATACGGTTAAATTGTTTTAATAATATAGATGTAAATCGATATTCGAAAAATATGTCACAACTTATAAATATTCTAGAATTATACTCCCTCCATCTCAAAAAACAAGGCGTATAAAAATTTGAATTCTATGTCAAAAAATAAGGCGCATGCATAATTATGTTCATGTCTTGACACAAATACCCTTGTTTGCATGCAGATTTGATATGCGTATACATCTTGATTAGTGCTTGCGCCCTTTCCATCCGCGTGGGCCGTATTACATGCAAATTTAATTAATTGCTTTCCATCCGCCGAGCCTTAATACTCGCGTCCTGAAGGCGCGCTTATGTGATACTCGCGCATGCATCCTTGGGCACGAAACAACCCGGCGGCGCTCTAGAGCACGAAACAACCCGGCGGCGCTCTAGATGAACTCTCAGGGCTCGACGGGTGGCTTCAATGGCGAGGCGGCGGCCGGCGTTCCGATTGAAGTTGCAGCCGATCTACGCACGACGGCGGACGGCCTCAACGTGGCAGCGGGCAGCGGCGAACGGGCTGCATGCCGCAGTAGCCGACGGCCTGCTCGCGGCGGCGAACGCCCTGTCCACGGCAGGGAATCATCTGCATGGCGAAGTAGCATCTGGGCTTCGTGTCCAACGGAAGGAAAGGTGAGGGCGTTCCGCATTATCAGCGCCATGCAGGCCCACGTAGCCCCTTCCGCCAGAGATTTCTCCGTCCGCTAATCACGTTGGACTAATCCGGATTAGGGGCATAGAGGGAAAATTTTCACGCGCTTTCTCTTGCGTTAATTTTCGTGCCAAATTTTATACGCCTTGTTTTTTGAGATGGAGGGAGTACATGGCTTCCGCCATCTGGGATGATGAAATATGGTTTCCGCCGTGAGGCTTGGCGAAAAGCGTGCTTCCGCCACTGGAATTGACGGCAAGCTGGCTTCCGCCATACGGCACGGAGAAAGCACTGGCTTCCGCCATGGGCGACGGTGGAAATGGGCTAATGCCGCTGCGGCTGCCTTTCCCAATTCCCAGTGTCCCGTACGTCACTGCATTGCACTGCTGAGTTTGTTGAAGTGCATGCCAATCAATCAATCATATTGTGCTGCATTCCCGTGCAAAGGAAAAAACGAAATAAATTTGTATCTCATGTGTGCACATGGATATATTTAGGTACTGCATGCATGTGCTTCATTAAAATAAGGGACCGATAAATAGAAAATTGAAAAATTCATGCATGTAAATAATGCAAGTTGAATGTAAACTTAAAAATTTTTAAAACTGTGTGAACAAGAGTGAAACAGTCGATTATTACTTGTAGTTGTGGGTGGCCCCACCTCTAGGGCCGGCTTTAGGGGTTGGTGGGCATACCGAATCTCGTAGACGCTATTGTAATCAGTTGTTGGCTCATTGATTAATAAAGTCTAACATCCTCGTGTGTTCTCTCTCTACTTATGTCTTCCTATGATTATGATTGATTGTTGTGACGTGCCGATACCAGTTATTTTATAACACATTGTTTTTCTTGTGAAAACAACTAAACACCATCTCTTATATCGCACAAGCCTGACTGAGCTGATATGAACTAAATTCACTTAAGAAGACAACTAAACAACCTATTGATAATAAATGGGGTACATGTGTATAGGAAACCACAATATATACCATGATAAACTAACTAGCAGTGCCTTCTTGCACCGCCATGCCTAGTACTAGTACTCCGTATATGTGATGAGATGTCAGCTTAGTTGTCAAAAGAACTAATAAAAAATACTCCTGCTTGTCTTTTCAACAAAACAAAGAATATAAAAAACCTGAAAAGCTTCGTTGTCTGCTTCCGTGTTCGGTGTTCATCAGTTTAGGGTGTCCGCGCCGAATCCAAGACGAGCGGAGGGATCCAATTATGAGGAGAGAGCTGCAGGCGGCTGGAACGTGGTGAGCGCAGTGCGCTTCTGCCGTGCGGCAAGGCGGAAGCCAGCGATTCCTCCGTGTGAGGTGGCGGAAGCCAGCATATCGCCATATCTGGTGGCGGAAACTGCATTTTGCCATCCCAGATGGCGGAAGCAAGATATAATTTTAGAATATTCAAAAGTTGTGACATACTTTTTAAATATCGACTTACATCTGTATTATTAAACCATTTTTTCCGTTCCATACTAATAAAAGTGGCTTGTAGCGTGGTGGTGTTATCAACTTCTCCATCCTCTAATCTATCGAAACATCTATTCGACAATGAAAACCATTTGTCTTCCCGTCTTGGGCACACATTCGCTTGAGGACTTTGAAATCCCCGAGTATGAAAACTTGGGATCCTACAATCGTGCGCTTTTTATTTTGATGACAATGCTCTCCCACATCGATGCATGCCGGCCGAATCACAAGCATGGATCCGTCACGACGACGACCTCTTCGCGCGGGACCCGTCTCTGCCGGAGCACTCGCCGGACAGACGGGCGGACGGCGCACCAAGACCAAGAACAAGCCAGCACCGCCGCCACCCATGCCGGATGCCGCGGGTAAAGGAGGAGGCTGACAGCACGCGCGCAGCGGGACAAGCGAAACGGATAGGCTCACGTCAGATCACGGCCGGCCGGCCATGGAAGGACGAAGGGCAAGCTACCGCGGCCGGCCGGCGAGCCGGCAGCATACCGCTCTCTCCCTCGCCGGAATTATTGCCCGGCACTCCGGCAGCCGGCAGGCAGCAGCTAGCGCTAGCTGCACAGAGCTCAGAGCTGCAGCACCTGCATGGCTGCATGCTGCCCCTGCCCTGCCATGCCCTGCCATGCCATGCCCTACCTCTGCGATCTGCTCTGACGTACGTGAATGGAGGCCGGAGCCGACGAGATCGATCGCCTGGTGAGTGGTGGCATCCTGTGATGGATTTGCCTCTTGCTCTCAAGTCTCGATCCATCCATCTGGGGTTTTGGAGCATTGTACGTTTGTTCCTTACGTTGCACTGGCCGGCCAGCAGGCCAAGTACGCAAAGCCCTTGCCAGCGGACCACCGGCCGGAATAATTTTTTTTTGAAGCTTTGTATAATTTTACTTAAAAATCTTAAAAATATTTTTTACATAATTTTTAATATGTTTATATTGTTATTTTATTGTTCTCAATTTTTAGCCCAACCAAACTAAACCGAACTAAACCACAAACCAAAAGGGGCCCTAATCTAGCCATCTCATAGTCAGCTCGCCATCCGGCTCCCCTCCAGGACTGCTAAAGCAAAATAAGCACATGGAAAGAGCAATATGCCGGACCTACCTACAAAAACGAAACGGTCCCTTTATCACCAATCACCCATAATATTAAATAGATCATTTTCTTCTTTAGTAACCCTACCAAGGGCTATATAGTGATGGTTAGGGGTGTAAACGGTTCGGTTCGGATAATGGCTGAACCATATCGTTAACCGCATCTTTTCTCAGAATCGGATTCGGTTACGGATATTTCGGATGCGAATACGGAATCAGATAATGTCGGACACAAACACGCACCGAATACGAATCGGATCGAGTACGGTTTCGGATATTTTATCGAAATATAAAACTATTGCGATACCTAGTTGGTCGACGAGGATTACAGCCACACAAGGCGAACCGGGGCGAGAGGCGGGAGGCGGCGCCGACAGTGGGTGCCCTGGTGGGGCGGCGATGGCCGGGACTAGGGTAGGAATGGGAAAAAATACGGAGGCTAGGGTTACACACTTGTACCTGGTGCCTTGGCCAGTTGGTCTTGTGGTGGGTTGGTAGCCAGTTGGGCTATTGGGCCTCAAACCGGATATCTGAAAAATATCCGAACCAGTTATTCAAAAAATTACCCAATCCAACAGTGTTGACCGTTCCGTATCCGAAACTAAATATCTGATATCGAAACCGTATCCGAAATATCCAAAAAAAGTCCAACCCGATCCTATTTGAATCCGAGTCCGGTCGGTCCGGTCAGGGAATGTCTGGACCGTTTACACCCCTATTGATGGTGATCCTTCTATTCAATTACTTTGGAACACCTGATATTACTTTCAAGGCATACGATAGTTTGATTATGGGTGGACGATTTCTTTCTTGTTCAATGTCCTTTGCAATGGTCTCAAAGATAGGATTTTTTCATTATTTTTGAAGATAGATTTTTTTTTATCAATAGATATGGGGTCACAACCGTTTGACCAAGGCCGTGGTAAATCCATGAATTTGATTTGATTTGTCTGCTACATAATGGCCACCCCAATTTTTTTATGATCCCCACAACTGAAAATCGATGTGGGACTAAACCCAACATAGTGGCGGCATGTACTCACTGCATGGAAAATCCTTCGAAGCGGCGGGGGAAACTAGTAGTTATAAATTACAATGTGCTATTGCAACTTTTCGGGTCTCCTGGGCATTTATGGCCAGATCCAGCTCAGGTTGTCTATATACACATGATTTTTTCATCTCATATCACCAATCCCAAACTACTTCATGGTATTGTTATGTTGTGTGCACACGTTCGCTACACCCATAGACATGGTTCACAAATCGATAAAAAATGCTTGGTGTTTGTGGAAACCGATAAAGGTTTTTGTGTGTACCAATACATCTAAATTTGGTAAATCAGCTAGTAAAACCGATCAAATTAAACCGAATTTTTTAAAATTCAAATTGGACGTAAGCAGAATCATTCTTAATTTAGACCACCGGTTTTGTAGTCATAAACCGGTCCAAATCCACTGTGAAACCGACACATCCCCCCTCCCCCGCCGCTCCATTGTAATCTTTTTTTAAAAAAAAAAAAGATCAAAACTTTGCACTTTTTAGCGATCTTCTAAATGCAAAACGAAACTTGAAACCCTGGTACGTGGCAGTTCTCAGCAACCGTTTGGCGGTAGTAGGGGTTTTTTACCCTGGTGAATTGCGAGCGTACGGCATTGCAATGGCGATACTACTGTGAATGAACAGCGCCGGCCGCGAGGATGTTAGTGCCGTATGAGTCACATGAACATACATGTCGCACTACCAGCTGCTCAGCTACTAATCCAGCTAGCTAATGTCGCCTCACTGGAGATGGATGGAGCCTTGCGGCTAGGGCTAGCTAGCTAATAAACTAGCTGCGCCTGTTAATTGTTTGACAACTCCAGCGAAGAGGAGAGCTGCAAACTCACCTGCGAACGAACGGACTACGGTGCTCTCTGATTCGCGGTTTTAAATTAGTTTAAAAGTTTTGTAATTTTTTACGGAACATTCAATGTGATATCTTGGAATAATTTTTTTACGAACTTTAAACATTCATGTCTTTTCCGTCTCTTCAAATATTTTTTCAACTACAACCGAAATCAAACTAAAACTTTGAATCAAAGAGCATCTATATCTCTTCCCCCTACTTTACTATGACACGCCATATTTATTTGAAGAAATTTGACGATACGTCGCAAAATTGATAGTCAATTGTCAATATGCCACAAAATCAAGGACCGAGCTGTACGTAGCTCAGTGCTCTTGTACGGCCAACCTGCCCGTGTTGAAGGCTAGGGTGAAGAAACAGGGTGTCTTCGTGCCAGGTCTTAGTCAGGTAAGCACAGACTCCGTGCCAAGAGAAAATGAGCCATGAAGGAGAAGGAAGAGTAAGAAACATGCTGAAGCCTAGTAGAACTTAGCCATGAAACAAGCAAAGGTCTAATCCATGCCAAAAGGTGAGCCCATCGAGCCAAAGAGTAGTGAGTAGGACTGATAGAGAGATATAATTAGATGTCTTTTTTGTCCGGTGTTGAACAAGCTGTGGAATAAAAAAGTTAACATGTTTACATTTCAATGTAATGGAAATCGAGGCGTAGAAAATTAAAATGTCACTAAATCATCAATTGTGCTTAATTATCTGCTACAAAGTTGACTGTCCCTTTAATAATATGCCACATTCTGAAAACTCGAGCAGATTTTGGTAGATTGGAAAGAGGAAATGACCATCTTAATTGCCCTAGAATGGCTGCGGATCGAGTGGCTCTAGCAGGCCAGTGACTGGAGCCCGATATGGACCAGGAACTGCAGCCGCTCTCGATCTCTCCCGCCAATATATGTAGGCAGCCGAGGATTGTTCGTGCTCAGATCTTCCATGTGTGCTGCGCTGCAGGATTATGCCCTACTATTCGCAGCCTTTTCGCACGCTGTGCAATCTAGCTCGCTCCATTTTGTTCTCTTCTAATTGTTGTATAGTTGTATCGTCGCCGAGAACTGTTCGTGCGTGCATCTCTAGATGCTACCGCATGCAGGCCCACTGCCTAGCTAGTCATTTTCCTTCTAGCTAGGATGCATGCATGGACTTAGTTCTTCAAATCGATTATTGGTATCACGAAAACCACAGTGAGTACGTACGTGATCCATAGTTCCATACTGTGTGGTCTGTCATCTGTGGTCGGTGAAAGGTGAAAATTAACTGAATTATGATAGTTAATTACCAATTTACTGAGATTGTAAGTTCTAGCTAGCTAGCCGATGGGGTGCCCTCCATTTGCTAGAGACTAAAAGAATATCAAACAATATATATATATATATATATATATATATATATATATATATATATATATATATATATATATATTGCTAGTGTACACTCGAGTGTACGGAGCCTCCGTGAATTTCGATGGGATTGCATTCTCTACTGAACTAACTACTGCTTTCCGAGGGAAAACACAACATAGTGCATCTTCAGATGTGCGAAAAAGTCTAGATTTCATCATCAAACGTAGTGAGAGCAGGTTGCAGGTGTTTTATACCAGCAGTTCTGGAACAAGAAGTTTCCATCTTAATGAATCTAGTCAACAAGGTTCGCTGGATACTCCACGACTATTTAGAAGGCTGATTTTTAAAATTAGAAAACAAATAGCAAAAAAATTCAAAAAAATACGAAACTTGGTTGTGGCTACGTTTTGACATGACGAACAAGATCAACGTTTTGGATCGATCACTAAAGTTCTCGAATTTCAAAAACCCGTCGAAGTTCACATAGGAATCCGCACACTCAAGTTCACGCTAGCAAATTTCTATATATATATATATAGAGAGAGAAATGCTAGCGTACACCCAATCGGATCTCTCAAATACTCTAGCGTTTCGAAATCGAGATTATTATCGATCGATCTGAACCGTTGAATCGTCCCTGAAATCTAGCTAGTGACCAAGTTTCATAATTTTTTGAATTTTTTTACTATTTCTTTCGTATTTTCAAAAATCAGCTTTTTTTGGACGCACCACGACTGATTTTTGAAAATACGAAAGAAATAGTAAATAAATTTAAAAAAATATGAAACTTGGTCACTGGCTAGTTTTTCGTGAGACGAACAAGATCAACGGTTCGGATCGATCGATAATAATCTCGGATTTCGAAAACGCGTTGGGAGTACGGAGAGACCCGTACTCTGGGGTGTACACTAGCATTTCTCTCTCTCTATATATATATATATATATATATAGGTGGGCAATCTAGTAATTTCAGGAAGTCTCTAGAACCATACAACATACAATTACAAACGGCGCACTATATGCCCTGGCCTTCTCTGTCGATAGATACCAATGCATGCATCTCGTCAGCTTCAGCTCTCTTACTTTTCTTCTCCTTCTCGATCTCCATCTAGCTCAGTAGCATCGCTGCTTCTATCTACAAATACACGACCCAAGGTCCAAATCATACGAGAGTGCATTCGCAGGCAGATAGCTGTATAGGGCACCCGGTCGAAAGGGAAAGAAATGGCCGTGGTTGGAAGAAGCAAGCTGCAGCTGCTGTGCTCTCTCTTCCTCATTGCTACGCTCTTGATTGGTACTCCAATAAGCACACACACTCTAGCTAGCTATTGCTGGCTTCTAGCTATATATCTATCGTTAGATTAATTCTCTTGTTAACTTTGTCAGTGTTTCAAACCAAGTCATAGACATGCATGAAGCATGATGATATATATATAACTCACCGATTTCTTGTTCTATATGTGCACTCATGAAGGCGACGCTTTGGCTGCTCAGCCTAATTTCTCGCCGCAGACGCCGATGAATCTGCCGGAGAAACACCGCCGTCAGGGACAGGTGATCAGCATGGCCAGTCCCAGTTCATGTAATTATAGCAGATATACTGGATCTCTGAATATCTCAGCTGGCTACTCCACCTCCAGTACATTTAATGCACATGTATATGCATGCCATGGTTTGCAAATTGCAAATCGGGTACTATATAGTACAGTATATTCCAAATTTCCAATCCAAGCTTTCTCATTTGCTTACTGCAGCGGCATGCATTTAGCTACGTACTGCACATTAATGGCATGCATATATTGATATTTGCAGCATGTCGCCGCAGGGGTTGCTGCCCAGGTCATCACCGGCGGGGAGCGGCGGCGGCGGCGGCGGGAGGAGGATGCTGGTGGGGTCGAGGGCTCCGACGTGCACCTACAACGAGTGCCGGGGATGCCGGCGCCGGTGCAGCGCGCAGGAGGTCCCCGTCGACGCCAGCGACCCCATGAACAGCGCCTACCACTACAGATGCATTTGCCACATCCACTAGGCGATCGATTGCCGATGAGAGGACGCTGCTTGCTTGCCTAATTGTGCTGAGATGGAAATCAATGGAAGTGTTTAAATTGCTGTAGCTAGTAGCTAGAGCAAGATGGCATGCGTGCATATGCAACAATGCATGCACAGTTTTAACTTCTTGAATAAATGTGGTGGAGATACGCCTAGTGCTCGTTGTACGTGGTCGATCGATGGCTGGTGAGATCTACCTATCTGGCTATCGGTCAGTGATGTTAATCGGTTTTGTTAGTCTGTTCTTGTTTCTATCAATGTGTGGAGGTTGAGGTCTTGAAGAGGGACAGGGGCGTGCTTTAATTGTAGCTAGCTCAGATTCCTGCTTGTTTAGCTGACCAGCAGGCTGAGGCATGTGTAATAGGGTGCTTATCTGTTATCACTAGCTCGTAGGCATTTGACCACCAATCTCTGAAATGAGTATTGCTATGGTAGCCGGAGAGCGTGTGGTACGATGCTCGCATGATTTTCTCCCACATTGCAGGTCAGCGCGCGTCGACGGTTTTGTAGGCCGGGTTGCTGCGGTGCTTGTGCTTGCAGGCCGAATGGTGGTGGCAGTCCTCGCATCTCGTGCACGTCGAGGAAAGCGTCCTCGCCGTCCCTCCTCTTGATGGCGACGTCCGTTCTTTTTCTTGACGGTTGTGTTGAAGCGTCACTGTCATCCCCTCATCGCGGCGGCAGTGCCCGTTCTTCAGCTCGGCGGGCTTCAGCGGTGAGACCGGTCACCTTGACTCCTGTGCCTCTTGCATCCGGCTTGTGGTCTCCTTGTGCGGCTTGCGGAGGTGTAGCTGCTCCGGGTGAAAGCCCTGTCTAGCTCTTGCTTGGGCCAACGTTGTCGGTTCCCTCGGGTGTCGTTGCCCTCCTTGGAGGCTTCGTTGTGGAATTTCCTGCCTTTCGAAAGTTAGGGTGAAAACCAAGGTCTGGACAGGCAATGGCGGCGACCGTGTTGTCTCTACCTTGTTGAAGGCATCGGCCAATAGGCCTTACGCATTGCAGGTTGGCTACTCCCGGACCATACTTCCTACTTGGTTGTGGCGGCCTTCTTCGCCAGGCCCTATGAGCGTGCTTTGTGGCTGCAGATGTGGGTCGCTAGTGTTGCTGTTCGAGCATCTGTTGCGGTGGTGGCGGGCGGCGACCCTCTCCTTTTGACCCCTCTGCGCATCCCATTTGGTGGTGACAGCTAGCAACCTTGGGGAGCTTTGCTTGCTCCGTGTTGTAGGTTTGTGGTGTGCCTGGGTTTTGGCCATGCATCCCTCGTGGTGAAGTCTGTTTTGGCTTGTGTACTCTTGGGTGTTATGGGCTGGTGTGCTCAGGCTTTGCCTGATTGTTCGACGTCGTGTGGCGACCCCCGCTTGGTCGGGTCGCGTTGTTCCCCTCTCCCTTCTCCTCTTTCTTTCTCTCCCTTTTCTCCGGTGTAATTGTTGTATTTTCTCTCCTTCTTGAATGAAATGGCAGAGCTCCTGCCCTTTGCGTTAAAAAAGCGAGTATCTGACGAGGTTCCACAAAACAGGATAGAGACTCTGATGAGGTTAACCTTTTTTTTTTTTTGAGGTTCTCAAATGTATATATGCGTGATGTAGAGTTCAAGCGAATAATTCGCATTTGTTATCAATATATGTTGTCCAAATGTTTTATGCTAACCAAATTAAATAGGATGAGACCAAAAAATCACAAAGAGTAGGCGGATTTAAAGAAGCATTTCCCTAAGATTAATAGAATCTAGGTGATGATGTCCCTCATTGTTAGATTCATGGTGGTTTTTTGCGTGCATGGTTTGCGGGAGGAGTAGGTTTTTTTTTTTTTAGTTAAGTCATGTTGTATCGAGACCACTAACAGATCTTAGCCATCTATTATTATGGAGTTACTTGGCCATTGATCTATCTTTCCCCATGGCGATGTGATAGAGGTTGAGGACAATATGCCAAGGGACATTACTGTCTAACTTATGCTCTCTTTTGCACCGTCCCCTATGGTTACCACAATGGCAATCCTAAAGAGGGCCTTGTCTCCCTTATCAGAATGTAGAGTGGTACCAACCCATGACTTTCTTAACTATATTCTACCCTCATGCCAAGTTAGTGAAGTCTTGCAGCTATACCAAATTTCTGAATATTTAGGGTGTTTTGACCCTCAAGTTGATTCAGGTGACAAGTCGTACACCAATTAATAAGGAAAGTGGACAACATGTACAAATCCTTTTCCAAGTCTAATGAAGATCTCCTAACCTTGTCCATATTCTTGGCCACCCGCTTAAGGAGCAGAAGGTAAGAATGAAGCATACTGGCAGTGTGGGGGAGCATCGACTTCACCGAGGTCAAGTGTCACACTTTTGGTAGCCTTGCTCGTAGCTTCTCAATGAGCAGTAGGAATTGAATTCTCCTATGTTTGCGGGTGTGGACAGATAGATTAGTTGGTAATTAATTTGTTGTTTGTAGGCGACCGATCATGTTAGAGCAATGATAGAGTAATTAGCTTCAGAACTCATACAAGCTAAGCCCACGAATGCAATCAAAACTCATGTTTATAACCATATGCTCAATACATGTATTTGCATTCTATGAGATATTTACGTACTCTCTTCACAAGAGAGGTGGCCCGCACATTTGCGCGGTTAGATTTGTTTTGGCATATATAGTTTATCTCTAACTCATAATCTCTCTAATATATCAGGTCAGATTTATAGTTTATCTCTAATATATCATATCAGCCCTACAAAAATCAACGGCATAGATCTTTTATTTTTTTCTTGATTTATGTGAAAATTTCTTTGATTGATCTAGGCCGTTATAATTTGGTCCCACCGTTGATTGAACGGTTCAAATAATTTAAATGATGTGGACGAACGTGGTGGCTTCTTTTTCCCTCCTTGTTTTGGCATATATAGTTTATCTCTAACTCATAATCTATCTCTAATATATCAGATCGGATTTAGAGTTTATCTCTAATATATTATATCAGCCCCACAAAAATCAACGACATAGATCTTTTATTTTTTCTTGATTTATGTGAGAATTTCTTTGATTGATCTAGGCCGTTATAATTTGGTCCCACCATTGATCGAACGGTTCAAATAATTTGGATGATGTGGACGAACGTGGTGGCTTCTTGTCCCCCACCTTTATATATATAACGAGCGAGGTGGCCTGCGCGTTTGCGCGGCTAGATTTGTTTTGGTATATAGTGTTTATCTCTAACTCATAATCTATCTCTAACATATCAGATCAGATTTAGAGTATATCTCTAATATATTATATCAACTTTAGTATTTAATATGAATTTCTAATATTTTATATTATTCTAAGCCGCATAGATTTTTTTCTTTGATTAATCTATCCCGTTATAATTTGGTCCCACAGTTGATTGAACAGATAAAATAACCATATTATATCATCTTTAGTATTTAATCCGAATTTATAATTTTCTTCTTTTAATCTAAGCTGTTATAATCCGGCCCCACAAAATCAACGACATAGATCTTTTATTTTTTTTCTTGATTTATGTGAGAATTTCTTTAATTAATCTTGGCCGTTATAATTTGGTCCCACCGTTGATCGAATAAGTGATTAATATAACCATGATATTAAACATGTGCAAATTAAAACTATACTTGAAGAAGTTGATTCCCACTTTGTTTTTGCTGATCCGGCGAGATCCCTTTTGAGTTTTTGCTGATCCGGCAAGAAATACCTTTATAGGCTAGTAGAGGAAAGCAGTGGATTGACCGATCATAAAATATTTGACCTGTATATAGCAAGAAAAAGATAACATTACTTTTTGGTAGATGTGATTAAATAAGTGATTAATATAACCACGATATTAAACATGTGCAAATTAAAACTATACTTGAAGAAGTTGATTCCCACTTTGTTTTTGCTGAACCGGCGATATCCCTTTTGAGTTTTTGCTGATTCGGCGAGATTCCTGTAAGGGTTTAGCATCAATTGGACTGACAAATTAATTCGTTGGCAAGCAGCAAAAACAACCAGGACATTGTTTATGTTAAGAAAATCCAAATCGTGTCCCTCATATGGAGATGGAGATAGAGATTACCAGGTTGTGCTAACTGTACGTGGTGGCTGGTGATGGAGGCTGCTCGATGTAGGTGTTTGTCGGTTGACAACGTCGACGCAGTCTAGGCAGAATTTGAGGTGCAACAGGAGGCTGGACGCGGCCGCAAGAAATCAATAGATGGATGTGTAACAGATATATTTTGATTTATCTCCAAAACGTAGATGGTATTGATATCTATGTGTGTAACAGATGGTATTGATATCTATGTGTTTGACTGGTTGGCATGCATCCTCGATCAGGATGCTTTCAATTCATCGTAATCGTAGCGAGCTGCTGCTGCTGCTGCTGGCGAAGTGGAGGATTGAGCTGAGTTGGTTTTTGTTCGTCTACCACAGACTTTGGTCTGATCGTACTGAAGCAAGCAAATGGCCCTTCCTTTTGTGTGCACGGGAATCGAGGAAGTTTTGATTAAAAATCCCTTCGTGAATGACAGGAACCTTAGGTGATTAAGGAACCTTTTGGTTGATCAAGCCTCGACTGCGTGCTTGAATCCGTGGTAGAGCGAGCAGAGCTTGGCGGCAGACTTGGAGACCCCACGGCGGCAAGAGAATTTCTGGAAATGAGAGCGCACAGGACTGCGATGGGGCGGATACTTGGATCAAGACGCGTACGTCCCCGTCGTTCCGGAAGCAGTGGCGGATACTTGGGATACTTGGATCGATGTAGACTCCAATTCGTTTCAGATTCTAATTGGATACAAACTCTCTCTTTTTTAGTCTAAACCGATAGATCTATCCTTTTCTATCTGATCCCAGCATTGATCTTTTATTTTTCTTGATTTATTTTTGTGAGAATTTCTTTGATCGATCTAGGCCGTTATAATTTGGTCCCACCGTTGATCGAATGGCTCAAATAATTTGGGTGATGTGGACGAACGTGGTGATTTAGGCCGTTATAATTTAGTTCCACCGTTGATCGAGTGGCTCAAATAATCTGGATGATGTGGATGAACGTGGTGGCTTCTTTTTTCCCTCCTTTAATAATGTAATAGATAGATAGATATTATAAAATTTGACGTTTCAGACTCAGTCTTAAAAATGCACCTTTGACCACCGGTTGCTATTATAATTTATTTAAAAATTCACTAGAATTATAGTACTTTGGATATGGGTGTATATTTTTAAACGTTCAATATACATGTAAATAGTTTTTTTGAAATAATCACACATAAGATTTTAAAACCTTGACTCACACAGTTTTGAACATCGATATATAACTAGTACATCGTATCACAAGGGATTGCAACGTGCATTCCATCGGGGCCGCGCAACCGAACGCGGATTTCAGCAACAAGGAGAAAAATTTCGTGACACCGAGTGCCAAGGTGGCGGTCGGAGAGAGATAAAGAGAGGGGAGATAGAGAGAGAAAAGGGCGCCACGGTGGCATGTGTCGGTGCCATGAATTTTTTCCCAGCAACAAATGCGCCTCCAGCCTCCTCCAATCCGCGCGCGCAATCCTCCGAGAGCCCGTGCCGCCTCGCCTCGCCTGGTCGCTGATGAGCGCCTGCGCCATGAGAGTCTGACCCGCCGCCCCGCCCCCAACGAACAGCGAGGCGCCAACTCACCGCGCGTTACGGGCGCGGGCGTGCCGGTGCGTGTGCGTGCGCCCCACTCGCCTCCCACTCGTCTTCTTGGTCGCTTCTCCCGAGCCTCACCACCCCACCACCTCACCGCGCCGGCCGCGAGTGGAGGCGCCCCCGCCCCCGTGCCGGCCTCGCCTGCGCGTCCGGTCAAAGTCCACCGCACTGCGCGCTACAAAGCTCGCGCATTTCCGCCGAACCAGCGACGGCAGGCGGCGGCGGCGGCGGCGAAGAGGGGAGGAGGCGATGGGGGACGAGTCGGAGGGGGAGGCGGAGGAGTACCTGTTCAAGGTGGTGATCATCGGGGACAGCGCCGTGGGGAAGAGCAACCTGCTGTCGCGCTACGCGCGCAACGAGTTCAACCTCCACTCCAAGGCCACCATCGGCGTCGAGTTCCAGACGCAGAGCATGGACATCGACGGCAAGGAGGTCAAGGCCCAGATCTGGGACACCGCCGGCCAGGAGCGCTTCCGCGCCGTCACCTCCGCCTACTACCGCGGCGCCTTCGGCGCCCTCCTCGTCTACGACATCTCCCGCCGCTCCACCTTCGACAATGTCGGCCGCTGGCTTCAGGAGCTCAACAGTACTCACCCAAACCCCCGCCACCCCCCTCCTCCTTCCTACCACCTCTCTGCCTGCTCTCAACTAGCTGCCATGTTTGCTTGCTTGATCTATGCTTGTTATACTCACTTGTCAGCTCGGTTCAATTCATTCGTTAAGATCGTGCAGATCTGGGTTAGGTTTGAACGTCGAAAGGGACACTAGTGTAGTAGTGTTCGTGAAGCATATAGTTGTTACAAGTAGAGTCAAGTGGGGGATCTGTGACAAATAAAAATTAAGAACATACCTTTTTTTTAGTCTCTGTAGCTCGTAGATGCTTGAATGGTGATTAGATGAGTGTTACCCTTTTGGATATCAGGAGCATTGTTGCGCCGGCTGGACTGGCAACCTGGCTTGAATCTGGATCTGAATCTTGATGCTTAGGCTTGTTCGGGAGTGTTTGAGGAATGGATGTGAGGACCACTTGATTCAGAGTAGCAAAATTACTCTGTGAGTAGCTTGTTTTGAATTCCTGGTAAAAGTAGTAGGCATCCTTGGGACTGCTCTTTTGTAGTTGAAAGCTAATCCTCTTGACTTAATTTCCTTTAGTGTTTAAGATGTTCAAAATATAGGGCCTTCATTCTATTTGGTTCTGACCATGTCTGCAAGTGTTTAGGGCTTGTTTGGTTGTAATGCCCAGGCAGCTGCAAGCCCCAGGCAGAGCTCCCAGGCGTCCGATTTCCCATGCCTGGGGCTGTGATTTGTTGCCTGGCTCAGGCTTGCCTGCCAGGCTACCAACCAAACAAGCCCTTAGAATCTAAGCTCTCTTGGAATGTCTTGAGCGATATCCTCCAATCACTCTGATTATGCTATGTCAGTATGGTTGCAGCAACACCATGGCTGCCATTTCTTTTCAAAACAAGTTACTTTTCATTCCCCACTTTACCCTTATTGGAAGCAATTTGAGCTTTTTGACGTGGAACCAGTCAACATACATGGAATAAATGTGCATCTAGATTTGGTCCTTTTATGTAGAAATGTTAGGTCTTTGGGACACTGATCATTCAGTGTTTCGTATTGCTTTACCAATCACCAGAAATTATTTTATGGATGAACGAGCATAACTCTATACAAAGGCCACACATTTTCTGTGACATTTATCAGCATTCATCTTACACATCTTTACAGACTAAACTGAAAATAATCTGGATGTTATTTGAAATGCCATGTTTTGTTACTAAAAGCATGTAATGCTCTGTGGCATTATCATTGGATGTTGGAAATAATTTATGTGGCATGGATGTATTGGAAGGTACCATTTTTAATGGGGACTATTGGATAGATAGGGTTGCGCTCTAGACGATGCTTGTTTGTCGATCAGCCATGATGATTTTTCTTGGTTGTTTCCTGCACTCTGATGATTCAGCAGGTCCTAGTTTCTTGCAGCATTCAAACGACATATCACTGCTGTACTTATTTACCTGATTTAATTGTACAAACCGGAAAGGTCAATAATTTAGGATTGGTATATGGTTGTGGTTGGTTGTAATATTCGATACCCCTTATATATGTCATCCTCTACTAACAAGAATAGGGAGGACTTCCAGGGATTAAGGGGACTCTACAAGCACTACACAATTGTTCTGATGTAACTGGTCAACTTTTTTTGTTGCAAAATGGTAGGTTTTGTGTCGAATATTTGTACAAGTAGGTTACATGAACTCTGTGTTAATTATTGGGTTTAGTCCCACATAGGATATTGGTAATGGGGTAGCGCAATTTAAAAGGTGGAGGTATCCCTCTCCCAGCAGGCTAGTCTTTGAGCCGAGTTGGGTCAGGATCTGTGTTGTGCTTCCAGTTGGACCAATAGATGTGGGTACCTGGGCCCAAGACCAGGTGTTGGTTTCGGGGGGAGCCGGATCGCTGTGGGCCATGAGATGGGCCGGATCGCATCGGGCTCTAACACAAAATATTAACTCATATGATGTGTCATGTGCCTCTTGTCTGATTCCTTTCACTATTTGTATGTTCATTACACACGCACTAACAGATTCATGCCTTGCACTTGGGGTGGTGTACACCTGCATTGTATCATAATATTTTTCTAATAGTAGCCTAGTACACATATTCCTTCCTTCACACATTGGGTGTATTTTTTTCTGTTGGAGCAATAGTTAATGAATTGCTATATCCAAATTCAATGCAGCACATTCTGACACTACGGTAGCCAAGATGCTGGTGGGAAACAAATGTGATTTGGAGAATATCCGTGAAGTGCCAATTGATGAAGGTAAAGCACTCGCTGAAGCTGAAGGGCTGTTCTTCATGGAGACCTCGGCTCTGGACTCGACAAACGTGAAGACAGCATTTGAGATAGTAATCAAGGAGATCTACAGCAACGTGAGCAGGAAGATCTTGAACTCTGATTCTTACAAAGCAGAGCTATCCCTCAACAGGGTGAGCATCGATGGTGACTCAGAAGACGACCAGAAGAAAACGAGCCGGTTTGGGTGTTGCTAGGTATTCTAGTACATTATTATATTATTGGTTTATTACTGAAATATGAAGTTTTTTGTCCGTTAACATTATTTGTAAACCTGTAATCCAAAGTTGGCTTTTGGTTTGTTACACATCGAGTGAGAGAATAGCTGTTACTTGGAGAGTGCAGACGAACTGGTTTGAGCCTTTTACTCGAAAAGTCATGCAACTAAGCTTAAACCGCACGTTCTGCAAAATTCTATTTGAGCTCCACCATTTGTTCTCCCCTTGGTAGTTGGTAACTTGGTGCTTTTTTTTTTTGAGGAATGGTAGTTGGCAGTTGGTATTTGATTTATAGAATTGTGTTAGAAGGATTTCAAACGAGATGAAATTTTCCTTCAAAATAAGATTTCAAATATTAGCTCGAGCCTCATGTTTGGGATCTTTTTTTAAGAGTTCCAATTCAACTTTTATCCTCTTTCTATTGTGTATCTAATCAATTACCATTAAATATAAAAACATTTCTTGTGTGCAAGACTATTAAATTGCATACACCAACTAATTTGTTGTGATACAACTTTGTTAAATTTGTGGTTGTTCATTACATACATAGAGTAAGAGAAAGGATACAGATTAAGAAAATATTTATTTATTCTTCGTTGATTATTACAATGGAGACTAGCCTTATATAGTTTATTTATTCTTTATTGATTATTACAATGGAGACTAGCACTTTATATAGAGAATTAAAAGGGTTTCATGAAGGGACATCTTTAGGGGAAAAATACCCGAAATAATCAACAGTAAAATAGAAAATTAATAAAATAATCCACTGTAAAAGGAAATTACGAAAATATCCTCGGGTCCCGCCATTCGGTGGTCAAGTAGCTGAAGGCCGGCCACCTCGGACGGCCGCAGCTTCACCGCCGCCACACTGGTGGCCATGGTCCGTGCCCCGCTTCCGTTATTGCATGTGTATATCCCATTTTACTAATATTATATTTTAATATAAATATAAATATATACTAAATTATTATAGTTGTCCAAAAATATATAGTAGCTGGCGTCTAATTTTATTGATAATTGATTAGTAAAATGGCATGTCTAAAATAATTTACGTTGGGAGGTAGGTTTCGTTCGAAGAAAGCCTTCCGCAATTTTCGCAGTGCAGTGAGCTCGTAAGATGACAATGACATGAACCACGATCACACACGCACACGCTTCTCGCTGCACCTTCCGCTCAATTTGCTCCCGTTGACTGACCGAGACCAAGACCACAACGACCTGGACCTTCTCCCATGCCACGTTGCATGTACGTGCCGTATATTTATATACACATGTGACCGGATAGCATATGGCATATATACATTATAATATATGTATAATATAGATATATTTATATACACATGTGACCGGATAGCTTCTCCCATGCCACGTATAATTTTAATATATATGATAAATATATGGTAAGTAAAATTTGATACATGTATAAGCATGTGAATATACATTTTAAAACTCAAAATTGTAAGTAATTTTACAAAATTGCAAATTTAAAATTTTAGCAAGTGTTAATAGTCGTTTGTACAAAGAAACTAAATTTTGTAAAGTTAGAAGCTATGAGATAAATAAAACATTAAATACACGTAAAGTGAATCTTGTCATGTGAATAGACGTGTCGTGCATAGACTTGTTAACGGCAAGTGGTAAGTGCGAAGTAGTGGTAAATGCAACGTCACTAATCGCCATAATGGTCAATGCAATGTCAATAATTGTATGGAGAATAATTTTATGGCCAAACCGCGAATGCACATAATAACATAAATCCATCAATTACATTATTACACTTAGCGCCGACGACCCCTTGTCGTGTATGCACTTGGGTGTAATGGTCGTGGATGCGTCGTCGTCTGTCCCGAAGACTCGAGAAGGTCCAAACCGAATTTGATCCTCGCTTTGGTCCGCGGTTGGGATATACCTGTGTGTGAACTTATGGCGACGCAGACCACCAAAATATGGAAAACCCCTATCATGCTTTGTTCATAAGGGTCGCTTGGCGTGCACAACCTGTGGAGGGACCGCATAGGGGTTTGCTCCCGTGTTGCAAATTTGAAGGGACCCCATGGGAGTTTGCCGATTAGACCCCCAGATCGTGGTCGGATCTCGGTATAGGAATGTTGCATCCGTCCAAGATATCTTGAAAGTTAAGGTTGGATGCAAATGCACTATCCAAAGATTGCTCCTCCCATGTTTGCCCAATTTGCATCAAATTGGGTATCTTGTGTCTTCGCGATAGTCATCGAGGTTTCAAGACGGCGCTACGTTAATATCAATCCTCCTCGTGACTGCCCCCGGTGGAGTTGAAGAATGGTGGCGCCGTGTTGGAAGGGTGTCGATGTAGAGGCTCGAGGAGGTTGAGATTGTCGGCGTGGAACCGAACCCGGTGGTGTACGCTGTCCATGGATCGTGATCTCGCGGGAGCAGCAGAATCTTGGAGGAGGTGGTGACTTCGGTTATGCGGTGCATGATTCTTCTCGGATCGGATATCCTTTCGCGATCGCGGCGCGATCTATGCCCGCCGACCCCCTAATCGCTCCCGAAGCCGAGATCCCGCCTTCTAATGAGGGCCCTCAATGAATTTGAAGAAGATTGGCGGTCCATTGTGTTTGCGATACAAGCTCCGTTGCATGGCCATGCAACGAATCGGCCTCCTGTGTTTGCATCAACCATGTCATATGGTATTCAGAAGGAGGTATGAAGTACGCAATATAGATGAAACTATCGGAGAGCGCACGTCGTACCAGAACATGGACTCGTTGGGCATAGCCCTCTGGTTGTCGAAGCGGTGCTGCTGCTGCCTGTGGTATCGCAAGCTGACATCTGGTCCTTGGGAGGTACCATTCCATGTACCCCCAAATATCAGTCTCGTGCGCGGCTCCATCAGGGTACCACACTTCGTCAGTAGCTAACTCAGTCCACCGCTCGATGTGGGCGCTGTGGACGTGGGCCTAATCACGGTTGCGTCCGGTTGAACTAAGCCTGAAAAAACACTTGTACGCTACATTATGAGTGGTACAAATATATTCGAAATACTTAACTATTCGAGTGATCCCCGATCACCCAATTCGAAGCATCCAGAGCGCGATAATACGCTATAGCGGGCATCGGGTCGTCCTCTTCTTCGACATCATGCTCACCCCCTTCATCGAAATCATCCCCTGTGGTATGTGCATCTATCTCTCCCTCCTCCATTGAGATATCCGGATCCGTGCCCATGCCTAATGCCACAACACCGGTCATCATACTACCAATTGGGTCCTCCCCATACCCTTCCGGCACTTCCTTATGTGCACTCTCTTCTACGGTGTTGCTAGGCCCCGCCTCCGATCGTCTTGCCTCAGGCAGCACGTACACACCTAAGTGGTACCCCTCTTCTACTGTCTTATTAACATAGTACGTCCAAGCAGATTTATTTCTCAGTGGCCATAGGTTGTATACGTACATCGTACTATTTGGAACCTGACATGGCCTAACACCGTGCAGAACAAGTTTATATTCATGACGGTTTATATGGAGATTTCGAGCTATAACCCTCGCTAGCATTGGCAGCTCTATTGGCAATGTGACTGTAGTCTGCAAATGGCTGCATGTGTGCATGCTTACAAAATTCCCTTGCATTGGCGTGGGTGCATCTTCGTAAAAAATAGTCATTGGTGTCTCCATTTACGTCTGTAACATACACGTGCTCATTCATATTAATATTAAATTTACGTTTGTTTGTATTAACTATTATTTCATACATTACATAAAATGTTAGCTTACGTGTTTAATACATAATACGTGTAAATATAGTGTACGTGTTTAATACATAAATACGTACAATTATTAGCTTACGTGTTCAATACATAAAATGTTAGTTTACGTGTTTAATACATAAAATGTTAGCTTACGTGTTTAATACATAAATATTAACTAAAATGTCACTAAAATACGTACAATTATATTACTATTTTGCATGCTAAATATACATTAATTTCTCTATTATGTTTAATTAAGCTAACAAGAAAATTACTATATGAAAAATATAGTCACTCTTTTTAACTACGCACACTAGCGTTAATTTGTCGCTAATTATATATAGTTTTGCGCGGTACGTGCAATTAAAATTTAAACATTCATATATTACATGCTATAAAAATTCACTAATTTCCATTATATTTGTACACCATTTTCTCTCCATGCATAATTAATTAATCACTAAGCATAATTTAAGTTAACCTAACACAACAAGTTTATGTTAACTATAAAATACGTACCTGACGGTTATAAGATCGATCGGTTCAAAGTTCCTGAAAAAATTAAAACAAGCGTAAATTAGACTGAATATACGAAAATCTTGGTCATATTAAACTATCACCGTATGTCTGTCACGACCTTCAGAATCTCGTGCATCGCTGCTTTGCTATCTGATCTTTGATGCGTGCTACGATGCGATGCACAATTGATAACAAAATAGAAGCAAGACCTAGGTGCTCGTGCTTAGTTTAATTAATTAATTACGTCATGGTGATTAGTTTAATTAACATTAACAACATACTATGCCAACATCAGTATAGTCAAATTTATCATCTTGTGTATATAATATATACATATAATACATACATACAATATTAAGTACTAATATATATATATGTACATACAATATATACATACAATATTAAGTATATATATACATACAATATATACATACAATATTAAGTACTAATATATATATATACAAGATTAGCATACAATATTATTATGTCAAAATTAACTCTTGCATATACGTACCGCAATAACACTATTTATTTAGCAAGTAGATCAAACTTAAATTCCAAAATATTCCCTCACGCTGAAAGCGAAAAATATCAGCGAACTGACACTCCTCGTGAATCCCCAACTGAGGTATCAGCGAATAATATACCTGAACTGAACGAACTAAAAAGAACTGAAAGCGAGAGAGTGAGTGTGTGAAGGCGGCTCTGCGTGTGAAGCTCGCGTGTGTGAAATAAAGCGAAAGCGAGAGTCTTTGCGTGTGTGAAGACGAACGAAGCAGTAACGCGATATATATAGAGTAAATTTTTGATCATTGTGACCTCTAATCGGTATTAATTAGCGTAAATCATGCAATTCTTGTTTGCTTAATTAAAAGTCATCACTATTTTGTCGGTGCAGATTTTTTTATTATTTTTTTGACCTTTGTTTTGTCGGTGGATATTATTTTATTATTTTTTGCGCACTATTTTGTCGGCACGACATTTTTTAATACTTTTTTTCCCCGCATGCGATAACGGACGCGGAAAATTAGGGGCGGTCGGGGTAGTCGCCGCCATTGGCGGCCGCACAGAAGACTCGCCACACCGGTGGCGTAGCCTGGCTGCGGTCGTCCCCTCGTGGCGGCAACTACAGCACTGCCGTTCGATATGGCCGCCACCGGGGTGGCGGGACCCGAGGATATTTTGTAATTTCCTTTTACAGTGGATTATTTTATTAATTTTTATTTAACTGTTGATTATTTCGGGTATTTTTCCCATCTTTAGGGGGGCATCCCTTGTAAGAAAGTGTCTTTCGATATGAGGTGTCTTTTGAGATGAGACACGTCTCTTCGAAGGGGGCTACTAGGGGACGGGATCTCGTCGGCCCCGCCCCCCGACGGGATCACTCCCCCGCCGCCACGTGTCTCCCGAGCCCCCACTCGGCCTCCACTCTGCCCGCCCGGATCCGCCTCGCCCCTCACTTCGCGCTCCGCCGTGTCCGCCTCCACCACCTTCCCGTCGCCTCCACCATCACCCCGGCCGGTGGCGCCTCGCCGCCCGGCCTCACCTCCTCCTGCCTCGTCGTGCGTGCCACCCGCCCACCCTAACGGACGGGACGGCGTGGTCCCCACCGACGCCGCCCACCCGCCCCTCCTCGGCTCGTGGCGCCACCGCCGCCCGACGAACCCCCACCCACCGCCGAACCGCCGCCTCCCTGACCTCCCTCTAGACCCGGAGGGAACCCAAATGTTCCTTAACCCTAACCCGAAACGGCGGCGGCGAGGTCGACGGCGGCGGCGGCGAGGTCGACGGCGTCGAGGTAGGCTCTCCTTCCTCCTTCCTCCCTCCCTCCTCCTTCCTCCTTCCTCCTCCCTCCTCCTCCTCTGCACAGCGGGGACACGTGTCGCACGGGGATGGATCCCGCCTCGGACGGGATCCCGTTCTGTAGAATTTCTCCTCTTGGAATAAGGTGTCTTTGGGATAAGAAGGTAACCACCAACAATTGTAACTCTCTATGGGTAATTATTGTCATATATACACAATGTATAACCGGCATGCGATTATCATCATCGACACATTAATTTTCCCACATTATGAATGTGATTTATATGACAGCATAGTTCACCAAAAGACTAAGGCCTTGTTTGTTTGAGCTGCAGCTTCTCTAAAAGCTGCTTCTGGGAAAAGCCACAAAAAACTAGATTTTGGGAAAAGCTCAGATTACAGTACAAACAAAAATACTTTACGACGGGATCCCGTCATGCGCCCCCCTCCCCCCCGGACGGGACAGGTCGTGGCCGTTGGATGGGGGTGCTCTCTGAGACGCTGATTTTGTTTTGGAGCGCGTGAAGGAGGAGACGTGATGCACTGTCTCTTCTTTCCAATAGCTGGGGACTAACTGCTTATGCAGTTGATTTTATTTGTAATTAAATTTCACAATTTTATATCTTTTTTATTTGAAGTCCAAATTACATAGAAGAAATTTTATAATTCATCTAAAATTCTAATCAACCTATTTTAAATACTTTTACTTTTTTTTTTATTTTTTTAGATTTTTTTATATTTTACTAGTTTGACATTAGTATCATACGATGATACCACTAATCTGATACCACGGATACTCGACACCTTCCAGACCTGAGACCTTTTTGTTTGTGATATATGATAACCTTATGATACATTTTTTCAACACCAAAACTCGACGATACCATCAACCTGATATCACCAATACCCGACCCCCCAGACCCGATACTTTGTTTGTCATATATGATACTTTTTTTTATACCTCAATGATGCCCCTGAAACTCGACGATACCACCAACCTGAAGCCACCGATACCAATACTTTTTTGTTTTTGATATATGATACTTTTTTCGATACCAAAACCCGATGATACCACCAACCCGATACCTATACTTTTTTGTTTATAATATATGATACCTTGTCATACATTTTTCGATACCGAAACTCGATGATACTATCAATCTGATACTGCTGATACCAATTTTTTTGTTTGTCATATCTGATACCTATTTCCAATACCTAAACTTGATGATACCATCAACATGATACCACTGATACTTCTGATTCGATACTTGATTTTTTTTATCCGATACTTGATTTTTTGATCCGATACTTGATAATACTTTTGATTCGATACTTGATTTTTTTTTTATCTGATACTCGATGATACCAATACTTGATTTTTTGATCCGATACTCAATGATACTTCTGATCCGATACTTGATTTTTTTATCCGATACTCGACGATACCACCAACCTGATACCATCGATCCTCAAAACCCAGATGCGATATCTCAATGATGCCATAAAACTCGACGATACCACCAACCTGATATCTCAATGGTACCATGAAACTCGACAATACCATCAACTTGATACCTTCGATACCGATACTTTTTTGTTTGTGATATATGATACATTAGTTCGATACCGAAACTTGACGATACTACTAACATGATACTATCGATACCAATACTTTTTTTGTTTGTCATATATGATACCTATTTCCGATACATAAACTCGACGATACCACCAACATGATAACCAATACTGATTTTTTTTTGCGTTGTCGTATATAGCCTTATGATACATTTTTCCGAAATCGAAACTCGACGATACCACTAACCTGATACCTGATACTCCAACATTGAATACTACTCCAACTTTGATACTACAACTTTAATACATGATACTACATATCTGATACATTTTTTTGTTTGTCATATATGATACATTTTTTTGTTTGTCATGTATGCTTCATGCTTGCCGCCGCTGCCGCCCTGCGCGCGCATGAATGGAGCGCTGCGCGTACACCACGTACGCTCCCTAGCTCCGTCCATCAATTGGCCTCGCATGTATGCTTACACAAATCGCTACCCTGTACGTACTTTGGTTTGATCCTGCATGTACTTTGTGTTTCTAAGTTGCAAAGCTATATATGATCAGAAGACACGAGCATGGCGCATACATACAAACGCACGGCACGGTGACCTTAGCGTCGCTTGGCCTTGGCGGGGCGGGGCGTCGGCTTTCCGTCGTCCTTGCTGGCGAAGAGGTTGCAGAAGCCGCAGGCGGCGACGCGCAGGGAGGGAGGGTCGAGCGCGGGCTGCAACTGCCCCGCCCTGTACCCGCCGTGCCCGCTCGAGCGAGCCGCCTCCTTGCCCCCTTCCCCAGCTCGCCGGACGCCGGCCGGTGCTTGTCCTCCCACACCATCCCCGACGACCCCGACCGCCGGAACGTCTCGCTCGACCGCTGCAGCCCCGCCATGATCTCTAGCTCTGCCTGCCCACCCGCGCGTATGCATGGCCGCTAGCCGTGTCCTCCGCGCGAGGAAAAAAATGCATGCGGGAGATGATCTCGTCGGGGTGGGCTCTCGACGGGATCCCGTGGCGTAGTCGCCCCTCAGTACAAATTAGGTTTTTGGTGGCTTTTAGCTTCTTTGAAGTGAGTTCCAAAATCTGGTTGTTTGTTTGTTTTCGGCTTCGGCGCTAAAATGATGAAAAGTTTCGCATAAACAGTGCTTAAACCGATTTGGGAAGGATGGGCAAGCACTTATACTTTCCAACACTTCCCCTCACGTGGAGACTCCCTCATGCCTCAAATGTGTAATAGGAACAGTGAGCTTATTTGTAATTGCGTTTGCCAGTATTCGATCTTAAGACGTTTGGCTCTGATACCATATTAAATTACATGCACCGATGGATCAGTTCATGCAGATCCATGACAACATCGATGTGATATGAGCTTTTGGGAAAAGCTCAGATCACAGTACAAACTGGGCTTTTGGCTTCTTTGAAGTGAGTTTCAAAAACTAGTTGTTTGTTTGAGCTTCTGACTTCTGAGGCTAAAAGCTGACTAGAAGCTCAGACAAACAGGGCCTAGGACGGGCAAGCACTTGTACTTTCCAACACTTCCCCTCACGTGGAGGCTCCCTCATGCCTCAAATGTGTAATAGGAACGGTGAACTTATTTGTAATTGCGTTTGCCAGGATTCGATCTCAAGACGTTTGGTTCTGATACCATATTAAATTACATGCACCGATGGATCAGTTCATGCAGAAGACTAATCTGATGGAGGAACGGTTGGTCACAAGAATAACTCAATTTAAGGTAAAATGCGAAGGTGTAAGCCTTTTGAAGATGAAAACAAGAGAAAATTATGGAGATTCGAAAGATATATTTGTATCTCCATCGCTATACGGGTGGTACCGCGAATCCGCGATACCGAAACCGAATCCGAATGCGTGTAAACGTAAATCTTTACCCATCTCTAATTTAAGTACCCTGGGCTTCTGGGCCGACCGATATTGGTACTGATCAAACGTTGCGCTGTTTGCTGGGCCGCCGGTACCACATACATGGGCCAGTTTTGGTAAAACTTGTGCTGGTATCTGGGCCACGCACCATTGGAGGCCTTGTGCGAGGTACCCCTCGTTTTTTTTTTGTTTTTCTAAATTACGGAACAATTCTAGCCTTTGTATCGTCACCATGTACTAGCCTATGTTCTGAATTATAGAAATAAAAAACCAATATGATTTTTTTAAATAAAGAGCAAGTCGCATTCCAGTTGCCAATGTCCAATGCATGCTGGAAGCGGAATCCTCGCGTGGCTTCACGCAGAAAAATCGCTTCTTTGAATCTAAACACTTTAGCTTAATTTAAAAAATTGTTTCTCGAAAACTGTTTCTCAAAATTTTCGATGGCCAAATATCCAGACAGTTTGAACGCTATCATATATCTCAGACATCTCCAACTTCCAAATTAACAAGCACCTCGAGTCCTCAACGTGTGCTGTATAGTACCTAATTAAAATCAAGAAGGGAAATGCTTCTCGCTCCACGTGTGTCGTCCACGATATCGCATTACCTGTTCCCACGACATACATACATACATATATAATAGTAATACTATTAGTATATGCAAATTTCATCAAAAAAAGGAAGAAGAAACTATACGATGCAGATGTAGTGACGAAATAATTAACTCGGTGGTCGTGAGCGCATGCCAAGCACGTACGTACCGGTTTGCTCGTAGTTGACTTGGTGTTAAGTATACGTAGCTAGCTTCGCTGTCAATTAATTAATGGTGTACGTACGTGACGAAGAGTAGTGTGCACGTACTGTACGTACCCCATATCTCCCCGTGCTAACATCGTATGTATCTTCCGATCGATCGATTCACGTACCGTGTGCTTGGGACCCTGTACGTACGTGGTCGATGCAGGGGTCGTCGTCGTCGCCGCCGCCGGTGGTGAGGATGGGGCCGTGCGGCGGCGCCGGCGGCGACGCCCGGGAGGTGGACATGCGCGGCGTCCGCCGAGTCGTCCGGGTCGTCGTCCGGCACGGCGCCACCGTGGACGCCATCTCCGTCCTCTACGAGCGCAGCGGCCGGGAGGAGTGGACCGACCTCTGGGGTGGCCGCGGCGGCGCCCTCTCCGAGGTACGTGCGTGCATGCCATGCATACAGTGCAAGCAACAAACGCCATCACGTCAATCGATCTCTCTCTCCCTCTCTCTCTCTCTCGTTGATCGTGGAGTACGAGCTGATTTTGCTGCTTCGTTGTCGGGACAGTGAATCATGATCCAGCATCTGAAATGATCGACCGACTCTGAGATGTGGATTTCCCCGCTTATCCTTACATCGAGTTTCGTGCACCGCACAACCTCTATCTCATTTGCTCTCTCAAAAAGAACTTCAAAAATTTCAAATGAAAATCAATGGGTCTTTGGGCATCGCACAAGCCGTTGTGGTTGTAGACGACCGTCGTGGCGGTCACCAGCTGCGGCAGGTGAAAACCGGCGCAGGAGAAAGAGGAGGAGAGAGAGTAGAAAGAAGGAAAAGCTCTATTATATTTCGTAATACGAACCGGTACTAATGAGTTCATATCATTACGGGTTCGTATTACGAACCGGTACTGATGAGTCCATACGCCAGCTGGTCTGTACCTGTCTGCAAAAGGTATCTTTAATGTTGCTTCCAACCGGTACTGAAAGACTAAAATTGATACTGTTGCTACGAACCGGTACTGGTGCATTATCAGTACCGGTTTCAATCCAACCGATACTAATGTGCCGGTAAATTAGGCTATTTCTCTAATAGTGTCCGAGAAATGAAGAAAAAAACTATTTTCCGATGACACGTACATGAATCCTCCATCTCCATGCATTTTGATGTTTCAGATATGCCTGCGGCCGGACGAGTGGTTCACCGGAGTTGGAGGGCACTACGGCCGGTTCGGCGGCGGCGGCGTCGTGGTGAGGTCGCTCACCTTCGTCACCAACCTCCGCGCGTACGGGCCGTTTGGGCAGGAGGAGGGCGTCGCGTTCGCTCTCCCCGCCGGCGCTGGCGGCAAGATCCTCGGCTTCCACGCGCGCTCCGGCCGCCACCTCGACGCGCTTGGCACCTACGTCATGATACAATAATGGCACGGACGTCAAAGAATTCGATCTCCTCTTGTTTGTGTGTGTGTACGTACTATGTAGTTAGTTGTGGCTTATTCGGTCTATATATCGTCATCAATCACGTACTCCATACTTTTTTTTCATTAACTTGTACCATCGATGGATATTCTTACGTCACCATTGGTGTAATGCTCTGCCCGTAGTGTTAAAGGTCAGTGTGTATGGCCCATATAAATTGATTGCAACCACGGTAGTTCTACATTGTTAATCAGACTAAATAGAGTTATGCTAGCACACATGTAAGGATTGACAGATGAGAATGGCTAGTGTATATTTGAGAGTACGAATCCCTCCATGTTCCCGAGGAGTTTATGAAATCCAAGAATTTCATCGATCAATCCGAACCGTCGATCTTGTTCATCTCATCGAAATGTAGCTATATACCAGCCAACTTTAGTATTTTTAATTCAATTTATTTACTATTAGTTTTGTATTTTTGAAAATCATTTTTAGCATTTGTGCTATGAGCACTTGCACTGAACTCACTTAGATAAAGCATTTGTAGTATGCGTTGTATGATGTTTGCACTAAGTATTTCAAACTAGGAATTTTATGCGCTTTTCCACTTTTCTTCTTTGATCCACCACCATCGATGAAAGCATCGGATGTTGTCGTGGAGAGGAACTCAACACAACAACCCGACACAAAACCTCACAATAGGGAGGAACAATTCCCTATAATGCACGGTCAAATCAGGCACTACTGAAAATACCATCAAGGAGGTCATCACCCATCATGCCGGGAAATCTTTGAAGAGAGTTTAATATCATATCAAGTAGTTTCGCCATCGATGCTATCTTGGAGGACAGGAAGACAACAAGCCATAACCCTAGAAAACTTGCCTAGATAAAAACACGATGTATCAAGGTGAGAAGAGAGTTCTCATCATCTTTTCAATTTCGATGAGATAGCTGGAATTAGAAAGGCGAGGAGGACATGGAGCTCGCCACGGCTCGGCTCCACCTCCCTCAGTCACACAACGCCTACGCTGTATCGGAAATCCCGAAGCAAATTGATCTCAATGGCCGAAGCACTAAATAACAGCGCTTGGGTCGAAGATGTTAGAGGGCGTCTTTTGACCCAAACGATATATGAATTATTTGCCATGTGGGAGAGGTTACATGCAGCAAATTTTCAATTGCAGGAGGTTGTACAAGACATGCTCATTTGATGATGGACAAGTAGTGGTATCTATACAGCAAAGACGGCTTACCACATGCGGTTTCGGGGACACAAGGAATCTAATCTGGTTGAGATAGTCTGAAGCCATGGGCGTCGGCAAAATGTAAAATCTTTGCTTGGCTGCTTGCGCAAAACCGAGTATGGACCTCAGATAGGTTGCATGCTTGTGGCTGGCCAAACAACCTCTTCTACCCCCTCTGTAATGGTAGCCTAGAGATAACCTATCACCTCTTCATCGACTGCACTTATGCCCGCGAGCTGTGGATGTATGCTTTTGATGGTTCAACATTCCCAAATATCAAGCCTACAACTTGGAGCAACGCCACCACTGTGTTGACTGGTGGGAGGATAGAATTATCGGGTCAATAGCCACCACTCGGAAGGCATGTGTTTCTACGGTTATCGCCGGTCTTTGGATCCTCTGATGTGAAAGGAACTCGAGAATTTTTAGGAATGAGCATACCACGTCATCCTAATCGGTGGATCGCCTAAAAGAGATGTTGCGTTTGTGGAAGCTAGCGGGTGCAAACGCTAGCTCTGCCTTGCGAGTAGTCCGCTCTTTTTGAGCTGTGTCCGGTTCGGCCTGAACAGTGCCTGAAATTTGACTCATGCCAATCTGCGTGGCATTTGTGTCTACGGCTCTAGTTGTTGGCCGTGGAGCCCCCCTCCACTGCTTTGTTACATTTATTCTTCTGACCATGATATCCCTCCACTGTTTGTTTCTATTATTCTTTTGACCATGATGCCGCTGTAAATATTTCTCCTTGTACATGAAATTGCCAAGTTTTCTCAGCCTTTCTTAAAAAAAAAAAAAGGACACGGAGCTTCGGCCGGACGGGTCGCCGCTGCCTTCTCCTTTTTCCAATCCCCTGCAACCCTGTCCTCGCCCGTATAAGAAAGTGTTTCAAATAAAAATGACAAATTATATGCATGAAAATGACAAATTATATGCATGACCTTGGTCCCAAGCCAGCTACAGGTGCCCTAGCCGGCCCCTACCTTGGGCTTAGCGATGAGATAACGAGACAAATGTCCTGTATCACCGGGATGGGGGAGGGAGACATGCATTGGAAGGAGACATGGTACCAAGAAATTAACCCGTGCATATCACTTTCAGTATTTTCAACTCTCCTCATCAGCATTACAAGGGGATATATATATATCCCACATGCTTACAAAGTTGAGTTAGCAGCGATACTTCCTCTGGCCACGAAAAGAGTTGTCATGTTGGGTTTACCACACCGTTTTTTACCTGTAAAAATTGTTGTCAAACTGTTTACCGACTAACCAAGAAATTAAGTCATGCCAAATAAGAAAGCTGAATGGCCAACCGATAAAATCGACTGGCCAACCATGACCGGTTTAAGTCCCAACCGTAGATGCTTTATGCTTACCGCGGCTCCCCCAACGCTTTTGCAAATTAACCATGGGTTGAAACACAACCTGTATAAATTACACAATAAAACAGTACAAACTACGAGAGAGCACCAAGCACATGGTTTTTATGTATCTTTTCTAATTTCTATTTAAATGATTAAGGTTTCTGAAGCTCGTTTGTATCACACATTTTTCGGGAACATATTATGTGCAATCAAGCTTACGGTGCAACACCGTGCAACTGAACTATCAAAATTTGTTAAAAAAAATTGTAGATGTAATTCATTGTTTACTCTACTTATGTATGAAGTTTCAATGCAAAATTCATTTTGTATTAAGAGTTACAAAAAAAACTGACATCTTTGACGAGTTCAAAATTGATAGATTTTTATCTTTTTTTTGTAACTTTCGATATAGGATGAATTTGAACTTAAAATTTTACACAGAGGTAGAGTAAGCTGAAGAGTGCATCTACAAATTTTTTTCAAAATGTTTTCACCACTTTTAGTTCAGTTGCATGCTGGTTACACCATAAGCTTGATTCCAGAGGACATGTTTCCTTTTCTTTTCTTTTTTTTAGTTACTGTTTGAAGAAATGTTTGCACATGTCTGTCATGGAAAAGTGGCGTACGTGCCAACCGCCGTGCGTGCCCACCGGGCGTGCTGGGCCTCGCCGCCCCGCGGACAAGCCTAACGGTAGCAGCCGACCACTGATTTTCGGTGTCCCTGTTCTTCCTGCTCTCTGCTCTAGCTTCGCCTTCCTGGCCCAGTGCCTCGTTCAATTCTGTTTCTGCGAGATGATCTTAATTTATGGCCGAAAGATTAGGGCCGGTGGCTTGAAGTGTGACCCAAGAAAAGTTGGCTTTGCTCTCTAGGAGTACTAGCAGCTGACCTTGGGTCTTCTTTGATCCACAGTTTGATTTTTGTTTTGGTTGATTGAGGTAAAGATTAATGAGCTTTAAAAACATAATAAGAAAAACTAAAACAGTTATTAAAAACGTTTTTAAGATATTTGAGAAAGAACGCATAAAGTCTTAAAAGTTTGTTTCAAAATGATTCGTAAAAGGATAACAGGTTTTGATTTAACCAATTAAAATTGAACTAAACCGTAAATCAAAGAGGTCCTAGTCGATGGTCAGGACAGCTTGATGGAAAACCCATCACAATTACCTCTCATGTGACGCTGCCGCTTAAATCGTGTTTGCCAAGCTCTCTATCCATGTGGCTGCTGTGAGAATGCAGGTGTTAACAGAATCATTATCTTTAAAAAAAGGTGCTAACAGAATTAAGAGCTACGTATTAATTTAAAAACAGAATTAAGAGTTCACAGGCCTAGATTCAGCTGTTTTTTTTTGTCTGAAACTCTGAAGAGCATGCAACCACATGCTTTTGGCCACTAAGAAGTTTGAACAAGAACCATTTGTTCACATTTGGTAGCCCTTCGTCCAAAAGAGTATTCACATTTGCTGTGGGTGTGAGCCGGTTAACGAGAATAAGGAGATAGATTCACGTATCTTAAAACATAACCATGAGTGTAATTCCATGAATTCGCGAGCTTCAAAATATAATATGTTTTATACATTGGCATAGTTTCAATCCACCCTTGGGTCGACCTAGCAGCTCGACACGTACGGAAATTGCGAGCTACCAAATATATGATGTTTTGTACATCGACATAGTTCTAATCCACCGGCTCCAACATGCAACCTTGGGATCCAGCAACTCGACCTCGAGTTTTCGGCGACCCATGCATCCATCCACCATGGCTTCCATTTCCCCTGAGAGAACTCCATCTCCCATCCCCTTAATCACCCATATATGACAAGACCTCCTTGGACATGGCTGCTCAGCTGCCCCCATGGCAACCACACTTGGTCGGTCTGGGGCCATGGCATTGCAAGAGCTGCTCCAGTTGGCACTAGCCCCGGCACAAAAGCCAGCTTAATGCTCATTGCTTCCAGTAGATCATCAGCCAGCAAGCAACCCCACCTCTCCTAAGCTCTTTACATGGCATCAATTCCCTCGTGGACCAGCCTCCTAGCACACCAGCACAGTGTTCATCTTTTTGGAGCACTTCCTCCACATGATCTTTAACCGCGAACTGTCGCTGCCAACCGGGGCTAGTCCGAATCATGTCGCTCCGTCGAGCCTGCATGTCAGTGACTGTTTGCGACGAGACCGTGAAGTCTAAAAAGAAATGGTACGTGAGGTTAGCATATATACACACACATACATATAGGATCTTCCATATGGGAATTAGCTGTGGCACCTCAGGATTCCACCAGATTGTCTTACTTTGTTGAGAGAGAGTGAGAGAGGGGGGCAAGAGAGAGAAAGGGAGGGGATTAGTCATTTGATGCACGGTACATTGTCATGGAGGCCCCGAATCGGTTCGACGGCGACGGCCGACCTAACAACTAAATTCGTATTGAATCATTGCGACTTATAATCATTGCTTCGATATATCCGCTTTTCAGGTCTCCTTCTTCTTCTTTTTTTTTTCTCCCTCTCTGGTCTCTTTTTCTCCTCTTTTGCGTGCGAAGACACATCAAGCATGGCACGATGGAGACGGTGCCCCCAATGCATGCCCTGATTGTAGCTGCTCAAATTATCCGCGTTATTATATTTTTTCCCCCCTCCAGCTAGATCTTTGTCCAGATTTTTCCTCTAATGCGAGGACTACCCGATTTACAATTGAAAATTTTTTATCCGTGACACTCGATACATATGCCAAAATTTCCAAATCCTTTGAAGAGAGGCGTGAAGCATAATTGAGTGGCATTTAGAGCAAGACGTGCATACTGAGTGTTTTAGATCGAAATTTCCCTTTACAATCCATCCATCAATTCAGTGGCGCGGTTTCATGTGTCATGTAACCAATACTCACTTTTTGATCATAAGTACTTTGAGACGTAGAACAACCTAAAAATTAAAACTTTAATTACGAATGTGTTCCAATTCTAAGGACACTTGCAATGTAGTTTCTTCGATTGTTTATTCCTGTACCACGTAGGATAGAAAGATGACATGTCATACAATTAATGTTGAGAGAGAAGGAGATGATTTCTTTCTTAAGAAATCATTTTTACGTTTATTTCAAAGTTTTAAAATTAATGAGCAGAGAAAAAATGACTTTAGAGAAAGAAAAAAGTATTAATAATGAAAACAATGTTAAAATACAATATAACGAAGTCACCGTTTCTTCTTAATTTTTAGATGCCATGGTACCTACAAAAATGATGTTTAGAAACCTTGCATTGGAACTGCCCTCGATATTTCAGTTAGCTAAATAAAATTTCTATGGGAGTAATCATCAACCAGAATAATATTATCGTATTATCGCCTTCATGGATAATTTTGCAATAGTAATTATTGGCCAAAGTCAGATCTTGAACAATCCAGCCAATGCCCAAATTTTGCTAGATATTTATCGATGCGCCAATCATTCGCGGGCGCCATGATGAGGGCAGTGGGGTTCGAACTCGATTCAATTCCTGATGGATTATCATGGCTGGGGTTATCACCAGGCTGATGAACAAGGGCCATACCTTCAGATCTAGCCCTCGCTGGCTGCCGCCGATCGACCGATCCAGCTTGATTCCGGCGCCGGCGGCCCGATCCGTTGCGGATCAGGCGCCGCCAGTCGCTCGCTTATCCGGTGGATCGCCGGCCGTCGCCGTCGCCGTCCGTCCAACCGGTCGACAGCCGCGTCGAGGCGTCCGAGATCGACGGCGACGGCGACGCGCCGGCGATCCGCCTCCATGGTCTCGTGTGCTACCATTTTGCCGTAATATCCTGGGGCCATGGGGAGAATAAGTTGTGCTCATTCTGTTCGCTTTTCCTCCCTCAGTTTTTTTTTTTACACTTTGACTTTTGGATTCACTTTTGAACATTCGTCTTATTTTAAAATTTATTACAAACATGAAAAAATAAAAGTCATGCTTAAAATACCTTTAATGCTAAAACAAATCACAATAAAATAAATGATATTTATATATTTTTTTAATAAGACGAACGGTGAAAGTCATGTCCGAAAGTCAAAAGCGTCAAACAAAAAAAAAAAGGAGAGAGTACTTTTGTTTCCATAATAATTTTTTCCTTGATCTATGTGAGAATTTTTTCGATTAAGGTGGTGGTGGCTCTGTTGGCCTTTTGTTTTAAATATATAATATATACTTACTCTGTTATGAAATAGCAGTCGTTTTAGACTTATGACTTATCATAAATCAAAGTTTAAACACTTTATCCATAGAAAACTTTTAAACTATTTAGATTGAGAACATAAAAATCATATAGATAGGTTTGTCTCGAAAAGAACTTTCATAATATTATAATGTTTGATGCATTATAAATAAATTTTAAAAAGTTTCTACGATCAAAGTTCTATTTTAAAAACCGTGCCAATGTTCAAAACAAATATCATTTTATAATGAAGTGAGTAGATTCGTAAATTCTTAAGGGTACGACAAACATTTATACGGGCTCTAAAAATTATATGCACTCAAATGTGGAAGCGAAATGCGAAAGTTGTCATACTCAAATCATTTTATTTTTCTCATTGCGTAGATTAGGCACTTAAACATCACACGCATATATTCATCTCACAAAATATTTCTACAGCATTCTATAGTTCTATTCTCATAAATAGACTGCAACAACTGTAACAAGTGGCCAAAACCGTAGTTTGATGTCCGCGTTGATTTTCATAACTCTAGCTAGTTATCTGTGATCTTAAAGCATGCATAATCAACGTGGATGCAGCCAGCCATACAGGATGCATCCATAGCAGTGATTTTAAAATATTATAGTTTTAGATTGGGTAGCTAATGAAGACAAGAAATCTTTTAAAATACAGAGTAAATTGTAAAAAAATTAAAAAAATATGATAGAAAAATAGCTAATAGTAAAATCGAGGGTGGATGCTAGAAGTCACGACTCGCAAGGAGAGAGGAAGCATGCAGCTTGGTGGACCAGAGCCCAGAGGGACGTGCAGGTTGGCTGAGCCCAGGAAGTGCCAACGAGACGTGCCCTGTGCTTGACCTAATGGAGTGGAGCACAGCGGCAAGGCAAGGGCATGTGATGCGTGTGCTGATCCGCGTGGCGGTGCGTGCACCGCCGATGCACGCCACGCGCGCACCTACGTGCCTAGCCGCCACTCGACCGCCACCAAGAAGGCACCAGTAACCAGTAGGGTTTTTGAATTCAGCCGTGTCTAGTCTTTGCAAAACCTAATAAAAGTCCTTTTAAGAGAGACGATAACATCAAGCCGATCCGATTTCATTGTTGGAGGGTAGTCCATAGAGGTGGAGTTTAATGAAAGGGTAGTATTTAGGATGGGTTCTACTGACTTCTAGTGCTGGCGCGCAAGTTTGATGTAGACGATAGTGGTGTTCGCTGGCAGGTGCTCGCCTTTGTATCCTTTGACGGGTTTTCACGCTTTCGACCTTATTATTGATGTTGATCCTATTTTTTTGTCCCCTATGAGGACGAGCCCGAAAGAGATATGGTTAGCAGCGCCGTTGATTTTGACAGTCCTCGGCTTTGATCATGGCGACGATTAGTGTGGAGCTAGATACATAAGTTGCTTTACAGGTAGGTCCTTTAAAAACTTGGCAATGATTTTGTTGTTAGTCATGTGCCTCTTTTTTATCCCTTTCTTGGAAAAGATGGGCGAGTAACGACTAATGAGGCAAAGAAGTGATAGCCTAATTTCGCTTGTCTAAATAGAAATAACAATTAATGAGTAATGGTGTTGCCATGTTCTCTGCAACTTAATTTGGGTTGAAGTATAGTGGCAATTGGGAGGGTGGGCTGAAACACGGTGGACCATGAGGAAGGTTGATGGTGCCCGCATGGCGCTAGAGCAGCAGCGGTTGGTGCAAAGCAAGAGCGGGGTAGAGTAGTGGTGCCAGTATGGGACCGGAAGACAGTGACCAAGTAGGGCAAGAGCGTGTCGCCTAGCATGGGGCTAGGCAACGTCAACAACTAAGGAGATTGAGCGAGGGGTAGAGTGGTGGTTGGCACAGGGTTGGATGGCGGTGAGTGGTGCAACGTTACCAAGGGGGATCGTAATGTTACCAAGTGGGGATGGAGGGTAGCAGCTGTCACAATGTTACCAAGTTGGGATGGAGGGCAACAGCTGGCACAAAGGTAGGACTAGCGGCGCTGGCATGGAGTTGGAGGGGGCTGCCGGCGTGAGCCAGTTGGATGGCAGCTGACATCGGGCTAGATGGCGGTGCGGGTGGTGGCCATGAGATGGAAAGAGGAGGAAGCAATGGGAGGGAGCTCATGATATAGAAGAGAAGTTAGTGAAAGAGAGAATGGAGAGAGGAAGGAAAGACGAAGAAGGTATACTAACATGTGAGAGGCATTGTAAAATATATTTTATATAAAACAAACTTTATATGTGTCTTAATCTAAGTGTCTACACTCTTCATTTGGGAGCCTTGAACCCTCCTCGCTGGTGCTGCTTGAGCTTCTTGCTCACAGTGGCGGCGAGATCTCAAGCCTCATAGGAGTGGCCAAGGGTTTTCCCTTCCCCTCCTTCCTTTCTATTTACGGGAGCTCCGGGAGACAATAATCAACTATTGTGAGTGGGCTCGTACGTGTCGATATCAACAATTGATCCACCAATTTTGTCGGCTTTGCTAGAACGTCACCTACGCTGTCCGAGCTTATGCTTATGTCAGCACATGATTCGTCATTGTTGTGGGATCTCACTGATCAATGGTGGCTTAATTAAGTTAGGGATTCGGGAGGTGTGGTTACTCCACGACACCATTATCAGCATCAGATTCTCCACCAATAGAATCAAATTCGCTGAATTGATGGAGCTTGGTAGTGCTTAGATCTGTGTAAGGGACAACCTATCTTCATCGTGGAGGAGGTTGATAGGAAATTATACATTTTAGCCACCACTAATTTCTCCACCGGGCGATTTTTGCCTAGGCAGTCCCCATTTCAATGTACAACTTGTACCATTTTGTGTTCATTGGTAGTGTTTCCACTAGGAGCCATAGATACCGTCGTTTAGATAGATGATGATGATGATGATGATGATGTTGTTGTTGTTGTTGTTCAATTCCTCCTTAGAATCTTTCATTGCTTGGGAGGATGTGCCATATAGAATGGTTCATGTGCGACAGATTTTGGTTGTTGGATTGACTACTGCAATATTCGCAGTCATCGAAGGATGATCAATTATCACTATCGAAGGTGAGACCGACGTGCACTTTTGGGTAACCCTGATATCACCAAGATTCCATTGGTTGCTATGTTGGGCATGAATCACCGGCACTGTTCACAAAACCGCCGGTTAACCACGGCTAACTGGCGTGAGCCAGTTGGATGGTAAACTAGCGGTTTGGGGTTTGAACAAAATTAGTTCAAATTAATCATTCTAAGCATTTTGGTTTAAACACAATTTTAAAAATCAAATTTCTAATGTATATTTTAAAGAATTTTGTCAATTTTCACTGTTTTTACCGATTTAAACATCTTTTCACTGAAACCGCGGTTAACCGCCAAAAACTGCGGGTAACTGCTAACAAAACCGGTAAGATGGAGTTTTGAATTTGGAGATAAAACCATACGGAACCGCCGGTTAACCGCGGCTAACTGGCTCTGCGCAGCATGCGACTCGGAGAAGACCCCCGGTTTTTCAATCCCTGATCACCGGTAGCCACTAAGAATTCTACATTTAGGTATGAATCTCGTCGGCAGTCAATTGACATGCATGTCTTCCGCTCGGCGAAGTTAGAGTTGTCAGAAGTTTCACACCATATGAATTTCATTTTTAAATTCGCGTGGTTTTTTCCTTTGCATAAGTGAGCTTGAAGTTGAGATTTTTTTACTTTGTTTGTTGTATGGCTGTACATCTACCGATGCAGAGGACGGAATGTTATTCCATGATCTAAAAATGATGAAGCGAGGCAAGCAGTCCTTTTGCTTTTAAAACATGAAAATTCGAGGGTTCATAGCCCAAGTTGCCCAACACTCTCGCCCTCTCGACAGTCGACACATCCATCCACGATTCCACGGCACGCGATTCATTCATTCCGCTGCATCCCCTTGCCTTTCCCAAGCAGACGATCGATCCATGGAACAGCGTCAGCAAGATATTTATCGCAACATTAATACACGATTGCACGACCCGCGCGGTGGCACGCGCGCGCCGGCGTCTCCACGCGCATGATCGACTGGCGCGGCGGCCGCGGCGCCGCCTCCGTCGCCGGCGCCGGCCGGCCGGCCGGCGAGAGAGATCGAGGAGGAGGGGGAGAAGGAAAAAATTGGCCAGGCAAGGCATTGATCACGCCATGCGTCCCGCCGCTTTCGCTGCATGATAAAGAGTTCGGCCGTCCCCCACAGCGACGTTTAACCTTCGCGGTGTCGATCGATTCGACCACGATCAGGATCTGACGAGGCCTTAGCCACCTCGAGCACGCACGATCACGACCAACACTTCATCCTCTCGCGACGCGTGTCAGTGAAGCAGCAGCAGCAGCTAGGTGTCGAGCTGAGCTGAGGCTGCAAGATTCCAAGTGGTACACTCCTGCTAGCTGCTAGCTGCTGCCACTGACCGAAGCGTCGTAAAGTGACGGATGCTTTCAGCGTGAGGCTACCACCACGAGCCATGGCTTTCAGCGATCGGTGTTGGTCGCCACAGCTAGCCTGTGCCCAGCGTCCGTCCATGCATGCATGCATCCTCGTCGTCCTCTCGATCCCAAGGGCTGGGAGGAGGACATGGCTGAGTGGTGGCTGCACGCACAGCGTGCAGTTAAGTGGCCTTTTCCCGGGAGTGAGAAACGGAGGCCGACAGCGACGCGGAGCCTAACCCGGCGGGATTAGCAGGGAAGCTAGCAGGGCCGGGGCGTTTAAGGTTGCGGAAGAAACTGGGGCACATGAGCAGGAGAAAAGGCTACAAATCCTGGCCTGATGCTGCCATGTTGACACTGACACCGGCTTTCATGGATTTCCGGTAATTTCGATGGTGAACACAGATTTTTAGGACCCTTGCTAAAAAAAATTAAAAAATTTAGGACCAGTTTGACATTAGACGACAATCAATTTTTTGAGCCATAGCTAAGAGGCATCTATACGACATATAAAGTATCCAACGAGGTATCTATACGACATATAAAATATCCAACGGAAGCGTCTAGATATATAAGAAAATCGATTGAAACTTTTTTAAAAAATCAGTCACATGATGATTAACCAAATAAAAAATTTTAAACACTTGAAATATGAGTCATTTTTAGGTTTGGGCTTCTCGAGGATATAGTATGGAGGGCTGAGGTGACCATGCCATCAAAAGCAAACCCATCAAACATTGTAAATGGGTTTTAATTTTTTTTTTAAACAAACAGAGCAGACTTTATGCTATTTTATTAAAAAGAAGAGAACTGTATACTGTACAAGAACCTAGCCAAAACTAGGAAAACAGGAAGAAATTACATTGGAACAACAAGTAGCCCCATGCTCCACCCCTCACCTCCTCCAAGATTCTATCGACCAGCGCCCTAGAAGGAAGATTCTTATGCTGAAAAATACGTCTATTCCTTAATTTCTTTCCAAAGATTTTAAATAGTGTAGACTATAAGACCATTTAGGGCTCTCTTAGCCGTTTTGCCGGCTGTCTGGAAAGAGGTCGTGATCTACTAGTCGCAAAAGCTCATGTTGTTTGTCCATCTAGGCGTTTGAGGGTATTGATTGAAAACCTCATTCCAACTCTTTTGGAGTTTGAACGATGAAGAGCCAAGTAATTGATGGTTTTCGGACTATTTTGACAAAAAGGACAAATGGGTTGGTGTGGCCATCCTTTTCGAGACAGGACGTCAGCCGTATGTATGCGTCCATGGGCGAGAGACCAGGCAAAGAATTTGCATTTGGTTTTGATCTGTGCTTTTCAGATGGTGTCTCCAAGGGACCAACTCGTGCTGCCCAGAAATTGAAGATGATAGGCCGACCTAATGGGTTTAAAGTTCAGCAGAAATTTGTTGGCCACTGAAATATGAATCCCTTCTTGTCCAAGAATAGCACAATTTCGAGGCTAACTATGCTCAGCATGTCGCGAACGGTTGCATATTCCTTGCCCTGTTTTTTTACGCACCGTTTGTTTCACGAGAAACGATTCGATTTATATATTACAGACTTGCTAATTTCAGATGTCTAATTTTTTTTAAACTATTAGTCACTTCGAAGTTACACTCTAATAACATTAAAATTATACTGCTTACCAAGGTGCAATTTTAGTATAAAACCGCTATGTATTAATTATCTATTTTATTCATTGATTTTTTATATTTTATTACCATGTAGATTTGCTAAATACACGTGACCACGTATTTTTTGTCTTCCTATGTTTCAGGTCACCATGTTTTTTTTCAATCAACGTAAAATTACACCCTGATAATATACTAAAATTAAACCTGTTAATAATACGTAACTTCGATATAGTTACGGCATAACTATATCAGAATTGACTGACCCTTATTTTATTTTCAGGCAATTATGCGGTAGACCGTCCCTTCTTATATTCCTCTCCGCAATTATCTCGCTGACACGTGGGCCCGTGACCATGCAGAGGAATCCACTGCCCAGCGAGGAGGGGATGTGCGAGGGTGGGGGGAAGAAGGGAGCGACGCGTAACCTACCAAAACCTGGGGGCAGCGCGGAGCGCGACGCGCGTTTGTTCTAACCGCCGCGAGGAAGGTGACACCGGAGTGTTCATGCTACGTAGCCACAGGACGCCGGGCAATTAAGGCAGAGATCGAGCCACCCCTCCACGCAGGCCACCTCAAACCTCTCATTGCCACACCCACTCGAAGTGTCCAAGTAACTAAGTCCTAGCTAAGCACTCCACCACACGGGTTATTTTGTCGCCTCTTGTTTGCGGTTTGATGCGATTCTGATTCGGTTTGTAAAGTTTGTTGTTTTTATACGAACCATTTACAGTAATATTTTATTATATTTTTTCCGAGACTTTGTAAGATTCTTCTCATAGATCTAAAAATATTTTTAAATAATTTTTTTAGTCGTTTCTCTGAGCCAAACGTTTTGCCTTTTTGAAATTATCTAGTATACAAGGACATCTCTAATGATAGACCTATCTCGATATTGTAACAAGTTTTAAACACTGTAGTGAATAAAACATATAAAAGAGAAATATGGACAAACAGTAAAAATAGGCGTAGGTAGTAGTAGATAGGAATCCCGGCTTAGGGCTAACTTTGGATATGGCATAAGGCCTTAAAACCGCTCGCAAAACCCACGAATCCAAAACAAATGTTTTTGCTTCTTGACTCTTAAAAGTTCGTATTTTAAGTCGTTTTCAGCCGCAGCCAAACCAAACAGGATAACTGTTGTGACCTAGTTAAACATGAAATATCTCATAGGAGCTATTCTTGAATGTAATTACTACGAATCAGTAGCAATGTGGCTAAAAAAGCTGAAGGGAAAACGATTGGGAAGGTGACGGTAGCTATCATAGACAAAATGCAGTAGTACATGGTTCAGTTCAATCCAGCTGCTACTCGACCAGCTCATACATATTAGGATTTAGGAGGAGGTGCTCGTAATATCTGCACCATATCTTATACACAAACTATTGATGGTTACGTTATATTAATATAATCCCTGTAATTTTGAAATAATCACATCGCCCGTCGGGGCCGAATATGATGAACAAATTCGTCTCTTAGAGCCTAAAGACTGTTAGCTTCAGAGTTCAGAGCTTCACTTGCCACTGCCACTGATGTTGTACTGCGGTCTGCCTATGTACAGATGGTCAATCTTTTTCTTGATCAGTGATCTAAGGCTCTAAAGTGATTAGAACTCCATTTTCATTTGGCCTGCTTGCAACTGACCTGTGTCAATTACGTGAATTTCACACGCGTTAGCGAAAATGACCTAAGCAAGGCGCACAAGATTTTAGCAGGTCCATATCAAAATTTGTTACCAACCATGGAAGCTCTGCGCTGAAGCCCCATTCTCCTGGTTCTGTCCATTCTCGATATGGAAAACACTTTGGAGATCATCCTCCCATAAATTCCTTTGCTGAGAGATGTGCAGAGACAATATTAGGATAAGATTCCCAATTATTCCTCATCAAGTTAGATGGATAGTAAATTCTTTAGGCAACAATCACCTGCTGCAAGTTTGTGCTGGCTATTTCGTTCTGAAAATCATACTGTGCGTTTGTAGCCTGAGATAGAGCCAAATCTAATTGATTCAGGGTGCACTGGCTGTCCATGCCGTTCGGAACAAATGATTGGAAAACATCCCCTTGGTCACTAAAAGGAAAAACCGAATCGGAACTTTCGAGTGAGAAGACTGAACTTGCTGAAGGGCCACAGGCTTGGAACATCTGAATTTTGTTAGAGAGGAGGTAAGTAACAACTCATCCAGACATCACAAAACATGATAAATAGAAGACAGTCGAGCTCACATCTTTATGTAGGAGCGTAGGCAGGCTACTGAAGTCAAGTGGATTCACGGTTGCCAGCTTCATAGACAGGAACTGTAGAAGTGAAACAGCAAAAAATCGATCAGATTTCGGGTGCCGTATCCCATAGAGTTAAAACAATTTCAGCAGGCCTGCTCTTACCTCGACTTGCCGTTGCAGAGACTGCACATAGTTTATGATTTCATCAAGCATGAGTGCCTTGCCAATCACCTGAAATTCAACATTTGTCACAGCAAATCATTAGCCCTGTGCATAAAGACTATCCTCATCAGTTAATTGTTCTTTCCGGTTTCTCATTCCGAATTTTACTAATCGATACCTTGTTGCATCCTGGCACCAGGTCCTGGAGAAACTTCATCCTCTGGCTGATCCTCTCTCTTCTAACCTATCAATGTACATGACAATTCAATATACCCCCAACGAATTCAACAAACTGGAACAGTACAAAGAAGCACCATGAACAGAATTGTACCCTCTCGGCGAGGCTGTGGCTATCGGTGGCCTGCCCTCTCCTGGCCCGGACATGGACGTAGTCCTTGGGGGGCTCCGCCGGCTTGGCATTCTTCCCCTTGCCCTGCTTCTGCCCGCGGTCCTCGACGGAGCTGTCGCTGCCGGCCTGCTCCGTCTTTGGCTTCACGGAGCTCTCCTTCTTCTCGCCCTCCTCCGTCTTGCACCTCTTGGCATCCGATTCCTTCTGCTCCGCTACCTGAAATAAGAATTGAGGTAGCCTTCAGTGTCACCGAGCCAGTGGCTGAGCAATGAGCACGCAGCAAGAGGGAGCAAAGCGAAGCTCACCTGGCAGGAGGAGCTCAAGGAAGGCTCCTTGCCTTTGCCCCTGGCCGCCGGCGCCTTCCGCTTCTTGGCATTGGCGTCCTTCATCGCCGAGGCAGGGTCGGACACGGAGGACGCCTCCCGCGAGCAGCCGCCGCCGCCGCCATTGCTGGCGGTGGGCGCCGGGGGCGGCATCCCGAAGAGCCCGGGGCCCCCGGTGAAGCGCTGCCCGTTGAAGCTGGACAGCCGCGCCGCCCTCTCCGCGAACGCCGGGTCGCCGCAGAACTTCTCCAGGCCGTCCCCGCCGGCGCCGTCCATCACCGGCATGCCGCCCAGCACGCCGAAGCCCAGCCTCGGCGACGAGCTGAGAAGGCTGGCAATGTAGTCTCCGCCGCCGCCGCCCGCACCGGCCCTGGCCTCCATCGCGCCGCCGCAAGAAGACGAGGACCACCCACCGGGACACAGGGCACCGTCCAAGAACCGCACTTCCTCGGCCGGAACGAGCAAAGGCGCCTCCTTTAGGTGGCGAATCGGGAGCTGGGCCGCAGAATTTATAGCAGAACGAGTAGGAGGAGGAGGAGAGCGGTGGATGCTTGGGGGATTGGGCTATGGGTTGGAGGTCAAAGCGGTGGTGGTGGTGGTGAACTGGGGATGCCCCGCGGCAGCTGGAAGGGGGGGCTTTAATGGAATCCTCCTTGTTCGCTCCAGCCTCCAGCCTTTTCGGCTTGGGATGCTGCTTTTCCAGACTGCGCCGCTGCCCGGCCCCTTTTAAGCTCGTCGCCCCCCGCCCCCGCCGGCGAGGGGGACGGTGACGTGGGGTGGGGGTAGTACCGAGACTTCGATCAAACTTTGTCAAAAGTTTGCATATAAAATCGGCTTGATTTCAAATCTCAAAAGGTCAAATTCAGTTTGGAAAGCGATATGTGTTTTCAGCGAAATTTTTTCTGTTTCAGCTTTCTCCTGTTCGCATTTCACACCAAAAACCTCCCTTCCTCCAATGTTTAAAGTTTCTTTACATTCTACTTAAAAAAGTTTATTTACATTAATGCCATCAGAAAGTTTCAATTTACTTAAATGTCGTTAAAAAAGAAAGATTTTACATGGATGCCTCTAGAAATAGGAACTACCGTCGGGATAGCTAGTTCTGTCTACGTCTACATGTAGCAATTTGGGTAAAGCGTTTAGTTATGGCAGTTCCAATGCATGATTTCTAAATATCATTTCTATAGGTGTCATGTTATTTAAAAACTAAGAAGAAACGGTGGCTCCATTTCATTTTATTTTAACATTGTTTCCATCATTAATACTTTTTCTTTTTCCAAAGTTACATTATCTCTGCGTATTAATTTTAAAGTTTTGGGATGAGCGTACAAAAGGTTTCTTAAGGAAGAAATCATCTCCTTCTCTCTCCTTATTAATTCTGCTCTACATTAGCTTTCCATCCTACGTGGCATATTAAGAAATGCCGATAGAAACCCAATTGTAAGTGTCCTTAGTGGGAGTATTTGATCAACTGCAACTAACTAACTAACTAATTCTGTGTTTTACTTGTGGACTGCAACTTGGCTGTCTCCAACAGGAATCCCTAAATTTGATTCCTTATAGCCTCATATACAGGTTCCCTTTAAAAAAAATCTCACCCTATATTTCTTCCATCTCCAACAGCGTTCCCTTTATGGAGAATTGTATAGGGGGAGGAGAGAGAACCCCTACATATAAGGGGATGAAAAGAAAAACTCTATTTTAGGGAACGGAATAGGGGATGTTATTGGAACACATAAGGAAAGAATTCATCCCCTATTTTAGGGTAGAGGGTGCTTTAGAGGAGTCTGTTGGAGACAGCCTTCACAAGTCAGTACTAATGTGCCCATACTCTATGTAATAACACACGCTGATTTTTCATTATCGCTAATAGCAGTAATTACAAAGGGAGCAGATACTCCCAAGGGTAGAAAAAAAACCTTTCCTATAACAGAACAAGATGGTATGAATTTAGTTTCATGCATTGTATCTCCCCCCAAGGTAAGGTCGTTCCTAGGCCTGCAACACCATCAAAGCTCGCCCTGCGCCCCTGCCCGAGAGAGCTCACTCAACGTTCACCAAAGGAAGAAGTGGGAGTGTGATCGAGGAAGACGAGAGAACGAAGACAAATCATTCGGTTTTGCAAAATGTGGCGTGTGGCGCATGGGTGGTTTTTTTTAATTATGTTGATTTCATAATAGCAGGTTTATAAATACCAAACAAATAATGACATTTTTTAAATAACCGATTTTTATAGTGACATCTATCCAATTAATCCTTATAAAATATCGCAGCATTTTGTTCTTTTTTATAATGTTCTAGTTGAAAGGAATTTAAAAGTAAAAAAAATGCAAACAAGCGATCCTTATGCATCCATGTTATTTGGGTTGTTTCATGTTGTTTGACCCAACTACCCTATGATTTGTTGCTAAAGTGTAAGCTGGAAGAATATCTCAACTGTACATATTTCATTTCAGCATTAAGCGATCTATTACCAAGGGTAACTTATGGTGAGGTAAAAAGAGCTTGATAGGCCGATAAAGAAACAGACTCGACTGAATTTGCAATCGAGTATGCAGGGGGTGCACATTGCAAACACTAGACTGAATTTAAGGATAGGCCAAACTTCTGTTCCTCTTTATTTCTTTATGATGGATTATCTCACATTTTAAGTGGAAAAAAAAGCCTAATTTGACACGAAAAGATCAGCTACTGCATGCAAAAAAAAAATATACGTGCAAGCTCATAGGTACCAAACAATAGGCATTTATACACGCATGCTGATAGGTTGTGTAGTGGTGCACTAGTACCTGCTTAATTGCAGTAGTACTGCGTCTCCTCAACGAGAGAAAGCGGATGGCTTTTGAGAACCACCTGCCTAATTGTTCAGCCAAGAATAGCATCTTGCAGATAAGATCATAGGACCAAGGCTTTCCTCCTCCTTCTTGAAGAACTCGATCGCGCGCAGACACACACACATCCAGTGGAAGATTATCCTCGTGGATAATTCGACCCTGCCTAACATTTCATGGCCTTTTTGGATTGGTTCCTTGCCTTCGTTGAAGAGAGAAGAGAGGATAAAACTGGGATCCCCTGCAGTTGCTACTGTAAATGCACGGTGTGCATTTTTATCTGAAAACAGATTGTAACTTCTATAAATATGTCATACGGTATCTAATTTGTATGAAATAAATTTTGTAATTCATCTAAAATCATAACATTGAAACTGTCGGGGATAAAATTACGGCCCATTGCCATGGCCCACTCCCTGACGGCCCAATCGAACAGCCTGCCAGGGCCCAGCTCCCTGGAAGGTTCTATCTGGCCCATATGCATCCTGCCGAACAGCTTCTTGGCTGGCACGGTGCGTAACGGCCTAGGATTCGTGTTTGAGTCCTACTCGAACAAGAGTTCTGCACGGCTACGTGAAGACCCTGACGTTGGTTTCCCGGATTGGAATAGAAGTCGTGATCCTCAAGACTAGGAGTATGCTTTATCTACCTCGGGATATATTTGGCATGTACTGAGTTCGTTACGATCTCGTAGTTAGCCCGGCCCGATATTCCCTCGGTAGGTCGGTTTGCTCTGCACTATATAAACAAGGCCCTACAGTGTAGAGGGACGAGTTTACTGATCGATCTGGCTTTTTGTATCTACTAGACACCGATCTTCCTTTGTACACCCATAATCTCGCGAAACTTGTTCGTCTCGCCGAGCCATCTCTTGTATTCATCTCGATATATAATAAAAATTTGGACGAGGGCTATTATCTCTCCCGAGAGGCTGAACCAAGATAAAAACTCGCCTTCCTGTTCGTTCTTTGTTCGTGGTTGTTTGGCGTGTCTCTATCTCAATCTTAAAGAACCTTAGCGACTTGAGATCGATATCTCAACCGCCGGCAATTTGGCGCCGTCCGTGGGGATACGCAGATCGAACATGTCGAACTCTATCGGCGATCAGAGATTAAATCACGAGGACTACGACTTCGGCGGCGGATGTCTCTTCCCCGCCATTCGGATCGATCCTTCGATCTTGATCGCCTTCGAGATCTGGTTCCCGGCTCCGTGCTCGAGATTGGACCAACCTCGCCGGCAGCTCTTCGCCCGGGCGCAAGCGTCTGTCCCCGCGACGAGCTCCGTGCTCGAGATTGGACCAACTTCGCGGCCGGGCAGCTCTTCGCCGCGGCTGGATCAACTTCGCGCGGCAGCTCTTCGCCGGGGCGCGTCTCGTCCCCGCGACGAGCTCCGTGCTCGAGATTGGACCGGCCGCGCCAGCGACTCTTCGCCCGCGGCTGGATCAACTTCGCGCCGGCAGCTCTTCGCCGCTGACGCGTCTCGTCCGCGACGAGCTCGCTTCGGGATCGGATCTCTTCGCGCCGGCAGCTCTTCGTCCGGCGCGTCTCGTCCCCGCGACGAGCTCCGTGCTCGGGTTGGATCTCTTCGCTGGCAGCTCTTCGCCGGCGCGTCTCGTCCCGCGACGAGCTCCGTGCTTGGGGAATGGATCAAAATTCCTTCCGGATCCCGGGGCTGTTCGCCTGGCCGTGGATGACGGGAGAGAGCCGACCAGCACTTGGAACATCGACCAGCTTCGTAAGTTCCTCGTGTAGGTCTTTTCGCTTCTAGCCGCACTTTTCTCAAATTTCGCGCCTTAGTTCGTCCAAGTCTCTCGGCCGCCATGTAAAGTTCAACCCATTGAGCGGTGAATGCTCGCGGCCCCCTGCGGTCCTCCTCACCACTTGTCTTCTCAGACTACTCTTCCTCTCTGGTAACACTTGATGGCTGCCCGGTCTTGCGAACTCTTGGCTCCGCAACCTTAAGGGTTTTCCCTGCCCGTATCTAGCTTCAACAAGTTCCTAAACTCAGGGTTGCGTAACACGGCATCCAGCCTCGCGGCTAAGCCTGCTCTCGTAAGCCCTCCGCGGCAGAGGCACTTACCACTCACGGCACAACCACTTGGCAAAGCCTTCTCTCGTAAGCCCTCCGGCGAGACACTTTCCTTGTTCGGTTACCTTGAATCGCCTAAACTTACGATAACGGCGGTTCTCGAACGAGTCGATCGAGGTACGGTGTCGCTCTAACTCTCTACGCACGTGCTTGAAGTCGCAAGTTCAGTCTTCATGCATCGTCTGCACGGGGCTAGGGCGCCGCTCTTTCTCTTGTGCACTGTTCAAGTTCGCAAACTTAGGTCCTCGGCAACCGCAAGAACGGGTGGGAGTTAGGCTAAGCGTTCTACCGGTTTTTCTTAAAACTTTCGCGCTGTTCGCCTTGCTCTTGGTTCTGTTCGTCCTTGTCTTTTCTTTGCTCTTTTTGCGTGAAAAAGTTGCTCGGTCGACTCTCGCTCGATTCAAGCGGCGCTTTCGGCGGTCTTAAGTCGCTCGGCCAGCTCCTGAGGCTGCCTCTCCTCGATCGATTGGGACTTGAGCTGAATTTCGCAACCCGATGCGTTTCAGTTTTCGGTTCCTTTCCTTAGCGTTGGTTTTCCAAAACCTCGTTGGTCTTTCGCTCCCGTAGCGCTCCCCGCGTACGAGCATGTCTTTTTATCTGGCGACGACCTATATGGCTCCGGTTAACCGAAGCGGTGCACCACCGATGGAGTTCTGCCCACCGTAAGCCGATTCTCATCGCAACGGGCACTCCTGGCGCTGGTTCCGCACCCGCCGAGGCGACACTAACGCTGCACGGGTCCATGCCCGGATAAGATTTCGCCTCGCACGTTTTGCCTGCGGCTAAGGTCCCGTTCGCCTTCCCTGGTTAGCGGTCTTAGCCACAGCGGGGCTGCACTTGCCCGCACACGTCTTCTTTATCCATGCTACGTCCTTCCTTGCACGGTAATCCGGAGCAATGCACCACCTACGGAGTCTTGCCCACCGTAAGCCGATTCTCATCGCAACGGGCACTCCTAGCGTCGGTTCCGCATTCGCCGAGGTGACACTAACGCTATCGGGGGACGTACCCGGAAAAAATTATGTCTTGTGCGGGTAGGTCGTCTTTAGCGTGTTTTCCAAAACTCGCTTTGCTCTTCTTAGAGCCTGTTCTTGCTCTCTTTTTCCCCTGGCTGCTCGTTTCTTGTTTGTCTTTTGCAGGAAATGCAGGAACGGGGAACGTCAGACTCCGGTGATGGTCGCGGTGAGGTTCCAGACTTCCCCACCAAAACCGATGTCTGCATCCCTCTCTTCTCGGGCACGCTCCGCGCATGCCCGGGAACTGATTCACTTCACCAGCGTATGATTTCTTGCCTTTGCCCGGTACTGACCTTCACAGTTCGGCTAAGTCAAGGTAGTGCGCCACCAACGGAGTCCTGCCCACCGTAAGCCGATTCTCATCGCAACGGGCAAGCCCATCGTAAGCCGATTCTCATCGCAGCGGGCACTCCAAGCGTCGGTTCTGCACTTGCCAAGACAACGCTAACACTGTCGCAAAGAATACGTCATGGGTAAAGCGTTGATTTCACACGTTCTCTTGCAGCTCTGACTGCATCGGGTTGTGATTCACCTCGCACCGGGCAGTTCTTCGCCCGGAGCGCGCATCTAGTCCCCGCGACGAGCTCCGTGCTCGGGGGCTGGATCACCTCGCACCGGACAGCTCTTCGTCCGGAGCGCGGGCTCCTACCGGGTACGTCTTCGCCTGGTCGCACTTCCTGGTTCCTTCGACGAGCCCTATGCTCTGGGACTGGGTCACCTTTCCCATTCGTATGTATTGTCTGCTCCAAACACACGATCTTGGTCTGGAGGCACATCACCTTCGCTCCAGAGCATAACGTTTGCTCGAGAGCGCAATCTCTATTTTCTCGGGCAGCTCTAGCCCGAGAGGTGGTTCCCCTATCTTTTCCTAAGCATCTGAATGCTTAGATGCAGCAGCACGAGTTCGTCTCGCGACTTGCTATGTCCATTCTCCCGGAAGATCTGATCTTACCGGATGCGGTAGTACGCTCTTCACTACCGTGAATCCAATCCCTCCTTGATGATGTTCAGCCTCAAGGAGATGATTCACCTCGTACCGGACAGCTCTTCGTCCGGAGCGCACGTCTGGTCCCCACGACGAGCTCTGTGCTTGGGAACCGGATTTCGATTTCTACATCGAAGGTCGAGTGCTCGCTTTCGGACAGACGTTGCTTCTGCTCGACGCAATGAGTTGCTCGGCACCGGAGGGTTTGTTCGGTCCCGAACAAGTATTGTTCGTTGAACCATAACTTTGTTCGACCGCGCTTTGTTGCACGTCATTGTAGCAGCAATATTTTCCTCTTCGTGACTTAGAGTCTCAAGAGGAAGACCCCACTCTAGTGAGTCCTTTCACTTGAGTCTCGGGGCTAGCTGTCGGGGATAAAATTACGCCCATTGCCATGGCCCACTCCCGATGGCCCAATCGAGCACTGCCAGGCCCGGCTCCTGGAAGGTTCTATCCGCCCATATGCATCCCGCCGAACAGCCTTCTTGGGCGGCACGGTGCGAACGACCTAGGATTCGTGTTTGAGTCCTACTCGAACAAGAGTTCTGCGGCCACGTGAAGACCCGGACGTTGGTTTCCGGATTGGAATAGATGTCGTGATCCCCAAGACTAGAGTATGCCTTATCTACCTCGGGATATATTTGGCATGTCTTGAGTTAATTTACGATCTCGTAGTTAGCCCGCCCGATATTCCTCAGAGGTCGGTTTGCTCGCACTATATAAACAAGGCCCTACGGCGTGTAGAGGGACGAGTTTTACGATCGATCTGGCTTTTTGTATCTACTAGACACCGATCTTCCTTTGTACACCCATAATCTCGCCGAGACTTGTTCGTCTCGCCGAGCCATCTCTTGTATTCATCTCGATATATAAGAAAATTTGGACGTAGGGCTATTATCTCTCGAGAGGCCCGAACCAGGATAAAACTCGCCTTTCCTTTCGTTCTTTGTTCGTGGTTGTTTGGCGTGTCTCCTATCTCAATCTTAAAGAACCTTAGCGACTTGAGATCGATATCTCAACCGTCGACAGAAACTTTTTCGTTTTTTCAATTTTTATGTTTTTTGAATTTTTTAAATTTTAAAATTCAAAAAAATCAAAAAGTTTCAAAAATGGGTTGTTTAGGATTTAAAATGAATTACAAAATTTGTTTCGTACAAATTGAATACCGTATGACATATTTATAAAAGTTACAATCTGTTTTCAAGTGAAAATGCACACCGTGTATTTACAGTAGCAACTGTATGGGATCCCAATCGGTGCACGCTGTTGAGATTCAGAGAGCTTCAGAGATTACTTCTAGACTGGGAAGAGGAGGAGAAACCCCATGCTTCCTTGCTTGACGCTGCCACGCCTTCCATGAGCTCGCAAACCTTAATGCATCGCCATCAATATGGAGGATTAGATCTCGGGGGATTGATTGCAACAGTTATGGGGTTGCTCATAGATAAAAAGGAAAGAACTCGCGCATACGAGAGTACATGCACGGTTTCATTATTGTCTGCTAGAAATGCAGCTTTAGGCTTCAATGAAGAGCTCTTTTAGCTAGCCAAGTCTAAATAAACTAACCATATGAAAGGAGCAAATTTTTTCTAGTACACAATGTTCGTTGTAAAGTAGTACGGACCGTTTTGGATCAAAAGATGGATAATCCATAATTTATATAGTATTAACTTTTTAAATATATGTTTCACATGTTTATGCAAAATGTTTCAAAAGTACTCAAGCTTAATTAGCTTCAATATTTCATTGATTGTGTTTCAAAATGCGTTCAGTTATGGGTCTGATGTCCGATTTGTAACATAGAATGTCTTGGTGAAATTTAGCCAAAACATCGATCGTTGAATTTGCAGGATATGTTCTTCAAATCATTTCATACTTGCAACATAACTAAACTACATACAGGTAGCGTTGAGCATGATTTTTTTTCGCAATAAACACATCAGGAAAAAAAATGCACGTCAAACCAAGTTTAGCTGTACTAGTTTCTTATGCCGAAACCGTCATGGATTTCTTGGCAAGAATTTGACAACTCACAAGTTGCCTCCATTTGAATATTTGTCGATCAAGGTATCATACTACTTCATCATCCACATAGTTTTTTTTTTTGTCAACGGAACGCAATTAAGGAAGAGACACATAAACAAACGATCCGACGATGGAATAATTTGGTTCTGAAGCCAATCAGACGATTTTTCAATCAGGCCTCGCATTATTATACTTAATCTCTGCCCGTACCGTTAGTTAATCCCTGCATCTTATTCTAACCGGCCTCGGGATCGCTGCCACGGTCACATGCATCACGAAGTTAAACAACTCTTCGACTATAGTATACCACACTGATCATTTGCAAATACTATTTGCAATAACAAGCCCAAATTGACAAGGTACGTATGACTGCCAAGATCAGCTGTTCAATGTCATTCCTGATCCACAGAATTTGGTCAGTTTTCACCTCCGGTCAAGAACAGCTCGACCTAAATTATCCACGGAAAGATCAAATCACCCCCGAAAACGCGGTGTCACTGTAGCATATCAGAAATGCGTTGCTGATCTGAAAACGTCCTATGTGCATACTAGCGTCCTGGGATTCTACTACCATATTCTTGACGTGCAGCCCCGCATTGCCAGCTACCACTGGACTACTCAAAATCAAGAATCCAAGACTCTGCATGCATTGCATTGTTGCTCCTCTTCTTCTTCCCCCCTCCTTCCTTGCAGGCAACCACCGTCGAGAACCCGGATAGGTAGGTGGGGGGGGGTGAATCGCACACGGTTCTTGATCATTAATCTCTCGAGGGACTCCCTCTTAATCATTCGCGAGCGTACGAACAAACAGATCTTCTAAGAATATACAGTAATCAATAGCTGATTAGGTGACTGTTATGGGGTTATTCTAGCGCAGGAACCGTACGTGTACTTGTTTAATCAAGAAACCACGGGAGAAAATAAAGTTGGCAGCTAGCTGCTTAGTATACTTCGCTCGTCCTGCTCAATCATTTGGGCTCCATGGAGCGCCGGTTCTTGCTGTTCTTGAGATGGTTTCCAAGCCGCTTTTGGTGTAGGAACACAGCCATGGCAACACGGGGTGAGAATCACTGACATGTCAAGTGATGTCTGCATCAGCGTGAGCGCTAGCTAGGGCAGTAGAGCGTGGAGGAGCGCCACGCTGTCGCCATTGCCAGATGGAACTCGAGATGGGTTTCGTGCTCCTTTAACGTCGGTGTTTGTTTGCAGTTGTTGGATCTGAAGTTACAGCACAGAGTTTGGTGGATCTGAAGTCTGAACATATAGAATAGCAAGGACTTGGCCTGCATGGTGTATATATTCCTCCCTCCCTGAGGTCAATGATTGCTGCCATTTCTACCTCTCCCAGCTTACTTCCCGGTTTTCTTGTCGGCCTCCTCGATTGGAACATTTTTAAATTTTTTTTGTTTGTACAGAAACGCCTTTGCTACAGTCAAACGGTTGTACAGAACGAACCCCCACCGTTGTTCAACACGGTACTGCTATGTAGAACGCCATCGCATAAGTAAATAGGAACACTATGAAATTCAAGATGTGGAACTCGAACATATTTATGGATTTGAAACCTGTGATTAAATGCATTCGATTGAATTCTTGGTAGTCAAATGGGGTGGCACCAGCAGAGCTCCCATATTTTTTTAAAGAATAAAGGATATGCGGGTTGCCTTCTATCCGAAACTACTGAGAGTAAAGCGGCCACTGGGAAAGAAAAAAATACATATGTTACAATTTTTTTTTAAAAAAACGCTCGATCTACTCCGAGAGGTGGATATCCTCGAGGTCTGGTGGAGGAAGATTTCCACCTGTCGCTCCGTGTCATTGAAAATTTTGACGTTGCGCTCCAACCAAAGGGTGCCTAGGATTGTGGAATTGGCTCCCGCGTGGGTGTTTCTTGGCAGCGGAAGCCTTGTGTCGACAGGTGACTAACTGGGGGGTCACCGTCGGCAATGATTATACATGGGACGATGCATGCAAGATCTAAACTCGATGGTAGCACAAGACAAGGATTTATACAGGTTCAGGCCCTCATGGCGGAGGTAATACCCTACGTCCTGTGCTCTGGGATTATATGGGTTATATGTGTACAAGATGATGATCAACATGGGAGATGATCTAAGATGTAGATGTGTGATTCCCTCGGTGGCATGGCCCTCGGTGGCATGGCCTTGTGGGATCTGTAGATGGCCTCGTGGGATCTGTCCCCTCGAACTATGGCCCCCTACCCCATTTATATAGTGTAGGAGGTGGGATTACAAGGAGGAGTTCTAATCGGTTACGAGGTAGGATTCCTATTAATTAGGGATAGGTTTCTATCTTCATGTCTTTTCTTGCCGAGCAAGACTTCTAGAGTCCAATGGGTACCCGTCCTTATCCACCCGACTTGGTCCATCCCCTGTCGGATGGTCTTTTAGGCCCGCCGTGTGGATACCCGGGGTCTATGTTGTCCACAGTAGCCTCCCGAGTGCTTCATAGTCGAGTTGCTGCTCTTCTTTGTCGCATCTTGGATGAGTCATGCTTCATGCCGAGTGCTTGTAGATTATTCTTTGCTCCTTCCCGATTGGTTTCACTCAGATGTCTGAGAGACTGTGAAGGACTCATAGAGAGTTGTTAGTGATACCCAGCCCGAGATTACCGGAGTTCTGGCGGTCGGCCCATTGTATGGCGCATCACCTTGATTTTGATGAAGTGATACCTGTACTCGTCTTGCGATGCACAGCTGGCGACCCAACATGGGCGTATCATGGTTTTGGCTGAAGAGCCGAGCGGTACCTGTACCTCACCAGAGTGGGATACAGCTGGTGTCCCCAGAGAGCATGCCGTGGGTTTTGGCTGAAGAGCCGAGTGATACCTGTACTCGTCTTACGATGTACAGCTGGCGACCCAACATGGGGCATACCACTGGTTTTGGCTGAAGAGCCGAGTGATACATGATTGTCTTGCGATGTACGGTGGCGATCAACATGGGGCGTATTTAATCGGTTTTGGTGAAGAGCCGAGTGATACCAGATTGTCTTGCGATGTACATTTGGCGACTCCAACATGGGGCGTACATCGGTTTTTGGTGAAGAGCCGAGTGATACTGTGATTGTCTTGCGATGTACAATGGCGACCAACATGGGGTGTACCTTTGGTTTTGGTGAAAAGCCGAGTGATACTGTGCTTGTCTTGCGATGTCTGGTGGCAACCCAACATAGGCGTACACTGGTTTTTGGTGAAGAGCCGAGTGATACTGTGATTGTCTTGCGATGTACTGTTGGCTCCAACATGGGGCGCACTACCGATTTTGGTCAAGAGCCGAGCGGTACCTATACCCGACGGAGAGGGATCTGGTGGTGGTCCCAGAGGGCATACCGTTGATTTTTAACCATCTGGTACCTGTACTCGTAGAATACAGCGATTGGCCCAACATGGAACATACCATTTGGAAAGGGTTTGGCCCAATGATACCTGCATCCGACTAGTGCGGTAACATAGCTAGTGTCCCAACATGGGGCATATCATTGTTGTCAGCCAAGCGGTACTTGTACCCGACCGTAGTAGGATACAGCTGAGGCCCCACCACAGGGCGTACCTTAAGGATAGAGTTTAGCCATATGGTATCCATACCGGGTTATGTGTACAAAGATCGGCCCCAATTGGAGCGTACCATCGAAACTCAATCCCGACATCACTGGTATCTGGCCTGACATACAGTGATCAACTAGTGACCCAACATGGGGTATACCAATTGATGGGTAATTTTATAGCTCTGCCGGTAATCTGCCCAACATGGGGTGTACCGAGGCATGTGGCTTAGCCCGGCTGCGCTTGTAGCCACTGATTGTGACGCGCAACTGGAAGGCCGTGGTTAGCGCTCAGGGCGCAGGATGGCTCATGGCCAGAGGCGTAAGTGTATAGCCGTACCAAAGTCGGTGTAGACGTATAGCCGTACCGAAGTTGGCGTGGGCATATAGCTGTGCCATAAATTTGAACACTCGAGGCACGGGCGTAGGCTTGTAGCCATGCTGGGTGCTCGCCGAGCTATAGATTTGACGGCCGAGGTGCGGGTGTAAGCGTGTAGCTGTGCCTGGCGCTCGCCGAGCCGTAGTTGTTGCTCATTGCACAAGTTCTTCTTACTCGTGTACGGAGTCGCAGAAGGTACTTGATGAGGAAAAAATCCATGAACCCTGTAGCATGTACATGTAGGATTTGGATGAAAAAACAATCAATTGGATGTAAGGTCCGACTGCTTTAGATAATTTTTGCTCTTTTGCAACTTTTTCTTTTTTGATCTTAAATTCCTCCAAGTAATCTTCCTTTTGTTATGCACTCAGCCCGACTAGTCTAGCCCCCGGGCGTCGGGAATTGGCTTATGACTCTTTTCCCAGGCATGCGTATCGAGTGACTAGAGTTCGCCGTTTGTGGATCAGAGCTTCACTACTCGGAAAAACCACTCGGATTCATTTGCGATCATTAAGAGAAAGCAACAAAAAAGTGCACGCAAGTGCACCAATTAGGTGTAGCCCCCGACTTACTACTTAGTTGGAGACCAACTAAGTAGCAAGTCAAAACAATTAGATTTATAAGAAAAGATTATGGTAATGAGAACTTAGCTCGTCTGAGGCGTGGCGTGTGGCGAGCCATAGACTTAATTTGCTCGTGGCGCCGGGCGTGGCGTGTCGTTGAGCCGTGGACTTGGGCGCCGTGGCGTATTTGGCGTGGCGTGTAGCCGAGTGGCTTATCGCCGAGCCGTAGATTTGTAGCTCGCAGCGTAGCCGTCATCGGTGCTCGTGGCACGCGATGGCGTCATACCGAGCTGAAAACTTGACGCTGTGGCGCGGGCGTAAGCGTGTTCTTGAGCCAGACTTGGGCGCCGTGGCGCTGCATATCGTGTAGCCGAGTGGCTTATCGCCGAGCCGTATATCTGTAGCCGCAAGCATATAGCCATACTGGGCGCTCATGGCGCGATGGCGTCTGATGAAGCTGGATACTTGGACGCCGTGGCGCTGGCATATCGTTTATTGAGTAGCGTGTCGCCGAGCCGTGACTTGGGCGCTCATGGCCTGGCGTGGCGTGTAGCCGAGTGGCTTGTCGCCGGCCGTAGATTCGGCTTCGGCGCGCGGCCGTCACGGGCGCTCGTGTGGCGCGATGAAGTATGCAACCGAGCTATAAACTCGGCGCTCGTGGCGCTGGCGTAAGCGTGTCGCCGAGTAGCGTGTCGCCGTGCCGTGAGACTTGGGCGCTTCGGCGCTGGCGTAGGCGTGTAGCCGAGTGGCTTGTCGCCGATCCGTAGATTTGAAGCTCGGCGCGCGGTCTGCACGGGCGCTTCGTGGCGCGCGATGGTGTCTGACCGAAGCTATAAACTTGAACGCTCGTGGCGCGGGCATAGGCGTGTCGCCGAGTAGCGTGTCGCCGCGTGCCGTGAACTTGGGCGCCGAGGCGTATTGGCGTGGCGATGTAGCCGAGTGGCTTGTCGCCGAGCCGTAGATTTGAAGCTCGGCGTGCGGCCGTACCGGCGCTTCGTGGCGCGCGATGGCGTCTGACCGAGCTATAAACATGGGCGCGTGTGCGCTGGCGTAAACATGTCGCTGAGTAGCGTGTCGCCGCGCCGTGAACTTGGGCGCTTCGTGGCCTGGCGTGGCGTGTAGCCGAGTGGCTTGTCGCGGAGCCGTAGATTTGAAGCTCTAGGCGTGCAGCCGTACCGGGCGCTCGTGGCGCGCGATGGCGTACAGCCGAGCTATAAACTTGGGCGCTCGTGGCGCGGGCGTAGGCGTGTCGCTGAGTAGCGTGCCGCCGTGCCGTGGAAGTAGTCGTTCAAATCTTGATTAATACCGAGCGGCACACGTCGTGGTCGGCGACGAACATCACGTGCTCGCTGAGGTCTCGCCCGTGGTCGACGAAGTTGGCCGTAGTCGTAATTGATCTCCATGCGGTTGGTGTAGCTTGACGAAAGTGGATGATGGTCCTCGCTGGTGTCCCACGAGATGTGGCACGAACAATCCTCACGCCGTGCCGACACCGATGAGCTTTATGAGCTCGCCGAAATTCGCGACCTCTCTGCGCAGGCTGTCTTCAAAAAGACGCCACGGTCGCATCCGAAGTCAGAATTAGGCGTTCTTGGATTCGTTGGAAAGATAAAGAGATAAGCTTTCCAACGCATCTTATATCACCCCGAAACTCCTCCTGAGTCAACGGGAAATCACGATGCAAGTTCCATCCAGAATCTGAATGGGAACAGATCGTATCGTCTTCTCACGGTTGATGAAGCCGGCGCCGCACGATGGACACCATGGTTGTCGAGTCCGAGTGATTTGCTGCTGATGACGATTATCACTCGGGATTTGTTCTCCATCGGAACCTCACCGTATCCGAGTCGGGAATTAAGCCCCCGGCGCACTACTCGTCGGTAGGCGGCGGTGACGTTCCTCAACACGACCGAGAGTCCGAGTGAAGCACTGTTGAATTGCATCTCGGATCGGATCTTGCCCGAGTCCGAAAAAGCATTGTTGAAGTCCTTGGTTGAGTCCTCACCGTATCCGAGTCGAGAATCGAGCCTCCGGCACACTACTCGGGAGTAGATAGCGGCGGCGTTCCTCGACCCGAACGGGAGTCTAGACGAAGCGATGTCGATGTTCTCCTCAGACTAGATCGGATCCGAGTCCGGAAGAAGTGTTGGTCGTCGATTATTTGGAGAAGCTCCTTGCTGATCCTTGATGTCTTTGGAGGTGTGCCACGGCTTATCCGCATGCTGCATCCTCCGCAGATGGGTTTTACGAGCTTCTTTGAGATTCGCGATCTTCCCGCATACCGCCTTCAAACGGATGTCTCGGACAGATCCGGACTTCGTTTTGGGCGTTCTTGGGCTTCACGGAAAGATGACGAAATTATCTTTCCAACGCATCCAGTCTCATCCCGAAATTCCTTGGAATCTGTCTTCGAGCCGTCGCCGTATCCGAGTCGGAAATTGAGCCGTTGGCGTACTACTCATGAGTAGATGGCCGTGGCGATCCCCAACCCGAGCGGGAGGCGTTGTTGTAGTTCCCCCCAGATTGGATCTAATCCAGATCCGAGAGGTGGAGCTCGCCGGAGTCGTCGAAGAAGCAGTCGGCTCCCGAAGCGAAGTGCTTGGCCGAGATTCGCGACCTTCCCGCGCAGCCTGCCTTCAAACGGATGTCCCGGACACATCCGAAGTCTGTTTTGAGCGTTCTTGGGCTTCACGGAAAGCTAACGAAATTATCTTTCCAACGCATCCAGTCTCATCCCGAAATTCCTTCTGGATCAACGGGAATTGAAGAAACAAGATCACGTCCAGAATCTGTCTTTGAGCCGTCGCTGTATCTGAGTCGGGAATTAAGCCGTTGGCGTACTACTCATGAGTAGATGGCCGTGGCGATCCCCAACCCGAGCGGGAGGCGTTGTTGTAGTTCTTCCCAGATTGGATCTGATCCAAATCAAGGAAGTGGAGTCGCCGGCCGTTGATGACGATCGGCTCCGGAGGAGACGAGCAGCGGCGACACCGTTGGTTGATGCCATCGAGCTTGACGAAGATGATCTTGACGCTGCCCCTACCTGGCGCGCCAACTGTCGACAGGTGACTAACTGGGGGGTCACCGCCGGCAATGATTATACATGGGGCGATGCATGCAAGATCTAAACTCGATGGTAGCACAAGACAAGGATTTATACAGGTTCAGGCCCTCATGGCGGAGGTAATACCCTACGTCGTGTGCTCTGGGATTATATGGGTTATATGTGTACAAGATGATGATCAACATGGGAGATGATCAAGCTGTAGATGTGTGATTCCCTCGGTGGCATGGCCCTCGGTGGCATGCCTTGTGGGATCTGTAGATGGCCTCATGGGATCTGTCCCCTCGAACTATGGCCCCCTACCCCCTTTATATAGTGTAGGGGGTGGGATTACAAGGAGGAGTCCTAATCGGTTATGAGGTAGGATTCCTATTAATTAGGGATAGGTTTCTATCTTCATGTCTTTTTGTCGGGGATTAGATCACGGCCCATTGCCATGGCCCACTCCCTGACGGCCCAATCGAACAGCCTACCAGGGCCCAACTCCTTGGAAGGTTCTATCAGGCCCATGTGCATCCTGCCGAACAGCTTTATGGCTGGCACGGTGCGTAATGGCCTAGTGTTCCTGTTTGAGTCCGACTCGAACAGAGTTCTGCACGGCTACGTGAAGACCCGGACGTGGTTTCCCGGATTGGACTAGGAGTCGTGATCCCCAAGATTAGGAGCTTACCTTATCTACCGTAGGTCATATTTAGCATGTATGAGTTCGATTCACGATCTCGTAGTTAGCCCGCCCGATATTCCCTCGGTAGGTCGGTTTGCTCGCACTATATAAACCAAGCCCCTACGGTGTTTAGGGGCATCTCGAGACGACTTAGGCGATCGGCATCTAAGATTACTTTATCGCATTACTACTCACCAGTACACCATAATCTCGCCGAGACTTGTTCGTCTCGTCGAGCCATCTCTTGTATTCATTTTGATATATAAGAAATTTGGGCGTAGGGTTATTATCTCCCGAGAGGCTGAACCGGGATAAAAACCCCATCTCTCTGCTCGTTCTTTGTTCGTGGTTGTTAGGCGTGTCTCCTATCTCCTCCTTGAAGAACCTTGGTTGACTTGGGTCAATATCCCAACCGTCGGCAATTTGGCGCCGTCCGTGGGGACACGCAGATCGAGCATGTCGAACTCCGTCGGCGATCTGTAGATACTTCCCGAGGGCTACGACTCGGAAGGGCGGGATGTCTCATCCTGTCGATTCAGATCGATCTGTTCGGTCTCGAACACTTTCCGCATCCGGCGGATGTCTCCGCTTACATGGCGAAGATAGCCTCAGATCGCACTCCGTCATCGCAGCGACTACACGGCGATGATCTTTCGACGGTTTAGATTTGTCGATTCCAAGGCTATGTCGGTAGATTCCACTGTGGAACGGCGATGACACCGTCTAGCATACCTTCGCATAGCCCCGCGGCATTTACATGGCGATGTAGGAACCTCTCGAGGATCCCGCGACGGTACGTGGCGGCTGGCGAGGTCGGGCAGATTAACTCGCTCGGCATCGGGGCGAGGTGCGCTTAGTGCTTTCGCGAAGCAAGGCGTCATTCGCCGCAACCTCGGCGATTCCATCAACGGCATCGTAGCACGGTTCAGCGATCGGTGCAAGCGACCGCGTCGCGACCCACCTCGCGTGCCCTCGCCAAGTCTCCGGCGAAGCTTCTCTGTCGGATTGGTTCCCGAGAAACCGGACTCGGTCGGGCAAAACGCGGATGCCTCGGGGTCCCAGAACCCTAGAGCGTAGTCGGGAACGACTCGCGGCCATGGCCGGTGATTAGATCTACCAACCAGCCGACCTCGCCCGCGATGGCGTCTGTTGCTTCTAACCTAGAACGACTGGCTGAAGGCCTAAAGTCTCTAGGAGAAGTCAACAATTCCTCCAGGCAGCGCAGCCAAACTGCCCGGAATTGTTCGGACAGCTCTGATCGATCGCGTGACCTTCGTCACCGTCGAAGGATCACTGTCCATGAGCAGGCTACCCGTGGTCGCCGTCGCTCGCTAAGTCCTCGTAGTCATTGCGACCACAGGGGCAAGCGCGCGCGCGATGATCACGGACGGTCCCCTCGTGAGGAGCGCATCGTCGCAACCACGAGGAAGGAGCATGGTGGATTGTCCCGGAGAGAGTTTCTCCAGGCCGAGTCATCCCGTTCAGCAGGAGTTCCTCCGCGCAACAGGACCAACGTCTTCTCAAGACTAGGTTCTGCCGGGGAAGGTGGCCGGTCATATGCTTTGGGCTGCAGGGCTTTCTCTGACGAGCTTCGAGCTGTCCGGTGGCCCTCAAAGTTCAAGCCCGGTCACATGGAGAGGTACAATGGGACTCGTAACCCGGAGAAATTCCTTTCCATCTCGCTACGGCCATCATGGCGGCGGGGTGACGAGCTCGTTATGGCTAATTACCTCCGATCGTCCTTGAGGGTGCCGCCGGACGTGGTGTTCAATCGCCAGGAGGGTTCCATCACTCATGGAACCCGCTTTGTGACGCCTCGATCGCTAATTTCCAGAGTACATTACGTGCGTCTCGGGCAAGGAGGATGATCTGCACGGATGATCCGGATGAGCGGGAGACCCTCCGCAACTTCGTGAAGCGTTTCATTAAGATCCGTAACACGATCCGAACATCTCGGATGAATCATTGTCGCGCTTTCAAAAGCGGAGTCCGCGACGAAGCGGCTCACCCAGATCTCGAGATCAACGAGACTGGACCGCCAACGACTGTTCAAGGCGGTGACCGCTATGCCAACGCGGCAGAGCGCGTTCAAGATCAAAAAGGCATTCGACAAAGGCGGTTGCCGCTTGACTGGTGTGGATGAGAAGAAGAAGAGCGGCTGACAATGTTCCGGTGACAAGAAGTCCCGGAAGAAGAAGAACAAAGGTGATCACGAACAATACCGTCGCGGTATGGATCGCGCACCTCCCAAGGATGGGCGAAGAAGCCCAACAATAATTACAAGGGCAAAAAGCACCTTTCAGGAGGCGGACAAGGCAAGAAAGGTCCGGCGACCGATTTTGCAAGTTCCACCAAAGACTACAGGCACGATAGGCGCCATCAGAGAACTTGGGCTGCAAAGCTCGAAGATTTCTACAACGGCAAGGGCCCAATGCCCACCCTGCCCGAACAAGGTGATGCGGTGAAGGCTAAGCGCCAAACCGGCGATGGTGATCGGGAAGATGATGATGAATATCAAGAGCCCGTGAACCATATCGCCATCATTTTGGCGGCTCCTCGGCTTATACCTCTCGGCCTGACCTCAAGGAAGCTGCTCGGGAGGTCCTAGCGTCGAAAAGGCAAAACCTCGGCTGAATCGATGAAGTGGGTGAGGTCCCCATCTCCTTCTCTCGGGAGGATTGCCCCTTTGGGATGACCAAGCCTCGGTGGCTCCCCATCGGTGGTCGCCCGACCATCGACGCGAGAGTTGGCCGTGTCTTAGTGGACGGCAGAGGCGCTTTGGACTTGCTTTACGCTAAAGTCTTGGACGAGATGCAAATTCCTCGTTCAAAAGTGAAGGAAATCGCAATGCCCTTCTCACGGAATTGTTCCGGAGAAGCATCAAGCCGTTGGGGCATGTTGTCCTGCCTGTCACCTTCGCAACCCAAGCAACTTCGGACATAGTTGATCACTTTCGGCGTGGTCGACTTCCCATCGGCGTACAACACAATCTGGGCGGGCCATCTCGGTAAGTTTATGGTCGTGTCCCACCACGCTACCATTGCGTGAAGATACGGGTCCTAACGGTGTGATCACGGTCAAGGGCAACTACAAAGCTGCACCGATTGCGACGAAGCGATCCCTTGCCTGGTCGACCAGCTTCCGCCATGTGATCACGAGGTTCCGCAGACCAAATCTGACGCCCTAGGGTCTCCCTTCACCGGGGAGAAACCAAGGAAGTTCGGCGCCGCTTGATGATACTTCAAGATAGTTCACTTGGGGCCAATCTGGACCCCAAATAGGAAAGCGAGCTCATTGCCTTCCTCCGAGCTAATGCGGATGTATTCGCTGAGGAGCCATCGACATGCCCGAGTCCCAAGGAGGTGTCGAGCACAAAGCGGCTGTCCGGCGGACAAAAAGCCTGTTCGCGGAAGCTTCGTCGCTTTTGAATTCAAGCAGGATCATCAAAGATCGACAGCAACCGCTTTCATTCTTTGGGTTCATCCGCGAGGTTGATCACACCAGTGGTTAGCCAACCTGTCATTGTAAAGAAGAAAGGTGGCAAGTGGAGGATGTGTGTCGATCACACGGATCTGAGCCGCTTGTCCTAAGGACAATTTCCATTGCCTCGTATTGACCGGTGGTCGATGCGATTATGACGCCCAGACTCTGAGTTTTTAGATGCTTACTCCGGTTACCACCAAATAAGCATCTCCGAGAGATGAAGAAGGCGCCTTCATCACCCCTTTCGGCACTTTACGCTATCGACCATGTCTTTGGTCTGCGCAATCTTTGGTGCCACGTTCGGTAACTTAATGGGAAGACCTTCCCGAGCAATGTGGAAAAACACGGAGGTCTATGTCGGCGACATAGTTGTAAAAACAAGTATGCTCCGGATCATGTAAAAGACACAGCAGAGACTTTTCATAATCTCACCAGCATCGAATAAAATTAAATCGAGAGAAGTGTACCTTTGGTGTTCGATCCGGAATGTTGCTCGGTTATGTTATTGGCTCGCAAGGTATTTACGCCAACCCCGAAAAAATCGAGGCCATTGAAAATATCGGGCTCAACTACCATAAAGGAAATCTGAGCCTCCTTTGGCGGATGGCTGCTCTAAGCGAGTTTATTTCCGTCAAAGCGACGCTGGCTGCCCTTCTTTAAGGCCCTACGCAAGCACAATGGTTTCGAGTGGGCGGAAGAAGCCGATAGATCCTTCCGGGATCCGAGCGATACTGCCCAATCCTCCGTCTTGACTACCCAGCGGCATGGCGAGCAGCTCTGCTGTACCTAGGTTACACGCCACAAGCGATGGCGCGGTCTTGACGGTCGAAAGGAAGGCATCTGGCGACCAATCTATTACGTGGCGAGGTACTTCACGGATCAAAGGGCGTTACCACGAGGTCGTAAGCTCCTCTATGCCTTGCTCATGTCCCTAAAGCTTCGCCACTACTTCAGCAAGCATCAAATCTGGTCCCGACCACGTTCCCTCGGGAGAAATCCTACGGAACAAGGAATCTAGCGGACGTATAGCTAAGTGGGCAATGGAACTAGCGAGTTTGATCATTATTTCTTTGCCCAAGCGCTATTAAGTCACAGGCCTAGCTGACTTTGTCGTTGAATGGACTTGCCGCCCAAATCGAGGAGCTCGAGCAACCCGATGAACCCTCTTGGACCATGTTTTTCGATGGCTCGCGCCTTTGGAAACTTCGGGGCTGGTTTTGTTCTCATCTCCTCAAGGAGAGCAACTCCGATATTCTATCCAACTACACTTTGCGGCGACTAACAACGCTGCAGAGTACGAAACCCTCCTCGCGGGACTAAGAGCGTGCAAGTCGCTTGGTGTCCAACGGCTAACCGTGAAGGAGATTCACGGTGGTCATCAATCGAGTTAACAAGGAGTATCGGTCTTTGCGATGACTCAATGGCGCGATACGGTTGAAGTGAGGAAGTTGGGCGGCATTTTCGATTCTTGAAGTGCTCTTCGTGCCAAGGAAGGACAACTTCGGCCGACCAGCTATCAAGTTTGGATCCTCACGCGAACACGCTTTCTGGCAGGGTGCTCGTCGAGCACCTTTACAAGCCCTCAATCCGTCTCCGGACGTGGCAACAGAGACAGTGGTCTTTGTCTCCGTTATCGAAAGCAGTGCCGGATGGACAACGCCATTTGTCCGGTACCTTGCAGATGGGACCCTGCCCGACGACGAAGCAGAGCGTTCCCGGCTTACAAGGCGTGCCGCTCCATACAAGCTTACGGATGGCACCCTTTACCGTCAAGGTGCTCTGGGAAACATACAAGAGGGTGCCTGTGGCAACCACGCCTCCTTCAGAACTCTGGTCGGCAAAGCGTTTCGCATGGGCTATTATTGGCCCATTGCGTTACAAGATGCCCGGGACATCGTGACTAAGTGCAAGGCTTGCCAATTTCACGCCCGGAAGGCACACAAGCCCGCCCAAGAGCTCCAAACAATCCCCCCATCCTGGCCTTTTTCCACATGGGGTCTGGATCTACTCGGCTACGTGAAGACCCGGACGTGGTTTCCCGGATTGGACTAGGAGTCGTGATCCCCAAGATTAGGAGCTTACCTTATCTACCGTAGGTCATATTTAGCATGTATGAGTTCGTTACGATCTCGTAGTTAGCTCGACCCGATATTCCCTCGGTAGGTCGGTTTGCTCTGCACTATATAAACCAAGCCCCTACGGTGTTTAGGGGGCATCTGAGACGACTTAGACGCATCTGGCATCTAAGATTACTTTGTCGCATTACTACTTACCCGTACACCATAATCTCGCCGAGACTTGTTCGTCTCGTCGAGCCATCTCTTGTATTCATTTTTGATATATAAGAAAAATTTGGGCGTAGGGTTATTATCTCCCGAGAGGCTGAACCGGGATAAAACCCCATCTCTGTTCGTTCTTTGTTTGTGGTTGTTCGGCGTGTCTCCTATCTCCTCCTTGAAGAACCTTGGTTGACTTGGGTCAATATCCCAACCGTCGACACTTTTCTTGCCGAGTAAGTCTTCTAGAGTCCAAGTGGTACCCATCCTTATCCACCCGACTTGGTCCATCCCCTGTCGGATGGTCTTTTAGGCCCGCCGTGTGGATACCCGGGGTCTATGTTGTCCACACCTTGGGAGAAGTCAACTCGATGGATCCAATTTGATGGGTTCAAGGAGGGTAAGTGAAGTTGTTCCGCCACCTTGACCAGATCCTTTAGCCAAATTAAGGTGCATTCAGGTGACTCGGGGGCGAAGAACCCAGCCACCTCCAAGCCTCTAAAACCCTAGGCCGCCGCCTAGTGGTGGACCCAGGATTTTGATAAGACTCGGGCCAACTATCGGCAATTGTAATTAGTAGGACAAACTAGAAATTATGTTTATTCTAATGTAAAATGAAAAGTTGTTCAATCACACGGCTCAATTTGTCTAATCGAAGAGTAACAAAGAAATTAAAACAAAGATTGCTAATCTAAAATGATATAGTACCTGTCGGGGATTAAATTACGGCCCATTGCCATGGCCCACTCCCTGACGGCCCGATCAAACAGCCTACCAGGGCCCAGCTCCCTGGAAGGTTCTATCTGGCCCATGCGCATCTTGCCTTAACGACTTCTGGTGGCATGGTGCGAACGACAAGGAATCGTGTTTGAGTCCGTCTCGAACAAGGGTTACTGCGGCTATGTGAAGACCCGGACGTTGGTTTCCCGGACGGGTTGGAATAGGAGTCGTGATCCCCAAGAATTGGAGTATGCCTTATCTACCTCGGGATGTATTTGGCATGTATGAGTTTGTTACGATCTCGTAGTTAGCCTGGCCCGATATTCCCTCGGTAGGTCGGTTTGCTCCGTACTATATAAACAGGGCCGCTACGGCGTTTAGAGGGACCCCCTTAGCAGATAGATTTTCGCATACTACTCGCCGAGACCTGCTGATCTCGCCGAGTTCCACCTTGTAATCCTCTTTGATATAAAGAAAATTTGGGCGTGAGGGCTATTATCTCCCGAGAGGCTGAACGAGGATAAAACCCCATCCTGATTGCGTTGCTATTATTCGTGGTTGTTGGCGTGTCTCCTATCTCCTCTTTGAAGAACCTTGGTTGACTTGGGTCGATATCCCAACCGTCGACAGCTGGCGTCGTCCGTGGGGATCTCGCAGATAGAACATGTCGAACTCTATCGGCGACAGGAGATTCTCCACGAGGACTACGACTCGGAAGGCGGGATGTCTCTTCCCTGTCGGATCGGATCGATCCTTGATCTTGATCGCCTTCAGAATCTGGTTCCGGCTCCATGCTCGAGGCCCAGGTCTCCTCGCCGGCAGCTCTTCGCGCGGCGGCGCGTCTGATCTCGCGACGAGCCGTGCTCGGTGGATCAACTTTCGGCGGGCAGCTCTTCGCCGGCGCTGTCTGTCCCATGACGAGCTCCGTGCTCGGGGTGGATCAAAACTCCTTCTGGATCCCGGGGCTGTTCGCCTGGCAGTGGATATAGGGAGAAAGCTGACCAGCACTTGGAACATCGACCAGCTCCGTAAGTTCCTCGTGTAGGTCTTTCGTTTCCTAGCTTCGCGCTTTTTCTCAAATTTCGCGCCTTAGTTCGTCCAAGTCTCTCGAGCCACCATGTAAAGTTAAACCCATTGAGCGGTGAATGTTCGCGGCCCCCTGCGGTCCTTCTCACCACTTGTCTTCTCAGACTACTCTTTCTCTCTGGTAACACTTGATGGCTGCCCGGTCTTGCGAACTCTTGGCTCCGCAATCTTTAGGGTTTTCCCTGCCCGTATCTAGCTTCAACAAGTTCCTAAACTCAGAGTTGCGTAACACGGCATCCAGCCTCGCGGCTAAGCTCGCCAGTAAGCCCTCCATGGCAGAGGCACTTACCGCTCACGGCACAACCACTTGGCAAAGCTTGCTCTCGTAAGCCCTCGCGGCGAGGCACTTTCCTTGTTCGGTTACCTTCGGAATCGCTTAACTTACGTTAACGAGCAGTTCCTGGAACGAGTCGATCAGGATACGGGTGTCGCTCTAACTCTCTACGCATGTGCTTGAAGTCGCAAGTTCAGGTCTTCAAGCATCGTCGTGCACGGGGCTAGGCGTCGCTCTTTCTCTTGTGCACTGTTCGAGTTCGCAAGCTCAGTCCTCGGCACCGCACAACGGGGTGGGAGTTAGGCTAATCGTTCTACCGGTTTTCTTAAAACTTTCTAGCGCTATTCACCTTGCTCTTGGTTTCTGTTCGTCCTTGTCTTTTTGCTGCTTTTTTGCAGGAAAAGTCGCTTGGTCGACTCTCGCTCGATTCAAGCGCGCCGGCGGTCTTGAGTCGCTCGGCCAGCTCCTCGGAGGCGCTTCTCCTCGGTCGATTGGGACTTGAGCTGAATTTCGCAACCTTGATGCGTTTCAGTTTTCCGGTTCCTTTCCTTAGCGTTAGTTTTCCAAAACCTCGTTGGTCTTCGCTCAGAGCGCTCCCCGCGTCTGAGCTTGTCTTTTATCCGCAACGACCATGCGGCTCGGTTAGCAAGCGGTGCACCACCGATGGAGTCACGCCCACCATAAGCCAATTTCATCGCCAACGGGCATGCCCACCGTAGTCGATTCTCATCGCAACGGCACTCTGGCGCTGGTTCCGCTTTCGCCGAGGCGACACTAATTGCGGGTCCATGCCCGGATAAGATTTCGCCTCGCACGCTTTTACTGCGGCTAAGGTCCCGATCGTCTTCCACGGTTAGCGGTCTTAGCCACGCTGGGCTGCACTTGCCCGCACACGCGTCTTTTTATCCATGCTCGTCCTTCTTTGCACGGTAATTGAGCAATGCACCACCCACGGAGTCCACGCCTTGCGTAGTCGATTCTCATCATAACGGGCACTCTAGCGTCGGTTCCGCATTCGCCGAGGTGACACTAACGCTATCGGGGGGACGTACCCGGAAAAAGTTATGTCTTGTGCGGGTAGGTCGTCTTTTGCGTGTTTTTCAAAACTCGCTTTGTTCTTCATAGAGCCTGTTCTTGCTCTCTTTTTCCCCTTGCTGGCTTGTTTCTTGTTTGTCTTTTGCAGGAAATACAGGAACGGGGAATGTCAGACTCCGGTGATGGTCGCGGCGAGGTTCCAGGCTTCCCCACCAAAACCGATGTCTGCATCTCTCTCTTCCCGGGTTTGCTCCGCGCATGCCCAAGGACTAATTCACTTCACCCGCGTATGATTTCTCGTCTTTGCCCGGCACTGACCTTCACAGTTCGGCTAAGTCAAGATAGTGCGCCACCAACGGAGTCCTGCCCACGGTAAGCCGATTCTCATCGCAACGGGCACTCCAAGCGTCGGTTCTGCACTTGCCAAGACAACGCTAACACTGTCGCAAGGAATACGTAATGGGTAAAGCATTGATTTCACACGTTCTCTTGCGGCTCTGACTGCATCGGGTTGTGATTCACCTCGCACCGGGCAGTTCTTCGCCCGGAGCGCGTATCTGGTCCCCGCGACGAGCTCCGTGCTCGGGGGCTGGATCACCTCGCACCGGCGCTCTTCGCCGAGCGCAGCTCTGCCGCATGCGTCTTCGCCTGGTCGCACTTTCTGGTTCCTTTAACGAGCTCCGTGATCGGGGACTAGATCTCCTTACTTGGTTCCTTTGGCGAGCTCTACGCTCGGGGACTGGGTCACCTTCCCCCTCGTATGCATTGTCTGCTCCTGGCACACGATCTACGTCTGGGGCACATCACCTTCGCTCCTGAGCACGACGTTTGCTCGAAAGCGCAATCTTTATTTCCTCGGGCAAACTCTAACCCGAGAGGTGGTTCCCCTATCTTTTCCTAGGCATCTGAATGCCTGGATGCAGCAGCATGAGTCCGTCTCGCGACTTGCTATGTTCATTCTCCCGGAAGATCTGATCTTACCGGATACGGTGGTACGCTCTTCACTACCAAGAATCCAATCCCTTCTTGATGACGTTCAGCCTCAAGGAGATGATTCACCTTACTTCTTCCGATTTACGACGAGGGGTGGGTACTCTGCTCGGACGGATGTCGTTCCTCGCTCGATCAAAGAGAGTTGCTCTAAGACCGGCGGAGTTTGTTCGGTCCCGAACAAGTATTGTTGGTTGAACCATAACCTGTTCGATGCTTTGTTGCACGCCTTTGTAGCAGGAAAAATACCCTCTTCGTGACTTAGAGTCTCAAGAGGAAGACCCCACTCTAGTGAGTCCTTCCACTTGAGTCTCGGGGGCTAGCTGTCGGGGATTAAATTACGGCCCATTGCCATGGCCCACTCCCTGACGGCCCGATCAAACAGCCTACCAGGGCCCAGCTCCCTGGAAGGTTCTATCTGGCCCATGCGCATCTTGCCGAACAGCTTCCTGGCTGGCATGTGCGTAACGGCCAAGGAATCGTGTTTGAGTCCGTCTCGAACAAGGGTTCTGCACGGCTATGTGAAGACCCGGACGTTGGTTTCCCGGATTGGAATAGGAGTCGTGATCCCCAAGAATTGGAGTATGCCTTATCTACCTCGGGATGTATTTGGCATGTATGAGTTCGTTACGATCTCGTAGTTAGCCCGGCCCGATATTCCCTCGGTAGGTCGGTTTGCTCCGTACTATATAAACAGGGCCCCTACGGCGTTTAGAGGGACCCCCTTAGCAGATAGATTTTCGCATACTACTCGCCGAGACACTGCTGATCTCGCATGAGTTCCACCTTGTAATCCTCTTTGATATAAAGAAATTTGGGCGAGGGCTATTATCTCTCGAGAGGCTGAACCAGGATAAAAACCCCTGTCCCCTGTTCGTTGCTGTTCGTGGTTGTTCGGCGTGTCTCCTATCTCCTCTTTGAAGAACCTTGGTTGACTTGGGTCGATATCCCAACCATCGACAGTACCTTTCTAAGACAGATTCGCTTCTTCCAAACCTATGTCTTCATCAATAGTAGTGCTAGATCTCAAACCTAGAAGTTTAAATAAAAAATCAATATTAACGGTATGAAATGGACAAATAAACCACTCGGACTCTAGAAGGCTTGACCGGCAAGGAAGGGCATAAAGATAGAAGTCTATCCCTAATTAATAGGAAAGATAAACTTGTAATCCCGGATAACTACATATTTGATTAGAGGATAGAGATAGGAATCCTACCTCGTAACCGGCCAGGACTCCTCCTTGTAACCCCACCCCCTCCACTATATAAAGAAGGTAGGGGACCATAGTTCGGCAACCAATCCAATACCCTCGCCTCATAACACAACTTGAGGCCGAGAACACAACATACGAGAGATCTCCCGATCATCTTGTACACATATACCACATATAATCCCAGAGCACAGGACTAGAGTATTACCTCCGTCATGAGAGCCTGAACTGTATAAAAAAGACCCCCTGTTTTGTGCTACCATCGAGTTTGGATCTTGTGCATCGTCCCATATATAATCATTGCCGACGATAACCCCCGGTTAGCTACCCGTCGACAGCTGAGAAAGCCCTTTCTACAGTGCGGTTGCCACCGGTAAAACCAAAGCCAACTCGATGAAGTGATATACCAAAGGGAAAACAGTATGTCTATCACTTTGAACCATTCTCACAGCAAGATTTCGAAGGTCACCACAACTTAAGAAATCTGGATCCTCCCTCGCATCAGCAATGAACGTCTCAAGTTGATCCTTCAAGACTATGCAATCATAGTGAGAGAAGTCTGCCTCATATAATTTTGCAAGCTCAACTAGCTTATTTTCATCAAAATTAGCAAAATTATTTTTAGGATCAAGACAGACAATGCATCTCAACAATTGAGTGGATCTTTCAGCAAAGCGATTGTTTAACTCCACAATAAGTTGGTCGAGAACCACATTAAAGACTTCATGGTTCAAATGATGGTAGTAAATAACCAACTGGCCTCCACGACTCCTCGAACGACCCCTATCAACTGTGGTATCCGCCATATTTGGCATAACAATATTATATTTGAGACAAAATGATTTTGCATCTTCAAATAGCTCTTCCCAACCATGTTGCCTAATGTCATTAACTTTCTGCAATGTTGTTCTAATCAATCCTACAGCACGAACGATATTTTGGTCTTTCTTTTGCAAGCATTGTGACAAATCATTAGTTTTATCCAATAATTTAATCATGAGATGCATTATAAGCACAAACTCAAAACTCTCCATTTGTTTTAGCAGACTTGTTACAGTTGTTTTCTGTGTTGTCGTAAGACCATATTTACATATGTTCTCTAATATCTCTAAGACCGCTTTCCACATGAATCGAAGATGACACAAAGTTTTGTGATGTGAACCCCACCGAGTATCCCCAGGTCTTGCAAGGTTAGTTGCTTGGTTTTTTCCTCTTCCAGAAAAAATTTCACTGGTTTCCAAACTATGCACAAGATTATCATGGTGTTCTTGGGCCAATTGGTCGTGTCACTTACAAGAAGCATTAACAATATTAACAATCAAGGTGGTGTAGTTAAAGAAATCTGTGACAGAAGCACAATATTTAGCAACAGAGACAACCACTAGTTGCAACTGATGAGCAAAGCAGTGTATGTAAAAGGCATAGGGATTTATATCTAGTACCTGTCTTTGCAGACCATGGAATTTGAAAGTGCATCTAGGCCTTTATGTGATTTTGGTGATTAATGAGTAACAATTATAGAGCTAATATTTCTATTGGAGAATTGTGCACAGATGCTATACAAGTTAATTCCATGAGGTACATGTTTACATGTGATGGTGTACCCCTCAAAATGGATGTATTGCAAGAAGGCATCAAGACTAGTATTTATGTGTAAATCTTTATTTATTGAGTCCTAGGGATGCCATACTATAAAGAGGGATGAAATGGAGAAGCTTATAAAGGTTCCTAAGTGCTCAAAATAGGTATCTCGAAGTTCGTGTGAGTTTTCCACTCAAAATACACCTCATACAGAACCTATGCCATCAGAACATCCGACGTGGGTCGGAACATCCGATGGTGAGCCGACTGCCAGATTTTGAGCTATCCGAGAAAGGGTCCATCGAACTTCCATCGAACATCCGATGTGGGTGGAACATCCGACGGGGATCGTAACATCCGATGCGGGATTAAGCACTGTGGCTAGTTTTGAGATTCCTATTTAAAGCCGTCTCTAATACCTTCCAAAGGTTGCTGACACTGTTTACACTCTGTTCACACCTTGATTTGAATCTAATTCTTCCTGTTCATCTCTCTCAAGAACTCTAGCCTTTGTCTCTCTCTTGTTCATCTCATCAAGGCACCCAAGTGCTCCACAAATTAGAGATCAAATTTTGAGCACTTAGCGATTTCTAATTTCTTCATCGCATTTGTTACTCTTGGAGGCTTGAAGGGCTCCTAGACGGCTAGGTGTCGCCGGTGAGTCGCCGATCTTTGTGTGGCGTGCCTCCGGAGTTTGTGAAGGTGCGAATCTACCTCCGTAAGGAAAAGGATTCAACTAGTGATCGCCGGTGAGGGCTTTGTGCTTCGCTAGTCAGGGGGATTAGGGTCTTGGTGATCCGGGCTTTGTGCCTTCCCTAACGGTGAGTAGGATCTCCCTTCAAAGATCCGAACATCGGTAAACAAAAATCGCTGTGTTTTTGTCTTGGTCTTGATCTGGTGTTTAAACTATTGGTATTGGCCTGTTCTGAGTTTTCTTGAATAGATCTAACCTTGGTTTTGCGAGAAATCAGTTTTTCTACAGGTTTTTGACAAATTCCAGAACACCCCGGATCGGAACATCCGACGGCCATCGGAACATCCGACCTAGGATCAGAACATCCGACGGAGGGTGTCCTATACCACATCGGAACATCCGACGCTGCATCGGAACATCCGACCGACTGGTTACTGTTCAAGTGTTTTAATTCCGCAATTTCGTTTTATCCGCCTATTCACCCCCCTCTAGGCGGCATAGCGATCCTTTCAATTGGTATCAGAGCCTAATCTCCTGTTTTGAGCTTAACAACTTGGAAAATCATGCCTAACAACAAGGACGAGATCGAGACTTCAAGTGAAGGCAACAAGAAGGCTACTATTCCTTATGTTTATCCTGATTCAACATCCTCATCTCATGTCTCTGTTCCTACTGGGCGTGCGCCTCACTTCGATGGCACATACTACCCACAATGGAGACATAAGATGAAGATGTATCTAATGTCTATTCATCCTTCTATTTGGAGAATTGTAGAAACAGGTTTCAAGCCCAAAGAACCGGAGAACCTCACTGCCGATGAGGAAAGAGACTCCTTCCGCAACTATCAAACCGTCAATACATTATTTGGTGCCTTGAGCCCAAGTGAGTTCAATCGGGTTGATGGACTTGAAGAAGCTAAAACAATTTGGGATACCCTCAAGGTTGTTCACGAAGGCACATGAAGTGTGAGGGAAACCAAGATCGAGCTTATCAATGGCAAGCTTAGAAGGTTCATTCTAGAAGAAGGAGAAGACTATAAGACAATGTTTCATCGACTCATGGTATTGGTAAATGAGGCCAAGGGGCTTGGTTGCAAGTCTCTCACTGATCATGAGGTGGTCAAAATTCTACTCCGGGCTATCACTCCAACCAATCGCCATTTAGTGCAAATGATTCGAGATAGAGACAACTATCACTCAATCACACCGCATGAAGTGCTTGGAAGAATTCTTAGTGATGAGTTGATGGACCAAGAGACCTCGAACATTAAAGAGATGGCTCAATCAAGTAAGAAGAAGAGTATTGCATTGAAGGCGAGCAAAATGTCAAAGGTAAAAGATGATGGCTCAGGCAGTGATGAAGACAATGGGCAAATGAACATGGAAGAGATGGCATTCTTTGTGAGAAGATTCAACAAATTTCTCAAGAAGAATGGCTACAATAGCAAAGGCAAGAAGGATTCCAGCAAATCCAACTCCTCAAGAAGTTCAAGAAGAAAGTGTTATGAATATGGTGAAACCGGACACTTCATTGCCGATTGTCCACATAAGAAGGATAAAGACAAGGAAGACAAGAAGAAAGAAAAGAGTTACAAGAAAGACAAAGAAAAGAGCAAGAGGCACAAGAGAAGTTCAAGAGGTGAAGCTCACATCGGTGAGGAGTGGGACTCCGAATCCAACTCCGAATCCGACTCCGAGTCCGATGATGAGAGTGTAGCATGTCTTGGAATGGCTATTCCAAAAAGGACCTCATCTCTATTTGGCGAATTGACGGATGATGATGAACCATCTATGTGCTTCATGGCTAAGGGCCCTAAGGTATCATCAAGATTCTCTAAATCTCTAGTCAATTCTTATACTAACAACTCTAGTGATGATGAGGATGATATGAGTCATGCTAGCTTGGTCAAGATGATGAGGAATTTTGATATGGGTAAGTTGACCGAGCTCATGGAGAGAGTTGAGCAACAAGAGGACCTTCTTGAGAAAGGAGAAGACTTGCTCATCCTTGAAAAGGAGAGAAACCTCCAACTTGAGAAGGAACTAGCATTGGAAAAGAAGAGGGTTGAGGAGATGACCAAAGAATTCTCTAAGGTCACATCTAAGGCAAGCTCTCTTGAGATCAACAATGCTTCACTCAAGAAAGAACTCATTAGTGCAAAGAAAGCACATGAGACTCTTAGGGTGAAGTTTGATGATCTTTTAAAGAGCACCTCTACTCTTTCAAATGCAACTTGTGACTCACCCCCTTCCACGAGCAATGGTTGTGCAAGATGTTCTGATGTGGATGTGAATGCACTCAGGCAACGAATTTCATAACCTTGCAAGATCTTGCTAGTGAGAATGAGAAGTTGAAGGGTCTACTTGAAGATGGCATTCAAAGATCTTACAAGTCGAGTAAGGGGCTTGATGAGATCCTAGACAAGAGAAGAGGAAACTTCAAGAAGGCCGGACTTGGCTATGTTCCACCAAAGGGCAAGAAAGCACATGTTGTGGTGACACCGGTTACTAAGCCAATTCAGTTTGTGAGAGAGCAAGGCTCAAAGGCTCACGTTTCTCACTCTACTTTTAATGCCTCTTACATTCTTAAAAAGAATAATTTTGGTAGAGTGCTTGCTTATCATGTTGGACCGAAGCGTACTAATGCACCTTTGGTGAGATCCATTTGGGTCCCGAAGGGTCTTGTGACTAACCTCAAAGGACCCAATCAAATTTGGGTACCTAAGACCAAAGCTTGAACTTTGTAGGAATATCTCTCCGGTGGCCCTAGTTGGGTACTTGACAGTGGGTGCACTCATCATATGACCGGGGAGAAGGAAATGTTCTCTCAAATTAATTGCTACAATCAACCTAGTGAGAGCATTATTTTTGGGGATGACAGTAAAGGTAATGTACTAGGTCTTGGTAAGATTGCAATTTCTGAAAATCTTTTTCTTACAAATGTATTACTTGTTGATTCATTCAAATACAATCTATTATCGGTACAAAAATTTTGTGCTACCGGTTATGATTGTATCTTTTCTTGTGATGGTGTGAATGTCGTTCGAAGGAGTGATGGTTTAATAGCCTTTAAAGGTCATCGAAAGGGAAAGCTCTATCTCGTGGATTTCTCTACGGATAGACCTAGCCAGGATATGCCTCACCGCTAAATCTAGCATGGGTTGGCTTTGGCATCGCCGACTTGCCTATGTTGGTATGAGAAACCTTCACAAACTCTCGAAAGGGAATCACATCATTGGACTAACAAATGTAAAGTTTGAGAAAAACAGGCCTTGTAGCGCATGTCAAGCGGGAAAACAAGTTGGAGCATCCCATCCTTCGAAGAACGTGATGACCACAACAAGACCTCTACAACTACTACATATGGAGCTCTTTGGACCGGTTGCATACATAAGTATAGGAGGTAACAAATACGGTCTTGTTATTGTTGATGACTTTTCACGCTTCACGTGGGTATTCTTTTTGCATGATAAGACAGAGGCAAAAGGAATTTTAAAGAAGTTTATGAGAAGATCTCAAAATGAGTTTGAAGTAAAGATTAAGAAGATTCAAAGTGATAATGGAAAGGAATTCAAAAACACCGATGTTGAAGAATATCTTCATGAGGAAGGCATTAAGCACGAGTTCTCGCCCCCCTACTCTCCTCAACAAAATGGGGTGGTCGAGAGGAAAAATCGTACCCTCATCGAGATGGCGAGAACCATGCTGAATGAATACAAGGTTTCGGACATTTATTGGGCGGAAGCTGTGAACACCGCCTGTTATGCTATCAACCGGCTCTATCTACACAAGTTACTCAAGAAAACTTCATATGAGCTTCTTACCGGTAACAAGCCGAATATTTCATACTTCAGAGTCTTTGGCAGTAAGTGTTATATTTTGAATAAGAAATCTAGAAGTTCTAAGTTTGCTCCTAAGGTCGATGAAGGTTTTATACTTGGTTATGGATCAAATACTTATGCGTATCGAGTTTTCAACAATACCTCCTGTGTGGTTGAAATCTCGCATGACGTGACATTTGATGAGACTAACGGCTCTCAAGTAGAGCAAGTTGATCAATGTGTGTTAGATAAAGAAGAGCCACCTTGTGAAGCTATCAAGAAAATGGCTATCGGAGATGTCAAGCCACAAGAAGGTGTCGAAGACGATGACTTACCTCCTTCATCAATTCAAGTCGAATCTCCAACGATTATTCAAGAAGAGGAGGATGACAAGTCAAGTGAATATGATGATGATGAAGATCCCAACCCACCATATGCACATCCAAGAGTTCGTCAAAGTGTTCAACGAGATCATCCCGTCGAAAGTATCATTGGTGATATAAACAAGGAAGTAACTACTAGATCTCGTCTTTCAAATTTTTGTGCATTTTACTCGTTTGTCTCCTCTCTTGAGCCACTAAATATAGATCAAGCTATCAAGGATCCCGATTGGATTATTGCCATGCAAGAGGAGTTAAACAACTTCACTAGGAATGAAGTGTGGGAGTTAGTGGAAAGACCGAAGCAAAATATTATTGGTACAAAATGGGTTTTCCGCAACAAACAAGACGAACATGGTATAGTGACAAGAAATAAAGCACGGTTGGTTGCACAAGGCTTCACGCAAATCGAAGGTTTGGATTGTGGTGAGACTTACGCTCCCGTAGCAAGAGTAGATGCTATTAGAATTTTAATTGCTTTTGCTACTCACCATGGCTTTAAGTTGTGGCAAATGGATGTCAAGAGCGCTTTTCTTAACGGTCCACTTTCTGAGCTTGTCTACGTTGAGCAACCACCGGGTTTCGAAGACACAAAGTATCCAAATCATGTCTACAAACTCAACAAGGCACTTTATGGGTTGAAGCAAGCACCTCGTGCATGGTATGAGTGGCTGAAAGATTTTCTGGTGAGAAAAGGTTTTGAAATGGGTAAATCTGATCCTACACTCTTTACTAAGTTAGTAGATGGTGATATCTTTGTATGTCAAGTTTATGTTGATGATATCATATTTAGATCAACTAATGAGAGTTTTTGCGAGGAGTTTAGTAGCTTAATGACTAAACGGTTTGAGATGTCTATGATGGGAGAGCTGAAGTTCTTCCTTGGACTACAAGTGAAACAAATGAAGGAAGGAACTTTTATTAGCCAATCAAAGTACGTGAAGGATATGCTTAAGAAGTTTGATATGAGTGACGCCAAACCAATCAAGACTCCTATGCCAACAAATGGTCATCTTGATTTAAATGTAAATGGTAAGGGCGTCGATCAAAAGGTATATCGTTCTATCATTGGCTCTCTGCTTTACCTTTGTGCATTTAGGCCTGATATTATGCTTAGTGTGTGCATGTGTGCAAGATTTCAAGCTGCACCCAAGGATTGTCACTTAGTGGCAGCCAAGAGAATCTTGAGATATTTGAGACACACTCCCAACTTTGGTCTTTGGTATCCTAGAGGGTCAAACTTTGACCTAATCGGCTATTCGGATGCGGATTATGCCGGTTGTAAAGTGGATAGGAAGAGTACCTCCGGTACTTGCCAATTCCTTGGAAGGTCGCTTCGTTTAGTAGGCGCCCAAGAAACAACATTCCGCTGTTCTATCCACGGTAGAAAGTGAATACATTGCCGCAGGACATTGTTGTGCCCAACTACTTTGGATGAGGCAAACACTGAGAGATTATGGCCTTAACCTCAACCACATCTCACTTTTGTGTGATAATAAGAGTGCCATAAAAATAGCCAACAATCCTATTCAACACTCTCGAACCAAACATATCGATATTCGCCACCACTTTTTAAGAGACCATTCAACCAAGGTGACATCGATATTACCCATGTGAGAACCGAAAACCAACTAGCTGATATTTTCACCAAACCACTTGATGAGAGAAAATTCTGTGAGTTGCGAAGTGAATTGAATATCCTTGACTCTCGGAATGTTGCTTGACCTATTTCACACATTGTTTGTTGATTGAAAATGTTTTCTTTATCTTATTATCTATTTTACTGTAGCTATATAGGTCTATATATAAATAAATTGATTGATTTGGTTCTTTGGATATTCATATCCTATTTATTCACGGATGACCGTAGTTTGATTGATTGATATGCTAACGGGTCATCCTTGGGTAAACTCAAGTCTTAGAACTCCCCTCTATCCTCCCGGAGCTATCTTATCTATTCTCGAGGTGTCTAGAGTCCAAAACTCTCAATCCAGCAAGAGGGGGATCGGATGTTCCGCTCGGCATCGGAACTCCGGTGGTATCCAGTGAGGGTCCCGTCGGATGTTCCGACCGGCGTCGGAACTTCCGACGCGGTCCAGTGGGGGGCCGTCGGATCTTCCGTCGGATGTTCCGATGCGCCCAGATCTGTGACTTGTTCCTTTTAACCACGTGGGTCCTGCTCCTTTTTTTTTACCCACAGGTTTTTACCCTAAAGCTTTTACCTCCTCTCTCTCTCTCTCCTCTTGGGCGGCGACTGCACAGGAAGCTCGGATCTTCCGGCGGCAGCGGCGGCGGATCTTCCGGCGGCGGTGCTCTGTACGGCGGCGGCTCTTGCGTCCCTCACGCCTCCCCACTGCCTCCTCCTCCTCCGTGCTCGTCCCCCTCATCCTCCATTGAAGGTAAAAGCTCCCAAATCTTGAAACCTCCTAGAACATGCAATGTGCGTCGTTTTGATTCGAGTTCGAGGCTAAATATGCTTCTATCTTGTTCGTGGAAGTATTTCCCACCTTTTGCTACCTCGGATTCGTCGTTTTGATGCGAGATGTGAAAAATCCCGTTTAGGGAACGTGCTGTGCACCGTCGGATGTTCCGACCCTCGGTAGGATGTTCCGACGGGGTACTCACTGACCCTGTTGGATTTTACGCATTCTCGTTCAATTCTCTCAATTCTTGATTCCATCTTGTGTGTCATGCAGATGTCTTCTTCTCAGCATGACCCCAAAGGCAAGGGTGTTGCTAATCCCTCGAAGCGGCAAAGAACCTTAAGTTCAACTGCTGCTCGTCCCTTAGCCGAGCCCAATGAGGATCCTTCAATCTTCCATGAGCGATTGGCTCAGTGGAAGCGGGCTAATATTCGTGATCCCATTGGTCCTTTGATGATCAAGAAAACATCAAGGACATTCCCTCCCTCTGTCACTCCGAAGGTTCTTGGCTATTATGTGGCGGATGTTAAAGAGATGCAACTCCGCAGGCTTGACGATCCTTTGAAGTATGAGAAAGAAGAAGGAACCGATGAAAGATTTTGGAACTTCTTTCATCAAGACTTCTATGATGTTGCTTTTGTGAAGAAGAAGAATCCTGTTATGCGCATGCAATTCATTGATTAGGAAGGCATGGCTCTGTCACACAATCCAGTCATCAATGAGGTCATTGCTGCTTGTGACACCATGGGATTGACTGACATTTTGAGCTTCCAGCATGATTGGAACGATGAAGTTATTTGTCAGTTCTATGCTTCATTGTACTTTGCTGGGGGTGCTCCTGGCGACTTCTTCTGGTTCATGTGCGACGGAGTCTGGTACAACTTCTCGAAGAGGGAGTTTGGCCAGCACCTGAAGTTGTCCACTAGAGGCAACATGGAGGAGCTCCATGATGTGGATGCCCTGAAGAATCAAGACTTGAAATTCTTGTATGATGGGCCTATTCCCACTAAGGCGGGAGCTACTGAATCCATGATGCCATTCTATCAAGTGCTCAACCGCATTCTCCGCAAGACTCTCTGTCCCAAGGAAGGTGACGCCTCTTGTGTTCTCTCATATTCTCGCAACCTTCTGATGAAGATTGGTCTGCGTGAGCGTCCCTTTGATATCTTGGACTTCATCTGGTGTGAGATCAAGATCAGTGCCAATGATCCAAAGAGGAGCTGTCCTTATGCTCCTTATCTGATGAGCATGATCACTCATGTCACTGGTCTCAAGTTTGTGCTGGATGTAAAGCACACCCCCTACCTTGTCACCACCCGTGGACTGGCTTCTCTTGGTGGGACTTCTGTGACTCCACCCAGGAGGGGTTCGGCTACTCGTGATAGCGCGGGGCCTTCTTCAGCTCCTCGTGATAGCGCGGGCCCATCGTCAGCTCGGTCTAGTCCATCATCTTCTGGAGGCTCCATCAAAAAGATGCTGAAATCTATCTTCTGCATGTGCCGCAAGACAAATTATCGGGTTCAGGAATCCATTATGCGTCTTCGCGACAATCGAAAGCAGATTCAAGACATCAAGGAGCATCTTGGTATGCCTCTCTCCTCTGATGATTCCGCGTCCTCCTACTCCACCATTGACACATATACTTGAGAACTGTTTGGACTTCCTCCTTCCGGTGGCGGCAACAACAACGACGACGATGATGAGGTTACCGGTGGAGGTGGTGGTGGTACTGGTGGTCAGGGTGGCAGCAGCAGCAGCGATCCAGAGTGGATTGAGTGATCCAGTTTGTTTGTCTCTTTTTGGCGTCTTGATGCCAAAGGGGGAGAAATGTTCTGGGTTCTGGGGAAGAAATTGGAGAAATGTTTTATCTGTTATCTCATTCCATTCTGTTCTTAGATTCCTTGTTTGAAACTTGATTGTCTATGTGCAAAACTATGCTATGTTTTAAACTCGATGTTTATGTGGTACGCTGTGGCTATAAGACTTTATTTAGTTATTCTGTGATGATGATGTAATAGTGAAGTGCTTCTTATTTAAGTTCTTTTGCATTGTGTGATATATCCTGTCATATTGCATCTAGATTCAAATTTTTGCCAGGGATATAGGGGGAGCTCCTGTTGTTATACTTGCCATAGTTTCAGGGGGAGCTTCCGGTTATATTCTTTGTTTAATTTATTTGTGAGCTATAATTGTTGTCATCAATACACCAAAAAGGGGGAGATTGAAAGTGCATCTAGGCCCTTATGTGATTTTGGTGATTAATGAGTAACAATTATAGAGCTAATATTTCTATTGGAGAATTGTGCACAGATGCTATACAAGTTAATTCCATGAGGTACATGTTTACATGTGATGGTGTACCCCTCAAAATGGATGTATTGCAAGAAGGCATCAAGACTAGTATTTGTGTGTAAATCTTTATTTATTGAGTCCTAGGAATGCCATACTATAAAGAGGGATGAAATGGAGAAGCTTATAAAGGTTCCTAAGTGCTCAAAATAGGTATCTCGAAGTTCGTGTGAGTTTTCCACTCAAAATACACCTCATACAGAACCTATGCCATCAGAACATCCGACGTGGGTCGGAACATCCGATGGTGAGCCAGCCTGCCAGTTTACCACGTGCAGATCAGCATGTAATTAGGAGATCAGCACATGCATGACATGTAACAACATAACAAAATTAGCTACCGTGTACCACGTGCTATCCTGTAACTATCTCCCCCTACACTATATAAAGGGAGGGGGTAGAGGCCATCGGCACGGATAACTATATACACACACAACATCATCTTGCATCCCGCATCTTGATCCATCATATAATCCCAGAGCACAGGAAGTAGGGTATTACCTCCGTTGAGGGCCTGAACCTGTATAAACCCCTGTCTTATGCTATCATCTGACTTAGTTCTCGATTAGCGTCCCCTCGTACAAATTCATTGCCGGCGGTGACCCCCCAGTTAGTCACCAGTCGACAGTTGGCGCGCCAGGTAGGAGCAGCGTCAAGATCATCTTCGTCAAGCTCGATGGCATCGATCAACGGTGTCGCCGTCGTCTCCGTCCTCGGAGCCGACTGCATCATCAACGGCTTCGGCGAACTCCACTTCCCTGATTTGGATCATATCCAATCTGGGGAGAACTACAACTATGCCTCCCGCTCAGGTTGGGGATCGCCACAGCCATCTACTCATGAGTAGTACGCCAACGGCTCACTTCCCGACTCGGATACGGCGACGGCTCAAAGATAGATTCTGGGCGTCATCTTGTTTCTATAATTCCCATTGATCTAGAAGTAATTTCTGGATGAGATTGGATGCGTTGGAAATATAATTTCGTCAGTTTTTCGTGAAGCCCAAGAATGCCCAAAACGGAGTTCGGATGTGTCCGGGACATCCGTTTGAAGGCAGGCTGCGCGTGAAGATCACGAATTTCAGCAAGCTCCTAAAACGCATCTACCGAGGATGCGGCATGCGGATATGCCGTGATACACCTCTAAGGACATCAAGGATCAGCAAGGAGCTTCTCCAAATAATCGACGACCAACACTTCTTCCGGACTTGGATCCGATCCAGTCTGAGGAGAACATCGACATAGCTTCGTCTGGACTCCCGGTCGGGTCGAGAAACGCCGCCGTCACTTACTCCCGAGTGGTGTGCCGGGGGCTCAGATCTCGACTCAGATACGGTGAGAACTCAACCAAGGACTTCAACAACGCTTTTTTCAGACTCGGACAAGATCCGATCTGTGATAGATTTCAACAACGCTTCACTCGGACTCCCGGTCGTGTTGGGGAACGCCACCGCCGCCTACAGACAAGTAGTGCGCCGGGGCTTAATTCCCGACTCGGATAGGGTGAGGTCCCGATAGAGAACAAATCTCGGGTGGTGATTGTCATCAGCAGCAAATCACCCAGACTCGACGACCACGGCGTCCATCGTGCGACGCCGGCTTCATCAACCGCGAAACGAACATGAGAAGAAGATGCGATCGGTTCCCATTCAGATTCTGGACGGAACTTGTGTCGCAAATTCCCGTTGACTCAGAAGGAGTTTCGGGGTGAAATAAGATGTGTTGGAAAGCTTATCTCGTTTTCTTTCCAACGAATCTAAGGAGTTTCGGACGGGACCGGGGAGCCTTTTTGAAGACAGACTGCGTGGAGAGATCGCGGATTTCGACGAGCTCGTAAAGCTCGTCAGTGCCGGCACGGCGTGAGGATTGCTCGTGCCACATATCGTAGGACATTGAAGACCAGCGAGGACTTTCATCAGGCTACACCAACCGCGAGGAGATCATTTACGACTACGGCCGACTCCGTCGACCATGGGCGAGACCTCGACGAGCATGTGCTGTTCGACGTCGACCACGGCGTGTGCCACTCGGTGTTGATCGAGATTTGAACGACTACTTCCTCTACGACTCGGTTATACGCCTACGCCAGCGCCACGGGCGTCCAAGTTTGTGGCTCGGCGACACGGTACTCGGCGACACGCCTACGCCCGCTCCACGAGCGTCCAAGTTTTCAGCTTGGCTGTATGCCATCGCGCGCCACGAGCGCGCGGTACGGTTGCACGCCGGTAGCTTGAAATCTACGGCTCGGCGACAAGCCACTCGGCTACACGCCTATGCCAGCACCACGAGCGCCCAAGTCTACGGCTCGGCGACACGCTACACGGTGACACGCCTATGCCCGCACCATGAGCGTCTAATTTGTCAGCTCGGCTGTATGCCATCGTGCGTGTTGACGTCAAACAAACGCCAATTTTATACGTCAACATATTCCGGAATTCCGACTTTTCGAGGGAAAATCAAGATTTATACTAGTATTTTAATTATTCTAATAAAGTTCCACGAGTTGTGGTAGTATTTTGCATGCAGGATCTTACTGAGCAAAAATGGGACCAAGTCGGGCAAAAGAGTGGGTCGGCCGACCCAGCTCTTTCACCCAGTCAGGCCAGGACTGCACCGAGACATCCACAAGAGATTCTAGAGTACATCCAAGCCGTTAATTTTAGTCGGTTTCATCCAGAAAGAGGAGTAAGCCTCAAGTTAAGCATAGGATTCCAAAGGAACCCAATGCTACCGGTCTCCAACTGCCAAACCGACTCTGGGAGAAGATCTACACCGTCAATGGAACATCCCATGCAAAATCTACGGCCGGGAGACGAAGGAGGTGGGTCGGCCGACCCACCTAGGCCGGCCGACCCAGTGATTGAGCCGCCTCGGGCTCCCCTTCGGAGGAGGGCTGGACGACACGTGTCCCTACACGTGGAGCACCCCGGTTGGCTGCGCAACACTATAAATAGACCCCCTCTCCTCACTTGTAACACAACACACAACACTTTCACCTCTTTATTCCACTTTGTAGAGTAGCTCTTAGTTAGTAGAAGTTGGGAGTTAGAGTCAAGTCGAGCTTCGCTCGGAGTTCCGGAAGAGTCTTCGGGAATTCGGGTAACTGCTCTTTTATCCTTTCCTAATTGTTTCAATTAGTAAGACTACTTCATTCATTGCTATTGTGTTGAACTTTATTTGAGCTGAGTATATCTGCATAAATGAGTTGTGTGGGTTAGCTTTACCGATAACTTATATTCGTCTGGAACCAGTTTAGGTTCTCACTCATATACTGATAGAGCCAGGTATTGAACCTAGATCGACTTCTTTCACTACTAAGGAAGATTGATTAGGAATAGTCGCAGACGTGGTGTCTGAGACTAGGACTAACTCGGTTTACACTCGGACCCACGTATATGTGGTAGGTGGTGACAACCCTATCCATCCGTAGATACTTAGTATCTCGTTCAGAATCTACATACCTGGCTTTGGACCAGTAGAGCCAAATCGGACGATCATAATCATTCGGGATTCCAATTCAGGATAGCGGGTGGTAGTGAGTGTCCGAGCTCCGACGACGAATATCAAGTGGACCACTAGTTAACTATTTTAAGCTCGCTCAATTAAACTGAATCACACTAATTTGTGAACTTAGTAAAACTTGTCTCGTTGTCCTCCCAACTGTCTATCTAGCTAGAGTAGCTTTCTCTTCGTGTGAATATTTATCGTGTGTGTGTGTCCCGGTCTTTTTATTTATCCTAACCCCCCGTTACTGTAACATCCCAAATTTTCAAATCAAAATTTGGCACGTTAATTATTTTGAAAATCATGTTTAGTAATTTTGCATCGAATAAAATTTTAGCTAATTTTTGCCAAAGCAAGCATGTGTACTTTTCCTCCCTGCGGAAGTTTTATAAATCTTGTGAAAAAGGGGAAAGTATTTAAAATAAATATTGTCAAACTTTTGGAAAGAAGAAAAGAGAAAAACAATATTAGAAAATAAAAATAGCACCTCCTCTTCTCCTCTCGGGCCGAGTCTCTCCCGGCCCAACTCTCTCCTCCCCCTCCGCCTTCTTCCCATGCCCATCTCCCGGCCCGGCTCAAGGCCACTACAACCGCCGCTGACCGACGGGCCCGCGCCCTGTCTTCCCCTCACCCTCGCTGACCGACGGGCCCCACCGATCAGACCCCATCTTCCCCGTCGTTTTCCCCCTTCCCCTCGCGAGCGCATCTCCGCTCTCGGTTCTCTCTCGCTCTCCCTGTTGCTCTCTTCCCCGCTCCTTCTCCTCCCATCTCAAGACGTCGCCGTCTGGCTTGCCGGCAGTCCGCGCGCAGACCTGTCGCCTCCGCCGCGCCGACCCAAGACTCGCTCGCCACACGCTTTGCCGCCATGAAGCGCCGCCCAATCCGTAATAACTCGCTCCGACGGCGCCGCTGTGTTCTTTACTCCGCCACCGCCTCTCGCTTCCCGCTTTGCGCTGAAGGCTGGGCGGCGCTGCTGCCACCTCAAGACCGCGCTTGACCTTGCTTCGCTGCAGCCGCTCGTCGCGCCATCGCTTTCGCCATTTGAGAGCAATAGCGAAAGGTCTATCGGTGTCTCCCTTCATTGTGCTTTCCGGCGGCATTAAAGATTGAGCCGTTCCCGCCGAGCCACCCTCGCCTATAAGAATCCGCCCTGTGCTTCCATTTCCTTCTTGCCTAGCGCCGTGTCGTGCCTTGCCTTCTCCTCGGTGAGCTCCTCTTGGCTATCCGGTGTAGTACCGTCGTCTTTCCCTCACTATCTCTCTCTCTCTCTGTCAGGAATCCCAGAGCGCCGCCGAGTCAAGGAGCGCGCTACCGCCGGATCCCCTGTTCGCCGCCGCATTCCACCGTCGCGCCGCCTCTGGGGTGAGTCTCATTCGCCGCCAAGACCATCTTTAGCGTCGCCGTCGCCCCCTCTTCCTCCCCCCGCGCGGAATCGGTCGCCGGTGGCCGGATTCGCCCTGCCCTTCGCTCGAGGCCGCCTCGGTCCGAGGTGGAAGACGATGGGGGGGGGGAACGGGGAGGAAGCCCCGATTCGGCTTGGGCTGTGGGCCTCGCCCCGTTCTGGGCCGACCGGCTTAGCCGGAGCCGTTTTTTTAATTATTTTCGAAAGCGAATTTAAAAGGTTCTAGCAGAAAAGATTTTGCAGAGTATGTCAAATGCCGTCCCAAAATTCTGTAAAAATTCTCAAAAGTACCTTGCAGCAAGCTGGATTTTATAAAAATACTAAATTAATTCTGCACCCATGTAACCACTGCATTTTTAATAAGTTCAAATACTTAGGTTCCATTATTTCATGTGCATATACAAAATAAGTTAACATCCTTCCCTTTAAATAAAATGCATAAAAATATTTTGTGCCTGATGTACTGTTATTTTCATTTGTATGTTTGGATCGTGCTCGAGTAGGAGGTCAAGGTGTTGTAGACCCGTCCGACGTCGCTGGTTGTTCCTACCCGTCGTCCGACCAAGGCAAGTCCCCTTGATCATACTGTGAGCCATTTTGCTTTGTTTTAAAAATGATTTATTAGAGATTGAAAACCTGCATGCTAAATTAAAAAGTAAAAATGTCGTACTTGCTAGTAATTAGTTAAGCGACCTAGATAATCATGGTAAGACTAGTGATAGGCTTAAACCATAAGGACTTACTATTAATCTTGGGTATATACTTACATTCCATTGATATTAGGAAAATGCCTAAGCATGATTTTATTGCGATAACATTATAATGCTGATACGTGAAAATAAATGTTGTGATAAGAAATGGTTTGAGAAAGATTTTGAGAAATGGTTTGAGGAAGTATGCGCATTGAGGGCAATGCCATGGGTGGGAAAATGATTTTACTCTCTCTCCCCTAAAATACTTCCGACTAGGGAGAGACTTTCGCCGGTTCGGTGAGAGAAGGCACCATTTTGAGAAATCGGGGCTAAAATATCGTCTCTCTTCTAGTTTAAGGACTGCTCATCCTATGATCCTACGAACTGAGCCATACAGTACGACCTCGAGTCCTGTTATGGGACGGGCCTAGTTGTTAGCCGAAAAACCCTGACGAAGACTACCGGCGGTCGCCGTTAGTGTTTGAATCTAACGGCTTTGTGGCGAAACACTTCTGGGTGCGTAGCCTCTCGAGGGTAAAGCGTACCCACTCTGCAGAGTTAAAACTATCATGGTAGCCGTGCTCACGGTTATGAGCGTGCAAAGGGACTGTTCATATGGTAGCTCTTCTTTTCTAAAAACCGGGAATTTTCAAAAAGGATTTGAGTTGAGTAAAAGTTGTGGAGAAGAAGTTTTGATCTTGAGATAGGTACTACCGGCTTGCCTCATGAATTGGGTTCGGCCTATCATGAGATGCTTGCGTGGTTTCGACCTACCTTGCGTTCCGAGTTAATCCCCGTAACGGGAAGAGACTCGCAATGGCTGTGGCCAATTGGCGAGAGAATTTGAGAATGAGCCCCTAAAAGACAAAGATTTGGGATTGAAAGCTTTCTGAGTATTGCTTTTATAAAATTAGGAAAAACAAAAAGGCATTTCCGCAAAACTACCTAAGCCTTCCATTTGTACTAAACCCCATCCGCATATATTCCCGACTTGTGGAGTACCTTTGTACTCACCCCTGTTTTCCCCTCCCCCTCTTAAAAAAATTTCAACATTCATGAGCTCCCCACGACTGCTTTGAGGAGGACTCTTGACTACGGGAGGAGGAGGACTACGTGTCTCCTACCGCCGTTGCCTGTGGAATAGCCTACTAGCTAGAATAAAGTCGCTATGTTAGGTCCTCGTGTGACTGTCTGTAACTCAGATTCGGCTGCGTGCCGTGCTTGATGTACTAAATTAGACTCCTTTTGGGACCCGTAGTCCCCTATATTGTAATAATGTAATTCAAGGCAATGTATCGCTTACATTTATTTGTGTGTACTAGCCATGATCTTCGGGACTAGTACTGCTTAACACAATAGGGTTCGGTCATTTAGACCGTGTCGGTGTAATAAATACCGGGTACAAAGAGTCCCGAGAAGATCTGCTGGCCCCACGCGCCAGCGGGCGATCAGCCCCGGCTAGTGGCGAGCCCCTCGGCCCAGCGGGCCCCACGCGTCAAGCGGGCGATCAGCCCAGCCTTCCCGGCGGGCCCTACGCGTCAAGCGGGCGATCAGTTCGTGGCGTGGCGAGCCCCTTAGAAGACCAGCGAGGGCCCCACACGTCAGCGGGAGCCAGCCCCGCAGCGGGCGAGCCCATCGTAGGCCGGCGAAGGCCCCATACGTCGGGCGGGCGTGTGGGCGAGCCCCTCGGCGACGCAGGTCTCCCATCGCTGCCGGGCCCACGTGGCGTGGAGCGCCCGAAAGGAGTCTTCTAGGTGAAGGCTTCCCGCCGCTGGCGACGAAGCGATTTAACGCGACATCACGCGGATAGACGGTGAAGAAATGATACCGCCTGATGACCCTCGCAGTCCGGAAGCGGCCGCCACCGTGGCATAGCGGAATTGATCGGCAGAGAGAAGGTTTGCTTATAAGATGGCCGCCCGCTGCCGGGAGCACGCTGGCCCCGCCAGCCTAATCGGGCGGATCTGCGGGCTGAGGCCGCTATGGCATCGCGAGGGCGGCGCCGCTCGGCGAAAGCAAAGAAGACGTTGCTCTCTCTGCTATGTCTTGTCGGTATCGAGAGTACCTGCCTACCCCCTCGGCTCTCTCCGTCGGTTCGAGGCTTGTATAAAAGGAGAGGAGAGAGAGGGGAGAGGGGGGGCTTTTTTGCGTTTGGACACACAATTCACAAGCATCCTGTAAAACACTTTCCATTCAACCACAACAAGAGAAGAGCGAAGGCTCAGCAGGAGTAGGACTATTACCCGCAAGGGGGTCCGAACTTGGGAATCCCCGTGTGTTGCTCTTTGCTGTGTCCACCGCTCAATCGAACCGAGCACGGCTGATAGGCTAGCAAGGTAGAAATCTGACTAGGGGTGTGATCCGCAGTGGTTGAGCGGAAAACACGCCGTCAGTGGCGCGTCAGGTAGGGGAGCGCTAGCATCAGTTCTTGCTCTTCGACTTCATCGATGGCGGATCAGCAGTCCGCGATGGATCTGGAAGCAGCCGCAAGAGCCGCGGCCGCGGCGTCGGCCGCGGCGATGGCGATAGATCAGCCGGGCAGCAGCCGCCCCGGCCAAGCTAGGCGGCGTCTGGCCTTGGAGGAGTGCACTCCGGCACAGAACCTCCATGCGGCCAGGGCCCTGCTGGACAACCCACCGGTGCCGGTGACTCCGGACTCCCCGGCGGCTCCGTGGCTGGCCAGTTTGGCCCGCTACGTCGATGCCGCTACGGCGGTGGTGCAAGTTGCGGGAGGCGCGGGAACCGGCGTTTCCGCTTCTTCCCGTTCTTTGTTGCCCTCGCGCTCCTCTCACAGATCTCCTGGCGGGAGGGAGCGGGGTCAGGACGACAGGAGCCAGGCGACTCCTACGGGGGTTCGGCCAGGCAGGCGGGATCCCACTTGGAGGACCGCCATCTGCGACAAGGAGAAGACCTGCGCGACAAGCTCCGCAGGCGGCACGACCGGGTGAGCGACCGCGCCGATGCTGCCGCCCGTGGGGACCAGGAGGGTTCCCACGACGCTGCCTCCAGATCCAGCAGCAGGAGCTTCGATCGGCGCTCCCGTTCTTCGTCATCGCCTGGCCGAGTCCGCCCTCTGGGCGCGCCACCCTCCGTGACGCGTTTGAGGTTCGGCAACTTCCGCACCGAGATGCTCGAGTTCGAGATGGCGGACTTCGACCTCCCCTACAACGCCATACTGGGTCGGCCGGCGCTGACCATGTTCATAGCGGCTTGCCACTATGCGCACATGGTGGTGAAGATCCTGAGGCCACCGCCCCATCGTTTTGAAAGTGGATCGCCCGAGGCGCCCGCTGCGACAAGGACGCTCGCTTTGGCGGGGCCATCGGCGCCCGAAGGTCAAGCTTCGACTCTAGGAGTTCCTCCGCAAGATCCGCGCCTCCCGGTTCGTCCGGGAGGTTAAGGCGATCTCCCGAGTGAGTCGACCCGCGAAGACCGTTCGGTGGGCGCCTCTCGCGCCAAATAGGAAGGCGCGCTGCCTCCTTCCTCCAGCCTAACGCAGACGTGCTTGCATGGCAATCGTCCGACATGGCCGGGTCCCTGTGGAGGTGATTGAGCACAAATTGACGACGTTCGCGCGCCACTACCATGCAAAAGGTCGGAAGCGATCGGTGGAGCGCCAGAAGTTATCCGCCAAGAGGTGGACAAGCTCTTAAGGCGGGGTCGTTCGCAGCGCCGCCCATCCCATGTGGCTCGCGAACCCCGCCCTCGCCAAGAAATCCAACGGCGTGGAGGATGTGCGGACTTCACCGACCTCAATAGGGCGTGCTCGGCGATCCGCACCACGCCTCGCATTGATCTCATCGCCGATTCCACAGCGGGTGCGAGCAACTGAAGCTTTCGGATGCGCATTCCGGGTACCACCATATTAGCATGGCCGAAGAAGATGAAGACAAGACCGCCTTCGTGATGCCCATGGGCGCCATCGCTACACAAGGATGGCGTTTCGGATCAAGAATGTAGGCCTAACCTATCGAGGGCCATGCACATCGCTCATCGCCTCAAATAGGGCGGAACTCGAGGTGTACGCCGACGACCGGTGGTAAAGTCCAAGAAGGCGGAGGAGTTGATCGGCGACCGAAGAAACCTTCGCCAACTTGAGGAAGCATCGATCAAGCTCAACCCCGAGAATGTGTATTCGCCGTCTGTCGGGCAAGCCGCTAGGTTTCTCGCCTCCCAGAGGGGATTGAGGCGAACCCTGACAAGATCGCGGCGATCGAGAACATGAAGCCCCCGACGCAACTTCGGCAGATGCAGTGCTTGGTGGGCTGCTTGACCTCCCTGAGCCGCTTTATAGCTCGCCTGGGGGATAAAAGTCTCCCACTACTCAAGCTCCTGAAGAAGACCAACCAGTTCGAGTGGACGGCGGAGGCGCAGGAGGCGTTCGACGGGCTGAAGAAGTATCTAACTTCCCCGCCTGTTGGTCGCCCTGACCCGGCGAGCCACGATCCTTTACGCTATGGGCGAACCCCTCAGTGGTCAAGGTGTCGGTGGCGGAAAGAGAAGGTGTTCAGCGCCCCATCTACTACATTAGCAAAGTCCTCCACGACGCCAAACGAGGTACTCACAAAGACCGTAAGATGCTCTACACCATGTCGACGGCCGGAAGTGCGCCACTACTTCTGTGGGCGAAATCACCGCCCTAACCAAGTACTTTGCGGAGATCCTCTTCAACCGCGAGGCGACAGTCAGACGCAAGTGGGCCCCGAGCTGGCAGATTCGACCTCAAGTTCGCTTCCACGAACGGCCATCAAAGGCAATCTCTGGCGGAGTTCGTCACGAGTGGACTCCGCGGACACGAAGTTGAAGACGCCCCAGACTCGCCATGGACTCTCTTCTTTGACGGTTCGCTCCGCTTGAGGGCCCGGGCAAGTGTCGCTCGTGTCTCCCACCGGCGACATTGTCCGCACTGGTGGTGCTGGAGTTCCGCTACCAACAACGCCGCGGAGTATGAAGGATTACTCGCCGCTCGTGGTGGCTTCGACCGCATCCGCGGTTGCAAGTAAAGGGCGACTCTCTCCTGGTCATCAACCAGCGAGGAAGTATTTCACCGCCGATCCCGCTATGGCGGCCTACCCGGGCGGAGGTGCGCCGGTTGGAGCGACATTTCGAGGGTTTGGGCCGTGCACGCCCTCGCCGCGATAACTATATGGCGGATGAACTGCCCTGCATTGCCTCGCCAAAGGCACCTGTACCGCCGGGTTTTTGAAGAAAGACTCACGCGTGCCGTTCGTCGCAGCTTCAATCTCGGCGGGACGACGCTTCGACGCAGCCCCGCTTCGAGGAGACATCACCAATCTCGCCACAGCCCCGGCTGAGGGAGGAGGCGGAAGAACCGCCGAGGCGGTTGAGGCGGAAATGCTGTGCCAGCAGAGTACGCCGGCGACAATGCTAACGCTGCCACGCCGTCCGGAAGGTCATGGATGGATCAGATCCTAGCCTACCAAGGGACGGAGTGATCCCGACGATGACGCTGTCGGCCGAGAAGATAGCGCCGCAGCGCAGCGCGCCACGCTCGTAGGTGGGGACTGATTGCTGTGGCGCAAATGGAGTTTCTACAAGCGCGCCACTCGGAAGCGGGAGTGCAATTCTCTCTGAGATCCATGGAGGCATGTGCGGGAGCCATTCGGGGAGCCGGGCGCTGGTCGGGAAAGCTTTCCGCCACGGCTTCTATTGGCCTACTGCCCTCCAGGATGCCTTCGAGCTGGTGAGGAGATGCGAAGCGTGCCAATTTCATGCTAAGCAGATCCACCGACCGGCCCAGGCGCTGCAAACCATTCCGCTCTCCTGGCCGTTCGCGGTCTGGGGGCTGGACATCCTAGGCCCGTTCCCGCGGGCGACCGGAGGTTACACGCATCTGTTCGTCGCCGTCGACAAGTTCACCAAGTGGGTTGAAGCCACGCCAGTCCCGGCGACACGTCGCCGCCGCCATAAAGTTCATGAGGAGCATCTTCGCTCGTTTGGCGTCTCCAACAGATTATCACCGACAACGGCGCCGCTTCAAGAGCGCCGATTTCAAGATCGTGCGAAGAGCTGGGTACCAAGTCGTGCTTCACCTCCGCTGCACATCCAAGAGCAATGGGCAAGTGGAGCGGCAAACGCGAAGTACTCAAAGGGCTCAAGTCAAGGGCTTTCGACCGCTCGAGAAGCGCTGCAAGCGCCAGCGGAATAAGTCCCCACCAGACAGAGCGCTGCGGACAACTCCCAACAGAGCCACCGCGAGACCCCTTTCTTCCCGGTGTATGGCTCAAGCGGTGCTCCCATCGAGCTCGCTTTGGGTCCCCAAGGGTGGCGGCGTTCAGCGAAGATGAGACTCGACCGCGCCAGATGAAGTAAATCTCCGGAGGAGATCGAGAGACAGGGCGGCGATCCGCCACTGTGTATCAGCAGTAATCGCGCCGTTATCAAGCAAGACGGGTGTGTAAGAGGACACCGGCAGCAGGCGACCTCCTTCGCAAGAAAATCCAAGCGCAGGCCGGGCGCAACAAACTGCCTCCCCCGTGGAGGGCCCTTCAAGGTGGTCTCGGCCTCCCGCCTAAGCTCGGTCCAGGCTCGCCGAGGATGGTCGCGAATTGGCTAACACTTGAACGCCGAGTACCGAGGAAGTTCTACCCAGAGGTAGTCTGTTCCAAGAGATTTTTGGTTTTCCTTTGGAGCCGAGCGGCGAGGTCTTCCTCCTTCCTTCGCCTCGGGGTCACATTGTACAAAGCCATCTTCAATAAAAAGATAAGTTCTCTCTCTCTCAGGCATCTGTTCTTTTTCTCCTTAAAGTCTGTTAGAAAACATTCTGTTGAAAGCTGGTAGCGAAAAAGTACTTAAGACTGATGGCCCCTTAGTTGCAAGGGCAAACGCTTAAGCTTACGGTTGGGCGAGGCGACGCGGACGGAAGGCGGGTTCTAGCCCGTGTGTCGGCTCGGTTCGGGCAATGCGCCAACGGCGATCGGGCGTCAGACCACTTCCGGAAGCTAAGCTCTCGCCACGTAACGTTTAAGGTCGATTTGCCGAGAGGCCGAAGGGTTGAAGTTACCGATGCCTAAGGAAAAGCGCCACTTCAATAGAACGCTCGCCTAAAGCTTGTGGCGATCAGTTGCGTAGCCTCAAAAAGTCTGTTAGAAAGCATTCTGTTGAAAGCTGGTAGCGAAAAAGTACTTAAGGCTGATGGCCCCTTAGTTGCAAGGGCAAACGCTTAAGCTTACGGTTGGGCGAGGCGACGCGGACGGAAGGCGGGTTCTAGCCTGGTGTGTCGGCTCGGTCGGGGCAATGCACCAACGGCGGCACCGGCGTCTAGACCACTTCCGGAAGCTAAGCTCTCGCCACGTAACGTTTAAGGTCGGTTTGCCAAGAGGCCATAAGGGATGAAGTAACCAGATGCCTAAGAAAAAAGCGCTCACTTTCAATAGAACGCTCTGTCTAAAACTTTTAGCGATCAGGTGCCCTAGTTCTTTTCGCAAATAAGAGTTTGCGCGAAGTTTGATCGAGACTCACGGCAAAAGGGCAAAAGTTTGCATTAACAGGATTTGTACAGGGCAAAAACAAGTAAGGGAGTTCGCCTACTCCTCGTCTTCCTCGCCCTCTGCCGCAGGCCGCGCCCATCATAGAGACGCGGTTGGCGGCGGCGCTAACCCGCGATCGCCGAATCGGTCCACCGGGCGCGAAGGTTCCCCGTGTGGCGCCGAGGTCAAACACGGCGCTTTTGGGCGAGGCGATTGCTCAAGACTTAAACGCATCGCCGAGAGCGCCGTGGCGACCATCTTCGATCGCCCGCGCCCGCATCACCACCGGCAGATCGCGCAGGGCCTCGGCGGCGCGCCCCACGGCCCCAGCATACTGCGCGGCGGTCTCCTCCAGCGGAGAGTACAAGGTAACGCCCAGCGGGTACAGGACGCCCTCGGTTGGTAGGCAAGGCAAAGATGTCGGCGAGGACCCGGCGCGCAGAGTGCTTCGCCAAGGTCTCGACGACTTTGTTGGTTGAGGCGGCGGCGCTTGCGCCGCCTTCACCTCGCCGCCGTTCCCTCACGGCGACCTTCGCCAGCGCCGCCGCAGCCGACGGTCCGCGACGCCGAGGCCAGACGCTCTTCCGCCGCCTAAGTGTGGGCAAGAGCGTGGAGCGCCGCGAGCGACCAACGCCGGCGGGTAATGGCGCCCACGGCGTTGACGCGGCCAAGCGTAACGGCCGAGGTTCCCTCACTCGGTTCGGTAGCGATCTCCGCAAGGCGGGCGGCTCGCTCGTCGAAGAGCCGCGAGCGAGCTGGGTTGGCGAAGTCGCGCTGATGGAGCTTGAGGCCCCAGCGTCCGCTCTATGCCATGAAGATAAAATGTAAACAGGTTCAGTATACGAAACATGCAAAGATGTCTGACCCTAATGCAAAATGTACGTAAGTGCAGAGAAAGCCAACCTAAAGCGGCGCGCCGAAAGCTGAAGGCCGGCGTCAAGGCTGCCGCTTGGTCGCGAAACGCGGCGGCGCTGGTCATGGTTGGCGCTGCCGAGCAGCGCTGGCGCGAGTGGCGCCAGTACAGGAACCGTCGGCGCAGGAGGAGCAGAAGAAACTGGCGCAGGCAGCGCCAGCTCAAGAAGAGTCGCCGCGACTTTCCGTGGCGAGCGGGCGGCGGTAAAGAATAGGCCCCCACCGGATGGGGCCGAGGAGGCGCTGGAGTTCAGACCCGAGGGCGAGCTCTCTTTGGGCTCGCTTCTCCTCGCTGCCGTTTTCGGCGAGGATGAGGCGGCGCTTCGAGAGCGCGGTCGAGTCGGCCGCCACGCCAGAGCGGCAGCGCTACGTAAGCTTTTGGCGCGCCGGGCGGATCGCGGATCTGCAGTGGTCCTGGGCCACTTGGACCGCAGACCAGAGACCTCCATGGGGGCAGCCCGCAGCACTTGGTTGCGCTTAGTGGAACCCGGCCGCAGAGGGGCGGATGGTCTCCGGCAGGAGATATCGCCGTGGCGCGGTCAAGAGTCCCTCATACCATCGCCGAGCACGTTTCCCAAGACATTCTCGCGGTCGGGCGCAAGAGAGAAGAAGAAGCCATAAGACACAAGGAGTCAAAAGAAAAGACATTCCAAAAAGACAAGAAAACCAAAAGACTGAAGGAACATTTATCTCCGGGGACAAGGCGGACTCCATCGTCGTCGCCATAGTATTGTCAGGCGGGGCAAACCCTCTTGCGGAGTGGGCAGAGGCGGCGCCGCAAAAAATCCGCCGCATCGTGGGTTCCGGTGAGCCCGTTGAGGCGGAGCTCGATGCGCTTCAAAGATCTCCTCAGCTCATTGAAGTCGTCGGGCAGAGATCCCCAGCTGGCAAGGGATTCCGCAGGGCCCTCGGGGAGGTCAAGGTCGTCGCAGCCGCTGGAGTCCTCCACGTACAGCCATTGACGGTGCCAGTCCTTCCAGTTGAACTTGACCGTGACCGGGAGGAAGGCGGCGGCGTCGCGGAGCATAAAGTAGCAGCTTCCAATGGCCCCGCTCGGGCGTGACCTCGCATGCAGCGTGAAGAGCCGGCGCCAGAGCGGGAGGTTTGGCATCGTCCCCACGAACATCTCGCACAGGTGGACGAAGATGGTCAGGGTCACGACAGAGTTGGGGGGAAGGTGCATCGCCTGGATCTCGTAGAAGGCGAGCACCGCCGAGAAGAACTCTGAGTACGGCGGGACGAGCCCCGCCAGCATCGCCCAAGTGAAGGTCACGATCTCCCCGTCGCGGGGGCTTGGCACTATGGTGCCGGCGCGGAACCGAACGGAGGTGAGCGGCACGAACCCTTGGAGCCGCGTCGCCACATCCTCGTCGACAGCAGAGGCAGGCAAAGCAGGCCCAGACGGTGGCGCGTCCCCGGGGCGACCCTTGCTGCGTTTGGGCGCCATGGAAAAACGGTGGAGGAGTTGGCGAAAAAAGAAGGCTCTGTGGCAGCGGCGAAGAAGGTGAAAGGCAGTTTGTAGCGTGCGGAAGGATTAGCCACGGCGCCAGTGGAAGTATTTATAAGCAAGGCGCGCGAGTGCGACCGTTTGGATTCCGACCCCACGCGCACGCGCCATCATTGCCCTGCGCGTTTTGATTTCCCGCGAAAAAGCGGCGCGGTTACCCAAGGAAGATCGTGCTCAGATGGAGAATCAGCGACGGGTCGCGAGGTTGGCTCCCCACGATTCGCCTCCGCCGCGACGAGAAACGGAAAAGGTGTCGTGGCGACGGTTCACAGATCCCGTGGACCCGGGGCTACTATCGGTGTAATAAATACCGGGTACAAAGAGTCCCGAGAAGACTGCTGGCCCCATGCGCCGCGGGCGATCAGGCCCAGCGTGGCGAAAGCCCTCGTCAGCTCCGGTGGGCCCCACGATCAGCGGGCGATCAGCGCCGGCATGGCGAGCCCTCGAAGACCAAAGAGGGCCCCACACATCGTAAGCGCCAGCCCGGCGCGCGGGCGAGCCCATCACACGAGGCGAGGGCCCCATACGCCAAAGCGGGCGTGTGGGTGAGCCCCTCGGCACGTAGGGTCTCCCATCGCTGCGGGCCCACGTGGGTGGAGCGCCCCGAAAGGAGTCTTCGGGTGAAGGCTTCGCCGCGGCGACGAGCGATTTAACGCGACATCATGCGCGGATAGACAACAAGAAATGATTACCGCATAAAGGACTTCGCAGGTCGAAACGGCGGCCACATGTGGAGCAGCGGAATTGACCGGCAGAGAGATGGTTTGCTTATAAGATGGCCGCCCGCGTCAGGAGGAGCACGCTGGCCCCCGCCCGCAGTCTAACTGGCATGACTGCTGCGGGCGAGGTCGCTATGGCACGCGAGGCGGCGCCGCTTCGGTGCAAGCAAGAAGACGTTGCCTCTCTCTGCCGTGTCTTGTCAAGTATCGAGAGTACTCAGATCGCTTACCCCTCGCTCTCTCCGTCGGTTCGAGGCTTGTATAAAAGGAGAGGAGAGAGAGGGGAGAGGGGGGGCTTTTTGCGTTTGGACACACAGTTCACAAGCATCCTGTAAGACACTTTCCATTTAAACACAACAAGAGAAGAGCGAAGGCTCAGCAGGAGTAGGACTATTACCCGCAAGAGGGTCCGAACCTGGGTAATCCCCGTGTGTTGCTCTTTGCTGTGTCCACCGCTCAATCGAACCGAGCACGGCTGATAGGCTAGCAAGGTAGAAATTTGACTAGGGGTGTGATCCGCAGTGGTTGAGCGGAGAACACGCCGTCAACCGGGTCCGACAGTTACCTAGACTGGCTGGTATTTTAAATAATTAAGATATAGAGGTTATCTCTTTAAACCCTCGTTCCCTGTGGATTCGATAACTCTAGGAATACTCCTGGTGAAAACTACAAGCGATATCCGTCCGCTTGCGGATTAATTTCTTTGAGCGTAAGAATCGCCAACAGTGCGTCACGAGCGCCCGATACGGTTGTATGCCTATAGCTTGAAATCTACGGCTCGGCGACAAGCCACTCGGCTACACGCCTACGCCAATGCCATGAGCGCCCAAGTCTACGGCTCGACGACACGCTACACTGCGACACGCCTACGCCCGCGCGATGAGCGTCCAATTTTTCAGCTCGGCTATATGCCATCGCACGCCACGAGTGTCCGGTACAGCTACACGCCTGCAGCTTCAAATCTACGGCTCGGCGACACGCCTACGCGCGCGCCACGAGCGCGCACGTATTCAGCGCAGCTGTACGCCATCGAGCGCCACGAGCGTCCAGTACGGCTACACCCCTGCGCCTACAAATCTACGGCTCGGTGACACGCCACTCGGCGACACACCTACGCCCGCGCCACGAGCGCCCACGTACGGCTACACGCCTGCGCTTACAAATCTACGGATCGGCGACACGCCTACGCCCGCGTCACGAGCGCCCAAGTATTCAGCGCGGCTGTACGCCATCGCGCGCCACGAGCGCTCGGTACGGCTACACGCCTGCGCCTACAAATCTACGGCTCGGCGATAAGTCACTCGGCTACATGCCTACGCCAGTGCCACGAACGCCCAAGTCTACGGCTCGGCGACACGCCTACGCCCACGCCATGAGCGCCCAATTTTTCAGCTCGGCTGTATGCCAACACGCGTCACGAGCACCAGGTACGGCTGCACGCCTGCAGCTTCAAATCTACGGCTCGGCGACACGCCACTCGGCGACACGAGCGCCCACGTATTCAGCATGGCTGTACGCCATCGTGCGCCACGAGCGCCCGGTACGGCTACACCCCTGCGCCTACAAATCTACGGCTCGGCGACACGCCTACGCCGCGCCACGAGCGCCCACGTATTCAGTGCGGCTGTACGCCATCGCACCACGAGCGTCCGGTACGGCTACACCCCTGCGCCTACAAATCTATGGCTCGGCGACACGCCTACGCCCGCGCGATGAGCGCCCACGTATTCAGCGCGGCTGTTCGCCATCGCGCGCCACGAGCGCCCGGTACGGCTACACCCCTGCGCCTACAAATCTACGGCTCGGCGACACGCCTACGCCGCGCCATTTAGCGCCACGATTCAGCGGGGTGCAGACGCTATCGCGCCATGAGCGCCAGGTACGGCTACACCCCTGCGCCTACAAATCTACAGTTCGGCGATACGCCACTCGGCGACATGCCTACGCCCACGCCACGAGCGCCCACGTATTCAGCGCGGCTGTTCGCCATCGCGTGCCACGAGCGCCCGGTATGGCTACACGCCTGCGCTTACAAATCTACGACTCGGCGACACACCTACGCCCGGGCCACGAGCGCCCAAGTATTCGGCGCGGCTGTACGCCATCGCGCGCCACGAAGCGCTCAGACGCTTCTACGCCGCACCTACAAATCATCGCCGACGACACACCTACGCCCGGCTCCACGAAGCGCCCGAGTCTCACTTCGGCGACACGCCTACGCTAGCGCCACGAGCGCCCAAGTCTACGGCACGGTGACACGCTACTCGGCGACACGCCTACGCCAGCGCCACGAGCGTCCAGGTCTACGGCTAGGTGATAAGCCACTCGGCTACACGCCTACGCCAGCGCCACGAGCGCCCAAGTCTATGGCTCGGCGATAAGCTATTTAGCGACACGCCTACGCCATCGCGTGCCACGAGTGCTCGGTACGGCTACACGCCTACCCCATCGCCACGAATGCCCAAGTATACGGCTCGGCTACACGCCTATGCCTACATCAGAGCTAAGTTCTCATTACCATTATCTTTTTCTTATAAATCTAAGTTGTTTCTTGACTTGCTACTTAGTCGGTATCCAACTAAGCAGTAAGTCGGAGCTACACCTAATAGGTGCACTTGCATGCACTTTTTTGTTGCTTTCTCTTAATGATTGCAAATGAATCAGAGCGGTTATTCCGAGTAGTGAAGCTCTGACCCACAAACGGCGAACTCTAGTCACTCGATAAGCGTGCCTGGGAAAAGAGCCATGAGCCAATTTCCGACGCCCGGGGGCTAGACTAGTCGGGTTGAGTGCATAACAAAAGGAATATTACTTGGAGGAATTAATGATCAAAAAAGGAAAAGTGGCAAAAGCATAAAAATTATCTAAATAAAGCAGTCGGACCTTACATCCGAGTGATTGTTTTTTCATTCAGATACTGCCTAAATCCTACATGTACATGCTACAGGGTTCATGGGTTTTTCCTCATCAAGTACCTTCTACGACTCCTTACACGAGTAAGGAGGATCTGCGCAATGAGCAACAACTACGGCACGGCTACAAGCCTACGCCCGCGCCTCGATCGTCCAAATCTATAGCTCGGCGAGCACCCGGCATGGCTACAAGCCTACACCCGCGCCACGAGTGTTCAAGTCTATGGCACAGCTATACGTCCACGCCAACTTCGGTACGGCTATACGTCTACACCAACTTTGATACGGCTATACGCTTACGCCTCTGGCCATAGGACACCTGCATACGAAAGTGATAACTACGGCCTTCAGTGCAGCGTCACAACCATGGCTACAAGCGTAGGGCTAAGCCAAATTCAGCCTCGGTGCACCCCTTTGAGGGCATATCACTGGCAGAGCTATAAAAAATTACCCATCTCTTGGTATACCCCATGTTGGGTCACTAGTTGGTCGCTGCTTGTCAGGATCAGATACTGGTGATGTCAGGATTGAGTTTCGATGGTACGCTCCAATTGGGGCCCATGCTGTACACCGCTACCCGGGCATGGATACCATACGGCCAAACTCTTTCCTTAAGGTGCGCCCTGTGGTGGGGCCGCCAGCTGTATCCCACTCCGGTCGGGGTACAGGTACCGCCTGGCTGACAATAATGGTATGCCCCATGTTGGGACACCAGATGTGTTTCGACTAGTCGGATGTGTATCATTGGGCCAAACCCTATCCAGATGGTATGCTCCATGTTAATAATCGCTTATTTCACGAGTATAGGTACCAGATGGTTAAAATACGGTATGCCCTCCGGGGCCACCAACAGATCCTACTCGGGACGAATGCAGTACCGCCGGCTCTTCATCAAAACCGGTGGTATGCCCCATGTTGTCGCCGGTTGTACATCGCAAGACAGTACAGTATCACTCGGCTCTTCAGCCAAAACTAGTGGTACGCCCCATGTTGGGTCGCCAGCTGTACATCGCAAGACGAGTACAGGTATCACTCGGTTCTTCAGCCAAAACTAGTGGTACGCCCCACGTTGGGTCGCCAGCTATACATCGCAAAACGAGTACAGGTATCACTAGGCTTTTCAGCAAAAACCAGTGGTACACCCCACGTTGGGTCGCCAGCTGTACATCGCAAGACGAGTACATGTATCACTCGGCTTTTCAGCCAAAACCAGTGGTACGCCCCTTATTGGGTCGCCAGCTGTACATCGCAAGACGAGTACAGGTATCACTCGGCTCTTTAGCCCAAACCAATGGTACGCCCCGTGTTGGGTCGCCAGCTGTACATCGCAAGACGAGTACAGGTACCACTTCATCAAAATCAAAGTGATGCGCTTTGCAACGAACCAATCGCCAGAACCCGACAATCCCGGGCTGGGTATCACTAACAACTCTCTATGAGTCTTTCACAGTCTCCTCGCAGATAACAGGCAGAAGCCAGTCGGGAAGGAGCAGCAACAATCTACAAGACCTCGGCATGAAGCATGACTCATCCAAGCTGCGACAAAGAAGAGCTGCAACTCAACTATGAAGCACTCGGGGGTTACTGTGGATAACATAGACCCCGAGTACCCACACGGCGGGCCTAAGAGACCACCCGACAGGGGATGGACCAAGTCGGGTGGATAAGGACGTGTACCACTCGGACTCTTGAAGGCTTGCCCGGCAAGGAAAGACATAAAGATAGAAATCTACCCCTAATTAATAGGGAGGATATACTTGTAATCCCGGATAACTATTAGAGGATAGAGATAGGAATCCTACCTCGTAACCGACCAAGACTCTATCTTGTAACCCTGCCCCCCACTATATAAGGCGGACAGGGAGCTCCCTGGTTCGGCATCTTGATCATCTCCCAGGTGTATCATCATCTCCACACCCATCCATGGAGAGACATCTCCCTCCACATTGATCATCAGATCACCATATAATCCCAGAGCGCAGGAAGTAGGGTATTACCTCCATCATGAGGGCCTGAACCTGCATAAATCCCTGTCTTGTGCTACCATCGAGTTTGGATCTTGTGCATCGCCCCATATATAATCATTGCCAACGATAACCCCCGGTTAGCTACCAGTCGACAATGACTCAACACCAAAATTATCAGGTCATTGTTGCTTGAAAAGATAGCAATAAAAACAAAAGGCGGCATCTTTAGCAACACTATATTTCAACCAATTGTGGCTTTTAAACCAAGAGTCAGGAAAGCTTTTAGGTCGATTTCCCATCATCTTGTTAGCTCGTACCATCTAGCTTAGTCAAATTAGGTTCACCCTAGCTTTGGTTCACTAATTTGACTAACAACTTAAAAACAAAAATAGGCCTTAAATTGCTCGAATAGTCCGCTTCACCCCCTCTCGAGGCCGTAGATCCTTTCAGTACTCTAGCAAGTTCCGTAGGATCTCTATCACGCCTCCTTCATCTTTGGCAGTGGTCACCTTCCTTGGCGCCATCTATCGGGAGGGAGCAAGACACTAATTAGGTATGGTTAAGTGCAATTCATGTACAATTCAAGAATAAATTCGAGAATGGTCAAGAATAATTTAAAGATAGAGAAAAGGGCTTTTGTAACTTAAATTTAGAAGTGGTTTTTGGTTTCCTTATGGTTCGCTAGCTAACTACGATATCCTAAGTGAACCTGGCTCTGATACCAACTTTGTCAAGACCCCTGGTGTTTTCACTAGGAATCCAACACCGTGATGCTATCCCAGGTGCTAGCATTCACATGATGGATGATGCGTCAGATACCATTGCAATATTTAGGCATTAACTAAAAGAAATAAACGTTTTAAGTGGCAACGTTCGCCATTACATTAAACACGGGCATTCCCGCGGTAACATGTTTAGTAAATAAGAAGCAAATGAGAGTAGCGGAAATAAAGTAATAATAAGATAACTTGAGCATGCAACAACATCCACGGTGTAGACATTGGATACAGCTAGCCTCACGCACCTACTTCAGGATCCTCCTGACATTGGTCACCACCTGTCCACTACTGATATAATGAGAACGTGGCTTCCCAGTAAGCGATCCTTAGGTATGAATGCAAGGATCAAAAGAATGGATGGCTCCCTTTTTATACCAAAACTTATTTCTTGGCAAGTTTTAGAGCAATTAAGTGTGTTGATGAATGCTTGAGTAATCATAATTGAATCACAATGAACAATAGAAAGTGCCTCAGCACACCAGGCCAATCCCATCCTACACTAGTCAAGTTAATTATTTAAAAGTGGTGGGGCTACAATGTGAAAACTCTCTCGATCCCGTCCTTGACCGTGGACACGGCTATCATGATAGTTTTAACTCTGCAGAGTACGGGCACGTCCCCCGTCAAGTCCCGTCTCATCCCGAGGGAGATACAATACAAGACCTTTCCGCTACTTCGCCCACCACTTCCCCAACCATGTCTTTAGGATTTCCCGGCCCGACCGGTACCCACTACGGCAGGGATCCTACTGCATCCTGGTTACCACACCGAGTCGTTCCCCATTGAACCCATTCGGTCTCAGATTCACCTACTTGTCGGTCGATGTAGCAAGCCTTTCCCTAAAGCAAAAGCACGAAGACGTAACTGGCCAGCCTACGAGAAGGGGGTTAGTGGGTTCCATAGTCTACTTAGCTAGGACCCGAAGACGCCTATGGCTGTCCTGTAATGGTGATCCAGTATTTCACAAGAGAGAGTCCTTAACAGAGGAGACCTTTCTACAACCAACCACATCCCGGAACAACCTTGCCACAATTCGGCCTCAGCCATTGATAGCACCATGGAATTCTGTTTCATTGAAGCCCAAGATACTAAGCCTCTACCGAGGAAGTGACATGCCCCCGAAGTGCTTCTACGGTCAATTTTACATCCTGCGTAGTCCGAATCAGAGTAACCGAGGAGCTCAAACCGTGCACCCTTCGGGAATCATATTCCTATGCTAGGTGTATGCTTCAAGTATCGGAATATGCGTTTAACAGCTTTTAGATGCATTTCTCTAGGGGATGACTGAAACCTAGCACACAAGCACATGCTAAACATTATATCAGGCCTAGAAGCAGTCAAGTACGTCAAGGCACCAATCATTGAACAGTAGAGTTTAGGGTCAACAGGAGCACCTTGAGTGTCGAGATCGAGATGCCCATTAGTCGCCATAGGAGTCCGAATGTGTCGGTACACGACGTACCGAGGTCCCCACGCCAAGGCAGAACAGGACGCGTGGCAGCTTGGCGCAGAGTGAGCGACTAGACCCCCACACCGGGCCGAGCAAGGTGCGTGGCAGCCCAGCTGAGCAGGTGGCCATCGGGCCCACTTGGCAGGCACCCCACGCAGAAGGGGGAGGCTTCTCAGCGAAGGCTTCCCCAACGTTTAGCGTATCAGCCGCATTAAATGCGGAGATTCAGGCGTGCAAGACCAAGAGAGATGATTACCAGTACTGTAGCCTGTCGCGCGCACTGTAGTGGTCATTCCATCACTGTGCGGTGACAGAGGCAGAGAGGCGCCTGTGTCAGGCACCCCCCTACGTCACGTCCGACCGGGCGCTCCAAGGGAGCCATTTAAGGCGCGGACGCCAGTGGAAGCAAGTGGACGACGCGGTGACCGGAGACTATCTAGTGGGCCACCCCGCCACACACTCTCTCTCTCTCTCTGACCAGCTGTCCGCCCCTTCCAGTATAAAAGGGAGCGGGGGCAGAGAGAGAAGGTTGGATCCTAAGCCATTCTCACACACTTTGTTGTAAGAGCTCTCGAGCTAGAGCAATACAGATATGAGGAAATACCACTCTCGCAGGAGTAGGACTGTTACCCGCATCGGACGAGGAGCAGAAAGACCAAGAAGATGGTGGCCACTTCTGCAGTAGCCCCAGTACCTCCCCCGCCCCGTAAGGGCCGGGAGGGTCGCGGAGACCTCAGGACGCGCCTTGAAGACCGCCGCCAGCAGAACGGGGGCGATCTCCGTGACACGCTTCAGCATCGCCGTCGGAGGGAGCAAGACCGGGCAGCGTGCGATGGACAGGAGGACCACGGGAGCAATGACCGTGCAAACCCCGACGACCTCGGCTAGGAAGGAGATTCGGCCTCCTCCGCCTCTCGGCGTTCCTCGAGCCGGGAAGAGGTGGAGCGAGCTCGTCTCGCTGTTGACACCCAAATTTGGCAGAAAATCGGATATTCAAAAGAGACCGAATATGTTGGGCCAAATCGGAAATGGGCTGCATCAGCGAGGGGAGGACATATTGAAGAATACCGATGGGCACATGAATTCGGAAGAGATACGATTTGATCAGAAGCGCTACGCAATAGAATAGGTTGTATCGGTATCGACTTTGTAGCACTATAAATAGGCCTTTAAGTTTCGGTAGAAAGCATCTACAACACTCAATACACAAAACAATTTCTCGAATCCGATCGACTTCGTCGAAAGGCTTCAACTTTGTGTAGAGCTATCTCGATGAGATAATCGATTCTCTCCTTGTAACCCGTATGCATGGCTGCATCATATTGATCTCGTGTATACAAAGCATGTCAGACTGTCTCGGGATTTTCCGATCTTTGATATGTTCTCGCATATTGCGCTGTCTCGATGTAATCGATCTGTAATATGTGTTTATCTTGTAATGCTGATCATCAAGTATTTCATATGTTTCGCTAAATTCGATGTATGCAACTGTCTCGTTTAATCGATCTTGTATATGTTTTGTTTGGGGATTTGCATCTGTTAATATTTGCCGATTGGTGTTACATCTACCCTATTAGTCTTTAAATCTTTAAATCGGTTTATTGGATTACATCTAGCTTTGGATTTGAATACTGTCTTGGCCTGACCAATCTATTCTAATCTATTTCTCGATTTGATCTAATGCGCTGATGCGAAGGTTTATTGCTAATATTATACTAAAAATACCAAAAAGAAATAAGAGATTTAAATTTTGATTATTATTCTGTATTCATTTGCTCTATCGGACCTGTCGACGGTTGGGATATTGACCCAAGTCAACCAAGGTTCTTCAAAGAGGAGATAGGAGACACGTAGAACAACCCCACTTAACAAAGAACTAGCAGGAGGCGGGGTTTTTATCTGGTTCAGCCTCTCGGGAGATAATAGCCCTCGCCCGGCCTTTCTTATATATCGAGGATGAATACAAGAGGTGGAACTCGGCGAGATCAGCGAGATCTCGGCGAGTAGTATCTGAGAATCTAATGGTCGTGGTCTCGGATCATGCCCCAAAACGCCGTAGGGGCCTGTTTATATAGTCTGAGCAAACCGACCTACTGAGGAATATCGGGTAGGGCTAACTACGAGATCGTAAATCTGAACTCATACATGCCAAATATGACCTTGGTGGATAAGGTAAGCTCCTAATCTTGGGGATCACGACTCTTTATCCAATCCGGGAAACCACGTCCGGGTCTTCACGTAGCCGTGAAGAACTCTTGTTCGAGTAAGACTCAAACACGAATCCTAGGCCGTTACGCACCGTGCCGACCAAGAGGCTGCTCGGCAGGATGCACATGGGCCTGATAGAACCTTCCAGGGAGCTGGGCCCTGGTAGGCTGTTTGATCGGGCCGCCAGGGAGTGGGCCATGGCAGTGGCCGTATTTTAATCCCCGACAGCTAGCCCCCGAGACTCAAGTGGAAGGACTCACTAGAGTGGGGTCTTCCTCTTGAGACTCTAAGTCACGAAGAGGGTATTTTTCCCTGCTACAAAGGCATGTAACAAGCGACCGAACAGGTTATGGTTCAACCGAACAAGACTTGTTCGGGACCGAACAAACCGATCGATCAAGGCCGAACAACTCCGTTCGTCGGACGGAACGACATCTGTCCGAGCAGCGAGCACTCGGCCTTTCACGGACCTTTGGAAAAAGAAAATAACCGTTAGCGATTCCAGCGGTAACTTCTGTCATTGCAAGAAGGAAAACAAAGACCGTTTTACCTAGCCGTTGTAGTAAAAACTAGCCGTTTGGGACTAAACCGTTGCGTAGCCGCTTATACGGGACTATAAAGCAGCCAAGCCGCCCATGACCAACCACCACTGTTCTCACGCCTTTCCTCTCTAAGCCCTAGTTCCAACTGCTGCCAAACATCAAGCACCCAAACTCCACCACCAACCACCTTTCGTCCGCCACGGGAACCGCTATGGCCAAGTTCACGGCACTAGCGACCGAGGAGGACCTTAGGATCTGGGAGGAGGAGGGCCACATTGACACCGGTGGCTGGAGGTTGCCGGAGAGGAGGATACTCGGAGCATTTGGAGGGAGAGTTCGTTAACTTCGAGCAGATTCGCCTTTGTTGGGTTGCGATCTCCAGCGACTTCGTCGAGGCCTTCTTAAACATTAGCGGATTGGAGGTGGCGAACCTCAATCCGAAGCAACATCCTCCGGATGGCCGTCTTCGCTTTTGTGCGAAGGCTATCTGAGAATCGATCCACCGGTGAAATTTGTTCCTCCACTATTACAGATGACGAGGAGCTCAGCCGCCGCCGCTGAGGTGCTACTACCTCAAGCTCAAGGCCACACCGTGACGACGCCAGTATCCTCGCCCACCTCTGCTTTCGACTCAATGGGGCGTGGTGGGTGAGGTGGTTCTGACAAGCGGAGTGGCGACAAGCAAGCTCATCTTCACGGAAAGGCGTCGTGAAGGAACACCAATGCCTCGGCGGAGATGAGTGCCGAGGATCGGATGCTGCGACAAGGAAGATCGCCTCCCTCGTGAGCCTTGGGCTCACAGGCGGGAGATCATCAAGGGACTTCACAAGTAACGTAATCGCCCGCTGCGGAGAAGGTCCTATCCCTTCTACAAGATAGAGGATGGGAAGACATCACAAGGGAGAGCACGGGTAAGTGCCTTTAAGACTCAACCTCTTCATTGGTCGTTTCCTCCGAACAGAATTTAACGATTCCATCTGCCAGGCGAGAGATGCCAACCGACGCATGGGTGACCGAAGCGGGTTGGCGCCATCTTGAAGGCGGCGAAGAAAGACGGCGAGGTCACCGGCGAGGTGGCCTACACTTGTCCGAGGAACGTGCTCATCCGCATGCACGAGGTAAATCACTTATACCCAGCCCGTGTTGCTAGATTTACTTTGTTGGTTTTAATCTTGACGTTCGCTTCTCAAAATGCGTGGGAGGACCGGTGATCCTCGGAGGATCGTCGAGGATCTCTCTGGGTTTGAGAAGGAGAAGCCGAAGAAGGGCAAGGCCAAAGCGGCCACAAAGCCCAAGGTGGCGGGTGAGCCGCCTTGGCTTCGCCAGCGCCATGGTGCCGCCACCGAAAGAAACCAATGCTGGGCGACGGAGCGCGCAAGGCAGAACCAGCAAGTAGCGGTCAGCCAATGAGAAGAGACCAAGCCCTCCTCCTCGCCGAAAGCAGAGCGACGAAGAGTAAGACCATGGCCCTCGGCTTAGGCGTTACACATAAGCTCACCCGGCCATATGGCGCGGCTTCTAGCAGTCGCCGAGCAAAGGAGACTCGAGGAGGAGGTCGCGCAAGAAGGAGAAACTCCTTGCGTTCTTGTGAGGAGTGCTCACTCACCGTGAGAGCTGAGCTCATCGTCGCTAACGCCTAAGGGCCAAAGCGAGAAGCCGCCAAGGAGCCCCCGAGGAAAAGGCGGAAAGTTCGGCGAGGAAGATCGAGGATCAAGCCCTCTGGCGGTATGTAGAAATCGATCTTTTGATCTTTCCACCTTCTAACCGCATTAGACTTAACGATCAACTCTCGTTCATCAATTTGCCCAAGACGAGACCGCTTGACGGCGTCGAGGCGCTGAAGCGTCGCCGCTTTGCCGAGCATCTGACGGGCGCGTCACGGGCAAAGGAGGTGGCGAGCCTCAAGGACAAATGGCGGCGTGGAGCTCTTGCCGCCGCTGGCTCCAGCCGAAGCGATCGACGCTCAAAGACGCGTGAAGCGGTGGAGGCAAAAGGTAACGGCGGTGACGCCACGGACTTGAGCCAAGCGATGGCTCGGAAGCCGCCGAGGCGGAGACCGAGCAGCCGTCTTGCCAGCACTTCGTCGCAGGCGGCTCACCTGAGCGGCAGGATTCTCCGTCGAGTAAGGTGAGACCCTAGCTGCCCGGGAACAAGAAGAAGCCCCCGAGCAGGCCGAGCAGGTCGTTCTGCCGGTGGAAACAACGGCGCCGCCGAGCGGAGTGGCTCCGGCCTCGCCCGAAGACGTTCGGGCGGAAGAGGAGAAGGAAGAGGGGAAGGAGCGCGGAGACGAAAGCACTTCGCCCGTCGCTCCCGCTCCGGAGCAGACGCGCTCCCGCAAGAAGAAGGAGCGAACAAGGCGGCGACGGCAAGAGCGCGCCCGCCTCATCCCGCACGAGCGGGGCTTCGTGACGCATGGCCTCGAGGACCGCCTGCGTCGCGGACTGAAACGCCGACTTGGCAAGGTAAACACCAAGGCCGAATTTTATTCAATTTTAGCCACATCATCGCAGCGTAGTTAACTTGTTCTTCCTCTCGGGTCTTGAGGACACCATGGCGGAACTCGAGGATGGGGTCACCATCGAGCAGACGCCGTCTTTGGCATCCTCAGGGAGCATCTTGAGCGAGGATCCAGGCAGAAGCGCTCAGGCTGCCCAAAGCCGAGCCCATTTGAAAGCGAGAAGCTTAAGGCCAAAGTGACCAAGGAGAGGTATTCCTCAGAGGCTCTCCTAAAGGAAGCCGAGGAGCTTATGCAAGAAGCCGTGAAGGCGAGCACCGCGGAGGAGATGCAGGGCCGCCTGAAGTGGCTTGAAGAGCAGCTTGTCGACGCGCCCCATTGGTGAACCAGCTTGCGGAGGAAGCCCAAGCTCAAAGCCCGGCGCCAAGGAGGAGCGGACATCCGCGGGACTCGGGCTAAGATCTCAACCCTGTGGGCTTCACGGGAGGAGATTGAGGAGATCTGTGGGATGGCGGTGAGGCGATCACCGCGGAGAAGAGAGGTCAAGGAGCTGGACGAGCAGCTCAAGACCGTCAGGCGACAAGTTAGCAGGCGAGGCTCGACCAGGCCATTGCGGGCCAAGACCGAAGAGGTCGAGGCTCTCCGTCTGGCGACGGAGCAGGCCAGAGCAGCAAGGAGGAAGCCGATCGTCTCAGTGAGGCCGAGAGGGGTTCAAAGCCCTGGGGAAGTCCTGCGCCTTAAGGAAGTGATCGAGGAGCTCAAGGAGCAACTCGCTTCTAGGTAGTCAGAGGGTCAGTAACCGAGATGGACTTTTGTACTGCAAATTTTGTTAATAAGACTTACCCTTTTCCTGCAAAGAGAGAGCAGCAAAAGGACAAGAACGAACAAAACTAAGAAAAGCGAACAACGCTAGGGAGTTTAAGAAAACCGGTAGCGCTCGCCTAACTCCGGCCCGTTGTGCATCTGCTCGGAAACTCGAGTTTGCGAACCCGAGCAGTGCACAAGAGAAAAGCGACACCCTAGCCCCGTGCGGACGATGCTCGAGAACCTAAGCTTGCGAACTCGAGCACGTGCGTAGGAGAAAAAGCGACACCGTACCTTGCTCGATTCGTTCCGTAGTCACCTCGTTGGCGTAAGTTAAGCGATTCGAGAGTAACCGAACAAGGAAAGTGCCTCTGCCATGGGGGCTTACGAGAGCGAGCTTTACCAAGTGGTCGCGCCCGGCGATAAGTGCCTCGCAGCGGAGGGCTTACGAGAGCGAACTTAGCCGCAAGGTGGAAAGGCCGTGTTACGCAACCCCGAGTTTAGGGACTTGTCGAAACCAGATCTGGGTAGGGAACAATCCTTAAGATTGCGGAGCCAAGAGTTCGCAAGACCGGGCAGCCATCAAGTGTTACGAGAGAAAGTAGTGCGAGAAGACAAGCGGTGAAAAGAACACAGAGGGCGCGAGGATTCATCAAGAATTGGATTGAACTTTACATGGTGCCCGAGAGACTTGGGACGAACTAAGGCGCGAAGTTTACAAAAAAGCGCAAAGCTAAGCAAACCAACGAGGACCTACACAAAGAACTTACGAAGCTGGTCGATGTTCCAAGTGCTGGTCAGCTCTCTCCCGTCCTCCATAGCCAAGCGAACAGCCCCCGGGCGAGTAGAAGAAACGACCGTGAGCGGGCCCTCCCAGCGAGGAGTTAACTTGTTGGCATTGGACAAGTTCTGGACACGTCGCAGAGCAGGTCGCCCGCCTTCAAAGCCCTAGGCCGAACTGTTTTGGCGCGCGTCGTGAAGATCTTGCCGGTAGCGCGTCATTACGACTTGTGCCCGGTCGCGTGTGCCTTGAGGAGATCGAGATCGAGGCGCTCTTGCTCATCGTCAACTAAGTTGACCGAGCTCGTCTTGAAAGCGTAACCGAGTCTGATTTCGTGAGGCGGGATGGCTTCGCACCATAGACCGTTGGAAAGGAGTTTGGCCGATCGCCCGGTGGCCGTAGTCTGAATCGCCTGAGAGGACGGAAGGAACCGTCAACCCGAGCCTTCTTGTGCTCGCCGAGAGCAAACAAATACCCGCCGTTTAATACCCTGGACTATCTGTCAGTTAGCTCGCCGGCTGCTCCATTGCTCGTGGATGTGCCACGAGGCGAACAGAACCATGGTACCCGGTATTCGCATATTCCTAGAATAACTTCGCCGGGCTGGATGCGTTATCCGTGATCGACTTATGGGGAATCCCAAATCGCGTGACCACGTTGCTTTTGAAAAGCGAACGGCCGTTTTTGGCGTGAAGAGACGACACGAGCTTTGCCTCAATCCACTTTGTAAAAGTGTCTATGGCGACAGCGGTGTGTATAGCCCTTGTACCCCTTAGGGAATGGGCCGAGCGCATCCGGACCCCATGTGGAAAAAGGCCAAGATGGGGGATTATGCGGAGCTCTTGGGCGGGCTTGTGTGCCTTCCGGCGTGAAATTGGCAAGCCTTGCACTTAGTCACGATATCCGGGCATCTTGTAACGATGGGCCAATAATAGCCCATGCGAAACGCTTTGTCGACCGAGTTCGAAGGAGGCGTGGTTGCCACGAGCACCCTCGTGTATGTCCCTAAGAAGGAACACACCCTCTGTTGCGAGATGCACTTGGAGAGAACTCTCGAGCACCTCGACGGTAAAAGCGTGCCATCCACAAGCTTGTATGGAGCGGCACGCCTGTATGGCCGAACGCCGCTTCGTCGTCGGGTGGTCCCATCTGCAAGGTACCGGACAAATGGCGTTGTCGATCCATGACTGCTTCGATGACGGAGACAGCACCACATCTCTGTTGCCTCGTCCGGAGGCGTGATTGAGGGCTTGTGAAGGTGCTCGGCGAGCACCCTGCCGGAAGCGAGGTTCGCGTGAGGATCCAAACTTGGATAGCTGATGCGCCAGAAGTTGTCCTTCACAGGCACGAAGAGCACTTCAAAAATCGAAAATGCCGCTCCAACTTCCTCACTTCAACCGGTATCGCGCCATTGAGTTATCGCAGACCGATACTCCTTGTTAACTGATTGATGACCACCGTGAATCTTCCTTCACGTTAGCCGTTGGACGTAAGCGACTTGCACGCTCTTAGTCCCGCCGAGGAGGCCTCGTACTCTGCGGCGTTGTTAGTCGCCGCAAAGTGTAGTTGGATAGAATCTTCGAGTTGCTCTCCTTGAGGGAGATGAGAACAAAACCAGCCCCGAGTTTCGGTCGCGAGCCATCGAAAAACATGGTCGGGAGGGTTCATCGGGTTGCTCGGGAGCTTCACGGGACTTGGGCGGCAGTGTCCATTCAGCGACAAAGTCAGCTAGGACACGTGACTTGATAGCGATCGGGCGACAAATAACAGATCAAACTCGCTAGTTCCATTGCCCACTTAGCTATCGTCCGCTAGATTCCTTGTTAGTAGGATTTCTCCCGAGAGGGAACGTGGTCGGGACCCAGATTTGATGCTTTGGAAGTAGTGGCGAAGCTTCCTGGAGGACATGAGCAAGGCGTATAGTAGCTTCTGGACCTCAGGGTAACGCTCCTTTGATCCGTGAAGTACCTCGCTCACGTAATAGATTGGTCGCTGTATGCCTTCCCTTTCGACCGTCAAGACCGCGCTCACCGCTTGTGGCGTGCAACCTAAGTACAGTAGGAGCTGCTCGCCATGCCGCGGGGTAGTCAAGACGGGAGGATTGGACAGTATCGCTCGGATCTGGAAGGATCTATCGGCTTCTTCATCCACTCGAAACCATTGTGCTTGCGCAGGCCTTAAGAAGGGCAGCCCGCGTTCGCCTTGACGGGAAATAAACCTGCTTAGAGCAGCCATCCGTCCAGTGAGGCTTTGTACTTCCTTTACGGTAGTTGGAGCCTGCATATTTTCAATGGCCTCGATTTTTTCAGGGTTGGCAGAAATACCTTGCGAGCCAATGACATAACCGAGCAACATTCCAGATCGAACACCAAAGGTACACTTCTCTGGATTTAATTTTATTGATTGCTGGTGAGATTGTGAAAGGTCTCGCTGTGTCTTTTACATGATCCGAGCATACTTGCTCTTTACAACTATGTCGCCGACATAGACCTCCGTGTTTTTTCAGCATTGCTCGGGAAGGTCTTCTCCATTAAAAAGTATTTGGAACGTGGCACCAAACATTGCGCAGACCGAAAGACATGGTCATTATAGCGAAAGTGCCGAAGGGGTGATGAAGGCGATCTTCTCTTCATCCTCGGGAGATGCTTATTTGGTGGTAACCGGAGTAAGCATCTAAAAACTCGAAAGGCGTCATGATCGATCGACCGGCTAGTCAATACTGGCGCCGGAAATTGTCCTTAGGACAAGCGGCGTTCAGATCGTGTGATCGACACATCCTCCACTTGCCGCCTTTCTTCTTTACAATGCGGGGTTGGCTAACCACTCGGTGTGATCAACCTCGCGGATGAACCCAAAGAATGAGCGGCTTGCTGTCGATCTTTGATGATCCCTGCTTGAATTCAAAAGCGGCAAGCTTACGCGAACGAGCTTCTTGTCCGCCGGACGACCGGTTTGTGCTCGATTACCTCCTTGGGACTCGGGCATGTCGATGGCTCCCGGCGAATACATCCGCATTGGCTCGGAGGAAGGCAATGAGCTCGCTTTCCTATTTGGGGTCAGATTGGCCCCAAGTGAGCTATCTTGGAAGTATCGTCAAGCGGCAATGGGACTTCTTCGCTTCTCCCCAGGTGAAGGAGACCCTAGGGCGTCTGAGACTTGGTGCGGAACTTGAGACGCTGGCGGAAGCTGGTCGACAGGGCAAGGGATCGCTCGTCGCAATCCAAAGGCACTTTGTAGTTGCCCTTGACCGTGATCACGCCGTTAGGACCGGTATCTTCACGCAATGGTAAGCGTGGTGGGATACGACCATAAACTTACCGAGAGATGGCTTGCCCAAGATTGCGTTAGCTGCCGACGGAAGTCGACCACATCGAAAGTGATCAACTCGTCCGGAAGTTGCTTGGGTTGCGAAGGTGACGGGAAGGACAACCCGCCTAACGGTTTGATGACTTCTCCCTAACAATTCCGTAGAAGGGCATTGCGACTTCCTTGACTTGGAGCGAGGATTTGCATCTCGCCCAAGACTTTAGCGAAAAGCAAGTCCAAAGCGCCCCGCCGTCTACTAAGACACGGCCAACTCTCGCGTTCTCGATGGTCGGGCGACCACCGTGGGAGGGCCGAGGCTTGGTCATCCCAGTGGGGCAATCCTCCTAGAGAAGGAGATGGAGACCTCGATCCACTTCATCGATTCAGCCGAGGTTTTGCCTTTTCGACGTTGTGGACCTCCCGAGCAGCTTCCTTGAGGCTGCGCCGAGAGGTGTAAGCCGAGGAGCCGCCGAAAATGACGGCGATATGGTTCACGGGCTCGTGATATTCGTCATCATCTTCCCGATCACCATCATCGGTTTGGCGCTTGGCCTTACCGGCATCACCATGTTCGGGCAGGGTGGGCATTGGGCCCTTGCCGTTGTAGAAATCTTCGAGCTTTGCAGCCCAAGTTCTACAGTGGCGTATATCATGCCCGTAGTGCTGGTGGAACTTGCAAAATCGGTCGCTCGGACCTTTCTTGCCTTGTCCACCTCCCTGAGCAGGCTTTTTGCCCTTGTAATTATTGTCGAGCTTCATCTGCCCGTCCTTGGGAGGAGGTGCGCGATCCATACCTGCGACGGTATTGTTCGCATCACCTTTGTTCTTCTTCTTCTGGGACTTCTTGTCACTAGGAACGTTGCTGCTGCCCTTCTTCTTCTCATCCACACCAGGCTGGGCGGGCAGCTCGCCCTTGTCGAACGCCTTTTTGTACTGAACATGCTCTGCCGCGTTGGCATAGCGGTCACCGCCTTTGAACAGTCGTTGGCGGTCCAGTCTAATTGATCTCGAGATCTGGGTGACGCTCGTCGCGGACTCCGTTTTGAAGGCGCGGACAACAGACTCATCCGAGATGTTTGGGATCGTGTTGCGGATCTTAATGAAACGCTTCACGAAGTTGCGGAGGGTCTCCCATTCATCCGGATCATCCGTGCAGATCATCCTCCTTGCCAGACGCGCGTAATGACTCTGGAAATTAGCGATCGAGGCGTCACAAAGCTGGTTCCATGAGTGATGGAACCCTCCTGCGATTGAGCACCACGTCCGAGCAAAGACCCTCAAGGACGATCGGGAGGTAATTAGCCATAACGAAGCTCGTCACCCCGGCCGCCATGATGGCCGAAGCGAGATGGAAAGGAATTCCTCCGGGTTACGAGTCCCATTGTACCTCTCCATGTGACCGGGCTTGAAGTTTGAGGGCCACCGGACGGCCCGGCTCGTCGGAGAAAGCCCTGCGCCCAGAGCATATGACCGCCACCTTCCCGGCAGAACCTAGTCTTGAGAAGACGTTGGTCTGTTCTTGCGGAGGAACTCTGCTGAGCAGGATGACTCGGCTGGAGAAACTCTCTCGGGACAATCCACCACGCTCCTTCCTCGTGGTGGCGGCAGACGCTCCTCACGAGGGGACCATCTGTGATCATCGCGCGCTTGCCCCTGTGGTCGCGATGACTATGAGGACTTGGCGGCGACGGCGACCACGGGTAGCTTTGCTCATGGGCGGTGATCGCCGATGGTGACGGGGTCACGCGATCGGCCGGAGCTGTCCGAATCATTCCGGCGGTTTGGGTGCTTGTTGCTGGAGGAGTTGTTGACTTCTCCTAGAGACTTTAGGCCTTGACCGGTCGCTCTAGGTTAGTCGCACAAAGACGCCCATATGCGGGCGAGATCGCTTGATTGGTGGATCTAAGGACCGTTGCCATAGCCTCGAGCCGTTCCGACTTTGATCTATGGGTCCGGGATCACTGAACCATCGCGTTCGCCCGATCGAGTTGATCACGCGGGAATTGACCCGAGCAGGGGAAGCTTCTGCCGGGAGACTTAGCGCCGGCACGCGAGGTGGATCGCGACGCTGTCGCTTACACCGGTCGCGAAACCGTGCTAAGGTTTGATTGATGGAATCGTCGAGGCTGCGGCGAATGACGTCTTGCTTTCATGGCGACTGCTTGACCTCGTCTTGATGCCGAAGCGAGTTAATCTGCCCGACCCGCCAGCCGCCACGGCCGTGCGGGATCCTCGAGAGGTTCCTACATCGCCATGTTAATCTTGTGGGGGCCATGCGAAGGTATGCTAGGCGGTGTCATCGCTGTGTCTCCATTGTGGAATCTACCGACTACGCCTTGGAATCGATAAATCTAAACCATCGTAAAGATCATCGGCCCGTAGTAAATCGCCGATGACAGAGTGCGATCTCGAGGCTATCTACGCCATGTAAGCGGAGACATACGCCCGGATGCGAAAGCGTTCGAGACCGAACAGATCGATCTGAATCGGCGAGGATGAGACATCCTGTCTTCCGAGTCGTAGCCCTCGTGAAGTATCTCTCAGATCGCGATGGAGTTCGACATGCTCGTCTGCGTGTCCCCACCAGACGGCGCCATTGTCGACGGTTGGGATATTGACCCAAGTCAACCAAGGTTCTTCAAAGAGGAGATAGGAGACACGCCGAACAACCACTTAACAAAGAACGCAGAGAGCGGGGTTTTATCTGGTTCAGGCCTCTGGGAGATAATAGCCCTCGTCCGGCCTTTCTTATATATCGGGGATGAATACAAGAGGTGGAACTCGGCGAGATCAGCAGATCTCGGCGAGTAGTATCTTGAGAATCTAATGGTCGTGGTCTCGGATCATGCCCCAAAAGCGCCGTAGGGGCCTGTTTATATAGTACTGAGCAAACCGACCTACCGAGGGAATATCGGTAGGGCTAACTACGAGATCGTGAACGAACTCATACATGCCAAATATGACCTTGATTGGATAAGGTAAGCTCTAATCTTGGGGATCACGACTCTTTATCCAATCCGGGAAACCACGTCCGGGTCTTCACGTAGCCGTGCAGAACTCTTGTTCGAGTAAGACTCAAACACGAATCCTAGGCCGTTACGCACCGTGCCGACCAAGAGGCTGCTCGGCAGGATGCACATGGGCCTGATAGAACCTTCCAGGGAGCTGGGCCCTGGTAGGCTGTTTGATCGGGCCGCCAGGGAGTGGGCCATGGCAGTGGTCGTATTTTAATCCCCGACAGGACCTGGAACCGATAGAATCTATAATCGGATATTTCAAAGCCGATTATAGAAAAACCTGATCTGGCTATTTCAAAAGCCGATTAGGGTTAATTTACTGACGATTTCCTCCTTGTTAATTTATAGGTCAAATTGACTGGCACGCTTGGTTTTCCTTGTTGCGACACAACCCCAGAGTTGACGCTTCGGCACGTGTGTTCGCGAAAAGCTAACTTTTCGTGTCAACATACTTTTTGGCACGCCCGGTGGGACCCGAAAGATCAAAATCGACAAACATAACGCGTACCGATGCCGAAGCAGCGGTGGAGGCGCTCAAGCTCGCTGCCGAGCCAGTGATGTTCGGTTTAATTGAGCCTGCAGACAAAAGAAGGAAATTGAAGACAAAGCTTATGGAAATCCACGAAGAAAACAAGAAAAGAATGCTCATTGGATATTGGAAAACGCGCAGCGGCGCTTTACAAAGACTTCCATCGAGATCCGTTGCTCACGGGTGATTTTCGAAGTTATCGAGGATCGATCAATACTCTGTTTGCGATCGATGCTTGATCAATCGTCGGTGTTAGGGCGAATCGCCGAGGAAGGGCACATCTGCGTTTCATAACATGATGACCGGGCGAGACCCACCAGATGAATCGAATATCTTGCGAGTGAATCCAGGGGCGAGATCCGCTTACGCCACCCGAGGCGTCAAATCTTGGGACCTCCCAATTGAGTTCCCCATTAAATATCAATCCAACTCCGATTCAAATGGTGCCAAATAATCAGCTCGGTCCGGCCCCAGATCCGGTTTATCAACCGATGAATCATGGAGTGAACGGAATCTAGAAGAGGTAACAAAGAACCCGGTCTACCACATGATGAAGCGATGCGGGTTCAACACTCCCAAAATCGCACCAAGACTATACCATGCCGTATCCATCGGCGTTTAATGAAACGGAGTATCCTCACAAGTATCGCGTTCCGATTTCGCAAATGCCAAATTTAGCGGGAGTGATCACACCTCACGCGAACATATTGCTAGGTTTCTTGCGCTCTCGGGAGGCCGCATCAAGGACACTCTCAAATGCCGATTGTTCCGTTGTCGTTGTCGGGATCGGCTTTCAAGCTGGTTCACATTGCTTCCTCCAAACAAAGATCACATCATGGCGGACTTGGAGAAGAAGTTTCATGAATATTTCTATTAGGGAAAATGAAGCGAGGATTACCGATATTATGATGATCAAGCGAAATTTGGTGAATCGGTAAATGACTATCTGCGTCGATTCAGGGAGGTGAGAAACCGATGCTATAGCCTTTATTTGCCGATAATGAATTGGCGAATTGGCTTTCAAGGGTTTATTACCCGTCAATCGAAGAAGGTGGGCAACCAGTCACCGATATATCACATTCGCTCACAAGATCGCGCTATATGAAAGCCGATCCTCGATAACCCTTACCGGGCGTAAAGAGTATCGAATAACAATAACAATTACAAGGGAAAGGATAAAGCATCAATATTGTTGAGACAGATGAAATTGAAAGCTCGATGATTCCGACATCGAGGACATGGGTGCATACGTGGTGAGTGGGTGAATAGTAAGAAGGAATTTGAACGGGATGGATAAAGCGAAAGGTCGAGAAGGGCAAGTATTCTTTTGATACCTCCAAATATGATCGGATTTTTGATCATCTGTTGCAGGAGAAGCAAATTCGGCTTAAATAGGGACATGTGATTCCTCCGCTTGAAGAGCTAAAGAAAAGAAAATATTGTAAGTGGCATAATTCTTACTCACATGCCACCAACGAGTGCAATGTGTTCAAACAGGTCATCAAAAGGTGATTGAAAGCGCCAACTTAAGTATCGAGGATAAAACTTGCAGATAGACACACACTAGTTCCTATCGGCTTTATTGGCATGGTTGACGCTAAGAGGAAAGCCGATGACCCTGAGAGTTCCAATCGGTTTAAAGTGCTCGTTGGTGATAGAAGGATCGTAGTAGAAGAGAGGCCAGAACTTAATTTCCAATCGGCAGGCCGACGCGGTGGAAGGACTGGCGAATGGCGTGAAGTGAACCACGGTTATAATCATGGTCCAGTTTCTAAGCCGAGGCCAAAGCAGACTTTTGATCAGTTATTAGAAAAATACGATCGGATGGCTAAAGAAACACCTCACCAGAGCATTAAATCGAATACCCCAGAAGATATTCGGGAGAATTCAAATAATCAGAATTGGGAGATGGAACACTGGGATTGTACTTTTTTCCGATATTGCTTGGAAGAAAGGATGTCATTGCCTACTCTAGAGAATTGCCCCATGAATCACGCGTTCGTTCCTCCCAAGAGGACGTCCGTAAGGGATCGGCTGGTGTTTCCTGATGAAAAAGCCGATAATCCTCCAATGAACATGAATACTAATGCGCATCGGCCTCCCAAAGTACCATTACCCCGATGGTGCCCAAGTGGGATCACTAAGTCTCAGAAGCGACGCTTGCAGCGGATGAGGCACGCTGAGGCTAAAGAGGCAGAAGCCGAAAAATTTAGGGACACTCTTCTGGAGGAGGTGAAGCCAATAAAGCCGACTAGGGGCAAGCAGAGTGGAGGCCCAAGTTGAGGTCACCGTTATCATTGAAAAGGATTCCGATGAGGTGTCAGTTGCTTCTAATATGGTTTGCATTTTGCCTCGGGAGTTCATGTGTGATTACGAAGAGGCAGCTGCGAAGCTGGTGATTGGGGCAGAGGATGCCATCTTTAAGAAACCAGAGAATTCCCGGTTGCATCTAAAGCCGTTGTTTATTATGGGGTACATGAGCGGTAAACCAATTTCGGGATGATGGTTGACGGTGGTGCCACGGTAAATCGATGCCATATTACGTGTCGAAAAATCGAAAAATCCATAGAAGATTTAGTCAAGACTAATATGGTGCTAAGCGACTTCAATGGAAACCGATTGAAACCAAAGGGGTTACGGTCGTGGAACCGATATTGGAAGCAAAAGCGATCCGACGACTTTCTTTGTGATCGAAGGAAAGGGAATTATAATGTCTTTGTTAGGAAGAGATTGGATACACGCTAACCGCCGCATCCCATCAACGTTACATCGACTTTTAATTGAGTGGGTTGGTGAACAAATAGAAGTAGTCAGAGGAGAGTCTCTGATGGCAGAAGCCGATTGTGCTGAAATTCATGATAACTTGGAGGCATTATCGGGGAAACCTCTAGACGATTGCGATTTCTTAAGTTTCAGCAAGGCTGGCTTTAAGCCGACAACGTTGGAGGCGCAATCGGTAACTTCGAGTCACGAAGGTTTTTATGGGAACCGCAAAGCACTAAAGGAAATAGAGTATAAGATGGGCCAGGGATTTATATCGGCTGATGAGCATGAGAAAGTCGATATTGGATCGATGGTAAAGAGAGGCCCACTTACATCAAGATGCGATTCTGCGCAGAATATAAAGATCGGCTTATCCGGATACTCAAGGATCGGGTTGATTGCTTTGCTTGGGAATATCATGAGATGCTGGTTTAGACCGATCTATAGTTGAGCATGAGATTAAGATGAAGCTTAGATTTCGCCACGATGGCGATCACCAAGGAAGATCGGTTGGAAAATATACGATCAAGTAAAGGCTGAAATTCAAAGGTCATTAGATGCAAAATTTATTGACCATGCAAATATCTTGATTGGATTTCTAACATTGTGCGATGGGAAAGAAGGATTACGATAAAATTTGGGTGTGCATTGATTTTCGAGATTTGAATAAAGCGGCGTATAAAGATGAGTATCCGATGCCGATTCTCGATCGCTTGATTGACGCCGCCAGCAATCGGATTATTAGTTTTCTAGATGGCAATCTTTGGTTACAATCGATCTTTATGGTCGATTTAAGATGTGAGCAAACTGCGTTTAGATGTCCCGGTTCTATCGGTTTGTTCGAATGGGTCGTGATGACTTTTGGGCTGATCAGTGCTGGGGCTACTTATCAAAGGGGGATGAACTTGATTTGCCACGATTTAATCGGTAAACTTGTTGAAATTTATATCTATGACGTGGTGATTAAATCTCAGGAGGATGAACAACACTTGGCTGATATTGTGACCGTCCTCGATCGGTTTCGGAAGTATGGCATGAAAATGAATCCAAAGAAGTGTGCTTTTGGGGTATCGGCCGGCAAGTTCTTGGGGTTTATGGTGCATCAGAGAGGGATCGAAGTTCACCCTGATCGAGTAAAAGCGATCCTGAACACTAAACCTCCAGATTCGAAGGTTCGTTTGCAAGAGCTCATCGGTAAAATTAATTATTTGAGGAGGTTTATTTCTAATTTATCGGAAAGGATCATTCCGTTTTCGCCGTTGCTTAAACTGAAGAATTCCGATAAATTTGTTTGGGGACCGGAACAGCAGAAGGCATTTGATGAAATCAAAGGGTACTTGACAAACCCGCCTGTTCTGGTTGCTCCGAAAGATGGTTTGCCGTTTAAGCTTTATTTGTCAGTATCGGAGAAAACCCTAGGGGCAGTGTTGATCCGAAGTGGGCCGTAAAAGAATGCGCAATCTTTTACTTGAGCAGAAATTGCGGATCTGAAACCCGATACAGTGGTGGAAAAATATTGCCTTTGCTTATACTTTGCTTGCACCAAATTGAGGCATTATTTATTGAAATTTGAGTGCAAAGTTGTGTGCCAAACCGATGTGGTTAAGTACATGCTCAATGCTCCAATCATCAAGGGAGACTCGGTAAATGGGCATACACTCTCATCGAGTTTGACGACCTATGAATCTCCTAAAGCCGTCAAGGGCGGTATTAGCCGATTTTATTGCGCACCATCAAGATGTTAATCTGTCAATACTTTTGCCTTGGGTAATGTTCTTTGATGGATCGGTTTGTGAGAAGGGATGTGGAATTGGTATTTTATTGTCTCTCTGGTGGCGTCCCTTACCGATTCGAGTGTTACGATGGGTTTTGGATTGACCAACAACCAAGTAGAATCTGAGGCTTTGATTCGGGATTGGAGTGGTTGATCCAAGCTGGTGCCATTGCCGTGGAGGTGTTTGGAGATTCACAATTGGTAGTTTTTCAGATGATCGGTAAATATGAGTGTCATAGTGAATATCTTCGAGAATATTTGGAGAGAGCTTCTGATTTGGCTAAGTACTTTAGCGTGTTTACAATTTGTCACGTTCCGAGAGAACAAAATTGTGAAGCCAATGATTTAGCTCAGGAAGCATCAGGTTATAAATTGCCGATCATGGAGTTAGAGATTGTTCCGATTGAGAATCCGGTTCCGGTAGGATGGCAGGCAGAGATTATCGGTTATCTGAAAAATCCCCAGGGGAATACCGATAGGTAGCTTAAGAGAAGAGCTCAAAGGTATGTTTTAATAAGTAATAAATTATACTATCGGAGTTTTGATGGATTACTGCTCAAGTGTCTGGATGAAGAAGATGCTAAGGTTGCAATCGGAGAAGTTCATGAAGGATTGTGTGGAGCGATCAATCGGGCGTATAAGATGAGGTGGATGTTGAAGCGTGTCGGATATTTTTGGCCGACTATGGTGGAAGACTGTTTTAAATATTACAAGGGTTGCAAAGACTGCCAGAAGTTCGGGAATATCCAGCATGCACCAGCGTCCATTTTACATCCGATCGTGAAGCCGTGGCCTTTTAGGGGATGGGGAATTGATATGATCGGAGAGATATTTCCTTCCTCGTCCAAGGGGCATCGGTATATTTTGGTGGCGATAGACTATTTTACCAAGTGGGTCGAAGCTGTACCATTGAAAAAAGTAGCTGCTACTGAAGCCATCAATTTCGTCAAAGAGCATATAATTTACCGATTCGGTATTCCTCAGACGATCACTACAGACCAGGGATCGGTATTTATGTCAGAGGCGTTTCAAGATTATGCTCGAAGCCTGGGGGTTACGACAATCAACTCATCGCCGTATTATGCTCAAGCCAACGGCCAGGCGGAGTCTACAAACAAAAGTGCCATAAAGCTGATCAAACGAAAAATCGATGAAAGGCCGCGGGGTTGGCATAATACTTTGGCGGATGCACTATGGGCGTATCGGATTGCTAAGCATGGGGCTACAAAGGTATCACCGTTTGAGCTGGTTTACGGGCAAGAAGCTGTTCTACCGGTTGAAGCGATTATCGGTTCCACGAGAGTAGAGGAACAAAATAATGTAAAAGCCGATGATTACAAAAGTCTGATGGTGGATAAGCTAGATGATATGGTGGCAGTTCGATTAAAAGCTTTGGAGCATATTGAACGTGACAAGCAAAGGGTGGCTCGACATTATAACAAGAAAGTGGTACCGAAAACTTTTGAAGTGGGAGAACTAGTATGAAAGACGTTTTTACCGATTGGTTCAAGAGATCCTATGAGAGACCGTTTAGGGTCAATCGGATTATCCCTGGAAATGCTTATATTTTGGAAACGCTTGAGGGAGAAGTTTTCGGTAAAGCGCTTAATGCCAAATATTTAAAGAAGTATTATCCTGGTGTTTGGATTGGAGCTTGAGTTGATATTTGTTAAAAGCGGTTCGCATGAATCGCCTATAGGTCAATTTTAACTAACTTCGTTCTTTGTTTGATGAAAGCCGATTCCGGGAGAATCGCCTATAGTGTATTCGACTCGTTAAAGAATTTGACTCGATACTTTGCTATTGAGCCAAAGCCGATTCAATGAATCGCCTATAGACAAACATGCATACTTAAAAAACGTTATTACAAAGGCACGAAGGCCTCAATCGTTTTTGGCGAAGGCGAGTAAAACTCATGTTTTCCGATCGGTACAAACCGATCCATGCATTACAAAAGTTTTAAAATTTGGCTCGCAGCCAGCTATTCATGAAATTCATAAATGGCGGCGGCGGGCTGGTGATCGTGTCCGGATCCGATTGATGATATTGGTATCCTCTTGGTGATCCGGAGGCGATCGGTATTTTTTTTTCGCCTCCGATCTTGCTAGGCATAGCTTTTACTACGCCATCTTGTTCCTTGGCCGCCGATTTAGTCTCTTCAAAATCGAGCGGCGGTCGCTTGACTTTCTTTGCTTTCTCGGTTCTAGTTCAAGGACTTAACCCTTGAAATTGCCTTGGAGGTGGCAATCTTTGCCGATTCGACCTCTTGTTTCAACTTGGAGAGTTTATCATTTTGTGAGTTGGCGTCTTGGATCAGCCCTTTGAGTTTGGCTTGACATCCTTGAGATTTCTGTTGATGGAGCCGATCGGTAGCCAGCGTCAAAATCGAACCGGCACGAAAGAGATAGCAGATTTTCGATGGCGCGACCACTTGCTCGGGAGGATCTCCTTGATGGAATCGGCTATTTCCGGATGGCAAGAGGGTTGGCGGAAAGGCGATTCGTTGTTCACCGATTCCCACATTTGCTTGATTTTCCCAGTATCCGGAGAAAGCCGATTCTTCTTGGATGATTGAGGCGGGGAATCGATGATGGCGATTAGAGGCGACGGCAGACGGATGGCGAAGATAAGAAATCGAGCTCGTCGTCAAGCCAATCCATACTGGACGGGTCGAAGTTGAGCTCATCGTCTTTTTTGCCGTCATAGGTGATGACCTGCGTGGACACCACCGTTACTCGGGTTGGGCTGCGAGGTTGGAACATGTACTGGACACAGATATTTTAAGTTACAAAATATCGGATTTTTGAGATTGCATAAATTGAAGAGAGGGAAATCTGATTACATCTTGCGGATTGAAGGCCGGGCGTCTGTGAAGCGGTGGGGAAGCAGTGTATCATCCTTCTTTTGGATAGGCGATGTGTCCTGAAAGAAATACCGATAAGGTGAAAGCTGGTAGGAATATATGGATTTGGAAAGGGATCAAGTGCTTACTGTGTCACATACCGATTCGGTGGTATCAGGTGTACGCACCTTTTGAGATTTTGGCCTCTTGACGGACACTTTCTTCCTCGAGGCCGAGTTCGCTGTGGGTTTTCTGTTGAAGAAGGTCGATGAGCGATCCGGTAATTCAGAATTTTATATGAATGCCGATCGTACCTCTTTTCTTTGGTGAGAGGAACTCGGGCGGCCGATCGCGGACTTATTTGTGGAATGTGGTGGCCGGCCGTGTCGCCGATGAGCTTGGATCACGGGCGTTGTTCTCCGCTCGAGAATGGACAATGCAAGGTTAATGTCGGCAAAATGAGAAGTAATATAATTTGGTGAGCGCATGCAAGTTAGTGACCTCGCGATTAGAAGAAGAAGCGTAGTTTTGGGATTACGTTCTTTCATTATCGAATCGATGAAGAAGGTCCCGATTCGGAAGAATTTTCCTCTTTTCCATCATCGCCGGGCGGAGAGCTGGAACTATCGATGTCATTTGGTTTCGATTACGATGATGACTTCGCCATACCAAACAATCTTGACGGTTAGTGCGCAAGTTTCCTTTTGACCGAAACCCGTTCGATCAAGGTTGCGACTCCGCCTTTGGTGGCATAAATGTCTTTGGCGATAGACTCCACCAATTATTGAAAGGCGATGAAGTGTGGGACCACATAATAAATTCGATGGCATTTCGAGGTCCAAGTGGCGCGCGCATGAATGCCATAAGCTAATTGAGAGGTTAAGTCTTCTACGGCATTCAATAGGCGACATATATATAGATCGGGAATTTCCTGACCAAGGTTGAATCGCCGAGCAACCACGGTGGGATGGTAGAATTCATAGGATGGTTTTCTGATGTGAGTTCTGGTGCTCAGGATAGCAAAGAAAATGCTTGGAGAGATGAATGCTTTATAAGCCGATAAAGCATCGCCCTTTAGGGTGCTAGCTAATCGGAAAAATGATGGGATCGAATATCTATCGAGATCAATTATATGGGTTAAATTGTTACGGACCGTATTACGATTACGACATGGTATAGAATGCAACCATAGAATGAGAAAGATCATTATAGATTAGGGCGTTTTACATTACAGTTCTTTGAAATCATCTCGCCATTATGATCTATAAGGCGCCATTATTATCGAACTTTTCTCATTCGGAAATTCCAAGTGAAGTCCAGTCTCCTAGGGAGTTATATATGTGGAGCTTGAGAATATTCCGATAAACCAAAAAGGACCTCCAAGGTTTCCAAGCGAATAATCGGCTTTCTTTGGCGAGACCTTCTCGATCTCATGCATCATCCGATAAATGGCCCCTAGTAGGTATTTACCGATTGCTAATTTTGTCCGATGCAGTCCTTGCCCCTCCTTAGTAAACTTTACTAGGGCTCGAGGATTGCCCGCAGAAGAAAAGCGATCGAGCCACATGTTTTGGAATGCGATATGCTCTTCATTTTCTCGTTGCGGTTTTCGATGGGTCTTGATATAACGTTGCCGACCAAAATTCTTCTCGGGAACCAATTTGATTGTGGCGTTAGATCGAAAGTCGATAGCATTTCGCCATCGGGACTTAGGCGGTTAGCATCGCCACATCTAAGAGTGTGGGGCTAATGGGTCCGTTGGAAAAGAAAGGCATTCGCGATATCACACCGAAATAAGCCGATCTTGCCATGAAGGGTTCATCTGTTTGGTGGTGGGAATAAGGAGAGAAGAATTGCATCGGTTATTCCTAGTTCGTCCCATTGCTCTTGTTTCTGGTTGTAGACCCGAATGAGCCAGTCCTTATATCCCTTGATCGGGCTGGGCCAGGACCTAAATGTCGATTTCCAACTATTTACACTAAGCTTATCGGCAAATAAGGGGAGTCTGCCTACGGAATGGAATATGAAATCCGATGGATCTTGGTTTCCTACCGGCCCCAAAGAATACAAAGCTTCGGAATCTGAGCATTGAATCGATTACGAGACATGATGCCGATCGAAAGTTGGGGAATTGGTTGTCTGTTGATTCTTTGAAGGCTCGAGAATTCGATCACGAGAGGCGTCTTGTAGTAGGAGAGTGTGAAAGTGACGGCGAATGGGTGACTATTTATAGCCGTAGTAAAAACTAGGGTTTTACCGCGCTTTTCGGCGTTACAGTTACGGCCCATGTTGTCTGCTGGGCTGACACGTGTCCTTGGAATGGGTCGGAAGTGATGAATGATAATATTGTGAAGTGTTCCGATATGGTAAATCCGATTTTTCCACGAGAAGTTCGGCTAATGAAAATATTCATTGCCAAACTTAGGGGCATATGTTGACACCCAAATTTGGCAGAAAATCGGATATTCAAAAGAGACCGAATATGTTGGGCCAAATCGGAAATAGGATGCATCAGCGAGGGGAGGACATATTGAAGAATACCGATGGGCACATGAATTCGGAAGAGATACGATTTGATCAGAAGTGCTACGCAATAGAATAGGTTGTATCGGTATCGACTTTGTAACACTATAAATAGGCCTTTAAGTTTCGGTAGAAAGCATCTACAACACTCAATACACAAAACAATTTCTCGAATCCGATCGACTTCGTCGAAAGGCTTCAACTTGCAGGTAGAGCTATCTCGATGAGATAATCGATTCTCTCCTTGTAACCCGTATGCATGGCTGCATCATATTGATCTCGTGTATACAAAGCATGTCAGACTGTCTCGGGATTTTCCGATCTTTGATATGTTCTCAGCATATTCTTATTTGTCTCGATGTAATCGATCGTAATATGTGTTTATCTTGTAATCTTGATCATCAAGTATTTCATATGTTTAGCTAAATTCGATGTATGCAACTCGTCTCGTTTAATCGATCTTGTATATGTTTTGTTTGGGGATTTGCATCATTAATATTTGCGATTGGTGTTACATCTACCCTATTAGTCTTTAAATCTTTAAATCGGTTTATTGGATTACATCTAGCTTTGGATTTGAATCTTGTCTTGGCACGACCAATCTATTCTAATCTATTTCTCGATTTGATCTAATCTTACGATGCGAAGGTTTATTGCTAATATTATACTAAAAATACCAAAAAGAAATCAGAGATTTAAATTTTGATTATTATTTCGTATTCATTTGCTCTATCGGACTCGAATCGATAGAATCTATATCGGATATTTCAAAGCCGATTATAGAAAAACTGATCTGGCTATTTCAAAAGCCGATTAGGGTTAATTCTTGACGATTTTCTCCTTGTTAATTTATAGGTCAAATTGATGCACGCTTGGTTTTCCTTGTTGCGACACAACCCCGAGTTGGCGCCAAGACGTGTGTTCGCGAAAAGCTAACTTTTCGTGTCAACACTTCGCGTCTGGTCGGGTGCGAGGCGTTCACAAGGACTTCTTGGCCGGTCGTGTGGCCCAAAGAGGTTTCGCCCGGCCACCATCGAGAAGTACGACGGTACCACTATCCCTCGAGAGTTCCTGCAGATCTATACTATGATGGTGCAGGCATCCAGGGGCTCCGAGAAGGTGATGGTCAACTACTTCCCCACGGTCCTAACCAGTGGGGCCAGGTCGTGGCTGATGAACTTGCCCACCGGCTCTGTGGGCACGTGGAGGGAGCTGTATAAGCTCTTCGTCACCAACTTCCAGGGCTCCTTCGACCAGCCCGGGGTGGAGGATGACCTACACGCCCTGGAGCAGAAGAAAGGGGAGACGCTGCGGGACTTTATTCGGCGGTTTAGCCACTGCCGAAATACGATCCCCAGGATCTCCGACGAGGACGTTGTCACCGCCTTTAGGCGGGGCGTGCGCGACCGCAAGATGCGGGAGAAGATGGTCACACACACGATTACCACAACTTCCGAGCTTTTCCGCTTGGCGCATAAGTGCGCGCGAGCGGCGGAGGCTCGGGACCGCCCGTCCGGACCAGCGGGGGGCGGAGGAGTGGACGCCGGGACTTCTAAGATTTCCAACGGGAAGGTCAAGAAGAAGCACAAGGCGGCTAAGGCTGGGCATGCCTTTGGGCGTCGGCCTTGAACCAAGGAGGACGGCCGTGGCCTGGCGCGACGGCCGGGGAAAGCAAAGAGGCCATCGCCTTGACCGGAATACGGAGCGATCGTGACGATCGGTGGCGATAGCGTGAGGAGCAAGGTAGAAGGGGCTACTGTCCCATTCATCGGTCCAACGCTCACGATTTGGCGGACGACCAAGTTGTGAGCAAGTTGGTGGAGCAGCGGGTCCAGGAGCGTCGGCCACCAAGGGACGGCAAGGACGAAGATCCTACCCCGTTGGGTTTCCAGCGGGCGAAGCACGAGGTGGCGTACATCCACGGCGGTTCCGCCACCTATCCCTCCAATGTGAAGTACAAGCAGCTGTTGCAGGAGGTGTGCGCCGCCATACCATGCCTGGGGTCGAGGAGGCAACTGAAATGGTCGGAGGATCCGATCACTTTTAGTCAGGCCGGCCACCCAGAGAACACCGTCAGCTTGGATCACCTCCCGATCGTGGTGTCTCCCATGATCCGGAACGTGAAGCTTGGGCGGGTGTTAGTGGACGGAGGGGGTTCCATAAACCTCCTGTCCTCTCATGCATACCGGGCTTTGCAGATATCGGAGCGCGAGCTCCTCCCAACTCTGCCCTTCTATGGATCCACCCTGGGGTCCCAATCAGTGCCCCTGGGACGCGTCAGCCTGCCCGTGACCTTCGGGAACGCGAGCAACTTCCGGACGGAGATGGTCGACTTCGAGGTAGCCGATTTCGACTCCTCTACAACGCCCTGCTCGGCCGGCCGGTGCTGACCAAGTTCATGGCGGCAACCCACTATGCGTACACGGTGGTGAAGATCCCAGGGCCGGGCGGCCCCATTGTCATCAAGGTGGGCAGGCTCGAGGCCCTCCGGTGCGATCGGAGGGCGCTGGACTTGGCGGGTGCAGTCTGTGCGCAGTCGTCGGGTGCCTCTGTCCCGAGTGCACCTCCGGCGAAGACCCGTGCCTCTCCCGGTTCATCCGGAGAGGTTAAGGTGGTCCCCCTGAGCGATGCCGAGCCTGCCAAGACTGTCAAGGTGGGCACCAACATCAACGCCAAATAGGAAGGCGCGCTCATCACCTTCCTCCAGTCTAACGCAGACGTGTTCGCCTGGCAACTGTCCGACATGACTGGGGTCCCTAGGGAGGTGATTGAGCACCGGTTGGCTACACGCTCTGGCGCGCGTCGATCATGCAGAAGGTCCGACGGCAGTCGCTAGAGCGGCAGGATGCCATCCGCAAAGAAGTAAACAAGCTATTAAGCACGGGCATTATCAGGAGGGTCGCTCATCCTGAGTGGCTCGCCAACCCCGTGCTCGTCAAAAAATCCAACGGGCGCTGGAGGATGTGCGTGGACTTCACCGACCTCAACAAGGCGTGCCGGAAGGATCCGTACCCACTCCCCCGCATCGATCTGATCATCGACTCCACGGCGGGATGCGAATCGCTGTGCTTTCCGGACGCGTACTCCGAGTACCACCAGATTAGCATAGCATTAGAAGACGAAGAGAAGACCGCTTTCGTAACCCCAATGGGCGTGTATTGCTACATCTGGATGGCCTTTGGTTTGAAGAATGCTGGTTCGACGTATCAGCGAGCCATGCACATTGCGCATCGGCCGCAGATCGGCCGAAACCTTGAAGTTTACGTGGACGACCTCTTGGTGAAGGCGAGGAAGAGCGAAGAGCTGATCGCCGATCTTGAAGAAACTTTCGCCGACCTGCGGAAGCACTCAATCAAGCTCAACCCGGAGAAGTGCGTCTTTGGCGTTCCATCTAGCAAGCTGCTCGGGTTCCTCGTGTCCCACCGTGGCATTGAGGCAAATCCGGACAAGATCGCCGCCATTGAGCACATGAAGCCGTCCACTCGGCTGAAGCAGGTGCAATGCCTCGCCGGCTGCTTGACCTCGCTAGGCCAGTTCATAGCCCGCCTGGGAGAAAAGAGCGTGCCTTTGCTCAAGTTGCTGAAGAAGACGAATCATTTTGAGTGGGATGAGAAGGCGCAGCAAGCTTTCGAAGGTTTGAAGAAGTACCTGTCCTCCCCTCTGGTGCTTGTTGCGCCGAAGCCAGGAGAGCCGCTCTGGATGTATATAGCGGCCAAACCCGAAGTAGTCAGCGCAGTATTGGTGGCAGAAAGGGAAGGCGTCCAAAGGACGGTCTATTATGTCAGCAAGGTACTCCATGATGCCGAGACGAGGTACTCCCAGCACCAGAAGATGTTGTATGTGGTCCTGGTTGGGTCAAGGAAGCTGCGGCATTATTTTCAAGGACGAGAGATCACGGTGTTCACGGAGTACCCGCTGAGGGAGATCCTCCACAACCGAGAAGCCGAAGGCCGCGTCACCAAATGGGACATGGAGCTGGGGGAGTTCGGCCTCAAGTTCTCCCCCCGCACCGCCATTAAGGGTCAGGCCCTAGCGTAGTTCGTCGCCGAGTGGTCTTCCAACGTTCCTGAAGCTGAAGCACTGCCTGTCGCCCCGCCCTGGATTCTCTTTTTCGATGGTTCTTTCAAGCTCGAGGGCGCGGGGGCTGGGGTGGTGTTGGTCTCCCCAGCTGGGGACACGCTCCAGTATGCGGTGACTCTGGATTTCAAGGGCACCAACAATGTAGCTGAGTACGAGGGTTTGCTCGCCGGCTTGCGCGCCGCGTCTGCTTTGGGCGTACGGCGTCTGCTGGTCAAGGGGGACTCTCTCCTCGCCATCAACCAGGCACGGAAGGAGTTCCAGTGTTTGGATCCCGTCATGGCAGCATACCTGGCGGAGGTACGCAAGATGGAGCGTCATTTTGAGGGGTTAGGCTTCGAGCACGTCCCCAGGCGCGACAATCACATCGCCGACGCTCTCTCCCAGCTCGCTTCCTCATGAGCCCCTGTTCCGGCCGGAGTCTTTGAAGAAAGACTACCGCGGCCGTCCGTCGCAGCCCTGAGTTTGGAGGGGACGACGCTATTGCTGCCTCAGCCTCCGATTTAGAGAGGGAAGGTGGAACAACTGCCGAGGCAGTTAAGGTGGAAATGCCAGGCCAGGCGGAGTACATCGGCAGCCATCGTGAGGTCACCACTCTTGGCCGGGAGGGTACGTGGATGGCTCCGATCCTAGCTTTCTTGTGGGACCAAGTGATCCCTGGCGATGATGCCTCAGCCGAGAAGATTGCGCGGAGGGCCAAGCGCTACGCCCTGATAGGTGGGGACCTGTATCGTCAGGGCGAAAACGGAATTCTTCTGAAGTGCATCACTCGGGAAGAGGGGAGCAAGGTGCTATCCGATATGCATGGAAGCGTATGCGGGAACCATGCGAGCAGTCGCACCCTGGTCGGTCGGGTGCACACCAGGGATTCTTTTGGCCCACTGCCCCCTAGGATGCTTGTGAGCTGGTGAGGAAATGCGAGGCGTGCCAGTTCATTGCCAAGCAGATCCACCGACCAGCCCAGGCGATGCAAACCATTCAGCTCTCTTGGCCGTTCGCGGTCTGGGGCTGGACATCTTGGGACCGTTCCCTCGAGCTACTTGGGGCTTCACCCATCTGTTCTGTCGCCGCTGACAAATTCACCAAGTGGATTGAGGCCGTCCCTGTCCAGGCCATCACTGCGGCAGCAGCTGTGAAGTTCATGCGCAGCATCTTCGTGCGCTTCGGCGTCGCCAATCACATCATCACGGACAATGGCGCTCAATTCAGGAGTTCCGACTTCCAAGATTGGTGCGAGAACATGGGGACCAAGCTCTGCTTTGCGTCTGTCGGTCACCCTAGAAGCAATGGGCAAGTGGAGCGTGCCAACGCCAAGGTATTCAAGGGGCTCAAGATAAGGGCATTTGATCGGCTGCAGAAGCGCGGGAAGCGATGGGCTGAAGAAGTTCCCACGGTGTTATGGGCGCTGCGTACCACTCCGAGCCGAGCCACGGGAGAAACTCCTTTCTTCCTGGTATATGGAACGGAGGCAGTGCTTCCATCAGAGCTTTCCTTCGGATCGCCGCGGGTGGCGACATTCAATGAAGAGGATCAAGAAAAACACCGGCAGCAAGATGTCAACCTCCTGGAGGAGGTCTGTGACAGAGCAGCAGTATGGGCGGCAAGTTACCAGCAAACCCTAAGACGGTACCATGCCGCAAGGGTGCGCGAGAGGGCACTGGTGGCGAGCGACCCCGTCCTGCGCAAGATCCAATCGCAGGCCGGTCGCAACAAGCTATCTCCCTTGTGGGAGGGCCCCTATAAGGTGGTCTCAGTCTCCCGTCCAGGATCTGTCAAGCTCGCCATGGAGGACGGCCGAGAGCTAACCAACACATAGAATATCGAGCAGCTGCGGAAGTTTTACCCTTAGGGGTAGTAAGGGCAGTGGTTTTTTGCTTGGTCGGCTAGCAAAGAGTTCTTCTTCCCTAGCCGACCAAGGGGCTGGGGGCTACCTGTAGTCCCTCTGTAGTTTCCCTCTTTTGCAGTCTTTTGCAGTGAAAGCTTTTCTCTGTCCAGTTTCAGAGCTGTTTCTGTTCCTGTTTTTGTGCTCTTTGGGCAGTTTGGTCGCAAGTACTTTGATCGTTTGGACCCTTGTCAGTAAAAGCGATTACTTAACACCGCGTAGTGCCAAGGAGGACGATTTGAAGTCGTATCTGGCACGGCGTTTCTGCTCGGCCTAGGCGCCAGTCGCCACCGAGGGCGCCTACGTCTGGATTGCTTCTAAAAATTCTTACGCCTTCGCCGCGCGGGGTTAAGAAGAATCCAAAGAGACTGCGGGGATTTAAGTTCTAAACGACCTAAGGAAAGCGTGCGCTCACTGCCCAGAGCGTCCTGTTCGCCCTGTGGCGGCCTTCTTGCGTTTCTGTTTAGCTTCGTTGGTCTTTTTCGCAAAGACTAACAAGTTTAGATCGTGCAGGACGTGTCGAAAACTGGGCGCGAAAGAGCAAGCAAAACAGTGGATACGCGGAGTTCAAGGATTAACAAACAGAGGTAATTTACAGTCAAAGCGCGTCTAGGCGTGAGCTAAGCAAAAAGTGTAGGCCGGCGCGAGCTTCGTCACTCCGCGGGCGCGGTCTCCTCTGCCTCTTCGTTGGTGGAGGGCTCAGGAGCCACCGTCGTCAGCCCTACCACATAGTCAGCAGCCTCGGTGACCCGCGCCTCCGCTGCGCCGAAGCTCCCTTGCACACTGTTGACGGTCCTTATTTGTAATATTATGTATACTTTTGACCGTCAACATATCTACAAAATAAAGGAATTCAAATACATTAAGGCTAACATTAATGAGTTCCACAAGTTTTGGTGTAGTCTCATGTTTTGCAGGCATGGACAAGAAAAGTCGATTTATCGGCCGTATACAAATCGGATGAAAGATGGAGTTTAAAATAAACATATTTTGAAAAGTCATCAAATGACAAAATGGGCTGCACCTTGATGAAGAGCTCGTCGAGATGATCTAAATGAATATATTATTTGCTATATTTGGAGCTCGGATGAGGGAGAAATGAGCTCCGGAAGATGACGAGCCTGGCCGGACCAGACCAGGTCGGCCGGCCCATTCTTTTGGTCAATTTGCCTCGGTTTTTCTCCCACACGCCAAGAAACACACCTAAAGGCCATCCCAACCATCCATGCATGACGGTTTGATCCAGAAACAAGGATTGCTTCACAAGAATGCATATGATTCTAAAGGAACCCAATGCTACCGGTCTCCAACTGCAAAACTGACTTAGGGAAGTAATCTAGACCGTCTATGGATAATCTACACCGAATTGGAGGGCCAGATGATTAAAAAGGTGGGCCGGCTGACCCACCTCGAAGGCCGCCTTGGATTCTCCTTTGGAGGGGGGCTGTGTGACACTTGTCCTATGCCGTGGCACTCCCCCATTGGCTCGTGAACACTATAAAAGGACCCCCTCACATCACTTTCACCACACCACACTTCACTTCATCCACTTCATTTAGAGTTGCTCTTAGTTAGAGTAGATTAGTTGGGAGTTAGAGTCGAGTCGAGCTGAAGCCTCGGGAAAAAAAATATTTCCAATCATAAAAAAAATATCTTTATTATCTATACCAACCTAGTTAACGAGTTTATCCCTGCTCTGTCTTGTTTGGAGAAACGAGCAGAGCTGTCCATGACCGGATTTGACCTCTCGAAAAACTTCCACCAGAACTTTTCGGAAAACTTCCCCGAAAACCTTTCGACCCTCACAAGCAATCCTTTCCTCTCTACCAAAACACCATCGTCTTCATTTGAGATGGCTATCGAAAAAACCATCTTTGAGTCCTCAGCCCTGTCGGTCTGAAACCAATGTGGGTGCCGGAGGCTAAGAATTGAAGCCGGCTCTTGTCGACGTGGATGCCATTTCCGTCAACAACAGATTCCGTCCACAATCGAGCTACATGCTAGGAAGGAACTCCAAACCCAACTTCTCGTTCGCCCACCATCGAATGGGCAGTAGTGCTAAAAAGAAGCATGCCACCCCAACGAGGTCGACAAAGATAAGGAAGGGTTTGAAGTGGAACCTCATGTTGAGCCGCGTAAGACGAAGGGAGAAGACGCGGAGTACTATAACTAGTCCCGCCAAGTTCATGGATGCGCAAGCACTGCCAATTCCGCACCATCAACACCAATCAACTGCAGGTATCCAGTTCGGTAAGTTTGTCGAGGTAATAAAGCAATTACATGTCAACAATCCATTGCTAGATGCGCAGCAGGTACCCACATGCGCAAGATACCTCAACAACAAGCACCCGTTGCCGATGGCGATGGTCCTTAAGTTGACCAAGGAATGTAGTGTTGCGATATTGAACATCTTCCCCAAGGACCTCAGAAGTCTTGGTTATCCAACCATCTCATGCTCCAATGATGCACTACACTTTGACCGTGTTTTGTGCGACCTGGGAGCAAGAGTCAGCATTATGTCCAAGGTAATTTATGATAAATTGAAACTTTGTACCTTGTCTCCTACTGTCATTAGGGCTGGATTCGATCCGATCCTGAGCGAGCTTACCCTGCCAAAGCTCGAGATCGGTTGGGATCGGGATCGGATCGAGCTCGGATCGAATAGGTTCGAGTTTCATCTAGGGATCGAGATCGGGATCGACAAAAGCTCGGTTGAGCTCGAGATCGGATCGCTTTCAGCTCAGGAAGCACATAATACCTTGATTTATATGGTTTTGCAAGGAGAAATAGATGCAACAAAGACACATCACATTCATACATGCTTCATCCTCTCCTCTTCGAAACCTCCTTTCCTGACGTGATTGTGAATACGTGAAACCGGAGCAGGAGGCAAGCTCACCTGGTGAAACCGGAGATGGCGAACTGGAGGAGGAGTGGCCGAGTCCTTCGACTTGGAGGCAATGGCGAACAGCAAGATTCGGGAAGCGGCCGTGGCGAAGAGCCGTTGCTGGCGAGGGTGAAAACCGTTGCCGTCGCCGTGGCCCGTGGGTCGGCGTAAGCTGCCAGAGGGAGTAGCCAAGTAGATCGACCGTCGTCTTCGCCTTAGGTGTAGGGCATGGCGGTGGCGGGCGGACGGCGGCCGGGCCGTGAAGCGGCGACAGCGGCGGCGGGCTAGGGTTTGGGGCTTCAGGAGGAGGGACCGAGAGTCCGAGAGGGACTGAGTCACCGAGGGACCAAGGAGTCAAGGATCAAGGCTGGGGTGAAGCCTTGCCATGGGCGCCGGGGCCGGGCAACCGCGACGAGTCACGAGAGGAGCCAGGGGAGTGGCCGCTGTGGGCTGTGGGCCGTGGGTTGGGCTGACGAAGAATTGCCTGCTGACCGGTGAGGTTGCATTCGAGCTTGCAACGAGCTATTCGAGATCGGCTCGGGATCGGATCGCAACACACCCGAGCTTTGCCTTAGGCTCGAGACCGGCTCATTTCAGGCTCGAGCTCGATCCGAGCTCGATCCGATTTCGAATAGCTCATCGAGCCCGAGCTTTTGGTCCAGCCCTAACTGTCATAACCCTGCAGCTTGCGGATGGATCAATCCGTCGTCCTGTCGGAGTAGCTAAGGATATACCGATGAAAACCTGGAAATTCATAGTGCCCGTGGACTTTGTGGTACTTGACATGGAGGCGGACGCCAAGATGTCTCTCATCCTCGGGAGACCATTCTTGGGCCCGACAAATGCGGCCATTGACTTTGGTGCAGGATGGGTTCGACTCAACATCGCTGGCCGAGAAGAAATCTTCAACTTCAAGCCAAAAGTTGGGCAACGCTCAAAGGTATGCACATTTTATGGTGAACACATCAAAACTGTGCAGAGGAAAGCGGAGGCTACACCAAAACCTCAGGTGGGTAGCCTGACTGCAACCATGAGGAGACCTCTCCAACCATCGGACGAGCCTTCACGACGTCCATGTTGGATGGAAGGTAAGGGAGCGAAGATATCCCGAACCAAGGAGTGGAAGAAACCCGTGGTCGAAAATTCGGAGCCGCAATCGAAGGTCAGCGCCAAGGGAAAATGTCGAAGAAAACAAATGTGGCGTGATAACAAACTCCAACCAGCCGCGACATCATCTTCGATCGCGGAAATTCTTCAAGAAAGATAAGGTATGGAGATGGTCCGACTCGAGGACCATGAAAATTCGAGTCCTCACCGGGAGGTAAGCCGGAACTTATCCCTGCATTCATATTTAATTCTTGCATTTCACTGCATATTTGAATTTTCCTCATTGCATCCACCTTGCATTTTAAAAAAAATTCCATCTCATCCACTACTCTACTTGCTAGATTAGGCTTTTAGCCAATCAAAGTATTGTAGATAGTGGCAAATTTTTTTTACAACATGAGCATTCACCCCCATTGCATTGCATCATTGCTAAATGACAATGTGACTTAAGCAAATAATTTTTGTGGAGGCAATTCAATAGGCCCTGCAAGGACCACTGATTTCGCTAATTGTTGGACCTAACCATTGATCTTCACTCTATATATCCTTCGGGTATTTGTGGTCTAACACATTTTGCAGAAATGACGTGGAATGGTAAGTTTGGCAAAACCCTGTCCAAGTGTGCCGAGGGCATCCGCAAGAAGTTCAGCTTGTCCACCTCGAAACGGACTCACACTCCGACCGAGCCCTTGGACAACAGCTCATGGTTGGAAAAACTTCGAGAAAAGGTGTGCGCCTTCTAACCCTTGAATTTCTAAGTACTCTGCACATAATTGGAACTGGATACTTGTTTAGATTTTTCAATGAAATGCTTGAATGCTCGTTGCAAAGATCTAACTAGAAATCTAGGTTTTTCCATGAGTTGTAGAGTCACACATGAAAGGCTAAAGACTTAACCATGATGATTTATGGGTATTGTTTTTGGCAAGGCACACACAATTGCACCCCGCATGAATGAAACACATGATTCTACTTTTAGATTCATCCATGACCAACCTGTTGTCGTGATTAAGTCTGGACATGATTTGTGCAATCAACTTCAATACATGTATGCTTCCGGCGCGACAGTGGAGGGCTTTGCCGGTGGCGGTGGTGCCGCCGGTGCTTCGGAACTTGCCGCTGCTGCCCCGCTGGCGGGGAACGGGGCGGCGACAGCAGAAGACCTCCCACGGGTGGCGGGAAGCGATGAAGGTGGTGGCGGCGTAGAGCTGCCCAGAGGTTTCATGGGGTCCGCTCCGCCGTCGTCATCCCCCGTCGGACGCTTCCCGCTGGCGCGGTCAGAGCATGGGGGCTGGATGCGGATCTGGAGGGGGCCGAACTCCCGCTGGATAGCCGGCCCGGTTGCCTCATCGGCGCAATCTCGATCAGAAGCGCGAGGCGTTCCGTCGGCGTCCATTCGCATAGAGGGATGACCGCGGCGGGTCAGCGACGACCAACGGAGGATGGAGGGACTAATCCCGTAACCCAGGTGTGAAGGACGTCGTCCGAGACCTCACCCGCGGCTGTAGAAGACAACAGAAGACCAGATTGAGAAAGATCTGAGCAAGAAGACCAGAACAAAACACAAAATCAAGGCCAAGGGTCAAAATGCTTACGTCCTAGGTGAAGGCGGGTGCAGTCGCTGACGCCCGTGTACATCCAGGCGGCGCGCTCCTAGTGGCGCAGCGGGCAGAGCGACCGTGCCAGGAAGTTCGTGACCACCTGGATGCCGGTGAGCCCGCTGCGGTGAAGTCCCTTGACGCGGACGATCATGGTGCGTAGCCAAGACGCATCCTCTGGAGTCGTCTCCCACGTCTCGGCATTGGGTACTGCGGGCGCCTCGGGAAGCGCCAAGTCATCAAGCCCCGTAAATGCCGCCGACGAGAGCGAAGCGCTTCCGGTTCTTCGGTACGCTCCTCATGACGACGTCGATGAAGGATCTAGAAGTTTTGGGGCGGGAGAGGAAGTGGCAGCTCCTCATGGCGCCTTCGCCCCGTTGGGCGCATAGGACGAAGAAATGGCGGAACAGAGGAAGGTTGGGTCTCACCCCCACGAACATCTCGCAGAGGTGAGCGAAGATGGAAAGGAGGATGATAGAGTTGGGGGGAAGGTGCAGCGACTGGATTCCATAGAACCCAAGAACCGCGGAGAAGAAGTGGGAGTATGGCGGGACCAGGCCCACCATAAGTGCCTAGGCGAAGGTGATGATCTCCCCTGCCCGGCAGCGCGGCGCCACGGTGCCGGCTCGGAGGCGTACGACACCCACTACAAGGGATTCTACCTATTGCCACGCAGCGATTGAAACAAAATAAATTTCGTTGTTATAACCAATGCTATTGCCACATAATATTTTTTTTGTGGTAATAAGTTTCCTATATCGCAACAATAGTGAATTGTTGCATTATTTATTATTTTTGTTGCAATAAATTGAATGTGTTGCCACGAAAATGAAATTGTTGCATTAACTAGCTACTATTGCAACAAAAAATAAATTGTTGTAATAACTAACTTCTAACACAACAAAATAATATTGTTGCAAAAAAATTTCACCTATTGCAACGATTGCAGGTGGTTGATTATTACTATGGGTAGCAACGATTTTGATTTCGTTGCAATATATACATATTGCAACAATATTGGGCATATTGCAATATTTATTTCGTTGCAATATGTTCATGAAAAAAGGTCAAAATGAAAACATGATATATTTTATACAAGTAGTCATGCCACTACAAGGAGAACCCCCCTTTGCCAACGCATGTATGCGTTGTTAAAAGGTCATATAGACGTTGTGAGGGTTTGTACCAACGCATTTGAAATGCGTGGCCACTGGGGCTGTTGTCATGTTCTATCGCTATGCTTATAGATGCGTTGGTAACAAGGAGAATAATGCGTTGCAAGGTAACAACGTTTACATTCTAGCTGTGACTACACATTTATGCGTTGGCACCTAAATCATGGTGAATATTTAAATTATTATAGCAACGGATATGATAGGCTTATCCCAACACATGTCTACATTTTTATTTATATATGGATTAATAGTAATATTTTAGCAACTAATTTGTTTCACAATATATATTTTGAACTTATATAGACAATTATAAGTTGAAACCCTCATATACATAAAATAGGAATTGTCACATTACACATGACACCATTCACGACACGAATATTACAATATGGCATTAATATTGTACTCAATACATCAATAACTTCAAAAAAAGTTCAAAAGGTTGAATAATCATTCGCCTATCCAATCAACTTCCCTCTTTGTATTAAACGTGTCCATAGCAGCATCATCCATTTATCTTCTCAATCTAGCATGAAAAATTAGAATTATTAATTAATCATTCCCTTACAAAAAAGTCACACTATCAAAATAGTATAATACATAAAAAAAACATCGTACAAGAGTTGTGGGCCATGCAATATATGATCCAACTGCATGAGCCAACAATTTGTAAGCTCCGAGGGGCCTTATCAATTCTTCATATTTATCCATTGCAGCAACCACATGCACCAACCAAAATTAATTTCCTAGCGGGACATCGTTATGTGTAGTTTTTGGATCACAGCTTACAATTTTAGCAATGGCCACATCCTTACTTACTTTCTTGGAACTTTTCAAATACACCATAGTGCCAGTCTAATTAAAATATATACATACATGAACACATGATTAGCAAAATAATATAAAATTTGCAAGAAAAAATGCATTCATCATGTAAACAAATACTTACGTACCATTAACAATTTGGACTTCAAACAATTAATTCGATTGCGTTTTTAAACATCATTCTAATAATAAGGGGTCAAACTATTAGACATGAACATTAAGATACCACAAATCTAATTGAACAAGAAAAATATAATTGTAAATAAAATCTTACATTGTCAATAGGCAATCGATCATTTGAGCAATATGAAATGGCTTCCTTGTTAACCACCTAATGTGTTTTTTTGATTTGATAGCCCAACCACAATTCGAGTCCCTTTTGGAAGATTCCAAACATCCTTATGCTTTGTTTTTCCACGTTTTCCTTTTTATCCATTTCCAGCTTTTACATGCAGAGCAATAAAAAGATATCAATAAGCGAAGAAACATATTTTATTATTATAGATTTCAGCAACATTTTGTGAGTAATTACCTTGAACATTACAGTCGATGTCATCATCACTATCAGTAAAACCTTCTTCTACACTACTAGATCTTGTTTGATTTGCACATGATGTTGCCTTTTCTTGGGAAAAACTCTGTTGTCCGTCGTGCTCCTCTGTCATATATTCGTCTTGACATTGAACTCGTTTTATTTTACCTCTTGCCATATCTGCGAAAACATAATATTTACATGGTCATCTATTTATAGCTACTGTTTTTGAATCATTGAGTTCCTTCTCATATAAATTAGAAGTCACTGATATTGCTTCTCAGACACTAACTCTCATGTAACAACCAAATTCAGAGATATAAATAATTCAGCACTATCTGAGACCATGCCCAGCCATGAAACTTGAGGAAGCGAATTGGTGTTGCAGCTGCAGCACAAAGGCAGGGCGCACGGATCCAGATTACAGCAAAGGCGGCGCAACGCGATTGCGTCGTCTGCAGGGCAGAGCACATTTTGATTGCTGCGTTATTGTGCCCTGTACCCCGAGAAGGAGTTGTGGGCGCGAAATTGCTGCGAAATTGCTGAGAAGGAATCGTCGGCAGAGCAGAGCACATTTGATGCGGCGCAGCGGCACATCACCATCGGCGGCGAGGAACTAGAGTGAATCGAGGAAATTTGATGGAGGGATTGGAGTTGTGCGGTGTCGTCTCGTTGATTAGGTGAGTAACTAGAAACTAATGCATTCAAAATGATGGCAGAGATGAATTTGTGTCTGGCCCCTACTTAGATCGGAATTTTTAATTTTTTTATATTTATTTTTATTCGTTTATGCAAAACTATGTGTCGGATTGATATTTAGATAAAAATAGCATGGTCGCATTTTCAATCCACCACAAGCAAGCTGCTCTGTCGCACTTTGAAAGCCTGACATTTGACGAGGAGGAAGCAGCGATGAGTCGTGCAACCAACGCCACGACCAGCCCTCTCTTCTGATAAATTTGAAGTTTGAACTTCTTATATCAATTAACATTTCATACCATATCAATTTATATGAAACAAATTTTAAAATTCATGTCAAATCTAAAGAACCCATTTTCACACTTTCAATTTTTTAAATTTTTTGAATTTTGAATTTTGAATTTACACTTGAATTGGTATTAAAATTTTGAAATTCAAAATTTTAAGTTTCAAAAATGGGTTCTTTAGGGTTTTACATGAATTTTAAAATTTGTTTCGTATAAATTGGATATGGTATGAAATATTAAACTTTCAATTTTGAATTTTGAATTTTGAATTTGCACGAAAATTGGAAGTTTAATAGTTTATACCATATCCAATTTACATGAAACAAATTTTAAAATTCATGTAAAATCCTAATGAACTCATTTTTCAAACTTAAAATTTTCGAAATTCAAATTTCAAAATTTCAAAATTTTAATACCAATTCAAGTGTAAATTCAAAATTCAAAATTCAAAAAATTTAAAAAATTGAAAGTGTGAAAATGGGTTCTTTAGGATTTGACATGAATTTTAAAATTTGTTTCATATAAATTGATATGGTATGAAATGTTAATTGATATAAGAAGTTCAAACTTCAAATTTATCAGAAGAGAGGGTCGGTCGTATGCTGGTTGCACGACTCATCGCTGCTCCCTCCTCGCAGCAGCCTGTGTCAAGCTTTCAAAGTGCGACAGAGCAGCTTGTCGGATTGAAAGTGTAATCGCATTATTTTTGTTTAAATTTCAATCCGACACATAGTTTTGCATAAACGAATAAAAATAAATATAAAAAAATTAAAAATTCCTTAGATCGCATAGGGTTAGAAGACAAGAATAGATCAGATTAAAAAAACAGGTCAAAAACAAAACTCACCGTTTGCCCTTTTTGATTGCTGCGAAATTGTTCCCTGTTCCCCGAGAAGGAATTGTGTCTGCGAAATTGTACCCTTTTTTATTGCAAGAAGACCAGCACCAGAGGGCGTCCTCTACTCTTGCGGTCTTGCCCTGCTTTTTTGGAGTGCTTGGAGGGGAATAGATCTGGGATGTAAAAAAATTGGAGGGATGTTTAGGCGGTGTTTCCACTTTCCAGCGGGCGTGCGAAAAAAATTGGAGGGGATGTGAAATATGACCTGGGTGTTGGCGCCAAAAAATGTGTAAAGGAGGCGGACTCCAAATTTTTAATCGGAGTGAAATGCTTAAACTAAACTAAAGGTAACGCAAAAAGAAACTTAGGCTAGTTTAAGAATAGTTTAAGATATAAAGAAATCTAATTTGTTATATTAGCAACGCATCAATTACAACACATGTACATTCCGTAGCTATTCACCTATCCTACCACGCATTAGAGTTCGCAACGCAAAAATACGTGGTTACCATATTTTCCTACAACGCATAAAGAAAACGTTGTGAGGTATGCGTTGGTAAAGAGGGGTTCTCCTTATAGTGTGCGAGGTGATCGTTAGGTGAGATTACTTTAAGTCAAGAGGTTGTGGGTTCGAATCCTAGAATATACGTATTTGTTTTTCTATGTGACTTATATGTTGTTGCAATAAGTTTTTACCACGAATTCCATTTTGTTGCATTATGATATTGCTATGAAATAATATCTGTTGCAATAAGTTATAACAACGATTTTACAAACGTGGCGATATGCTATTGCAACAACTATATTGTTGTAATAAAGAAACTTATTGTCATGATTTTGATATCGTTGCAACTTCTTATTACCACAGAGATTATTGCAATGATTTAGTTTTGTTGCAATATACACATATTGCTACAATTTTAGGTTTAATGCAATAAAAATTATCGTTGCAATAGGTTGAATTCCTTGTAGTGACCGTCCGGCGCGATGTTCTGGAGGACTTGGATCTCCCCCTTATCCAGCGCCGATGGAGGAAGAATGCTGGCCATTGGGGGAGGAGAAGGTCTTGGCGTGCAGCGAATCTTGACTGACAGGCGGCGTGGTGACGGATTTTTTGGGCGCTGGGATGTGACATCCTAATAAAATTATTAGGTGTCCCAAGTGTTTTTAAAGGAGATAAAACATAAGGTAAAATTTGGTTTAATTATTTGTGTAGATAAAACCTATTATAGCTATTATTTCATGGTTCGATAGGCTATTTTATGCACAAGCCTTGCTTAAAATCGGGACGGGGCAGTGGCAACACGTCCCTAAGGTTCCCAAATATATGTCTTACCTTTTTCTAATTTTTGGGTTTACCGAAATGTCGGACTAAGCCCGAAAAGGCCCAATTTAGAAGGTATTTCGCATGAAATCATGAGGAATACTAATCCGACAATTCTCCAAAAATAGAGAAGTGCTCTAGAAGCTCTAGATAACCTGCTCACCAAGTTTCGGCCGCAAACTCCCATGGAAGGTCGGGATACTAATTTGGCAAGCCCCGAATTCTACTCCGAGTCGGATTCGGTTTCCTAAATCTTTCCTATTTCATCCTGGCCGAATCCACGCCTCCCCAGCACTATATAAACCCCCCTAGGCCCCCTGGTCGCAGCCACCACACCCCCACCCCCGAAACCCTAGCCGCCGCCTTGGTTCTCGTGCAATCCCGAGCACCTTTTGAGGTATCGCTCTCTGTCCTGAAACCAAAGCCTAGATTAGGTTCCACCATGTTGTAGAGCTCGTCGAGACGATCAATTTGCATATATGGATTGTCCAATTTGGTGGAGAATTGCATCCGGAAAGCCTCGCCGAAATTTCTCTCTCTCTTCGCCCTCGCTTGCTGCCGACATCGCCGCCGGCGAACCTCATCCGCCGCCGCCCGAGTCGCGCGGACGCTTCAAGCGCCACCTGGCCGCATACAGCCGCCTCCCGCCCGCTGCCGTTCGGTTCAAGCGCCCGCGACGCCGCCGCCACGCGTCGCCTCCCATTGCCGCTGTCGCGCCAACCACGCCCGCCACGTGCCGCCGTCCGTTCGCCGGTGCCGCCAGCCACCAGCAGCTGCTGCAGGTCCCCGCTGCTGCGCCGTTTCACGCCCGCACTCCACGAGGGCGTGCTGCGTGCCCATACCACGCTGCGTCGCGCGCCAGTAGCCCCGCGTCGCTGGCCGATCCCCGAGCCGCCGCGTGTCCCCCATTCATACCCATGCCGCCCTCACGAGCCGAGTTGGGCAAGATAGAGAGAGAGGTGGAGCGGCGCTCTTGGCGGGCGAAACAAGCCAAGCCCAATTAGGGTTTAAACCCTTTTACAATTTCCTGGGAATTTTCTATTTATCCCGAAACTTCCTGGAATTGTTCAGAGGGTTCCCGAGCTCCGATTCAGGTGATTCTAGATCCATTAAATTACAAATAATTTCTAGAATTTCAACATATTTTTATTATTATAATTTCATTGCTTGGATCTGCTGTTTGCTTTGGTTTTCTTGATCTACGTGTAGATAACGTATTTTTCGGAACCGGATACTTTTGCCGGGAATTTCTGTAGGAGATCCGTAAAGCTCCGACTTCTTCGAAGGCAAGCACTAGTTTGCATATTCCTATCCCATGTTTACAATTTCACTTTATGTATTTATGTCATAACTGCTACTTGCATTCATTCTAGACTAGTGCGTGTGTGCCCGACCATGCTAGTCTTCTACTATCATGTTGTAGCCTTGATTGATGAACCCCTCTATAATTCCATAGCCTATCCTTTGACTAGATGCTAGGTTTGCATTGGTGATTCACTTATAAAAATGAGATGGCGGAGCCGAGGCTCCGATATGTTTTGGTTAAACCCTAATCAACTAAAATCAATGTGTGGTTGGTTAGAGGAGACCCGGATGGATGGTTCCGAGGTCGTGGATGTGTTATGGAGGTCTCCTCTGCTAAGGACTCAAGCTTGTGACATGCTGGACCAAACCAGACAGTATAGCCACTTGTGCCTTTGGCCCTAGCTTAGTACCCTGCAAAACCTACTAACCACTTGCTCGTAGGCTGGCTGGTTATGGTTCGATACTTTTGCCCTAGGGTGAGGCTAGCTACTTTACCTGAGGGGTAGGTTCGTTCTTGAGACCGAATGGCTTAAATGGGGAACGCCCTCGGGTGGTGTCCAGAAGTAGTAGGCGCCCTACCGCGGCGGGCACCGGCGGGGCCGGGAAAACCAAAAGAAAGGGCAGGCGAAGTGGTAGGCATAGTAGGCTGGAAAGGCCTTGTACCGTATCTCCTTTGGGATGAGACGGGGCTTGTGGGGAACGTGTACACACTCTGCAGAGTTAAAACTATCATGATAGCCGTGTCCATAGTTACGGACGGGGCGAGAGGTTTTTGACGGCGTGCTGTCCGCTCAACCACTGCGGATCACACCCCTATCAGATTTCTATCCTGCTAGCCGATCAGGCCGAGCTCAGTTCGATTTGGCGTGGGACGCAGACAGGAGCAACACACGTGGTTTACCGGCCGGACCCCTCGCGGGTAACAGTCCTACTCCTGCCGAGCCTTAGCTCTTTTCCGAGTTGTGGTTGTGTGGAATGCGATTACAGAATGTTTCGAACCCCCCCCCCTCTCGCTTCTCTCTCCACCCCTTTTATACAAGCCTTGAACTGGCGGAGAGAGCCGAGGGGGTAGGCAGTACAGTACTCTTAGTACACTGATAAGACGTTTAGGACAGGACAGGAGAGACGAAAACGTGCTGCTACTCCGCCGCACGGCGCCTCCCACGCACGCCTTGCAAGTGGCTTCTGACCCGTAGGAACACGCCAGTGAGACTGCGGGCGAGGCCCAGCTCTGCCCCTTCTGATGCGGGAGGCGAGCTTCAAGACTGCAAACTCTCTCTATGCCGGTCAATTCCGCTGCGCCACAGTGACAGTTGATCAGAGTCGCAGAGGTCACTGTGGCGGTAATCATCTCTTCATCTGTCTATCCGCGCGTAGTATCGCATTGAATGCGCCCGTCCTTCGCAGCAGGGGGAGCCTTCACCTAGAAGACTCCTTTCGAGATGCTCCCTGCCACATGGGCCCGCTTGCTGATGGGGGGCCTTAGAGGCTTCGCCAGCCTATTTGGGGCACAGTCGCCCACCGGCGTGGGGCCCTTTGACACGCCGAGGGGCTCGCGAGGCTGGGGCTCGTTGCCCGCTTAACGCGTGGGGCCCATTGGACACGCCGAGGGGCTTGCCCACACGCTGGGGCCTAGTCGACCGCTCGACGCGTGGGGCCTCGCCCGGCGCTCTGAGGGTTTCGCCACGCGTGGGGCTCGGTCGCCCACCGACGTGTGGGGCCCATTGGACCGTGAGGGGCTCGCCACCTGTTGGGGCACAGTCGCCACCGGCGTGTGGGGCCTCGCCCGGCCTCTGTGGGGCTACCCTCTGTGTTGGGGCTCAGTCGCCCACTTCGACGCGTGGGGCCTGGCTGGACACGCCGAGGGGTTTCGCCCACGCTGGGCTTGGTCGCCGCCGACGTGTGGGGCCTCTTGGCGCGCCTCCTAGCCTTCCTTAGGACTCTTCATACCCAGTGATTTATTACACCGACAAGAGCCGGGTCCACCATGATGCGTGAACCGTCATGCCGATACTCCACCGTTTCTTGTGCGGCGGGAGGCAGAATCGTGGGGGCCCACCTCGCGCGGCCCGACGCCTAATTCCCCACTGCGCCACGATCTTCCTTGGGAAAACCGGGCGCAGGGCAATGATGGTCTTGCTTGCGTGAAGCGGAATCAAACCGTCGCTTCGCGCCCCGCCTATAAATGCTTCGTCCCTTGGCGCCGCGACGAATCCTTCCACGCGCCAAGGTGCTTTGGGCTGCCTCCTGCTTTCCTTTGCCACCACCACCAAGTTTCTTTACTCCTTAGCTCCCGCCACCGCACTTCCGCCATCTTCCCATGGCTCCTAAGCGCAGCAAGGGTCGCCGCGGGGATGTCGCTCCGGCCGCCCCGCCGACTGGTCCAGCTTTGCCTGCCTCCGCCGCCGACGAGGATATGGTGGCGCGGCTCCGAGTGTTCGTGCCGCCAGCCTCCGCCCGGTTCCGTGCTGGGACCATTACGCCAAGTCCCCGCGACGGGGAGATCATTACCTTCACCTGGGCGGTGCTGGCGGGCCTTGTTCCGCCATACACTGAATTCTTCTTGGGGGTGCTCGCCTTCTACGAGATCCAGGCGGCGCACCTTCCCCCCAACTCCATCGTGATGTTGGCCATCTTCGCCCACCTCTACGAAATGTTCGTGGGGACGATGCCAAGTCTCCCGCTCTGGCGCCGGCTCTTCACCCTGCACTCGAGCTCGCGCCCGAGCGCGGTTGGGAGCTGCTACTTCACACTTCGTGATGCCGCCGCCTTCATCCCAGTCGCGGCCAAGTCCAAATGGAAGGACTGGGTGCGACAATGGCTGTACACGGAGAATTCCAGCGGCTGCGATGATCTTGCCTTCCCCGAGGGCCCTGTAGAATCCCTCGCCAGCTGGGGGTCCCTTCCCGACGACTCAGTGGAAATGGACGCGATGCTGGCGCGCATTGCTGAGCTCCGCCACAACGGGCTCACCGGAACCCATGTGGCGGCGGACTTTTTGCGGCGCCGCCTCTGCCCGCTTCGCATGAGGGCGCGCCCCGCCTGGCAATACTATGGCGACAACGATGGAATCCGCGTTGCCTCTGGAGGTGAGCGTTCTTTCATTCTTTTGGGTCTTCTTGACTTCGTGGAACGTCCTTCCTCTTCTTTGGTTGGTTGCTAACTTGCGGTTTCTTCTTTTTGCCCAGCCGCAGGGAACGTGCCGGATGACGTGCTCCGGCAGTGGCTGGTGGGACTATTGTCCGTGCCAGCCGGCGACATTTCTCCGCCGGCGAGCATCCTCCCCCTCTGCGACTGGCCCCCAAGGGAGCGCAACATGTTCTTGCGCGCGCTGCCTCCCATGGAGGTTTCTGGTCCCGCGGTCCAAGTGGCTCGGGGACCCTTGCAAATCTGTGATCCTCTGCCGACGATCGCCGAAGCTCCTGCGGCCGCCACTCCTCCCGTCGTTGCGGCCGACTCCGACCGCGTTCTCGGGAAGCGCCGCCTCATCCTCTCCCAAGACGATGATGACGAGGAGGGAGAGGTGAGCCCAAAAAGGCTCCGCCCTTCAAGTCCTGAGCCGCCTCCATCATTGCTTGCCGATGCCGCCGCTCGCACGGGCGGCGGCGCGGCGACTCTTCTGAAACCGGCGCCTCTGGCGGCTTCTTCACACCGGCACCTCTGTGCGGCAAGACTCGCTCATTGTGCCGGCGCCTCTAGGCGGCACTTCTCATCATGTGGCTTCTCTTGCGCCGGCACCTCCGTCTGGCGCTTGCTTCAAGCTAGCAAGCTACGGTGATTCCGCCGCCTCGTCAGCCTCCCACGACGGAAGGAGGGGCGGTGGCGCCAAGGCCATGACCAAGGCGATCAGCAGCGACCCCTCTTCCCGCTTTTGGGGCGCCGTTTTGTAACTTTCTCTGCATCCATATTCGTTTCGCGTTAGGGTTAGCATGCTAGACGTTTTTCGCATACCTGAACCCTTTTGGTTTTTCTTAGCGCGATAGAGCGGACGCCGGGGCCTCAAGCTCCATTCCGCGCGATCCGCCAGCCCCCAACTCGTCCGTGGCCCCTTCGACGGAGCGGCACCTCGAGATGTGGGAGTCTTGGCGGCGTCAAGGTGGAGGACCTTCCGGCCGCCACCATGCCGGGCGCCGAGCGCCATCTCGCCATCGCCGCCGATGTTGGCGCTCTTCGAAGCGCTTGGCGCCCTCGCCCACACTGGCGGCGCGGAAAGCGCCACAGCGGCGGAGCGAGCAGCCGGCGAAGGCGCGGCGGGCCTTGACCGGGAGACCGCCCATGGAGGCAGCGACCATGAGGCTGCGGCAGCCGAGCCACCGCCGCCTCGGTCACCAAAGATGCGAAGAAATCCGGCGGCGACTGCTGGCGCCTCCGAGTCTCGCCGACATCTTTGCGGACCGCCTACCGCGACTTCCGGACGTCTTGTACAGGGGTTACCTGTCGCCCGGCTGGAGGAGACGACCGCAAAGATCTGTTGGCCTTGATGAGGCGCGCCGCCCGAGTTCTGCGCGACCTGCCGGTGGTGATGCGGACCTTGGCGATCGAAGATGGTCGCCACGACGCCTTCGAAGCAGCACGGTTCGTCTTGGGCAACTGCCTTGCCCAAAACGCCGCGTTCGACCTCGACGCGCTATCGGGAACCTTGGCGCCCGGTGGACCCGAGCGAACAATCTCGGGTCGAGGTCGCCACGGCCACGCGTATCCATGATGGGTGGTATTTGCTCCAGCAGAAGATGATGACGACGAGGAGAAGCTGAACTCCCTTGTTTGTCTCGTCTTGTATATAAAACCTGTCAATGCAAACTTTTGCTCTTTTGCCACGAGTCTCGATTAAACTTTTGCGCAAATTCTTACTTGCGAAAAGAACTGAGGCACCCGAACGCCAAAAGCTTTAGACAGAACGTTCTGTTGAAAGTGAGCGCTTTTTTCCTTAGGCATCTGGTTACTTCAACCCTTATGGCCTCTTGGCAAACCGACCTTGATCGTTGCATGGCGAGAGTTAGCTTCCGGAAGTGGTCTAGTCGCTGGTGCCGCCGTTGGCGCGTTGCCTAGACCGAGCAGACACACTAGGCTAGAACCGCCTGGTCCGTCTCGCCTCGCCCCCGGTAGCAAGTTCAAGCGTTAAGCCCTTGCAACTAAGGGCCATCGACCTTAAGTATTTTTTCGCTACCGACTTTTAGCGTAATGCTTTCTAACAGACTTTTGAGGCTAAACAACTGATCGCTAAAAGTTTTAGGCGAGCGTTACATTGAAAGTGAGCGCTTTTTCCTTAGGCATCTGGTTACTTCAACCCTTATGGCCTCTTGGCAAACCGACCTTCAATATTGCTTGGCGAGAGCTTAGGTTCCGGAAGTGGTCTAGTCGCTGGTGCCGTCGTTGGCGCGTTGCCTAGACCGAGCAGACACACCAGGCTAGAACCCGTCTTCCGTCCGCCTCGCCTCGCCCAGTCGCAAGTTCAAGCGTTCGCCCTTACAACTAAGGGGCCATCAGCCTTAAGTACTTTTTCGCTACCAGCTTTCAGCAGAATGCTTTCTAACAGACTTTTGGAAGCAAAAAAGAACGGATGCCCACAGAGAGACATAACTTATCTTTATTTTGCAGATGGCTTTGTACACCGCAGCCTGCCGGCGAACCCCGTGAGGAGTTGCACAGCTCTGTCGTCTGCCCCGCTCTCTCACGCCAGAGATCCGTGGGAGGATGCGGAGAAACCAAAGCGGGAGGAAGCGGAAACACGGTTCCGCGCCCCGCGACTGCACACTACCGCCGCAAGCGGCATCCATGATGGGCCAAACCGGCTAACCACGGCGCCGCCGGAGAGTCCGGAGTTACGGAACGGCGGAAGTTGTCCAGCGAGGCTCGCCGCGCATAGAGGTTTTGTCTTTGAGTGCACTCCTCCAAGGCAGCGCCGCCTAACCAGATGGGGACGGTGCCGCCCGGTGATCCACCGCCATCGCCCTTGGTAAGACGCGCTTGGCGCGGCTCTAGCGGCGCTTCACGGTCCATCGCGATTGCCGATCCGCCATCGTCGTCGAGGAGAGGTCGAAGAACTCGAACCGATACCAGCGCTCCCCTACAGCGCGCCACCGGCGGCGTCTTTGTCCGCTCAACCCTGCGGATCACACCGTGTCGATTTCTATCACGCTAGCCGATCGGGCCGAGCTCGATTCGATTTGGCGTGGGGCGCAGCAAGGAGCAACACATTGTGGTTTACCTAGATTCGGACCCCTCGCGAATGGGTCCTACTCCTGCCGAGCCTTAGCTCTTTTCCGAGTTGTGGTTGTGTGGAATGCAATTACAGAATGTTTCGAACCCCCCTCTCGCTTCTCTCTCCACCCCTTTTATACAAGCCTTGAGCTGGCGGAGAGCCGAGGGGTAAGCGATCTGATACTCTTAGTACAGCGATAAGGCGTTTAGGGCAGGGCGGGAGAGGCAACGTCTTGCTACTCACATGCAAGACGGCGCCGCCCACGCACGCCTTGCAAGTAACCCGACCCGTAGGAACACGCCGGTGAGGCTGAGGCGGGCCAACTGCCCTTTTCCGACGCAGGCGGCGAGCTTGAAGCCGAAAACTCTCTCTCTCTGCGGTCAATTCCGGCTGCGCCTGATGTGATTGATCGAGCCGTAGAGATTCTTGTGGCGGTAATCATCTCTTCATCTGTCTATCCGCGTAGTGTCGCATTGAATCGCCCGTCCCTTCGCAGATGGGGAGCCTTCGCCGAAGACTCCTTCGGGACGCTCTCTGCACGTGGGCCACGCTTGTGATGGGGGGCCTTAGAGGGCTTGCTAAGCCTTGGGGCACAGTCGCCCCCGACGCGTGGGGCCGCCGGTTCTGCTGAGGAGCTTCGCCTGCATGTTGGGGGGCTGTAGCCCGCTGTGGCGTGGGGCCCTTGCCCGGCTCTGAGGGCTTCGCCCTGGCTGGGAACTCGTCGCCGACTTGGGGCGTGGGGCCCATTGGACACCGAGGGGCTCGCCACCTGTTGGGAACTGGTAGCCGCTTGTGACGCGTGGGGCCATTGGACACGCCAAGGGCTCGCCCGCCTGTTGGGGCTGGTCGCCGCCGGCGTGTGGGGCCCTCGCCGACGCTCTGAGGGCTCGCCTGCCACGCTGGGGCTCGTCGCCCCTTTGACGCGTGGGGCCATTGGACGCTGTAGGGGCTCGCCCCCTGTTGGGGCACGGTCGCCCTTTGACGTGTGGGGCCTCGCCCGGCCTCTGAGGGCTCTCGCCCACGTTGGGGCACAGTCGTCACTCGACGCGAGGGCCCATTGGACACGCTGGGGCTCGCCCGCCACGCTGGGGCTGGTCGCCCTTTGACGTGTGGGCCCTCGCCCGGCCTTCTGGGGGCTCGCCCCATGCCACTGGGCACTGGTCGCCCGCTTGTGGCGTGGGGCCATTGCTGGACCTGTGAGGGGCTCGCCCCCTGTTGGGCACTGGCGCATGACTGAAGTGTGTCAGGGTCAATTGCTTGGATATTATTCTCAAGGTATTCTTTGCTCGATGTTCTTGTTATTCATTCTTAATATTTTGTCATATCTGTTTTACTGTAATAGCATATGATGCTACCTTGTAATTCTCCGTTATTTTTAATAATAATGGAATGCCAGCGATGATAGCCGTCGAATTGTCCATCATGAGGTACTAGTCTGGGCTAGTATCAGATCATGGTGCCGGATTCCCTGTGGAGACGCAGGGGGTCGTGACATGGGAGCAAGGAAGAAGAAGGCTAAGATGCAAAGGCGCTGGAGTTGGCGTAAAACCGCAACAGTGCCCAAGTCCCCTTTTTATAGGACCAGCGCGTGTGGACGCGGTTCCTTGCCCGAAGTAGGTACGTGGGACCCCCACGATCTGACTGTTCTCCCTGCCTCCTCGTTTCTTGCGGGCGGCAGTGGCGGTTCCCAACGCGGGTGAAATTAAAAGAAGACGGAGCGACGGAAGGTGGTGGGCCACCACGATTTGCCTCCCGCCGGCGCGAGACTTTTCGTTTTTTCCCGCGCTGACGTTTCGCGTCTCGAAGTGGGGCCGGGGGCTACTATCGGTACACGACATACCGGGGTCCCCACGCCAAGGCAGAACAGGACGCGTGGTAGCTCGGCGTAGAGTGGGTGACCAGACCCCCATGCCGGGCCGAGCAGGACGCGTGGCAGCTCGGCGTAGAGTAGGCGACCAGACCCCCACGCCGGGCGAAAGCAGGGCCGTGGCGGCCCAACCCGGCGGTGGCTGTCGGGCCTACTTGGCGAGCACCCCACGCGAAGGGAGGCTTCTCGTGAGCTTCCCCAGCGTTTAGCGTGTCGGCCGCATTAAATCACGGAGATTGAGCGATGCAAGACCAAGAGAGATGATTATCGATCTTGAGCTTTGTCGCGCGCCTTTGTAGTGGTCATTCCATCGCGGCGTGACAGAGGCAGAGGCGCTGTGTCGAGCACCCCTCACGTCACGCGTCCGACCGGGCGCTCAAGGAAACCATTTAAAGCGCGGACGCCCGATGGGCACAAGTGGGCGACGCGGTGGCCGGAGACTATCTAGTGGGCCACCCCGCCACACACTCTCTCTCTCTCTCTGACCAGCTGTCCGCCCCTTCCAGTATAAAAGGGAGCGGGGGCAGAGAGAGAAGGTTGGATCCTAAGCCATTCTCACACACTTTGTTGTAAGAGCTCTCGAGCTAGAGCAATACAGATATGAGGAAATACCACTCTCGCAGGAGTAGGACTGTTACCCGCATCGGGGGTCCGAACCTGGTTAAATCCGGCGTCTCCCTGTGAGTGTGGGTTCTTGAGGCGAGCTAGCGGCGAAAATTCCCCCGACTAAACTACGAAATCTCCCACGAGAGAAATATGTCTGGTATTGAACACCGACAGAATGGGCTTACAATCTTGCAACTTGAATCGCTTGAGCAAGTCGTTGATGTACTTCTCCTGAGAGATAAAGGTGCCCGTACGTAGATTCCTGATTTAAAATCCAAGGAAGAAACTGAGCTCCCCATCATTGACATCTCAAACTCCTTGGCCATCAACTCGTTGAACTCAGTACACAGTGCTTCATTGGAGTTGTCGAAGGTAATGTCGTCCACGTAGACCTGGCAGAGGAAGAGATCCCCATCTGTCACCTTGGTGAACAAGGTCGAGTCGACCCGTCCAACCTTGAAGCCTTGCTGTGTGAGAGACTCTTTCAGCTGCTCATACCATGCCCATGGAGCCTGTTTCAGTCCATAGAGTGCCTTCAACAACTTGTACACATGATCAGGGTGTTGTGGGTCTTCAAAGCCTGGAGGTTGTTCTACATACAGGTTCTCCTCCGTGGACTCCTGTCTTTCTTCGGACCAGGGCTCAGACAAGGACTGTGGCGCCGCGTTTAGCGTGGGATGCTGGGCGTTCTCGGAGTGCCTCTGGCGAGTCCAGTGGCTGGACAAGTTCTGTCCCGCGGCCATCGAGATGTTCAACGGTAGCACCAACCTGGAGGAGTTCCTGCAGATCTACTCCAACATGGTGCGATCTGCCGGGGGCTCCAACCGGGTGAAGGCCAACTACTTCCCCACCATCCTCACGGGCGGAGCCTGGTCCTGGCTAAGGAACCTCCCCTAGGAGTCCATGCATTCCTAGGGTGAGCTTTGTCGGCTCTGTGTCACCTCCTTCTAGGAGACCTTCGTCTAGTCTAGGGTGCAGGGCGACCTCCACAACCTCGAGCAGCGGAAAGGGGAGCCGTTGCACGACTTCATCCGGCGCTTTATCAAGTGCCGGAAGAACACCCCCAAGGTCCCCACCCGCGCCATCATCATCGCTTTCTGCCGTGGCATTAATATATACTTGTAGCATATACTCATAGAGTCATAGTATATTTTTTGATCATATCGTTCATTGCGGTAATATATACTATCAAGTGTAGTATATTTAGATCTAAGCAATTGAATATTATACTACAAGTATATACTACAAATATATTGTGGTAGTATATACTACAAGGTGATGTATATTAGATCTAAGCCGTTAGATCATGATGAATAAATGGTCCATGTTAGTTTAATGTACCATAAAAGAGTCCTATGAGATACTTTGACTTTCTTGGGAAACTAGCTTGTAGAATCGAAAATGTTTTGTTTAGCTTTGCAACTTTTCACGACATAAATTAATATCAAAATCAACGCTTTTTATCTACTTATATGATTTTTTATTTCCATTTTCAAAACAAAAATGCTTTGGTTTTGTTATCCCTTTCTTTTTTATTTCAAATATATACCTGAAAACTCTATAAAAGTCAAACAAGCTGGACTTGTCTTTCAAGGTCACCCCATAAAACTCTCGAAGTGTAGGAGATAAGCAAATAAGTAGATAAAACGATAAACTCAATATAATAAACAGTCCCAAAAGGGACTTTATGCCAAGTTCAAATTGAGGCTAAAATGCTAGCCTTCGACCCTGCTAATGCTGAGGAACGGAGGAGAAAGACAAGTTGGAGTTGAGAACGACAGACTCCGAGTGCCCTCCCTCTATAACGCAACCCCAAAAATCCATGTAGGCATCATCAAATCACCCAATGTTGCGAGAGCATGCTTGCATCGATCCAACTCAAACCTTTATCACTACACCTCCGCGGACTGTAGCTAGAGCCCTGCCCTTGGCCTCCATGCCCTCCGGAGGGTCAATGGGAAATGGATGGGGGAGAGTGGCAACCCACATTCATCCCTCAGCTAGAGCTACGACAATGGCCGCTTCCCAGTTTAACATGACCCCTCGAGCTAGATCCACGGTCTCTAGCAACAAACGAGGATGCATTAGTCGTATTTGTCTGTATCCAGTTAGCACGGATTTAATATGGTACTGCCATGGCCATGTGACTCCACAACCATCAACGATGAAGCACAACTAGGTCTAGTTTGAGGGGACTAGACTGCAGATCAGTGACAAAGACGATGTGTCTTCTCTAGTATTGTTGGATCGATGATAGTAATATGTTTTGGACAACAAGGAAGATAGATCTATGATGGGGAAGATGGACAGTAGGGGCGAATGAATGGCAACAAGGTTGTTGTTGGTGTCGGTTGATGGGAGGGCGAAGGGGAAGGAGTGTCAATGGGGGAAGGGATCACTCCCAACCACCCAGTGTTTGCTAGGAACCCTAGTTCCAAGTCTTGAGACTCGCCCTCTAGTCGACGTCACCACTCAGACCTGCATAACAATTTCCCTTAATTTGTGAGACCTAATTATCCGAAATGACATTTTACCTAAACTTAGTGTTGGATTTAGTTGCACATCAGTTATTGGCTGTGGGGCCACCATTATTTACTAAACTAGTCTTTTGAGTTAAGTGAGCCTAGAACATTGGTTGTGAAATATAGCAAACCAAATGAGACCTTGGTCCATGACAATGAGTTGGTCTTAGATGGAGCCGAATCATCGTGGGCCATGACCCATGAGGGTGTCTCCAATGGTGTCAACTTAGCTAGCTATAAGTATGACACCTCCTTTCTTTGCCACAAACAACAACAATCTAAATGCCCCCAAATCTCATACCCGAAAACACTCAAATCACCGCACGAAATTGAGTTCTCGAATCTCGAGATCCATGCACCCAAACCAACAAACCAATGCGGAAATTTCATACCAAAATCACTCAAATCCCAGACGAATCGAGTCGCCGCCTCACGGGTGGAGGACACGAGCTTCGCCGAGGCTCACCGGATGAGGTCGGGAGCTTTCAGGCGGAGGACGCGAGCTCACCGGGGTAAGTCTTGAGTCGGCGGCGTCGGCATCTGAACCAGTAATAACCAGCAGGGCAGCAGAGATCGCCGGGTGGCGGATCGAAGCGAGCAGTGTCGAGGCCATGGATCGGCTCCTTAGGCGGCAGCATGCATTGTTCTCGATAATGGCAATGATGGCCAACAGCGCCAGTGGTCTGTTATGTATGGTTGGCGTCGGTGGCAATGAGGCCGACAGGCCGAAGTCGATGTGAGACGGCCGCCAGGGGTTAGTGGAGCCGTGGCGTCCGGGGTGGCCGGCCTTCGCCTCCATCGTCCGGCGGCGACAGTGGAAAGTAGAGGACGGCGTCGCCGGGGACGAGTGAGGCGGGCATGGCTCAAAATGAATGGTGCGGAGGAAAGTAATTAATGGGTACAATTAATCAGTTTAATTGGAGATATTTGAATTAGCTAAGCAGGTACTTGTAAAAAAAACCGCTAAGCGAAAGGTCAGATTTGAATATGATCAAACTAATCAGCGGTAGATGGAATGGGAGCCTAGGCTCCCATGGAGCCTATGTAATTTTCTATATATATATATATATATATATATATATATATATATATATATATATATATATATATATATATATATATATATATATCTATCTAGGGTGTAGACTAGGGTAATCTACACCCGAGCCCCTGAGCGAGCCGCACGAGCCAATGAAAACCAGTATTGAATGGTTCCAGTTTGAGAGTAATCGAAAGTAATCGATTTGAATGCGTTTTAGGGAAGACAGTAATTCGCGGGAGACACGTTCCTGGAATCGTGGGAGGCATTAACTGCCTTAAAAACGTGGGTTTGCATGCCAATTTATTTAAAATTCGAGCTATTTCCTTTCGAACAGATTTCTTTCATTACTAGCACTATCTCGAAAGTAATAAGACAATAATCACGGCTTTCCAACTGATTACTTTTCATTACTTATCAATATTACATACATAGAAAAAGGTAAACAACCAACCATGACTAATTACTTTGAATTACGCTGTCGTAATCCATCGAATTCTCAAAGTAATTTAGCGAATTCCGCAAGTAATCTAGCGATTCCCTAAGTAATCCCGTGGAGAGCAGCGGAGGAGGTCGTCGGTGTGCCGAGAAGGAGGCCGGCGGGCGCAGCATTGATGAGGAGACCGATCCACATCCATGCCAGATCCGGGAGAAGTGGCCAATGGGCTAGGATGCCGACGGTAGAAGACGGCTAGGCGGCACGCCGACTTGGGGCGGCGCCGGCCATGGGGCGCGCCGGTGAGGGCAGCGGCCAGGAGGCGGCGCCGGCTGGGGCAGCGCCAGGAGGCGGCCGGCCGGCGGGGCGTGGGCGCATGAGGCGCGCCGGCGAGGGCATCGGCCAGGAGGCGGCGCCGGCTAGGGCAGCATACAGCGGCGTCGTCCGTGGAGGTGCCGGCTTGGCTTCTTGGCGCGTGGAGCGCGTGGACGCAGCGGCCGCTGGGAACCGACGCGCCACCGCCTCGCCGGAGCCGTCGCGCTGCCCCTGGGAACCGCCGCGCTGAGAGAGAGGACGGGAAGGATGTGGGGATGAAACAACCGATCCACTTTTTGCGGGCAATTAATTCGTGACCCTGTGAGACTAGTGTTATATACAAACACGAATTACTGCCAGTGTTGAAAAGGTGTTCCGCTCGATTACTTTGGATTACTGTCGAAATCGTGGCATTCAAAGCTGGTTTGTTCGGTGTGGGAATGGCTCAGTGTAGATTATCCTATTCTACACCTAGGTGTAGTGTGTGTGTGTGTGTGTGTGTGTGTAGGTGTAGATTAGGCTAATCTACAACCAAGCCACGCTGGTCCTTTTAGGGATGGGCTAGTCCTGTCAGTTCGACGGTAATTGAAAGTAACTAAGAATAACTTGTTTTAGAACTCGACAGTAATTGAATGTACATGTTGTTCCTAAAATCGTGGGACCATTAACTACCAGTTTCAAACGTATTTCAGTTCGTTTTTTCGATCTAAAATTTGATTCGTATATCCGATAGCCAAATACTTTACACCATTGAATTACACGTATTTTTTCATTCAAAACAAGATCTCAAATAGCATATGAATTTGAAATATTTTGAAAATGTCAACTTGAACATGATACTGATTGGCGGTAATTCGTAGTAACTAAGATGAATATGTTGATTGATGACAGAAATTCATTGTTGATGGGTACAATCCGATTACAATCAAAATTAGGGTTTTTCGCAAATATTACAGTCTGACGGTAATTTGTAGTAATCCCATTTTGTCGGTTCCAACCCAATTACTATTAGTTCTGACAATCATTCAAAGTAACATAACCAAAAAATTACCGTTTTACAATGATTACTTCTGATTACTCGGTGATGCTCGTACATAAACAAAATAGAGAAATTACAATTAGCTGTAATTACTTCCAATTACAATGAATCAAAGGTTAAAAAATGGGAAACGGGGTGGCGGCGAAGGTCGTCGGTCATCGAAGCAGGGAGGGGGCAGCTATGGGTCGGCTCAGGCCAGGCGCGTCGAGGTGTAGCATGAATGAGCTGAGGCGAGACGAGAGATCTTGGCGGGACCGGCGGCGGACGGGTCACCGGCTCGAGATCCAGCTACGTGGATGATGGTATGACAGCGACGCTCGAATCCAGCGGCGTCGAGAAGCTGCGGCCGTGGCCACGTCGAGGAAGCGGCTTACGTTAGAAGCGGCGGCGTCAGAATGGCGGCGGCAGCCTTGGAGGAAAGGTGGCGACCTACGGCAAGGCGGCGAAGCGGCGGCGTCGGCATCGGAAAGGCGGCGGCGGCGAACAACGCAACGTCGGCGGCCGTGTCGTGGTAATGCGTCGGAAGCGGCAGCGTCGCGAGCGTAGGGCAGCGTCGGAATGGCGAAGTCGTGGCGGGCGGCGACGAAGCGGCGGCGGCGTCGGCGTCGAGGAACGGTGCAAATCCTCTGCCTTTGTGTGGCAAAGGCGAGGAAAACGAGTCAAAAGGCACGTGTCTTGTAGTAAAAAACTTGTTAGAAAATATTGTTCATAGATCGTAGCAAAACACATTTATTTTTCACTGTTTTTGCCTTGTTCACGATTATAAAAACACGATTCTTTGTTCACCTCTGCCTTTGCCACGCATAGCGGCGAAGAATCTCAAATAATTCGGGAACCGCGCGCACGCCGGGAAGCGGGGTGGTTGGATCTGGATCCACTGGGTTGAAATTGGTTTTATAGGGTGGACCATGGACCATATGGTCCATTTTGAAATAAATGATCAGGTGTAGAATAAGCTATTCTACACCTAGGTGTATATAGGAGATATATATATATATATATATATATATATATATATATATATATATATATATATATATATATATAGAGAGAGAGAGAGAGAGAGAGAGAGAGAGAGAGAGAGGTTCTTTCTACCTGGGAGTATCTACTCCTTCCTAATCTTGCATGCGTGCGTGCGTTAATGGTTTCTGCGCTAATTACGTGGCAAAGCTCGTGCGCTAATTGCATTAATCTGATTACGTGCATACTCACCGCTTGCTGCAGCTCATTGATTTTTGAAATACATGGAAGGAAGTTGCACATGTGGTGTGCTACACGTGGACAAAAAAGGAGAGAAATGAACTACATTACCTAGGAGTAGCTACTCCCGGTAGTATAGAGTATTTATCCTCTATATATATATATATATATATATATATAGAGAGAGAGAGAGAGAGAGAGAGAGAGAGAGTTGCTAGCGTGAACTCAAGTTCACGGATCCCTCCGTGAACAACGGGTTTTTGAAATTCGAGAACTTTAGTGATCGATCCAAACCGTTGACCTTGTTCATCTTGTCAAAATGTAGCCACCAACCAAGTTTCGTATTTTTTTGAATTTTTTTGCTATTTGTTTTCTAATTTTGAAAATAAGAGTAAATATAATTTTTATAGCAAGTAACCATCGATCATTACATTACCTGCTGTAGCGAACTAGCGATTCGATGGTTATTTTCTATAAGAATTATAGTTAATTGTAATGTATTTAATGGTTATTTTCAGTGTGTAGCTACACACGTGTGTAGCATAGGGGCACCGTACACACACCCACCCACACACACACACACATACATACATACATACATACATACATAGATATCCTACCCACGGACCAACCAGGACGCACGCGTCCATATTGGGAACCACCCAGATCGATAGTAACTCGTAGTAACTGATGGTCCACCATATATAACGTACAACCAGCTCCCCAGTACTGGTCCCTCCTCCTCGACTCAAGGCTTGGCAGACGGCTTTTTTTCGTCTCCAGTGGCCGTGAGCCCACACGACCTCCTCCGCCCGACCACCACGGCTGCTAGCCCCGGCCTGCCTCCTTCGCCCGACCCCATGCGGTCCTCCTCGCCTCCACGCCCCACCCCCATCGGCTGGCCTCGGCTCGACAACCACCCGGCGCCTCGGATCAAAAATTTTAGTCACTGTTTTTTCAAACTACGGTGCGACTGACGGAGGGCCCCGTCAGCCATGGCTGACCCCAGCCCAAATATATATATATATATAATAATATAGGTATCCTATACTACACCTAGGTGTAAATTAGTTTATTCTACACCTAGACCATCCCATCCACAAATGGATCACCTGGTCTGTGGTCCACACTATAAAAACAGCCCCAAACACCCTCAGCGTGCGTGCATCCAGATCCAACCGCCCCCCGGTGCGTGCATCCAAATCCGCCGCCGCCCGTCTGCCGGCGACCACGCCGCCGCCGGCCGCCTCCCTGCCGCGCCGCCTCCCGATGCCGCCCCGCCTTGCCATGTCCCGACGCTGCGCCGCCTCGCCACCTCCCGACGACACGCCGCCATCTCACCGCGCCGCGGTGGGCGCCTCCCCGCCGCGCCGCCTCCCGACGCCGACACCGTGCCGCCTCCTTGCCCCGACACGCTCGCCGTCCTCCGCCCCGACGACCTCGCCGTCCTCCGCCCTGATGAGCGCGCTGTCCTCCGCCCCTTCACCTGAGCGCCGTCCTCCACGCCGATTCCTCCCATTTACCTGCACTGGCGGCTGCAGCAGAGTTCCAAGGCGACGGAGCTCGCCACAGATCCAAGGCAAAGGAGCTCGATCCTAATCCAAAGTGGCCTCCATCTAGCTCTGTTGGATCTTCTCTCTATCCCATTTGATTTCTCTCACTGGGTGGTGGATAGGAGCACTCTGATCTGGTTTCATGGTGGATATGCACGGGATGGATGTGAGGCAGGAACCACACTCTTGAACCTCGAGAGAGACCGCGTAGATGCGCTTTTTCTTTTTGTACTAGTGATTCTGTGAGAGCATCCCCAGGAGACCCCAATCAACACCCCGGTTGCTACAGTAACCGCGATTTTCCCGCCCAGTGCACAGGCCAGTGTCTTGCTGCTCAATTCCCTTGAGTCTCAGTTCAAAAAAGTTTGAAACAGGGGCTCATTTGAGGAGTCTCCTAGGGATGCTCTGATACATGGGTTTTCTTCTTTGCACAAATCGGATCGGATGTCTCTTCTACAGGCTTCTCTTCTACAGGATGAACAAGTGGTTTTTTATATGATGAGAAGTAATCGTACTAAACATCGTTAAGTAACATGCAGTAATCGGTTGAATCCCCAATTCTAGATGTTTTTAAACCTCTTGCAGGCAATGTAGTTAATTGTAAATCAAAGTTATTCATGGGAACCTCCCGTAGTAATAAACAGTAATTCATACAAAACCCTAATTCTCGACATTGTTAGTAAAACACGAATTGAGTAATCGGTTACTGTCGTTCCATCCAAAAAATTGTAAGTAATTAGGTTACTGTCGTTTCAAACCGAAAAACACAAATTACTGTCACAAGTTTACCATATTGATCACAATTACTTTCAATTACTATCAAAACGCGCGGGGTTCAATTTCAATTTTTTTAAAAAATCAAATTTACATGGTAACTGAGATCTTGTTTTGTTTGAAAAAAGCAGGGCAATTCAATGGTGGAAAGTAATTGGTCATCGGATCTACGAATCAAAACTTATATCAAAAAAGAGAAAGAAATTTGTTTAAACGGACTAGTTAAAGCTTCCTTGATTTTAGGCACCACTTTCCACAATGATTTACTGTCAGGATCCAAAATCAGTTTATTACAGTTACTATCAATTACCGCCGAACTGATAGGGATCAATCCATCCCAAAAAGGACCAGCGTGGTCTGGTGTAGATTAGCCTAATCTACACCTAGGGCCTCCCTATATATATATATATATAGAGAGAGAGAGAGAGAGAGAGGAATGCTAGCGTGTACCCTAGAGCACGGATCTCTCCGTACTCCCAACTCGTTTTCGAAATCGGAGATGTCTAACAACTGATCCGAACCGTTGATCATGTTCGTCTCACTGAAATGTAGCAAGTACGCAAGTTTCCTATTTTTTTGAATTTGTTTACTATTTGTTTCATATTTTTGAAAACCAACCATCCAATTAGTCGTGGTGCGTTCAAAAAAGCTGATTTTCGAACATAAGAAACAAATAGTAAAAAAATTTAAAAATATGAAACTTGGTCACCGACAACATTTCAATGAAACGAACAAGATCAATGGTTGGATCGGTTGTTTGGCGCCTCAATTTCAAAACCACTCGAGTATTTGAGAGATCCCCGAGAGCTACGCTATATATATATATATATATATATATATATATATATATATATATATATATATATATATATATATATATATATATATATATATGAGATTTGCTAGTGTACACTCGAGTGTAAGGAGCCTCCGTGAACTTCGATGTGTTTTGAAATTCAAGAACTTTAGTGATCGATCCAAACCGTTGATCTTGTTCGTCATGTCAAAAGGTAGGCACCAACCAAGTTTCGTATTTTTTTGAATTTTTTTGCTATTTGTTTTCTAATTTTAAAAATCAGCCTTCTAAATAGTCGTGGGGCGTCCAAAAAAGCTGATTTTCAAAATTAGAAAATAAATAGAAAAAAATTCAAAAAATACGAAACTTGGTTGGTGGCTACGTTTCGACATGACGAACAAGATCAACGGTTCGGATTGGTCATTAGACATGTTGGATTTCAAAAGCCCGTCGAAGTTCACGGAGGGATCCGTGCACTTAAGTTCACGCTAGCAAATCTCTCTCTCTCTCTCTCTCTCTCTCTCTCTCTCTCTATATATATATATATATATATATATATATATATATATATATATATATATATATATAAACACTACTCCAATCTACCAACTTATAGTCGGTCTATAAATGATTTTAATGCACTTGTCATCTATAGATAGTGATATATCTACCAATTTATTGTGAATACATAGCTGATTCGAATGCACTTGGCTTCTATAGAAAGTGCTACAGGTAGTTCATTAGAGGGGTTATCTATATGCTATCCATAGATCACATGTCTATTTTTAATAGCCAATGGTTAGCTATACCATTGAAGATGCTCTGAGATGGCTGAATGATAGCAGACTCTAACCCATGACACAAACTTTTCTAGTTTCTAGGAAGTTGCGTGCATAAGCATCATGCTTGATTTGGTTTCTTCATCTCATTCCATGCACTGTGAGAGTGTGTTGGAGCCCGCTGCGATCCTGCCATCTCATGGCACGTCAGTGATCCGGCTCCCCCCGAGTCCAACACCTGGTCTCGAGCCCATGTCCCCACATCTATTGGCCCAATTGTCACATCTATTGGCCCAACTGGAAGCACAATCCAGGTCTTGGTCTCGGGCCCATGTCCCCACATCTATTGGTCCAGCTGGAAGCACAACCCAGGTCATGGCCCAACTCAGCCCAAAAGACTAGCCTCATGAGAGAGGGGTGCCTCCACCTTTTAAGTTGTGCTACCGCATCACCAATAATCGATGTGGGACTAAACCCAACAATCTCCCCCTTCGCACATCGGACCATCGTAAACCCAACAATCTCCCCCTTCACACATCGGACCATCTGTCCTACACCGTGAGATCTCATGTGTGGGACTAAACCCAACAATCTCCCCCATCACACATCGGACCATCTGTCCTACACCGTGTGATCTCATGGAGACGTTCTGGGTTACTGACCATGGCTCTGATACCACTTGTTGGAGCCCGCTACGATCCGGCCATCGATCTGGCTCCCCCCGAGACCAACACCCGATCTCGTGCCAGGTCCCCACATCTATTGGCCCAACAAGAAACACAACCCAAGTCCTGGCCCAACTCAGCCCAAAAGATTAGCCTGATGGGAGAGGGGTGCCACCACTTTTTTAAGTTGTGCTCCCACATCACCAATAACTGGTGTGGGACTAAATCCAATAGAGTGCATAAGCATATCCAAGGCTGCATAAAGCATCCAGAGGCCCCATTTGTTCCACATTTTAGAGATTCTCTGTATTGCTAACACGTAAAGGGAGTCTCATCCATCTCTACTGGAGTGAGAATTAGATGCTGCATAAAGCATTCGGCAAAGCATCACAATAATTCTTGCCGACACGCAACCAACAGCGCTGCCTTTCCTCTCCCAAAGTATTTTGCGGCACCATTAGCCAGCGGACAGGAGGAGGTACAGACATACTTACATCTATGGATTTTGTTCTTGTTTTTTCACAGACAAATTTCGTCTGTGAATTCTTCAGATATCTGAAAGTCTGAACCACCTCGAGAGAGTTTTTTGGCACTTGCCGAGAGCACCAGCAAGCGGGATTCTAATCTATTGTCCACTGAATATCAGGAGCTAGCCAGGAGGACAGGAGGTACATAGTACATACATACTTACATCTATTGCATGGATCTTGTATTCTTGTTCCATGTTTTGACAAACAAAGTTTGTTTGTGAATTCTTCAGACATCTGAAATTCTGAACCACCTGGAGGCTCTCTACAGCAGCATCAGGTTCGAGCTATCAACTCTGAGATTCTGAGCTAGCTGATCCCAGAAGATGGCTGGGATAATGGTGAGCGCCGGCACCGGCGTGATGAACTCCCTCCTGCAGAAGCTCACCAAGCTGCTGCTCGATGAGTACAAGCTGCAGAAAGGTGTGAAGCGAGAGATCAACTTCCTAAAGCTGGAGCTGGGAAGCATGAATGCCTTCCTCGAGAGGTTGGCCGAGAAGGAGGAGCTTGACTCACAGACGAAGGAGTGGAGGAATCAAGTGAGGGAGATGGCATACGACATCGAGGATTTCATCGACATCTACATTCATCGGCTTCAGCATGGCCCTAACAATTCTAAGGGCATCAAGAAATTCTTTCGTGATGTCATTGTGAAAGCGAAAAGTTTGCGAGCTCGTCATGGAATTGCTAAGCAGATTCAGGAGCTCAAGACCCAGATCGTTGAGGCAAGCCAGCGACGACAGAGGTATGAACTTGATAAGAGGTATCAACTTGATAAGTTATGCTTTTCTGATGACACCAACATGGTGACTGTCGACCCCCGATTGCCTGCGCTATATGTGGAGGCATCCAACCTCGTTGGTATTGATGGCCCAAGGGATGAGCTTATCAAGCTGGTGGATGATGGAGAGAAGCAACTGAAAGTGGTGTCAATAGTAGGGTTTGGAGGGCTAGGCAAGACTACTCTTGCTAACACATTGTGCCAAAAAATTGGTAATCAATTTGACTGCCAAGCTTTTGTGTCAGTGTCACAAAAGCCTAATATGAAAAAGATTTTATCATCCATACTATCCAAAATCAAGAAAGAAGAAGATACAAGAATTGAATCTAGAGATGAAGAATGGCTCATCGGTGCACTAAGGGATTCACTAAAGGACAAGAGGTATCTAATCATATACGCTAACTGAAACCTACTTCCATCAATATTCCTCGCTACATTCATTAGGTTGATATAAATAATAATTTATGATTAATTGGATATATGCCACTCGTAAGTCTTAAAATTAGATAACATGTGTAACAAATACCACTCAGTGGCACACAAGTACATATATATATATATTTTTTAAATCTAGGAGTGGCATATATCTAATTGACCCATTTACTAATAACAATTTTTATTGGCTGAACTCACACGCAATTCAAATAACTTGTGTATTGTTATTCTGGTACATACAACTGAATGTAACTCTGTTCATTTGACAGGTATCTTATAGTGATTGATGATGCATGGAGCGCTGAACATTGGGAGATTATTAAGTGTGGTTTGCCTGATAATAATCACGGCAGTAGCATAATAGTGACAACAAGAATTAGTGATGTTGCAAAGTTTTGTTGCTATCCAAATCCAAGTCGTGTATATGAACTAAGGAAATTAAGTGAAGCTGACTCCAAAATATTGTTTTTCAGAAGAATTTTTGGCTCTGATGGGAGATGCCCTACACACCTAGAAGGAGTCTCTGCTGACATCGTAAGAAAGTGTGGTGGTTTACCATTGGCTATAATTACTATGTCTAGTTTGTTGAGCACTAAACCGGAAACAAGGGAAGAGTGGATTAGTGTTGGAAAGTCCATTGGCTTGGGACTTGAGAAACATCCTGATGTAATAAAAATGAATAAGATTTTATCTCTTGGCTACAATGATCTTCCTAGTCATCTGAAGACATGCTTGTTATATTTAAGCATTTTTCCAGAGGATTATGAGATCAGCATGCATGGTTTGGTAAGAATGTGGATAGCGGAAGGATTTATTAATGCAAATGGTGGCAGGAGTTTACAAGACGTTGGGATATCATATTTTAATCAACTTATAAATAGAAGTATGATCTTACCTGTACGGATCCAGTATGATGGACAAGCAAATAAATGCCGGGTGCATGATATGATTCTTGATCTCATTGTATCTAGGTCATCTGAGGAGAATTTTGTCACTTGCATTGGCGACCATCAGCATACATTTCCCTCACATGAAAAGGTTCGCCGACTGTCGCTTCACTGCCTTGGATATGAAAATATTACATTGTCATCGACAGGTACTGCATATGTTCGCTCCCTATTGGTGTTTGGTAGCTGTGAAGCAATACCCTCTCTTTTGGATTTCCCGAAAATGAGAGTGCTTTCAGTAGAGAGTAGCAAACACTTGAGAAATAGTTTAAAAAATATAGGGAGGCTGTTTCAGCTGAGGTACCTAAAAATTCAAGCACGTGGGTTTACACGGTTGCCAAAAGAAATAGGGAAACTGCATGTTCTTGAGACATTAGATGTGTACGAGACGGATGTAAGAGAGCTTCCTGCAAGTATTGCTAAGCTACGACAGTTAAAACAGTTATGTGTTCCTCGAGTAAAGTTGCCCGATCATGCCGTAACCAAGATGGAAACATTGGAGGAACTTTCATGTATACTTGTGGACAAGAGCACCTCAATTATTGATTTGGTAGAGCTGGGCAGCTTAACAAAATTAAGATCTCTTAACATACGATGGAGAATGGGTGGTTTAGATGATAGTGATATTATAACACGCCAAGAGACTTTTGTTTCGTCCATCAGCAAACTTTGTAAATCCAGCCTTCTATCCCTACGAATTTATAAGGATGAGGATATATTCAGGTGGTCATTGGACTTTATATTCGCTTCTTGGTCTCCACCTCCTCATCTCAGGGAATTATATTTGTATGGTCTAGTCACAAAAATTCCAGAGTGGATGGCATCCCTGGCCAACCTCACATCCTTGGAAATGTACACGGATCAATTGAGACAGGAAACAATCAATATCCTGGGGCGCTTGCCCGCATTGGCATATCTCTGGTTACGAGCTAAACACAATGGCACAGAGAGAATCATCATCGGCAGCAATGGATTCCAATGTCTAAAGGATTTATTCATCGGTCCCTCAAACTCAATGACTACCATGTTCGAAGTGGGAGCTATGCCAAAGCTACAAAATCTTCATTTGCATGTCCGATTGTTAGATGAGGCATCTGTGGCTGCATCTGCAAGTGGTGTTACCGATCTTGGCATCAGCAATCTGCTTGCACTCAGGGAACTTACTGTCTTCATTTCTGCAAGAGATGAGGAGCGGAAAGCATTGGGGGCTGCCATCCGGAATGCAGCCAGTCTACTTCCCAACCATCCCTCGCCAAACATTCACGGCTGAATCCGCTAATTGTTTTTGGGCCATGTGGTCCGGATCCGGTCCACGCTGGACCGGACCATTCTCATCGCTATTTCCAGCCAGTCCTTTTATGGTACAATAAAATTAACATGTCATCAATTTTTATCCATCGACATATTAGATTGGTTAGAATATGTTTATACTCCACCTCTTTGATGGTTGAAATATTAGTTCACTAGAAAATATGTGTGTGTATAGCAGCAACCAGTATATATATAATTGCTTATGGTCTTATTGGATTCATTGGTCATCAGGAAACATGAATCGAAAATTTATGACTAGTTTTGTAATATGTTGAATTGCTTCTATTGTACAGTAATACTATGTTGATTGATATTTTTTTAGCGAGCGTCAGGGATTAGACGTTCGATCCATCGGACCGATGATGTCATCAATGAAACTTGGAAGATACCTACTGAAAATTAGAAAATAATTGATGAAACTTGATAAAACTTGCAACCTGATGATGAAACTTGACAATTCATAAAGTTTTACAAGCATGCAATTTGTTATTTTTGTATAGGCTATTGTATGAAATTTGTTATTTTTGTATAAGTAGGCAAAAATCAAGTTTTAGTAGGCAAAGGTCAAAGTTTCTAGGGTTTGTGTGTGGGGGGGGGGGGACAGGGGGTGGGTGGGCTGGGTGGTGTGGGTCGCTCACAAAGCCGCCCTGTGGAGGGTGAATAGTCATTTTTTAATTTTTAGGTTATATTGATGCAACTACTCAAGTTTGAAAACAAAAGATAATCTAGAACTTTATGATCAAAGATTGGAGGTTGGAGCGACAATGACGGTGAGTTGGCACTCCAAAGTCCCTCGTGGGAGCTGCCTAGGCATCACGACTTCTAACTATTTCTGCATTGCAGCCCATTGCTATTACTTGACCAAGAAGAACACGGTGTTCTAAACACCGTGTTCATATGCAGTTATTTTTTAGGAATGTTGTCCCTAGTTGAGATTTAAGAAACTTTAGTTTAGAGCGCAGTTCAAAATTTTTATAATTGTATGAGTAATTTTCTTTTATTCTCTGACACGGAAATGATGCCTAAATTTCTAGTTCAGTTTCAAATTGTCAAATTATAGCTCATTGGTAGCTTTGAAAACGCAGGATAGATTGGAATAAATCTTGCAGAAAGATATTCTTTGCCTATCAATTATCCTTTACTTTGTTGTGGTGCGAAGGTGAATCAGCCAGCACAACATAATCTGATTAGTAGTTCCTATATATAGAGTGCGTAATTGATCATCAAAACTAATGATCAGATCATGCTGTGTAGTTTCTTCTTCTTTTGGTTTCAATGCACTACAAAGAGGAAACTTCTAGTTCACAGATCATCGTTTAATGGAGTCAATTTAATTCCACTGGTGGATCATCATTGGCTATTCTTAATTAACCATTTCTTGCATAATATTGATACTTGTCTAAAGGGCAGCTCCTTTTGGTTTTTGTTACAGATGAAATCTGAAAGTTCAAAGTGCTGCAAGTTGGAGGTGTCTGTTGCTGCCTAAAACACTGCTGTTGTGATTTCTTTCAATGAAGTGCCGAAACCTGCAATGAGATTGTTTTCTAGCTCTGTGACTGGGAATACCTCCTATTTTCTGAATATGCTTCTATTAATTTTCTATGTGAACTAAGCACGCTTGCTTCTATTAATTTTTTCTATGAAGTGCTAAAACCTGCAATGAGATTGTTTTCTATGTGAATTGAGAATACCTTATATTTTCAAATATGCTTCTATTAATTTTGTATGTGAACTAAGCACGCTTGCTTCCTGTGTAAACTGAATATGCATATTTATTATATGTGGGGTGAGACATATTGTAACACCCCAACCCATCCGAGCTTGAAATGTTACTAACTTTACACAAAATTACAAATTTCGATAGCACCTCCTTTGTTTTATGGACATCCACGATAGGCAATCAACAGGTTTGTACATATAATCAACCATCAACACCAGATAAATAAACTCCCATTAACGGTAAACAACCAACAATCACACATTCCATTCATCGAACCACCTCATCTCAACTGGAACCAACATCATAAACCAAATTCACCTTTTACCTTTAACGACGGCGACAAGGTCATTAAACAATTAACAAACCAAATAACCAACGAATAGAATAAACATCCATCTCCACACAAGACAAGAATAACGAATGGTTCACTAATAGTCTAGTAAATGAGATAACTAAATTAATAAATCAAGCATTTATATCAAGCATTCATATTAAGGTGTGAGTTCTTGTGCCAACTGGAATTGAACTACACTCCTCCCATGCATGTCGGTATTATCGATCACCTAAAAACAATTAAAAAGCAAGGGTGAGTCCACAACTCAGCAAGTATATACTAAACAAGAGTTTACTTTAACAATACCACACGACTTAATACCCATCTTCATCCATCATACCACTGTCACTATAGCCAACTCAGTTCATCAATAAATGAAATGCAATGCTTATGCGTCTGTATCTGTGAGCTCATACCGGTATAGCTAGAGTGTCACCCGTCGGTGCACACCCTTGCCCTTCCTCTCAAGGCCGGGGACCAAATACTCCACTCCCGTGGAGTGCCTACTGAAGTAGGACTTTTCCCTCCCACATCAGTGGGATGCCTACCCGAAGGTAGGTCCTGTCATATGAATGCGATGCAGGAGATGCAACTTATACCAATGAACAATTTCAATAGCAAGTATGCTCAATAGAATTTGCATTGCCTCAGTAGTCATATCTTCACCAAACACATTGATCGATCGATAAATCCTTAAATAACATATACTTGCCTTCTATTCACGAGGGCTAGCACGGCGCACAGTCGACGATGATGTCGCACCACCACCTACAGAATGCCATTCATCTCAATACAATACTTGCACAGACAATGCAACATATAAAATGTAACACTCCTACGCACATCCCTTCCTTCCTTTCACATAAATCATCTCTTTCATTCCACTAACATCCGCGGAATTCAACAAATAATAATTCTGGACAGCAGCACTAAAACAGCCATAATTCCTACATCTCTCGCCCGATTTACGCGTTCTTGCAGTCAAAACGAAGCTAAAGTCGCTACGCTCCTCTTTGGTAATAGGATCAAGTGCGGATTCCGAACCTAAACATGCCAACTCTGCTAAAGAAGTTGCTGCATTGGTAATCCTCAATCCAACTCTCATCTTCCCCCACTAACCATCACTTAAACCCACAATTTAACATCTAATAGGCAGTAATTTCCATAAGAAGTCTCCTAATCACGTCCTTTGTAGCAGTTAAACAAAAGTAGAACAAACCCTAACTTGGTTCGTTACCTTCCTCCACTACCTCTTCCCGTCGATGTCCAACCGAGACGCGGCTATGGGTGACGGCAGCGCAGCGATGGGCGTCTGCACGGCGCCGGGCGGCGGCGGCACGGCGCTGGGTCGGCGGCGCACTGCACCAACGCGGTAGGACTGCGTGGACGGCGAGGACGGCGGCACCGGCTCGGCTCGGCGGCGAGGATGGAGGTGGGGAGGGCAGGAGAGGACAGAGGGCGGCGGGGTTGAGAGAGAGCAGGGGCGGCGGCGGCGGCTTTGCCCAGGGGCGGCGACGGTTTTGCCCTGGAGGAACCCGTCGGTTCCCACTCCCTCTCCTTGCTTATAACCCATACGTGGGCCAGCCTGGGCCAAAGAGCCCACGGGCTATTATACATATGTCTGTTTCTTCTTGAATGTGAACTGAATATGCATATCTATATTTTGAAAAACACCTTGTGTGCCATTGTAGAGCCACATCATATTTTGCTTGTTGTCACATATAATGCCGAGCCCCACAAATAGACAAATATTGATCTAAGGTGGGGAAGATGGAAAATAGGGGCGAATGAATGGCAACAAGGTTGTTGTGGTTGTCGGTTGATGTGAGGGCGAAGGGGAAGGGATGTGAATGGGGAACGAATCACTACCGACCACCCAATGTTTGCTAGGAACCCTAGTTCTGAGTCTTGAGACTCGTCCACTAGTCTACGTCCCCACTCAGGTCTGCATAACATTTGCCCTTAATATGCGAGGCCTAATTATCTGAGATGAAATTTTACCTAAACTTAGCGTTGGATTTAGTCACACATTAGTTATTGGTTGTGTGGCCACCATTATCTACCTGACTAGTTTTTTAGTTAACAAAGCCTGAGACCTTGGTTGTCAAATATAGCAGGCCAAATGAGACCTAGGTCCATGACCATGAGTTGGTCTTGGGGGAGTGTAAGTCCTAGGACTCCTAGGTCTAGATGATTTTGGCAATTAGGTGCCACGTCAACCTAAGGATTTTATTTGCTTAGCATATTCTCTTAATGTCTTTTGGTTGCGTGCGTGTCCGAGGCTAGAGCACGGAATGTGTGAGTCTCAGTCTCTGGCAGGTCGGTCTCATTAAGCACTCGAGTTGTCGTCTCCGGTTCCGAGTCTAGGTGAGTCTAGAATTTTCGGGAGCGACCGAGAGAGGGCCAGGTGTCTGAGGGCTAGTCGGCTTGGAGTCGATGCCACCAGGTGGGTCCGGAAGCATCCGGGCGGTTTGTCGTGTCCGGGGTCGATTTCGTAGCCACCAAGTTAATCAAAACCCTTAGGCGCGAGAAATCCCTCCCAAAAGCCACCCGGTACAATCCAAATTCGAGTTGAGCTTATTCGAGGACGTGTTGTCCCTATCCGAGTCCAAAAACCGACAAAGAGCCTAACCGAACGGTACCCGAGCATCCGAGGAACAAGAGAGAGCAAGTGGAGAGGCTGGGCAGTGGGCCTGCACCAGACAAGTGCAACCAGGCCGGAGCAAAAAACGGCCACCGGACGGTCCGGTGAGGGCGGTGAGGGCCTGGGCAAAAGGGATAAGAGCCATGGTCGCCTGTGTACGGACGAGCGATCGGACGCGTCCGCAGGGCCTCCGGACGCGTCCGGTGAGGTGCGCCGCGCCAGCCCAGAAGCGATCGGACGCGTCCAGTGAGCTCTGGACGCGTCCGATGAATTCCCAGATCTATCGATCTGAACCGCCCACGCGTCTGTCTTTACTCCAGATTGCGCCACACGTCCTAGCTAGGGTTAGGGGCTATAAATAGAGGTCGTGGTTGATGAGAGGACTCGAGAGAGCTCTTCGTTTGTGTTCCACTTGGCTTGGGTGTTCTTGGGAGCTTCTCCCATGGGTTCCCCTCTTCCCATGCCTATCTCCACCTAGGGTTAGGGTGAGAGAGAGGAGAGGAGAGGGAGAGTGAAGGAGAAGGTAAGCCATGATCTCCCCTTCATTCTCCGGTGTTTTGGCTTGGTTTTCTCCACGAGTTGGTGAGTTCTTAGGGGTCTTCCGGTCACCGTGTTCGAGTGCTCTTTAGGGTTGTTCCCGCCGGGTTTGAGACTCCTCCTCGCCGTCCACGTGCTTCACCGGTCCAAGCCATCGTGCCGTTCCTCTTCACCAAGCGTACCGCTTCAACAACGAAACCCTAGCCTTGGGCTAGGTCACCCAGTGCGGGAACTGGGTGCTTCCTCTTCGCTGGGCTCGAAGGCCGAGGGAAGTCGTGTCGTCCACAACTCCGAGTGAGCGGACATCGTCAAGTTGCCGGGACGTGCCAAGCGACCAAGTCTCCGCCAACTCCGTGTCAAGTTGAAGACTCCGTCGACGTCGCTTGTACCAAACACCTTCTCCGCGAAGGTCGGTGCCTCTCCGAGGTGCCGGGGTGTCAGGAAAACCACCGACTTGTGGCGGAACCCGGCCTCGGTGTACGGGTCGGAGGCGAGCCTTGGGCCATCGCCCTAAAAGCCTACCATTAAACAAGGCTTTCACTCCCCCTCCCCCACAGCAACTCTTTCTGTTGTTCCGTCACCGCTTTCCATGAATCCAACGTGATGGGGACACGTTCCCTTGCAATGACCCCACATGACGTCCTATACTTGGCAACAGCATCAGCGGGCTCAATTAGGGCACTGTTCGCATCGACTCGATGTATCCTGAGCTGCCGTTACACTCGCTTCGATCTTCCACGCCCTTGTCGTGGCTGTGTCGATGTAGACATGCCCTCAGCAGACGGTGAAGCCCCTTGGGTTAGGGCATCAGCTGAAGGAGTAGCCCCTTGGGTTGTGGCCTCGGCTGAAGGTGTTGCCCCTAGGGTTGTGGTCACACCGACCTCGACAGGCTAAGCCGGCATCTCGGAGGGTGCCCCCTCCGTTGCCATCGCATGGTCTAACTCCATCTAATTGGGTAGAGCTAAAAGGCATTAAAACATTTGATACGTTGTAGCACATAATTCACATGGGCAAGAAGAACATCATAAGTTAGAATTAACCGTTGAAGGATAAAAAATGCAATGTTCTCACCATGACAATAAAAACCTAAATAATATTACATGAAGAGCAAGTAAAGATGCACCTAAATAGTACAAACCTATATATGGTGCCATATAGTACATAGTACAGACCTATTAATGGGCGGAACTCATGCATCTTGGAAGCTTATAAATAATCACTTTAGGAAAAAGAATTTCGCACGAGGAACAAAAGTCCAAGAAATGGAATCCTCCTCAGTACAAAAGTCCTGAACAAATTATTCACTAGGTTCATGTTCCGTTTTCTCTACATGATTATTTTTGTCAAAAATCTCAACCCTAGCAATTTCTAGTTCTCTACATGATAATTGTTCTACTGATTGTTGGAAACTCTGAGCTAGCTAACATATAAAATAATGCAACAGTCCTTATATCAAACCAATTGAAAATTTTTCTTTCAAGCGCATCCTTTACATCAAATAGTTGAAAATTTTTCTTGCAACATGTAGTTCGGGTAAGACAATTTTTCTTGCAAGCGCATCCTTTACGGGTAAACCAAAACCAAAATATAGATTTTGATCATGTCGTACAAATATCGTGTCCTTCGAAGACAGAAACACAGTTTCTAGGCATCATCTTAGGATGGATCACCGGGTCCATCCAAAATATTACTAACGAGGGCAGTGACGCCTACGGGGCGGCAGAGCCGAACCTGGTAGTGATGTGACCGCATCTACGGGATGACGGCATGAGTGCAGGCGACGCGACGGTGGGTAACGGCGGAGCCGTGCGGCATGGGGCCGGCGGGGGCACAGCCACGCTACGGGCGCGACTATCGTGGCGGCGCAGGGTGTAGAGGACGACGGTGACCGAGCCTTCGGGTCCGGGTCACAACGACAGCGGGAGCGACGCAGTACGGGCGTAGTAAAATATAGATTTTGATCATGTCTGCAATACAAGATAAAACCAAAAGCTACAGCCACACCCCCCAAAAAAGAAACTCCCCCTTTAGACCGTGCACTACATGTTTGTTCTTGGTTCTCTAAGGCCATCTCCAATGCAGATGCTTAAGTAGATGCTTAGAGAGAAAAACCGTTTTTTTTTGCCACATCAGCAAATAGAGGTGCTTAGAGGAGAGAGAAGATGCCTAGATTGGCATCCATCGCTACCGGGTGCTTGCCAAATTTTTTTCTACAGCTGCTTGTCTGGATATCTGGATGCTACCTGGTTGATTGTATTTTTTATGTTACACGCCTAAGACCGCCATTAGAGATTAAAGCGCCTGGTCCAGATGCTAACAAGATAGTTATAGTTTATAAGCACCTCTGAAAGCTGTGATGCATTGGAAAGAAAAGTTTTTATACGGGTGCTTAGTGATGTGGCACCCTAAGCACCTAGCTCTAAGCACCTTGCATTGAGGATGGCCTAAACTTGTCTTACCCGAACTACTCGACGGGGAGAGCGCGGCTGGTCAACGGGGAGGCTGACGACGGCCAGATCCGACGGCGGCCAGAGGAGGTGGAGGTTGGCGTCGCGTCGGGACCGGCGGCAGCTAGATCCGGGGCCGGCGTCGCTTCATTAGCCAGCGGACAGGAGGAGGTACACACATACTTACATCTATGGATTTTGTTCTTGTTTTTTCACAGACAAATTTCGTCTGTGAATTCCTCAGATATCTGAAAGTCTGAACCACCTCGAGAGAGTTTTTTGGCACTTGCCGAGAGCATTAGCAAGCGGGATTCTAATCTATTGTCCACTGAATATCAGGAGCTAGCCAGGAGGACACGAGGTACATAGTACATACATACTTACATCTATTGCATGGATCTTGTATTCTTGTTCCATGTTTTGACAAACAAAGTTTGTTTGTGAATTCTTCAGACATCTGAAATTCTGAACCACCTTGAGGCTCTCTACAGCAGCATCAGGTTCGAGCTATCAACTCTGAGATTCTGAGCTAGCTGATCCCAGAAGATGGCTGGGATAATGGTGAGCGCCGGCACCGGCGTGATGAACTCCCTCCTGCAGAAGCTCACCACGCTGCTGCTCGATGAGTACAAGCTGCAGAAAGGTGTGAAGCGAGAGATCAACTTCCTAAAGCTGGAGCTGGGAAGCATGAATGCCTTCCTCGAGAGGTTGGCCGAGAAGGAGGAGCTTGACTCACAGACGAAGGAGTGGAGGAATCAAGTGAGGGAGATGGCATACGACATCGAGGATTTCATCGACAAGATAAAATATAGATTTTGATCATGTCTGCAATACAAGATAAAACCAAAAGCTACAGCCACACCCCCCAAAAAAGAAACTCCCCCTTTAGACCGTGCACTACATGTTTGTTCTTGGTTCTCTAAACTTGTCTTACCCGAACTACTCGACGGGGAGAGCGGCTGGTCAACGGGGAGGCTGACGACGGCCAGATCCGACGGCAGCCAGAGGAGGTGGAGGTTGGCGTCGCGTTGGGACCGGCGGCAGCTTACAGACGGCGCACCGGCGTGGGTGGAGACAGGGGCGGCTGAGCGGTTGGAGACGGGGGCGGCGCGGGTGGAGACGGAGGCGGCGGCACGGGGGAGGAGGGTGGGCGGCGGTGCGGGAGAGGGAGGTGGGCGGCGGGGCGGGGGAGGACGGTGGGCGGCGCGGTTGGAGACGGAGGCGGCCGCGCGGTGGAGGGAGGTGGGCGGCGGCGCGGGGAAGGGAGGTGGCCGGCGACACGGGGGAGGATGGTGGGCGGCGGCGCGGGGAGTGTGGAGGGCGGCGGCGCGGTGGGAACGAAAATGCCAGTGTGGGGAGAAACACGGTGCGCGCGAACTCTTTAGTATTGGGTGTATCTGAGACGGTTTTCAATATCAACGTAGACTGTTTTATATAGCAACGGAGACGGTTTTGTTTGTGAACCGTCTTCCTTATTGAAATTTGGGAGACATCGCCGCCTGGCGCGTATGAACTATCCACGACGGTTCCAATAAACAACCGTCTTGGATACCTATGTAAGACGGTTTTGCAAAATCAAGAACCGTCTCCGATAGTGAAAAATAATCAACCCTCACGCGTAGTTAGGTTTCGCCCGTAATACTATCTCTCGGCGGCATTGCTGCGCATCGCCGTCCGCCGGAGATGTTAGGTTCCACCCTGCTCTATCAGCTCGACGTCTCATCGTTAAAGCCGATCGTCACATTAGCATCAGAGTTATCAGTAAAGCTCTCATCGCTTCGCCGGTGTCTTGTCTGCTCTATCGGCTCGACGTCTCATTGTTAAGCCGATCATCAGTTTATCTCTGAGCTATCGGTAAATCAATATCGCTTCACCGGCAGCTTGCCTATCGGAAACCTTGCCGATAGCAAAAGGTCAGATCGGCTGGCACACCCTCGGAAAGCCCGATCCCCTGTAGTTTGGCGATAGTTGGCGTCGGGAAACCACTTTTTCGCGTCAACACCGACACCTTGCTAACCGAGACGGTTTACTAGTAAAACCGTCTCGGATGATGGGAATATTAGAGACGGTTGGCAAACAAACCGTCTCAAAAAATAATCTGTAGGGACGACGCAGGCATGGCCAAATATCCGAGACGGTTTGCTGATAAAAACCGTCTCGGATATTGACAATACCTGAGACGGGTTCCTATGTAGTGGGTTGGCTCAGCTCGCACTGGCCTGCACGACTTCGCGCCTCAACTCTCTCTCTCTCTCTCTCTCTTCCCCTCGAATCCACCAACATCACCTCCTCCACGTCGGGCACTTGTTACATCTACCGACATCTCCTTGCTGCTCCGCTGCCGCGACCCCAACCGCCGGCTCAGCGATCTGCCACAGCAGCGTCAACGACGCGCTGCCGCAACGTACGCCGACGCCGACGAGGAGATGCTCACAGAATTCCAGCAGGAGGAATCGATTGTAGCAGTGCAATATCATGCTGAAATTGGGACTCTTTTTTTCTACTGCTTACGATGGAATGTTTCGTCCATGAGCTGACCAGCTAGCTGAATACATTCACGTGTTGCCATTCTGAATCTTCGGTTCTTCACCGTAGCTTCACGGAACCATAGTAACCTGAACTTTTAAGAGAGCTTGACTAAACCATAGTAACCTGAACTTGTATACCCCTGCGTCTAGCTAGGGTTAAAGGGCAGGAATGTCCAACATATGCCTATATAAGGACCCCTTGGAGGCTTGTACATGAGCTGATTATGATGGATAAATGACATATTCCTCACATGCTCTCTCTCTCTCTCACTTGTTGTGTGCTTGTGATACCTCCGGGATATGAGCAACAACAGTTGGGTACCAGGATCCTGACTAATGACTCGACACTTCTACCTCTCATTAGCACTTCACTAGTTCACTGTATCACTTCTTCGTATCACTTCACCATGCTTTGGAATGAGGTGAGGCATATTTATTGTGCACCATGGAAACGATGGTAGGTGACTTGGCTTTCACAGTGGAGGAAGCTGGATGGGGCTGACCGGCCTAGGTGGGATCGGCCTGTCCCTTGGATCGACCATATTTACTCCTGCACGGCTAGGATCGGCTCTTGGAGGCAGTTGGTACACTCTAAGGCCAGCGGGCCTAGGGTGAGGCTGATCGGACCCATGATCTCTCTGTCTTGATCACCAAGGGTCCATATTAGCTCCCAAAGTTGGTTCACTACATGATCACAATATCTTGCACAATGAACTTTTTTTTATCATGTACCCAATGTTTGCTGACAACGTACACAAGCATGGCATTTCTCTTCCATGGTAAGAGGAAACCCTATTTAGTCATCATGTAGAGTTTATTACATGTAAGATATGCTAGTTTCATATTAAAAATAGTCAGTTTTATGGGGAGAAGGGGGTGGAAAGGGGAAGCGTGGTGGGGACGGGGGAGAAAATGATGCGGCGGAATGGGTAGGGGAAGGCAGCGAGCGTTGCTGAGTAGGGTGGATTAATAAAATGAATGGGCCCCACTTATATAGGATGGCATTCTTTGTTGGACAAAATTTGAATGCTAAAATGACTTGCTTCTAGGGACGGAAGGAGTACTTGCTAAACAAAATCATACAAGGCTTTCAATGACCATTTCTCACCTTAGCTAGTTGGTCTGTAGTACTTGAGATTTGAACTCAAGGCTTGATCATGATGAGGTCCTGGATCCTAAATCCTAGCCGATCTCGGCTGTAAATCTTAATGTGAGAACCGCAGATTGACTCTACAACATGGTTAGCATGCAGAAACTAATTGAGGTTCTAATACTACCCTTAAAGGCATAAAGAAGAGAACTAAAGTACTAAGCTACTCTAACCTGAAAAGAACAAGGCCGAAGTGAAAATATGGATGTTCCCGGTGGAACCATGTGTTAGACTTGGGCCTGTCCGGCCCAACAAAGTCCCCTCCGACGCAAAGCCGCCCGAGCCGAGGCATCGCATTGGCTATTGGGATGTTCGAGCCAACACCCAGCAAAGGGAATCGATTCGCTGTGCCCTAGCACCGCCGCCGCCCCGCCTCGCCCCACCCCGCCCCGCCTACCGAAGCCAGGCTGCGCGTCTCCTCCTCCGGAACCATCAGGTCACACCTACCAATCACATCATATCTTTCCTTCTTCCGGGCTCCAGCCGCTGCCACCGTTCTTCTACTTGCTGCCTTGCCCCGCCACCGCCGTCGCCGCCGGCTATATCCCTTCTGATGGCCATCTGCCAGCCGCCGTAGCCGCCGCCACACATTACCCTTCCTGCGGGTCAACCCAGCCACCGCCTGGTTTTTCGTCTCTTAGCTCAATGGAAGACGAGGATGCATACTCTTACATAGCTTATAGGGCTCATTTCCAGGGGTCCAAGAAGGACCTTCTTTGTCAAGAGGAGCGATGTTCGTCATCTCAAAATTGTCCTTGCACTTTTCTTTCGATCGTCAATTGCATGAACCTAATGCATCCATCAGATCCAACTGACCCACTTTATGGAAATTACATCAAAATAGTCGGTCCATCAGTTTCCCTAGGATCTTTAGTAGAAGCAAACAACCATTTGGTTCCAGAAGTAGCACTACAAGATTATGTCAAAACACGTTTCATTTATTATCTGTCTAAGATCAAGACTCCCCCTCAAACATGCTGGATTGGGCGATGGAGTGACTGCACACAGCATCTATGCCGTTCTAGGATCCCTCCCAAAAAGATTACATCTGGATGTAGGTTTGGACAGGTAGCATTCGTCTTTGTCTTATATATCCTTTATTAATTTCACTTGTCTTGATTTTCATTCTTAATGTTGTTGTAATTATATCAAAATGCTGCTGTGTTCATTTGTAGCCCCACCAGGTTTCGTCCTACTCCTGAGCTAGGGTTACTTGGATATTTGCGTATCAAAGTGTTCCATGGCTGGCTTGTTCACCCTGATAATGAAAAGGAGGTTTACAAGGCCATTGGGTCTGACTATGTCAGTGACCTGATCACCAAGCATACGGATTCAGATTCAGGTTGTTCAGAACGTGGGAATTTATATCCTCAACTTATTTTCACATTTGCATCTCCGTATCTCATTCTTATCTATATATGCAGTGGTATCCAAGTTTTTGGCCAACACAAAGAAGATTCAGTTAACAGCCTATGGGTTGGCTTGTTTGCAGAGGGAGGTAGAAGAGGGATACCCTGCCATCCTTTACAGCAGAGGGCATTACCAAGTCATACATAATGTATGAAGCCTAAACCTTATTACTATATATTTAACAACATAGCTATATGTTTTCCCCCTCATGTGTTGTGTTGTTGTTGCAGCATCAAGGAACCATTTTCTGCCTGGCAAATGATGTGGATGTTGTCATGGAAAGAAATTCTTTTGCGATCTGGAAAACACTAGAAATGGTATGACATCATATCGTGCACCTTTCCTTGACTGCATGTGTGAGATTAAAGTAAATTTTGATATTTTTAAATCTGATTATTAGGTTAATGAAGATGCCTTTTATGTGACTGCCAAATTTTGCCCTGCCTCAAGTCAAACAAACATCGAAAAGGTATGTCTCTATTCTTTTCACTTTCTATTGTCAAGGTCTTGTGTATTGTCTTCTTTTACAAGTAAAGGAACGTGTATGAATGGAGCTGCCAGTTAATATATATTTTTCTTTTGGAGTGTCTGTTTTAGTGTTTTCATAATTTAATCTGCTTTACTAATTTAAGTTGGCCCATCCAAATGAAAATGACACATATTCGCAAAGAATCAGCTTGAGTTTGAAAGGAACGGTTTTTGTGCATCCTATTGGCTCATATGGAATTTTTTTTTTTGACTGAGTAGGTTAGATGTTAGGTATAAGCAAAGTCAATAATCAAATTCTAATCATAATCCTCATCCACAACATCAAATTTATCTACAACTGTGTTGTGTTTGTGTCTATTATCTGACTGCAAATTAAATTAACAGGCCAACAAATGGATGGAAGCAGACCGAGGGAGGACCTTCTGGCAAGAAAACCACTGACAATTTAACAGGCTCAATGGAAGATAAAGAACAATCCTACATGGTTTCTGGGGTTCACTTTGACACAGCCAGGAAGGACATTGTTTGTCAGCATGCGCCATGTTCTTCTGATTTAGATTGTCCTTGTGCCTTCCTTTCGATTGTCAATTATTTGAACCTAACAATTGACCCGGTGAATCTAAATCACCCAACTTATGGCAATTATATTCAAATAGAAGGTGCATCAGTTACCCTAGGGACGTTAGCAAAAGCACACAAACATGTGCCAGAAGGAGCACTGCGAAATTATGTCACAACACGTTTCTTGAAGGACCTGGCTCGGTTCAAGAGTGATCCTGAATTGAACGTCGAAGCGGATGCAAAAGAAATCTCTCACATTCTACGGTCCCTTCCCAAAACATTGCATTTGGATGTAGGTTTGGACAGGTATCATTCGCCTTCGTCTTATATATCCTTTTCATTTGTCATGATTTTCATTCTTGATGTTGTAATTGCATCAAAATGTGCTGTGTTCGTTTGTAGCCCCACCAGGTTTCGTCCTACTCCTGAGCGAGCTTTATTCGGATATTTGAATATCAGATTGTTCCATGGCTGGCTTGTAGAACCTGACAATGAAAAGGAGGTTTATGAGGCCATTGGGTCAGACTATGTCAGCGACCTGGTCACCAAGCCAAACTCAGGTTGTTCAGAACGTGGGAATTTATATCCTCAACTTATTTTCGCATTTGCAACTCCATATCTCATTCCTTTTATTTATCTATTGTTGCAGTGGTATCCGATTTCCTGGCTTCCACAGAGGTTCAGTTAACAGTCTATGGGTTGGATTGTTTTCGGATGGAGGTAAAACGTGGACAGCATGCCATCCTTTACAGTGGTGGCCATTATTGTTGGCCCAAAAGCTCACACGAACAATAAGCAAAACTCTCACAAGATCTCACAGTAATGTTCACTTAGGAAGCAATTGAGGCTCACTATATTACACTTGTAGTATATATTGAACTAGTCCTCAAGCTTGGCTTACAAATGCTCATACATGTTCTATTTATAGGCTAAGTTAAACTAACCTTAGCACAACCCATATATCTTAAACATTCTACATCAAGCTATTAATATTTTAATCCTAGTAATAGCTAGATGTTTCTAGTATCTAGTTCATCTATGAACTAGTAGCTCTAGATGCTTCTAGCATCCCTATATAGCTACCAACTAGTTACTCCTTCTACAATCTTTTAGTAGATGTCAAGATTATATCTAACAATTATCGGGTTATATATAATGTATGATGTCTAAACCTCATACTATACATTAAAAAACAAAGCTATATGTTTCCCCCTCATGTGATGTGCTGTTTCTGCAGCATCAAGGAACCCTTTTCTATATGGTATCTGATAAAAATGTTATCCTCGAACATCCTAAAGCAGCTTGGAAAATACTAGAAATGGTATGATATCATATCATGCACCTTTCCTTGACTGCATGTGTGAGACTAAAGTAAATTTTGATATTTTTATAACCGATTATCAGGTGGCCGAAGATGGCTTCTATGTGACAGAAAAATTTATTCCCGTCATAAGGCAACCAAACAACGAAAAGGTATGTCTCTATTTTTTTCAATTTCTATTGTCAAGGTCGTGTATTTGTCTTCTCTTACAACTATGAATGGAGCTACCAATTAATATATATTTTTCCTTCTGGAGTGTCTGCTTTCACAATTTCATCTGATTTAAGTTACCCATCCAAATGAAAATAATACTAATTCACAAGGAATCAGCTTGAGTTTGAAAGCAACGTTTTTTTTTTTTGCAACCTGTTGGCTCATCTGGAATTTTTTGTTGATTGAGTAGGTTAGATGTTGGTGTAAGCAAAGTCAGTAATCAGATCATATTCATAATCTTCATATCCACAACATCAAATTTATCTCGAACTGTGTTGTGTTTGTGTTTATTATCTAACTGCAAATGAAATTAACAGGCCAGAAAGTGGTTGGAAGATGACCTATCCGAATCGCTTAGAATAGTGCAAAGGGAACATTCCGACAAGAAAACCCCTAAACCGTATGGCGGAAAGGAAAAAGATGCTACCAGTCAAGAGAGTAGAAGTGTGAAAGAAGAATCCAAGTTTGTAGAAACCCCACAAGAATGTACGGTGGATACCAATGATGCTGACAGTGCAAAGTCACTAAGCCTTGCAGGAAGAGAAGATGAACTTGAGGCCGTGTCTGCCAAGTTTGTTGATTTCCTTAGGAAGTAGGTCTCACTGTACTTTCCTAAATGTTTGTTTTCCTAGACCATATATATCTTTTTTCTTTTCCTTCTGATTTGGAGTTCCCCCAGTTTCAAAAGTGGTGGTAGTACGGTGCCGTATTTTGAAGGGATGGTGAAATCAATGCAGCATTGAGGCATACTTCTTATGGAAATCCCATATGGATTTATCAAGAAGCATGAAAAATCCATGGCAATATACATTCAAGACCATTATGAAAAGGTTCATACTAGCCTTTAAGGTGCAATTTCCATTAGTTAAATGTCTAATGTTGAGTATGACTGAAAGTTTGCCATTTTTTTAGAATTTAACCAAGATTGAGACGATCAGTTGCTGATTATTTAATTGATCAGAATCTTCACTTAGAGCTTGAACTTAAAGACGATGCGTTGTATAACAAGGAGCTCAACTGGAAATTGTTGATTTGTCAGAACCAAAATTGTGAGTTCTCTTTTATCTCGTGAGGTCTTTTTTATCTATTGGCAAAAACAGCTTTTTATCTAGATTAGCAATTGACATGATGCATTTTTCTAAACATGTAGTACCCAAAGCTTTGAGGGCTTTTTTCTGAAAATAATATGTGTGATGGTCACTCAACATCTTATGTCGGAAGGAAGATGGCCTCCGGATACCTTGCTTATATCCTTTCTTGGTTTGAAAAAGGTAAATGTTAGGGCGGCGATTTGTCCAAATCAGACATGGAGGTCAGAAATAATGGTTAGGAATTCGTGATCACCAAAACTCCCGACAAGGATTTAGACAAAAATCCTGCATTTCTTGATCTGAACCATTTCATTAAAATGGTCTTTGAGCCTTTTGAAAGTGAGACAAGTGACCACCCCCCATATTTCGATGACTTTCACGCCGATGTTCTGGGAATACCCTTCTACAGAGAAAGAAAAGTGGATGATTTCTCGTGATTTCTTTCTCTGTAGAAGGGTCATGCATTCCCTGAACATCGACGTGAAATCATCATTCGAAAAAATCAAGACAATTCAAAAATGATTGGATCAATCAATAGGATTAAATTTTCAAACCTTGAATCAAGAAATTAAAATTGAATTGAAATAAAACAAAGGCAGTATGAAATGATCTTGAATGTATATTGCCATGGAAACATTATACAAGTTTGGCACGAAAAAACAGAAATAAAAAACCTAAAACATATGTGTTTTCGAAACATAGATAAGTCGTTAAGCTGTTAAGTTGATAAGCTGTTAAGCTAAAAAGAACAGGGCCTAAGTCTTTTTATCATTCTTCAATAGATTGTCTGGTACTTCGGAATATATTTAATGAAAGTTATTATCTTCTGCAGATTTTCGTGTTCATTGTGGCATCTGGAGGCATCCGAGTAAGTTAACAACTCTATGTTTTGAACAAATTTCTAAATCCTGCTGGTAAACTAGTCTTCCCATGGGGCCTAGGAAATGTACTGCTCTTGGCTTCTATGTAATATCTAGTGCACTTTGGCGTGTTTTTATTTGTTGTTTGACATTAAAAATAATGAGTTATTTTCTCCTGTGCTTTAGATGCTTTGACAAGGAAGAAAGACAAGTTGGAATTGATGATGTTCTCAACAAGCTCTTGGTGATTATCCCCCCTCCCCGTGCATGACCTCATCTTGTTCATTTTCCATGTTATGTGTGCAAATTTAGACATTCATGTACCTAGTGTGCTACAGTTAAGTACTAAACTTACTGCTGCAATGCTTGCTATTGCTTACTACTAAGCGCCGCTGCCTACTGCTACCTAATTCGAAACTAAGTACCAGAGTACTGCCATGCTGCTGTATTAATCCAATAAGACCCTAGAGACATAACTGGGAACTAGGAAGGGAGGATAGTGACCGGCAGAAACCAGTCATTTTAGTGGTTTGGTTATTTCTTTTGTCCACATGGCTTTATTTTTTTTTCAACTTTTAACACCATACTCTATTATGAATTTGAGTAGAAAGCACTAACACTGGCAGTGTTTGCAGTTGGGTGAGCAAGAAAATGCAGAGGTTGGAACAACAGATGGGGCTCCATCGTCATCCTCATTATATCACAAGACAGTAATCTGTCAGTGGCCTGAGTTTAGCTGACATTGAGCAAGCCTTGAACCGTGAAGGTGTTCAGGTATTGAGTCTTCTGATAATTTATGTTAGTTTAAGAATTGAACACGAGTTTTTTTTTCTTTGTTATTACCACTGTTTTAGGGGGTCCAAATATTTTAGGACGAAGATAGTATGATTAGAACATTTGAGTTAGCAACTGTTATCCACACACCCATCTAGAAATTTGTTAGATTGCTTGGCAAAACTGTAATATTAAGCCATTCAAATTTAAGTGCTAAGGTCTTAGAAATTGTTGCAGGTTCAAGAATTGAATGATGCCCTGATTTGTGGGGGAAACATCACCGTTCACAAGGTTAGCAGAAACTAGATTTTACAAGAACATTTTTTTTTGGGCAATTCCCTATATGCCTATGCCCTTTATGCCATACTGTGCGTATGACATGTGGGACCATCTGTGTCTATGACATGTGGGCCCAGTGGCATACCGGGTATTTTCATTTTTTCAGTGGCATACAGGGAATTTTTCCCTTTTTTTGGTGAGAACAAAACATGGGTTGTTGGATTGAATTACAACGGTGTATGATCATGTGTGTTGCAGGTCAAAGGTTCGGAGGATGTTGTTGTTGGTGGAAATTGTTGCCTTGAGTATGCTAACATCTTGGTCATCATCGCCCGCTTGATACAGCCTTGACTTTGTAGGATCTTCATCATTTGGTGCCTTAACTGACTGTAGAGTCATTGGTCTGCTCTGCTTTCCACTGCCCTTATGCTAATTAGAGCCCATACTCTGATGTCAACCAAGTTTTGTGAATTGCTTTGATTTTGTCCACAGAGATTGGACTTGTAAGCTGGCTGCCTACGTCCCTGATAGATTGTAGTGTTGATAGTTCGTGATGCATGATGGATGTAGGGCTTGATGTTTGTGCGGAAATGTGAGTGGCAACTTGTATTCGGCGTATTTGGCGCTGCTCTATTCATGGTACTACTGGATAGTATCATCGGTTCATGTAGGGCTTGATGTTTTACGCAGTCACTCCAAAGTTCATTTATTTCTTCTATAGCAGGATAGTATCATCGGCTCATGTCATACGAAACCAGTTTTTTTGACCTAAAACTGGTGTAAGCAAGAGCAGGAGAAGGTGTGGTGGGCATGGGTTTATTCGGATTGGCCTTCTAACTATGTTCATATTTCTAGATAGAAAATATTGCGGTTAAAAAAAAAGATTAGGATCATATAATATTATGAAAAGGACTAACTTTCAGTATGATAATCTCAACCCACGGAAAATAATCATGCAAAAGAGACCATACAACAAAAGGAAAAGCTAAGAGCAACTAGGGCTACAACTTAGCTCGCAACTCGCGAGCAGTTCAGTCGTAGTTAGGTTAAAGCTTAGATCATGCTTGGTTTGGCTGGGCCGACAAGTCGAGTTTAAGCCCTATTCCTAGCTCAATCACCAAAACCAGTCGAGCTAGGTTAGGCGCAAGCTTGCTCGTGGCTCGGTTAAATCTAGCAAAACTAAATACTAGTAACACGAGTTCTTTTCTTTTTGTCTATGCCACATATTCTCCAACCTGCAGGTCTTTTTCTCTTTCCTCCCAGTCTCTCTTCCCTCTCTCGGCTTCTCCTTTATCAAATGATCTAGTAGGTGGCATCTCTACGTACTGTACTCACCTTGTCCTTAAGCTACCCTTAAAATCTGCTCCTGCCTCGTCCCTCCCCACCCCCTCCTTCACATATGGTAGACGATAGCGCTCCTCGTGAGGCCCTTCACCGCAATATCTATGACATCTTTTTAGGCTCGCGATATTTTGACAAGCCGAGCCGAGTCTAGTTTTTAGCTCGGTCATCCCTCCAGTCTCGGCTCGATGATGAAATAAGCTGAGTCGAGCCAACACCTGGCTCGCTCGAACTCGATTCGTGTCCACCGACCCCTTAGAGCAACCTGACAGAGTCTCTATATTTCACTATCTAGATATTATTTTTTAAACCAACAGTTGTTCCTTATATTTTCATCCTCTTTAATAGTCTATTCTCCAGCATATAGCGATTGGAAAAAGAGTCTCCAAATATAGAGACTTGGTGAGAGACTAAATTTAAAGTCTCACATAGAGATTATGCTAGAACGCTACATAGATCGATATTGGTCTGCAATAGTGAAATACTATCCATGTTAGCAATGCTCTAATTGGAATTATTACATTATAAGCATCATCTTTATTCGTGCCCGGAGGAAGAACCACTAGTCCACCACTCATCTTTATTCCTGCCCGGAGGAACCACTAGTCCACCGTTACTATTAAGTATCAAGATCACCTCCCGAATGTTGGAATTAATTTCTAATCTTAGCATGGTGGCCTTTAAAATATTGGGCACATTTTGGATCTGACTCCTGGTAGAGCATGCTCAATGGGGGTAAAAAGCATACATGACACTTTAGAGTAATCTTTAGGCAGTGTTGTGACCCCGGTGTCTTCACAGGGAATCCAACATCAAGACCGATACTTGCAGGCGAGTAACGCATGATGGACAAAAGGGGGATATCATCGCACACAATATTTAACTAACAAAGTAATATTTAAAGGTGACAATCATATGTCTTACAATAATTCAACGGGCATACCTGCGTAAACATTAAGAAATAACCAAATAATTCATAGAGTTCAAAGTAGCGGAAAGATAAATAGAGTATGCGACGAGATCCAACGCCCATCTAGGACGCCCAGCTAGCCTCACACCTTCAGAGCTCCTGTTGTCCTTGCTCACCTCCTGAATAAAATTGTCCACAGCTTTGTATAGTAAGGATGTGGCTCCCCAGCAAGTCGTCCTTAATGCATGAATGTAAGGTGAAAGAAAGGGATGGTTTGTTTTACACAAAACCTATGTTTCTAACAAGTTTTATTAGACATGCTTTAGTTGAACTCTCATAACCCAAGTATCATGAAAAAAAAGGTACGATCTCGTACCAAGCCAACCACCTACCCTCTAGTCAATTTAATTATTTAAAGATGTGAGACTACGAGTGAAGACTTTCCACCCCATCCATAATCATGGGCACGGCTATCACGATAGTTTTAACTCTGTAGAGCTAGCGCACTTTACCCACTAGTCCCGTCTCATCCTAGAGGAGATACGGTACAAGGCCCTTCGCCTACTCCGCCCGCTACTTCACATGCCCTTTCTTTAGGTTTCCTCGGCCCGCTCGATACATGCCACAGAGGGGGGCCTTCAACTTATTGGTACCGGCGTGGGGCGTTCCCCATTAAAGCCTCTCGGTTACGGGTTCGTACATGCCTGTCGAACAAGTTCACGAGGCTCACCCTAAGGCACAAGCACGAACTCGTAATTGGACAACCTACGAGCAAGCGGTTTTCGGGACTTGTAGGGTACTAAGCTAGGACCCTTGGCACAAGGCCTAAGACGCCAGTGGCTGCACTTGTGTAGTTTGGTCTAGTAGTTCATAAGCATGAGTTCTTATCTAAGGGAGACCTCCATGCCAGCCTCTTTCCCGGAACCACCATTCACGGGCCTCCCCTAGCCATGTAAGTCAAGTTTTAGTTGCTTTAGGTTTTTCCAAACATTCTCTCAAGGACGCAGCCTATCGAAGTCATTTTATTCATTATAATGGAATAACATAACAACTAGTCAAGGATAGGCTAGAAAAGATAATCAAATGTCTCATCAATAAAAGAGGCTATGTCGCACTAGTAAATGACTAGCGCGGCTAGGTACGCACACTCTAAATCTACATGTCATGCAAGTGGTGTATGATAAAATTAAACAGTGAACCCCCCAATAAATACTCTGCTCCCAATCATAATCAAAAGGACCTTTTGTACTTATACGGAGTTAGTAAAACATGGTAGCAATATGACAAAATAGCAACTAGACTTTCCTTGGTAGAAGTCGTCTCCCTGTGAGTCAACGTTCGGCTCCGAGTCGTCGCTCCCGCGGCAGCAACAACAGCAACCAACGTCTACTGATACACGAGCGACATACAAATAAATAAGGGTTTTTTTCATCCATACCATTATTAAGTTGCATATATTCAGAACTGCCATTATTTAGTGTATATTCTTAAAAATGCTATTATTTCTGCAACAAAACCTCATCACTGCCATTTTCAGGTGTTTTGATGGATTTACAACTTATACAAAATCAAAATACCAAACAAAATACGTCCTGACATGTGGGGTCCGCATGTCATCCTCTCAACTTCATCTTCTTCCTCTCTTCGTCTTCTTATTCCCCTCTCTCTCTCTCTCTTCCCCATCCCAGCGCCGCCGCTCACGGAACTACAGGGGCAAGCCAGTGAGCTCACGCCCCTCATGGTCTCTCCTCCTCCACCTTCCCAACCCTAGCGGCGCCGCTTGCAGTCGTGCGCGCCCGCCGCCGAGCTTCGCGCCGCCGCCGCCGTCGTGCGGCTCGCGCTCACGCCGCCACTCACCCTCGCGCCGCCGGCAATGGCGAAGCTTTCTTCTTCTTGCCGTGCGGCTTGCAGCGCCGCCGCCACCACCCGCCCGAACAGCTCGCGCTTTCGCCATGCCGCCGCCGCCGGCGACGAGCTTCTTTTGCCGCCGCCACCTCGCGACCACGCGGCACCGCCGCTTCTCCCATGACTCCTCCTCTGTCGTATGTCGGAGAGCCGCCCGCGCCGTCGATTATCGCCGCCAGCGCCGCCGCCTGCCTTGCCAGCCTTATCGCCGCTTGCCGCTTGCCGCTTTCGAGCTTCGCTTCGTCGGCCGCCAACTTGTGCTCTGGCGGCGGCTTCGTCGCCAGCGGAGTGGAGGCGGCGCATGCTCCGGCGGCGGCGGCTCCGTGCCGGTGGTGGAGCATGGGCAGATCGGGGAGAGAGGGAATAGAAGAGAGAAAAAGGGAGGAAGAAGGTGGCAGGAAGAAGAAGAAGATGGAGAGAGGATGACAGGTGGGGCCCGGTGTCGAATCGTATTCTCAGATTCGGTCGGTGTATGTGTTAAAAATACGAAGAAGGGCTCGAGAATGGCAGTGCTGAGGTTTTGCTGCAGAAATAATGGCATTTTTAAGAATATGCACTAAATAATGGCAGTTCCGAATATATGCAACTTAATAATGGCATGGATGAAAAAAACCCAATAAATAAATAGAATAAGCAATCACCAATATAGAGAATATAATATATAAAAATACAGTAAAATATTAGAGAAATTTATAAGACTAATGGCTCTGGAATCATTGGATTTGGAGCTACGGTTTGTTCTAAACAAATATTTGAAGTTTAGAGCTATTTTTGAATTCCTACAAATAAATAATTGAATTTTTAACCTAATTGGGCTTAGCTCTGGAAATTGGCCCGGCTCGGCTTCCCTCTCAAAATCTGCCCGGCCCGAGAATCGCAGCAGCAGTTAGCGGCAGTTAAGGCGGCTCGGCGCGAGGCGGGGTTGTGAGGTGGGCCCGACTTCGTCTTGAGGCCCGGTGATCGATGGCGGCGGCTCGGTGCACAGTGTTGTAAAGTAGATCGGATCGATAGAACGAATGTAGACGAAGTAGACGGAGTCGGCACGGCACCGCAATCAATCACAATCACAATCACAGGGAGACAAAAGTAGAGAGAAAACACACGATGGTGGTAATCTTTATTGATTAAACTGGTAGTGATTACAAGGGGTCCTCTAATCTATTTATACAGGAGACAGGAACCTCCCCAAAGCAAATACTTCTATTGAAATTAGGATTTGGCGTGCCCACAATATCTCCTAATTTGCCGACCCTAGCGGGACTCCGTGTGGCGCGATGCGGCAAAGGCGGAGACCCACCGGTCAGGCGAGGACTTTACAACACTCCCCCTTGGGCATACCGCGCTATATGAATGTCTCGTTAAAAACTCCATCCAAAAACCCAGTGGAAAAATGATTGGAGAAAAGAGTACATCGCACACGCATGTTGTATTGCAATATTGCTTTGTTAAAAACCTTACTATAAGAAACCTCGTCGAAAAAAAACTCATATAAGGGAAAAATAGTACAATATATGATCTATCAGATCAGTACGGGTTATCCCTCAATTGCTTGCTCCCCCTGAGCCTTGCACCCCTTGAAATCGCCTCATCCTAGTTTCATGAACACCGCCGAAAAGTAGAGGTAGGCAATGACTATGTGAATAAATTAGCCAATTTATCACATGATTCCAGCTGAACTACTTCAATCTCACATCTCCCTCTGGCTCGAGAGAGTAGAACAGTCTAAGGAGCAATAAACCACCAAACATTGCTCTCAATGTAACCCGTTTGCACATGTGCAATACAAGCATATTTCATCCTTACCATAGGATGGGGGTAAATTAATTGCAACGTCAAACCTCTAGGTGCCAGCTGTGTGCCGCGTCGGATCACATCCGAGCCGGCTACGTACCATGCCAAACCGCGTGCCATGCGCCCATGCCAGGCCGCGTCGCACTGGGCCTTGCTCGTGCCGCACATTCGCAATTTCCAACGAGTGGTCACCACTACAACCAAGCTGCCTCTCTCATAGGTCTTACACACTTGGTTGTGCCACTAACTAGTCTTATGTCACTAAGTGGATTAAACAATGTGCCATCACCAATGTATACCGTACCTCTCAAAGGTACTAGAGGATACCACTTCTCAACTACCTCCTGGTAGGAGATGCACATCGCCTGTGCACAAATGGTGTCACCCCAGCCAAGCTGGGATGTGCACCACGCCGACCGTACCCACGCCGGGACGTGCGCCGCGCTGGTTGCACTATGGGCTTTAAATTCTTCATATCATATTATCGGGTTTCGATGGGTCATCAACCACATTGGTATATTCTAAATTTGACTGGTAATTATGTTCCACCATGGAACCTTTCTTTCCAAAGGAAAGAGACCTTCCTCCTAGAAGGAATTATTAGGTATGAGATTCGTAGATATGTCACAATTTTATCACCTTTCTTTCAAGGGATAGTGAGTCCTCCTAGGACCTCATCTTGAATTTTCTAAATCCATTAACTGCATTTATATCATCTGCCAGATTCAATACATACCGAAACATACCATGGGCTGGGTCGACCTTTGGCATGGAATCCTGATCTGCGACGTGCTCCGTGACAAGCCCACTCTCCGGTGCGTGCCTTTGCCACTGCCGTTGGAGCTGGTGACATGCAACAACGGGCAGGGGGATGAGCTAGGGTGCCTAATAGGGGTGAAAACAGGTCGGGTACTACCCGGAGGGTACCCGAACCGGCTAATGGCGGTAAGCAAACGGGTATGAAAAAATTTTAACCGTCGGGTATCGGGTCGGGTTCGGGTTATACCCGATTTTTCATAAGCGGTTTCGGATCGGATATGATATAAGAGCTACCCGACGGATTCGGTTCGGATTCGGGTATTATAAATGTCCGGGTACCCGATAACATCAGCCATCCCATTAGACATTCAGCCCAACACTCCAGGAACCCTAGAGAGGCACCACATCCCTTTGGCCTTTGCCCCCACCTAGCCGCCACTCCCAGCACGCCCGCCGCCGCCCTCGCCGTCGCCCGTGCGCTGTCGAGCAACCGCCCGTCACCCGTCACCCGCCCGGCGCCGCCCTCAACCCGCCCGGTGCCGCTCGTCGCCGCCAGCGCAAGCCCTCGCCCCACCCGGCGCCCCCCGACGCCGGCCCTGGCCGTCCACGCCGTCCAGCACTGCTCCCTGGCCGTCCACGCAGCCCCGAGGTGTGGTATTCATCATACTGTTAATTGATGATCATCTTCTTCCTCCCTTGTGTACGTACAACACAACTAGGCACAACGCTTTTGAAGAACAGCTAGGCACAATGCTTATTAAATCTTGCATATTAAGCTTCTGAAAAACAACTTTGTTTTGAATTGTGCTAGTTAGACTTAATGTTGGTGAACAAATTTATTATGTTGACACTATGTGCTATGTTGAATATTTGTTTTGAGTTATGTTAGTTAAATTTACTGTTCGTTATCGTATTGTACCCCGCACGAGACAAAAGAAAGTTTATTAGAGAGAATAATAATCTCTTATGAACTCTTAGATTAGATGCATCGAACTAGTGTATTATGTTTAGACTATGTGTTATATGAAAATTTGTTTTGAATTACGTAAATTGGACTTAAATTTACATATGACCCGATCACATATCAGATAACCGATTTCTATCTGTTCATATGGTATCCGATATCCGTTTTCTATCCGACCGTCAAACCCGTAACCGTAACCGTAACCGACCCGATTTTGATCATACCGTATCCGACCCGATATACGAAAAAATAAATCAGAGTAGGATATGATATGAGTCGCTATCCGACCGTAACCGACCCGTTTTCACCCCTAGTGCCCAATGCCCCTTCGCGGCATTGCCTTCATAAAAAGATCGGACGGAACTCCCTGCCTCGAGCTTACGGCGCTGCATGCATGCATGCGCTTTCAGGCTGTCTCCAACAGGAATCCATAAATTTGATCCCCTATAGACTCGTATACAGGTTCCCTTTAAAAAAAATCTCACCCTATATTTCATTCATCTCCAACAGCGTTCCCTATATAGAGAATTGTATAGGGGGAGGAGAGAGAACCCCTACATATAAGGGGATGGAGAGAAAAACTCTATTTTAGAGAACGGAATAGGGAATGCTGTTGAAACACATAGAGGAAGAATCCATCCCCCATTTTAAGGTAAAGGGTGCTTTACGGAAGCCTGTTGGAGACGGCCTCAGGGCGCGCGGGACACGGCGGCTGTACGTCGCCGTCACCGTCCGTCGCCGGCGACCGGTCGATCCCGATCCGCGCTGCTCGGACGTCCATGGCTTTGGCTGTACTGGCTCTCGGCTGCACTCCCGCACCAATCGACGGCGGCGACGGCAGAGGAGACGATGAGTTGCCGCGGCCTCACATGTCAAATTCCAAGCTATAGTGATCTATCAGAGCTGACCGGACGACGGAAAAGGCTTGCCTAGCTACATTCTATAAAAGTTGCGGCTAGCAAGCAAATTCATACTATGCGATATTGTTTTCGGAAAAATTGCTCAAATAATCAACAGTTAAATAGAAAACTAATAAAATAATTCATAGAAAAAAGAAATTACAAAAATAGCACCGGATCCCGCCACCCCGGGTGGCTGCCGCCATCGGGCGCGACCAGACTAAAGTTGCCGCCATCGGCGCGACCGCAGCTAATTGCCGCCACCGGTGTGGCGGGCTCATTACCGCCACCCCGTCTTGGCTGCGGCAGCCGGCCGCTATTGCATGCATTTTTAATATATGTACGGCCGGTATTGCATGCATGTGTGTGTGTGTGTATAGAGAAATGCTAGCGTGCACCTTTGAGCGCGGATCTCTCCGTGCTCCCAAAGCGTTTTTGAAATCGAGATGCCTAACAAGCTGATCGAGCAGTTGATCTTGTTCATCTCATCGAAATGTGGCGATGACCAAGTTTCAGATTTTTTGAATTTATTTACTATTTGTTTCCTATTTTCAAAATCGGTAGTCAAAAAACTGATTTTTCAAAATAGGAAACAAATAGTAAATAAATTCAAAAATACGAAACTTGGTCACCTTACATTCGATGAGACTAACAAAATCAACGGTTCGGATCAGTTGTTAGGTATCTCGGATTTCGAAAACGCGTTGAGAGCACAGAGAGATCCGTGCTCTGGGGTGCACGCTAGCATTCCTCTATATATATACGGAATTCCTATATATACACACGGCCGGTATTGCATGTAGCTATACATTTTAATATATATGCATGTATAATATCGATATATTAAAATAATATATATGCTTGTATTATTATATTTTAATATATATGCTTGTATAATATATATAATATGTATGATATATATGCGCTACTTCCTTGCGGCCCAAGCCGTACGTAGCCCGAGTAGTCTTTATCTTCAACCTGGTGACTCGGGTCGCCCCCTATCTGCTCCCTTATGGGCCTTCTAGAGGATACCCGGGGCCCATATAGTCCATAGCCCAGAGTGCTTTTACGATCGAGTCGGATGTCCGCCGTGGTTTCACCAATACCTCCTGTAATCTGAAAAGAGATTGTAAAGAACTCAAGAAATCTTAAGTTTTTATGTCGAAACGATGCCTGGATTGGCAATACTAAACTCCAGCTCACTCGGCCCATTAGGCACATCACCTCAACAGATGATTTCGGCTACTTGACACCCACTCCTGCAATGCAGGAGCAGCGACTGGCCCATCATGAGGCGTGCCTTAAGCCACGTCTCCACAACTTCTGTCTTGCAGCATGTTGTAGTTTAACGTTGTAAGGGATATCGACATCAGGCGCCTAGCCTTAACTTGTAAGAGCTAGCACTTGGCCCAGCATGGGCACACCTTTCCACCGGAAGTGGTACTGTCCCAACCGGAGGAGGATCGACCTAGGCCCCTCGAGGCGCACCTAGCTGGATGCAATTTTGCCGAGAGGTATTTGTACCCGGGGGCGGTGTACTGTGAGCGACCTTATAGAAGGCATACCTCAAGAAATTGAACCCAAGTTTCACCAACACCCAATCTCGAGCATGTGAAGCTGGCTAATGACCCAACATGGGGTATGTCGTGAAACACCTTTTAACTTTGGCTCTGCCGGTCATATGCCCTCTAGGGTGTACCGAGGCCGAATTAGGCTCGATTTTAACACCTTGCCACCGTTAGCAGCGTGTTAAGAAAGCCTGTTAAGGGGGTTGCCCTTTGCAATTTTGGCCCAAGCCCAATTAGGGAAAGGCGAAGCGTTTTCGCGCCCTTTTCTCACACAGCCGGAGGGACGCGTGTCTTGGTCGGAGACCGTTTTCGCGCCCACTTCCGTCCCACCGCCATGATGATTTTACTGTGTTTGAAACGGATTCCAAAGCGCGACCCTTGAATTTCTTCGTGTATAAAAGAAACCCCAGGGGCGGAATATCGCTTCACCACCAGCCTTTAGTTTGCTGAGTTTTCTTTTTCCTCGGCGACTCCCAAGAATCTCCCCCCCGCTTCGAGAGCAATGGCAAACATCATGGAGATGATCCTGGGATGGATCGATGCGGCCCTTGCAAGGGAGGAAGAAGAAGCCGCAGTGGTCGCCGCCAAGCTCGCGAAGATGAGCTCTGGCGGCGATTCATCTAATGAGGCGGAGGTCTCCGCGGAAGAATCCCTTAGGGTTCGATCGGCGGGTTCCATAACTCTTCAAGGTGCGCCTCCCTCGAAGGGCCTTGGTTGCGATCCTCCTCACGCACGAGGGTACAAGCGAGGCCCTCCCAGGGAATTTTTCTTCTTTTGTTCCTCCGCGAGCCAGCGACGAGCCCTAGCTTGATGTGCTGCGCCGCGGAAAATATGTAATTAGGCCTAAGAGCCCTTTCAATGAAGATCCTCCATAATCTTTTTGGTGTTTATGCTTCAATTCTGCAATGCTACTTTTCCTCGACTTGATCTCGAATCAGCAACATCGCCTCATCCGAATAGTTAGGCTCGTCCGCTCCTCACGAGCAATCGGCGCTCGTCTTGACCTCCCGAGGGAACCACTCGCCGCGGCAGTGATTATTGGACCCTCGGCGGAAGAGCGCATCAGCGCTAGACTAAGGCCCAGCCCAGAATGCGAAACTATGCCCGTTGCGATAAATTAGGAACAGGGGAGCGAAAGTAGTTCACCTCGCTCACTTTTCGCGCCAGTCAGTTAGCTTCTCCAGCACACTCCGCCACTAGGGTTCCTCTCCACCGTCACCTCCGCCGCCACCCGTCTCCAATCGCAATGGCTCCACCCTCCCCCACCGCCACTGAGGCAGCTGAGAGGGCGAAGAAATGGATGAAGTCCATCACGACGGAGCGGAGGCTCTGTGGTTGGTCTCCTTGGCGTGCTCCCCTCGGAAGGGTTCGTGTCTTGGCTTTTGCCACGCGGCGAATCCTGCCCACCCCTCGTCCGGACGAGTAGTGGTCTTTAGTCGTTCTTCCTCATGACTTGGCCTTCCTTGCTCTTCTTTCTTCCAGGGTTTGCTCCATTTTTACAGGATTGAGGTTTCGCATTTGAACTCCAATTCCATTTTCCATATCGCGATTTTTGTCCATGTTTGCGAGGCTTATTTGGGGATCGCTCCTCATTTCGACCTCTTTAGATTCCTTTTCCTTCTCAAACCCTACCCCAGCAAGGACAATCCCAAGGCATGAGCGGCGGGAATCAAGCTGCGGAAGGGGTCAAAAGTTTTACTTGATCTTAAGCTTTAAAACCTCCAATAAGGGCTGGCACTCGAAGTGGTTCTATTGTGCCAACTCTCCTCCGGCCCTCCTTCCTTTTCCCGTGAGTGCCCCAGTCCGGCCCCTCTGGACTTCCCTCTCGCCGATGTGAGTTGAGCTAGGTGAAGGAACTTCTTGTTATTCTCCGCAGAGCCAAGTCTGCTGGGTTGACCGGAGTCGGGGTAGTGTGGAACTATACCCAACGCCGTATGCAGCCCATCAAGGAGAGGGTCCATCCCGCCTTCGAGTACTCGGGGACCCAAGACACCACTCGGGAAACCCATGAAAACCTCACGTAGAAGGAGGTCATCAGCCGAGTGGTTGAACTTTTTGCTCCGGGCACGGAGATAACTCCAGTGGATTGCCCGGCTCCGTATAGTTTGGGATACTTGCCTCCAGCGGTAAGGAGAAGACCCTTCTCAACTCAACCGCAATTTGTCAATTGTAGAGTCAGAATTAATATGATACGATATGTCGCAGGGGCGTGAGGCCTTCTTCTCCGCTCCCCCGGTCCCGGAGGCTCCGCTCCCCAAGGGGGCACCTCGCAAGCGTCCTGCCGAAGGCTCAACAAGCGCTCCTCCCGCCAAAAGGGCGGCGGGATGCTCAAGGACTCGGATGAAGAGGATGAGGATGACGACACCGCCCACTTCTTTTCATTGCTCACGCTGTCGCCCGGTAGCGAAGTCGCCTCCTGACCCGAGCAGCGCAAGAATCGCAGAGCCCTCCGCGTCGGCCATCACGCCCAAAGGCAGCGTCTGAAGCGAAGGAGACGCTAAGCCCGGTCCGAGTGGTTCGGACATGAAATTCAAGATGAAATCGTCCGTCCACGGGTACTCTTTAGAACGCCAGATTTCATAATTTATAGAGATGCATATCTTGAAAGAACTCCAAATGCTTGCGTAAAACCGGTGGATAGCGATGACGAACAGCCTCGGCCTTAGGAGGCTCGGCTCGCCCGCTTCTCCTCGTCGCACTCGGCCCGTCGCCACAAGCCGTCAATCCTCGTCGGCGAAGGGAAGATCCACTCGGCTCCAAAAGCTCGAGCCAAGTCGAGAGATCCTCGCCTCCGCCAAAGCTCCCACTCCACCCTTCCGATGAAATGGCGGAAAGAGATGGAGGACTACGAGGTTGACGACGGCGGGAAGTCAAGAATGGGAAGTGTTGGAACAAGTGACCGCCATCCAAGCCGAGGTGTACAAGGTAACTTCTTCTCTACGAATCCTCGCTCTGCACGGGGGGGATCCCACTAACGACCCCTATCCTTCACGCAGGCGCATGAAGGAGAGGTCAGCGAAGACCGGTGCATGGAGAAAGCGGTGGGTGAGCTAAAGACGCGATGAGTTTGATAACGCTTGTATGCCGCTAGCGACAATTCGTGGCGGATCGAAGTGCTCCAGCGAAGTCACCGAGCTTCGATTCCGCCACGTGGAGGAGTCAACATAAATCGAGGTATAAACCCCAACCCATGCCAAATCTCTAAGAAGGATATTTCGTAGGTGATGGTCTCCAATATTTGTCGTCGAGTGCAGCTCTGGAGGCAAGGCGAAGGCTCTGGAGGCGAGGCGAAGGCTCTAGAAGAGGAAGTTCGCCAAGTTAACTTTCGAGCGAGGGTCGGCTAACCGTTGGAAGGTAACCTTTCTCGGTGGCTCTCCTGCTCAACCTCATTGACACCCGGCGGATATCTCATCCGATTGGTTGTGCGAGCTTCGAAGCGAACCTCGACGGGATTGCCCTAATAATTGAATGCCTCTATCCGGATGAAGAGCGCCGAATGATCGACCTCTGGTGGCTCATCTTGAAGCCATTCCCGAGCGGATCAAGGTCTTCACTCGGGGGGCCGCAATAACGTGCACCAGCCAAGGCCTCGCCATCACGAAGTCAAACTATCCTCGCTTTGGATGCGGGGCCGTCAAGGATGGGTTTGCTTGCTCGGAAGAGAAGGCCGTAGCTCTGTTAGAGGAGGTTCGTCCAACTGCTGTCCAAATAGTGGATCAGTTGGACAGAATCGTGGTTCGTAATAAAAACTTCGGTTGATCCCGATCTTGGTGATCAAACTCATCCGAATAATATGTTTTATCCTTTTTCATGAGACGCATTGGCCGACTGGTCCAGCCCCCGAGTGCTAGGAAGCAGCACTTAGCTTTCTTCCTATGCAACCGCGAAGTAGCTAAACATTGTCGAAAGGGTATAAACGCGCCATTACTCAAGAATTTTCACAGTACTCGAATGCGATCAGCACATGTAGAGAGAAAACAACTTTATTAAAAAGGATAGGGTGCGGTTGACTCCGCACACTATTTAGTGTAGCCCCCGACTTACTGCTTGGTCGTTTACGGCCAAATAGCAAGTCCAAAGAAAGGAACTAATTACAAGTCGCTTGAATCGTAATTCTAAGAATAGAAGCAGCGAGTCATTCGATGTTCCGGTGTTAGGCACGTCGATCCGTCTTCACGTTGCAGCCGGTAAGCCCCCGGGCGGGTCACCTCAGCGATCAAGTAGGGGCCTTCCCAGAGTGGGGAGAGTTTATGCTCGTGCTTCTGATTCCTGCGGAGGACCAGATCTCCCTTGGAGAACGACGGCCCGTATGTTCTTGTTGATGATAGCGGCGCAGGCCCTGTTGGTACTTGGTCGATTGGATCATTGCTGCTTCCCTGGCTTCCTCGAGCCGGTCGAGGTCTTCGTACCTTACTTCATCCGTCTGATTATCGTTGTAGCCGGCAACCCGAAGGGACCGGAACTTCAATTCAGTCGGGAGAACCGCCTCTGAACCATAAACTAGGAAAAAGGGGATCTGCCCGGTTGCTCTACTTGGGGTCGTTCTGAGCCCCCAGAGCACCGAAGGCAACTCCTTCACCCAGCGCGTTGCGTATGGCTTTAGGCGATCAAAGATTCGGGCTTTGAGCCCTTGTAGCACCAGTCCGTTGGCGCGTTCAACCTGTCTGTTGCTCCTTGGGTGGGCCACCGAGGCGTAGCAGATCTTGATGCCTAGCTCCTCGCCCCAATCTTGAAATTCGCTGCTCTTGAATTGAACGCCATTGTCGGTGATGATGCGATTGGGCACGCTGAAACGCACAACGATATCCCGGAAGAAATCGCGTGCCTTGGCCGTCGTAATGACTGCAACCGGCTTGGCTTCAATCCACTTGGTAAATTTGTCGATGGCGACGAAGAGACGAGTGAATCCGCCTTGCGCCCGCTTAAGGGGGCCCACCATGTCCAGATTCCAGACGGCGAAGGGCCAGGAGATCGGAATCGTCTGTAGATCTTGCGCCGGCATGTGGATTTGCCGGGCAAAAAACTGACACCCGTCACATCTGCGTACTATGTTTTCCGCATCCGTGACTGCGGTTGGCCAAAAAAATCCCTGCCGATAGGCTTTGCCTACCAAGGTGCTTGCTGCTGCGTGATGCCCGCACTCTCCCGAGTGGATTTCGCTGAGTAGATCCCTGCCTTCTTGCTCCGATATACAACGCCTTAGTACCCCAGAACTGCTTTTTCTGAAAAGCTCGTCCCCGACTACCTTGTAGCTTTTACTTTGGCGTGTGATGCACTCGGCCAGGCTTCGATCTTCAGGCAGCTCATCACGAAGGAGATAATCTAAGTAAGGCTGAGTCCACCCGGGAATGATTGATAGTACCTCTGCGTCGGGTTCTGGTTGCTTTCCCTGATCTTCCCCTGGTGCAGATGGTAATTTGATTGATGGCGCGCGTAGCTCTTGGACGAAAACACCACTCGGGACCTGGGCCCGAGTGGATCCCATCCGTGCTAACTCGTCTGCTGCTTCGTGGTCGTGGCGGAGCACGTGAGTAAGCTCCAGTCTGTCGAACTTATCTTTCAGTTTGCGTACCTCCTGACAGTAAGTCTCCATATTGTCGCCGATACAAGACCACTCTTTCTGGACTTGGTTGACCATGAGTTGAGAGTCGCCACGTACCATTAACCGCTTAACGCCGAGCGATATAGCAACGCGGAGCCCGTGGATGAGTGCCTCGTACTCAGCGGCGTTATTCTTGACGGCAAACAATATCACGGAGGGCGTGGCGTAGCTTCTTTCGGTCGGCGATATGAGCAAAATCGGCCCAGCGCCGCGAGCATAAGGGAACCATCGAAGTACATTGTCGAAGACTCGAGATTCTCCTTTGCTGCTGGGGTTTGGGCTTCTGTCCACTCGGCGACGAAGTCGGCCAACGCTTAGGATTTAATGGCTAGTCAAGGCCTGAATTTTATTTCAAAGGCTCCAAGCTCAAGCGCCCACTTGGCAATCCTCCCGATGGCCTCCGATTGTGGAGTATGTCTCAAGCGGAAAGAAGTGACCACCGAAATTTCATGCTCTTGAAAATAATGCTTGAGCTTCGCGATGTGAGTAACACAAGATATCTGAAGCTTTTGAACTTGCGGGTACCTTATTTTTGACTTCGCCCAATACTTCGCCACGAAGTAGACCGGACGCCGTACCTTTTGAAGGAGCCTCTTCGTCTCGCTCCACAACTGTGGCTGGCGATGACGTGGGTCGTTGCACCAATGTAGAGTAAGAGGGGCTCCTGGGGCATGGGAGGGACCAACACGGGCGGAGTGGTGAGGAACCTCTTTAGATCTTCAAAGGCTTGTCAGGCTAGCCTGCATCCATCGAAAATCGTCTTGTCGGCGTAAGAGCTTAAAGAAAGGCATGCCTCGCTCCCCAAGTCGGAAACGAATCGCCGAGTGCCACGATACATCGATGAGCTTCAGACGTTCTTACGGTTGGCGGAGGCTTCATCTTAAGGATGGCACCGACCTTCTCTGGATTTGCCTCTATCCTCCGATTGGAGATGATGAATCCGAGTAGTTTGCCAGACGGAACCCCAAAAACGCACTTCTCGGGATTCAGCTTCATCCGAAACACTCTCAAGCTCTCGAATGTCTCGGTCAGATCTATTATGAGATCCCATCTGGACTTGGTTTTTATGACGACGTCGTCGACATATGCCTCCGCGTTAACGTCCGAAGTTGAGTGTGAAAACACCTTTGTGTCGTCTTGCCGATAAGTCGCACCGGCGTTTTTCAACCGAATGGCATTGTGATATAGCAAAAGGCACCAAAGGGCGAATAAACGACGTTTTGATGCAATCCTCTTCCTTGACCGACCGATGATAGCTTTGAGTAGGCGTCCCGAAAACTCAGACTCGACCTCGCGCGCGGTGGAGTCCACCACTTGGTCGACGCGGGAGTCCAAAGGATCCTTGGGACACGCCTTGTTGAGGTCGGTGTAGTCGACACACACGCGCCATGTCTTGTTTTTTCTTCGGACCAGACCGGATTAGCGAGCGGTCGGTGATACACCTCTTTGATGAACCGCGGCCAACAATTTGGTGATCTCTCCTTATGGCGTCCTTCCGATCCGGGCGAATCTTCGTGGCGTTGCTTGACGGGCCGCCTTTTCGTCGGCGTGGGAGAGTGCTCGATCACCTCCTCGGAACACGGGCATGTCCGACGGTTTCCAGCGAACACATCCGGTTGGCGGAGGAAAGTGACAGCGCGTCTTCCTATTTGTCGTTGAGCCTGTCCCAATCACGGCCGTTTTGGTCGGATCGAGCCAGGTCCAACAGATCTTCTTTGTTTCTTGGTACGCCGATGGAGGTTACGGCTCGCTTCTTGGCGGGACATCCCTTCCTCTTGAAGGTTTGCGACCTCGGTCGGATCTTCTCCATCTCGGCGGATGAGTCCAATGCTGCGCCATTTCGCAGACTCTCGTTGTCGCAGAGCGGTGGATCGCTTAACGTCACGGGGAGGTGATTACCGTTGGGACTCGCATTTTTAAGACGAGGTAAGTGTAGTTGGGAAGCGCCATGAATTTGGAAATCCCGGCCTTCCCAAGATGGCATGATATGCGATCTCGAAATCGCCACTTGAGCTCGGACTCTCGGTCCGATAGTTATCCTTGGTTCCGAACGTGACCGGCAGAGAGATATGTCCGAGTGGTACTGCGGACGTCCCGGGGATTACCCCATGGAACGGAGATGATCCCTGCCGCAACTCGGAACGGGGAATATTCATTTGGTCCAGGGTCTTGACGAAAAGGACATTGATCCCGCTCCGCCATCGATCGGGACTCTTTTCAGCTTGCTTCCTCGCACTGTTGGATCCAGCACGATGGGTACCTCCCGGGGAAGGCGATACGGTCCGGGTGGTCCGATCGGTCGAAGGTGATGGGCACCTCGGACCAGAGCAAGTATTTTGGTGTCGCGGGCATGATAGCGTTGATCTCTCGAGTGGTAAGCTTTTCCTTCCGCTTGGACTCGTACGCATCAGAGCCCCCAAAGATGTAGTTGATCTCGCGCTCGGCGTCTTGGTAGTCACCATCAGGTTTCTTGCCTTGACCGCCCTTAGTTGGACCGGGTTTCTTGTTGTCGTGAACCGTAGAATGAGGCAGTCTTTGGCGGAATGTTTTCCTTTGGGATGGAAGGGACATACCGAATCCATCACTTTCTTGTAATCGTTGTCGTTGGGGGGCTTAGGCCGGTTGTGCTTCATGTTGGCGACCATCTCGTCCCCCTTCCGTTTCTCGTCGTGAGGCTTCTTCTTGGGGCCTCCGTCGTTGCCACCGCGATGATTTGCGATGGCTTCTTCAGCTTCGGCCTCCTGGTCCGCCATCGTGAACATGGCTTTGAGATTACGCGGGGGGTCCCGGGTCATCTGCCTGATCAGCTCCTCGGATTGGCATCCGGCGAAGAAGGCGTCGATGACTGTTTGCTCCAAAACGTCCCGGATCTCGTTCTTCTTCTTGGTGAAGCGCTTGATGATCTGCGAAGAGTCTCATTCTTGCGCCGGTGTAGCTGTCCAATCTCCCATCTCCCCGCGGGCCTTTCGTAGGTTCCTTGGAAATTGGCGATGAAGGCGCTCACGGAGGTCGCCCCAAGACTCGATAGAGTTCTCCGGAGTCCGTTAGCAGTGTCTGGCGGTTGGGGTCAGCGACCGCAAGTAATTTGCCATGACGTTCGATCTCCTCTGCCGCGCCGATCGCTAAGGCGTAAACCTGCGGCCGATTCTTTGGATCCCTCTCGCCATCGAACTTGTCGATGCCTTTGAGGTTGAAACCATCCGCCAAACCACTCGGCGAAGGTCCGAGGTGAAGGCCCGAATCCTCAATGGGCGTGGCGCCCCGCTACCGGGATCTACTACGACGCTCGGCGCGAACTGGCGCTGCTCTTGGCGGTGGTCGTGCCATTGGCGATGCTCTCGGCTTAGTCATCGTCGCGGCGACTTTGACGGCCCAAAACTCCGCCGCCGTGGATCGTGCTCCCGCCGTTTGGCCCGATATCTGGCGAAGATCATGGGCGGGCGATCGGCGGAGCCGCTTTGCGGTGGCCTTGAGCCGGTTCGATTCTGAGTAGATCATTGCGTGCGAAGCGGTCGGGCGGGCATTGCCTCGTTACATTGCATGGCGGCCATCTCGACCATGGCGTCCCTCGGCGAGATGCGGGCGAGGGGCGCTTTCGAAGTTGTGGCGCGATAGTCTCAAGAAGAGTCTTTGACGCGATGACATTAGCACGGGAGTGTTGTAGACCTCGATCCTCGGCTTCACCGCGCGAAGCTCATTTCGAACATCGCGGCCGTGGTATGAAGTTCTTGTCTGTGATCTCGTTTTTTCACGGACGAGGATCCGAATCGCACCGCATCGGTTTCTCGACGTGGTAATCGGGGAGACGGAGTGGTGATCATCCGCGCCTAGGGCGAAAACCTCTCGGTAGTTTCAATTTCAGCGCTCCGTCGGACTCGAGTCGAGGCGGAGAGGGCGACATAGCCGCTTCCGTCCGATGGGTTAGCCACCATTGATGACACCCACGAACATAGATGGATCTGATCCGAGTGGATCTGACGTGCTCGCCGACTGGTTATCTCCTATCCGAATAACCGAGGAACCCAGTGCGAGAGTCGCGACGGAATTCTCGAGTCCGGAGGGAAATCCAGTCGAGGCAGAAGGGTTGTTGGGCGAAATAGAATTCACGCCCGAGCGGTCGAGCCCGCCGAGTTCTTTGTCGTCGGCCTCCAGGGGAGGCGCGAAGGCGAACAGCGAGGGGGTCAATCCGTAGAAGGCGCTTGCTAGATTCTCCAAGCCATAAGGCAATGGGTCACATTGATCGCGCCCTTATGGGCGAATCTCTCAGGGGAGAGAGGTGCAGATTGCCGATGCCGTCGGCGATGAAGTCCAGGCTGCCGAAGCGAAGAGACTCTCCTAGCCTCATGGCGACGTACGGCGATCTTGGAACAGCCATCTAACTTGAGAGATGATCTTGACGCTGCCCCCTACCTGGCGTGCCAACTGTCGACAGGTGACTAACTGGGGGGTCACCGCCGGCAATGAATTTGTACGAGGGGACGCTAATCAAGAACTAAGCGGATGAGTAACACAAAGCGAGGTTATCTGAGTTCGAGCCCTCAACGGAGGAGGTAATACCCTACTTCCTGTGCTCTGGGATTATATGGTGTATCAAGATGCGAGATGCAAGATGAAACTATGCGTATCTATGTCTACTCCTGTGCTCTGGGATTATATGGTGTATCAAGATGCGAGATGCAAGATGAAACTATGCGTATCTATGTCTATATCGATGACTTCTACCCCCTCCCCTTATATAGTGTAGGAGGAGATAGAGTTACAGGATATCTCGGGATCCCTGATAACTAATTCTGTTATGCAGTTACATGGAATGCATGTGTCGATCTGCTAATTACATGGAGATAGATTATATCCTCGGGAACTTCCTTGCGGCCCAAGCTGTACGTAGCCCGAGTGGTCTTTATCTTCAACCGGGTGACTCGGGTCGCCCCCTATCTGCTCCCTTATGGGCCTTCTAGAGGATACCCGGGGCCCATATAGTCCACAGTAGGGTAAACTAAAGTTTGTAAAGTTAGAAGCTATGAGATAAATAAAAACATAAAATACATGTAAAGTGATATACAAAATGATTTGAAGATACACTTATATAATCTATATGAAACGTATATATAAACCGATGACAAACTTATCTATATAACCCTAGCACAAATACAAACTTATCTAGAAAACGTATGGAATTCATATGAACCGATGAGATGTAAAATGAATTTATAGAACCATGCCATGTCACTCGCTTATATTTAGGAAATGAGAAGAAATCTCGATGTCGTCTTCAGAGGGTCATAGGTCATCTTCATTGTTGGGAAAGTAGGAGAGTTCAAACCATACAATACAACACAAAAATCAATACGAAAGTAGCAGAGTTTAAACCATACAATACAAGCATGAAGACCTTATAGTCGTTTCTTAGGGGAATTGAAAAGTACGTCGTAACATGTGGGTGGCAGCTAGCTAGACGCGTCGTCTCCGGCATGCAGGGCACAAGCGTTCCGTGCGGACGTGCAACTCTAGGGTACGCCTAGTCATTTCGAGACGATTTTCGAGATCTGCAATCCTTGCGTGGAGAACCATCATGTATGCATCTGCTGCCATTGGAAAAGGATCATCCATCCACGATGCCATACGACAATCATTTATCTGTTTTGCACAGGATATAAAGTCAGGCTATATCGTAAAATAAATTCGATCTATATGAAGGTAAGTAAACTCACGGCGTATACAGGATATCGGTAGAATCTCCGTCCGGTCCAATCAGAGACAGGCCTATCGAAGATCTGCACCACTGCATCCATTCCACAAGCACACCTAGGCCAGTCCCGAAGATAGGGAGGGCCGGGCCGCAGCATGATTGACTCCGTGCGGTAGTTCTATTTCATTTTGTTGGGTAGGTCCTCCGATGGGTAATGGGTGTGGCCTTCTGGGCAGGACGATTCCCACCAACTTGGCCTAATCCATACGTTGGTGGACCTTTGTTCGGCCATCCTACTACGATGACGGCAGACAGTATCACATGGGCATATCGTGCATAGACGTGTTAACGGCAAGTGGTAAGTGCGAAGTAGTAGTAAATGCAACGTCACTAATTGTCATAATGGTAAATGCACTGTCAATAATTGTATGGAGAACATTTTTATCGCCAAACCGCCGAATGCACTTAATAACACAAGTCCATGAAATTACATGATTACACTTAGCGCCGACGACCCCTTGTCGTGTATGCAATTGGGGTGTAATGGTCTGGTGGATGCGTCGTACGTTGTCCTGCAGCCTGAGAAAGTCCAAACCGAATTTTATCCTTAGTTTGGTTCGCGGTTGGGATATACCCAGGCTGTGAACTTATAGCGTACGTAGACCTACCATAGTGTGGAAAACCCCCATCATGTTTTGTTCATAAGGGGTCTTATGGCCGTGCACAACCTGTGAAGGGACCCCATGGGGGTTTGCTCCCCGTGTTGGAAATGTGAAGGGACCCCATGGGGGGTTTGCCAGTTAGACCCCCCAGGCTGTGCCGGATCTGGAATAGAAATGTTGCATCCGCCCAAAATATCTTGAAAGGTTAGGTTGGATGCAAATGTACTATCCAGCATAGATGCTCCCATGTTTGCCCAATTTGCATCAAATTGGGTGTCTTGTGTGCTGCGATAGTCATCGTAGGTTTCTGAAGACGGCGCTAAGTTAATATCAATCCCCTCCTCGTGACCTAGCCCAGCTGGAGGTGAAGAATGGTAGGCGCCGTATTGGAAGGGTGTCGATGTAGAGGCTCGGGGAGGTTGAGATTATCGGCGTGGAACAGAACCCGGTGGTGTACGCCTGTCCATGGACTGCGATCTCGCAGGAGTAGCAGATACTGGAGGAGGTGGTGACTCAGATATGCGGTGCACAGATTCTTCTCGCCTCGGGCTATCCCTTTCGCGATTTGTGCGAGATCTATGCCCGCCGACCCCCCTAATCTCTCCCGTAAGCCGAGATCCCGCCCTTCTAATGAGGGTCCTCAATGAATTTGAAGAAGACTGGTCGGTCCGCTGTGTTTGCCATACAAGCTCCGTTGCATGGCCATGCAACGAATCGGCCTCCTGTGTCTGCATCAAGCATGTCATATGATATTCAGAAAGAGCTATGAAGTATGCAATATAGATGAAACTATCAGAGAGCGCACATCATACCAGAACATGGACTCGTTGGGCATAGCCCTCTGGTTGTCGGAGCGGTGCTGCTGCTGCCTGTGGTATCGCAAGCTGACTTCTGGTCCTTGGGCGGTACCATTCCATGTACCCCTAAATATCAGTCTCGTGCGCGGGTCCAGCAGGATATCACACTTCGTCAGTAGCCAACTCAGTCCACCGCTCGATGTGGGCGCTGTGGACGTGGGCCCAATCACGGTTGGGCTCGGTTGAACTAAGCCTGAAAAAACATTTGTACGTTGCATTATGAGTGGTAGAAATATATTCGAAATATTTAACTTATGATGCATATCCATAGGAGTTGCCCGGATGCCGAGAAGGTGGAAGTGGAAATGTTTGCCGGTAGCCAAATTGTCGTTGAACGCGTTCCGGCGAGTATCCTTTCACGGCATTTATGCAAACTAGATAACAGGTCATCATCCAATAGTCTACACTCTCAGTACACGTGCTAGCCAGCAAGCCCATGTGGCAATATCATAGGTTGCCAGATGGCAGAATGGTTCCCACGTAACTTGGTCATGTACCAGAAGGTCTAGGTCTGACACAAGCCGCGTGTAAGACACCCTGTCTACTTCTCTCAACCATTGCAACATCGCATGCAACCATCTATATCCCATTGTTGGTCTACATGCCGGGGGGGTCAAATCGGCGTCTACATGAACATGATAGTATCGTACTGGCGTGTTTGGACGATTTAGTGGCAAATAACTCCACGACCATATTTGGATGAGGAGAGGACAACCCCCAAATACTGCATTCGGGGCTGTCCGATGGCATGCGACACATAACTCCCGGTATGTATCGACCAATATGGCAGACCCCCAACTGTATTGCTCGTAGTCCTCATTAAATAAAGCTTCATTGCATAGCTCTCGAGCTACGAAGACTAGGTGAGGGGGTATAGAGTCAACGTTGCCATTTGTGAACATGACACCGGAGAGGAGGTAGTACAGGTAGACCTCGTAATGCCGCAGTACGGTCGCCTCATCAGCATCGACTGGACACGGACCAGCCTCGTCAAGGTGCTCGAGCCATGAGATCGAAACACCCTGGTCGCTACCATTATATTCAGCTTTAAACCTGCACAGATTTAGAATAATATTTCATAGGCACAATTTATGTACTAATTAGAAATATGCAAGTGAAAAATTTGACACTCACCTCTCTTCGACATAATTTTTCCATGTTTGCCTGCTTGGTTTGTTGACAATGAAGACTCGTCCAGAGATGGGCAACCCTGTGAGCATGGCCACATCCTTCAATGTAATTGTCATCTCATCGACCGGTAAGTGGAACGTGTGCGTCTCAGGACGCCAGCGGTCGACCAGTGCGGTGATAAGGCCCGGGTCAAGTCTTGAGAGCGGTGTCAGGCGATCATTTCTTTGTGGTACCCCATTAACAGTAAGGGCCCACGGCAACAATCCGGCACGGGCAAGAAACATCCAAAACCGGGCATCCAATTGTTTGATCTGTCGTGATGCCCTCAATCGTAATGTTTGTATTTATAAATAACAATATCATAATGTTAGCAAACCATGTTAATATGAGATAATTTGTATGAAACATGCAAACCTGTTCAGTGCCCTGCACCCATTTCTGAGACCTATGGTCGGAGTCATCCCGTGCGGAGAAAAACTATGGAACCTCCATTGTCTATACTGCAATAAAACATCATATGACAGTGACGAATACAAGTCTTTTATTAAAACTTACAAGTGATGATATAACGAATAATAGGCAAACATGAAGTGAGGATATAACGAATACAAGTCTTTTATTAAAACATGACAGTGATACAAGAATTGTCAGCATGATATTGTACGACTCATCCCTGATTTGGACAGCGCCTACGGTCATGTCCTGTACAAACGACTATTAACACTTGCTAAAATTTTAAATTTGCAATTTTGTAAAATTACATACAATTTTGAGTTTTAAAATGTATATTCACATGCTTATACATGTATCAAATTTTACTTCGCCCATATATTTATCATATATATTAAAATTATAGGGAGAAGCTATCCGGGCACATGTGTATATAAATATATCTATATTATACATATATTATAATGTATATATGCCATATGCTATCCGGTCACATGTGTATATAAATATACGCCACGTACATGCAACGTGGCATGGGAGAAGGTCTAGGTCGCTGTGGTCTTCGTCTCGGTCAATCAACGGGAGCAAATTGAGCGGAAGGTGCAGCGAGAAGCGTGTGCGTGTGCGTGTGTGATCGTGGTTCATGTCATTGTCATCTTACGAGCTCACTGCACTGGAAAAATTGTAGAAGGCTTTCTTCGAACGAAACATACCTCCCAACGTAAATTATTTTAGACATGCCATTTTACTAATCAATTATCAATAAAATTACACGCCACCTACTACATATTATCAATAAAATTATCAATAAGGTGTAGCGAGAAGCGTGCGTGTGTGATCGTGATTCATGTCATTGTCATCTTACGAGCTCATCTTTTGAAAAAAATTGTGGGAGGCTTTCTTCCAACGAAACCTACCTCCCAACGTAAATTATTTTAGACATGCCATTTTACTAATCAATTATCAATAAAATTACACGCCACCTACTACATATTTTTGGACAACTATAATAATTTAGTATATATTTATCATATATTTATATTAAAATATAATATTAGTAAAATGGGGCAAGATATACATATATAACACATCTTTGTATATATATATACACATATATCACATGTCACACTGGCAGGCCATGACACCTGGTGGCGGCAATGAAGTCATGGTCGTCCGGGTGGCGGCGGCTCGGCACGGCCACCGGTGGTGGCGACTCATCATTATGTCGTCGAGTGGCGGCGGCTCAGTGCTGACCGTGCCGATGGCGGCCGCCACCGGGTATGGCGGGACCCGAGGATATTTTCGTAATTTCCTTTTACAATGGATTATTCTATTAATTTTCTATTTTACTGTTGATTATTTCGGGTATTTTTCCCTATATATAGGCCTTGTTTGCTTCAGATTAAATTAAATTAAATAAAAATTTGTTATTTTTTGTATAGGCCAAATGTTGTAATATTTTGTAGTTATTTTTGTGGGGTTTTAAATAGTTCTTCTTAGAGTTCGCAAAATAATTTTTTCCATAATTTTTTGAATTTTTAAAAACATATTTCAAGTGGATCACAAATTTGCTACGGTAAAACATAACTCAACATTAATCTGAAACAAACAAGGCCATAGTGATATATCAAAGCTGAGAGGACGATGGAAAGAAAAGCTTGCCTACGTGCTACAAAAGTATTTACTGCTGCCAAATGTGTAGGATCTTTCGCTCGGTAAGTCAGTAGGCTGCCTTTTGTTGGGATCAGATAATCTATCTAGATTAGTTTAACTTACCCAAGTTTTGTGGTTGATAACTAATGCAGTTAATCTAAGAGCATAAGTAGCAGAAAAAATTGCTGAAATAATCAACAGTTACATGACAATTAATAAAATAATCCACTGCGTAAATAAATTACTTGAATAGCTACAGGTCCCGCCACGGGGCATGGCGACTGACGCACGGGGTGTGGCAAAAGCACTGCTCCCGCCACACCGTGTGGCAAAAGCTCTGCTACGGCGACACGTGTCACAACCGCAGGCGGGAGAACGCAGATTTCGCTGGAGGCGGGCACGCCAATTTTTGTACAATTACAATTTTATCAAGTTTTGCAATTCTAATTTTGTCAAGTTTTAGAATTCAAATTTTACGAACTTTTCATGTCTAGACATTTCTAATTTTGTCAGGTTTTATAATTCAAATTTTCCGAAACTTGACAAAATTAGAATTGCAAAACTTGATAAAATTGGAATTGTAAAAAAAGGGTGTGCCCGTCTCCAGCAAAATCTCCTTTCTCCCGCCTGCGGTTGTGACACGTGTCGCCGTAGCAGAGCTTTTGCTGTACGGGGTGGCAGGAGCCATTCTTTTGCCACACGGTGTGGCGGAAGCGGTGCTTTTGCCATACCCTGCGCCATGCCATGCGTAGGTCGCATTGCCCCCGTAGTGGGTCCTGTAGCTATTCAGGTAATTTATTTTAAGCAGTAGATTATTTTATTAATTACCATTTAACTGTTAATTATTTCAGCATTTTTTCCTAAGTAGCATTGGAGGCATCAGTGGCCTGCATCAGTGCGTTAATCGTGCGCCAGCCTACCCGCCCCGCCGCAGTCTGCGCGTTTGAAAATTTTCCCGCCCCCGCGTGCGCTGTGATGCCGGCCGGCGCTGATGCCTCCTCTGCTGCTCATGCTCTAATATGTTAATCAGACAAATTTAATCAATTTAATAATACATAACCCAATGGAGGCAGCAAAGCAATCTGCATCAGTTCCCCTCAACAAGTATAAGTGCATTATCCACCCTTTCTCATAAATATGTTAAGAGTTTTTACCGGCTATGTGTTTCTATTGGTTTTTCTCTATGTTTGCAAAATTATATTTTTTTTTATCATGGATAGGTTAATTTGTGTTGTGCTATCAATCCGTTGATAACTCGGCTCCGGACTTCGGCCGCTCAGCACGACTCCTTCGGCGCCTCCTCCCTTCGTCGCTGTTGCACCGAATGTCTGTGTGCAGCCGGCCACCACTCCGCCAGATACATGTGTGCTGCTAGTATATGTGTATCTAAGATAAACTTTTGTTTCGTGATGATTATTTAACAAATCATTTTCTTGATTTATCTCTAGATTAAAATAAGGGAGTGCCTGTAGCCCAGGTGACTGAGCTCCAACATGTCCCTCTCAGGTCCAGCCGTTGGCCAGGCACGGACAAGGCGCAGTCATCCGGATTAAAGCAAATGCGTTAAAATAGATATGAAAATGCTAATATGATCGATGCTGAAAGGCGGCTGCTGCGTCGTCATGAAGCCCCTCTCCTCCACCTAACATGATGCAACCAAAAGCATTCGCAAAAAAGCAGTAAATAAAATGTGCGGAGATAGAATATCCGCTCAAGGAAAGTAATTTTTATATGGTAGTGTAAAGTGATAGATATAGAGTATGCCGTGAATATTGTTATAGTGTGTTTATTTAGAGCTTCGAGTGGACCCGATGCCGATGAGAGTTCTTCTTTGTGCCATGGCCATGCGAGGGGGGGGGGGGGGAGGAGGGGGCAGCAAAAGGAGGAGCATCACTGTTCGTTCCACAAACTGTTGAATGGCAGAGCAAATGCTGCGTCTCCATTTTTTGTGCTTTTGCTAATGAGTTTCCGATACATCGATCGTTTAGCGGCACAAGGTGTGGAAGTGTCCTCCCTTTCAGCTGTTTCTCATAAGAGTGCAGGTATTCAATTATCGGACTGCTACAAAATCGGTCATAGAGAAAATCATATGAGAGATGGCTCCGGATCTGAACAATTTTGAACTGCGTGTGGTAAGTCCCTCTCTAACTGTTGTAGAAAATTATCGAAAACCATCTCTGACGACGATTTTGAATCATATCTGATGACGGTCCACTAGCTAGTTGTAATAGGGTATTGTTGGTTTTACACTACAGGAAGTCATGAACAATATAAAGACAGTAGCAACCAGTGGCTAGTTCAACGAACATTGCTCAACCAATGTGATATCTCTCGTCTCTTGAGGCTATGTATGGTCTATGCGCTATATATACCTTTGCTAGATTTCTAGATGTTGGTGAGGTGAGGTTATTGTAACTTCTTCGTGATAAACCTGTCATATCTACTCACTCCGTCATGAAATAGTAGTCGTGTTAGACTTGTATTAAGTCAAAGTTTTAAAACTTTATCCATAAAAAACTTTTAAACAATTTAGATTGAGAACATAAAGATCATGTAGATGGATTCGTCTTGAAAAGAACTTTCATAATATTATAAGTTTTAATGCATTATAAATAAATTTTTATAAGTTTTTTATTGTTAAAGTTCTATTTTTAAGATCGTGTCAATGTCCAAAACGACTACCATTTCATAACGGAGGGAGTACTTCTCTAGGTTGCTCAAACACAAGAGAAACAATTTTTTTTGATAAGATTTCAGAGCGAGTAATGACTTAAGCACTCGAGAACATGGCCTAGTGGTGCAATGTTTTGATCCTAATACTCATCATCGGAGTTTGAGTCCCACGACATCGAGACAATGAGAGAGAATAAATATGTTAATAATAATAATAATAATAATAATAATAATAATAATAATAATAATAATAATAATAATAATAATAATAATAATAATTAAAAAAAAACAATGTTAAGCACTTGCCCATAGGGGCCTGAAACTCTGAATACGTCGTGACATTAATAGGCCTAAATCTAGGCTCTGGAAGGCTTTAGGCTGCAAATTCTTGAACCCCATAGCTCCAAATAGATTGGGCTGGGCCACGCGCCAATCCAGGCCTACTCCACAAGCCCATGATCATCTCGTGCGTGTAGTAATTCCGTTTATTTTGGCGGACTGGCTTCAGCCCAGCCACGTCATCACGCGGCCTTGCTTCTGGCGTCGTTGACAAGTGGGTCCAGAGCGTCCGTGGGCGGGTAGCCAGATGGGCATCAACGCATGGTTCCAAGCAGAAGTGCAAGATTACACAAATACAATTACACAGACAGGAATTCCTCACAACGGGATCTCGTCCCGGACGGGATTGCCCCCCACCCCCGGCGACACAGACACGTGTCCAGCTCCCCTTCGCCGCGCCCAGCTCCCCTTCGCCGCGCACACTGTGCAGAGGAGGAGGAAGGAGGAGGCCTACCTCGACGCCGTCGACGTCGCCGCCTTCGCCCTCGCCGTCGAGCTCGCCGTCGCTAGGTTAGGGTTCGGGTTAGGGAATATGTGGGTTCCTCGAGGTGTAGAGGAGGTCGGGGAGGCGGATCGGTGGTGGGTGGGGTTAAATCGGGGGCAGGACAGGCGCAGTGGAGCGCCGAGCCGAGGCGGCGGGTGGGCAGCGTCGGCGGGGACCATGCCGCCCCTGTCTGTTAGGGTGGCGAGACGGGGAGGCGGAGAGGCCGGCGGCGGATCCGTGGAAGAAGGCGGCGAGGCAGGGGCGCGGGCGCTGGGGAGAAGAGGCGGACGGGAAGAAGAGGTGGGAGGCTATCCCGTCGGGTTGGGCCCCCGATGGGATACCGTCCCCTAGTCGCCCCCTTACACAATTACACAAAAACATATATAAAGGAGGGGAAAAAGAAGCCACCACGTTCGTCCACATCACCCAGATTATTTAAGCCGTTCGATCAATGGTGGGATCAAATTATAACGGCCTAGATCGATCAAAGAAATTCTCACACAAATCAAGAAAAAAAAGATCTATGCCTAGAGATAAGCTCTAAATCCGATCTGATATATTAGAGATAGATTATAAGTTATAGATAAACTCTATATGCCAGATTATTTCAGTGTACTGCTGGCCCGATTGGTGTGCTACTGCTAGCTCATTCTTTACAAAGAGATGGAATGCTATTACACAACACACTCCAATGTACTTCGTCCCCTTGCTCCATTCCCCACCAAGCTAGTCTATGAGCAGAGTCAACACCCTCCCGATTTCAGTGTTCCACGAAGCTCGTTGGATAATAGAGGCAATGGCTGATCTATCTCGAATCAGTGAGTTAATTTTGTCGATCATGCTCTTGCAGTCCGATCTGAAATGAACATGAGCTAAATGCAGGTCGTCAGCAAGAACTGTGGTTTCAACCAATGCCCGAGCTTCGGCAGCTTCTGCTTCAAAGCAAAGTTTCAAACCCTTCGTCCTTGCACCTTGAATCTCCAGACCTGAGTTGAAAATTACTGCTGCTACAGCCCGAGCGTTTTGTTGGGCGTAGACATTTTCCCGGCAAATTTGGCGCTCGGTATGCATGCATGCATGCACGCACGCACCCAAGCATGTGCGTGTTTGTATGCACGAGAGGTTGCTGTACCAGCAGCGCGCAGAAGGGCCCTTTGCGCCCGTGATCACCTCACCAACTGCCTGGCCCGCGCCACCTTTGAGAGCTAGCTGGGGAAGCACTTTCTACCTGCCCATGCAGTGTCCTTCTTTCGATTTGAGGTTTGATTTCATTTGGCATTTTGGCTTGATTGAGCCAAAAGTTGGTGACATTGAGAAAAGGCCAAAATACTACCCCTGATCACAAAAAGAAGTCGCCGTTGATTTTTGAACACGCCTTTGACCATTCGTCTTATTAAAAAATTTAGTTCAAATATATAAAAATATAATTAATACTTAAAATATATTTAATAAAAAACCAAATAAATTATATTTATATAACTTTTTTGAATAAAACAAATGATCAAAGACGTGTCCAAAAGTTAACGGCGACTTATTTTTGTGACCGGAAGGGAGGGAGTAGTAGTTAAAAATTATTTCTGGGATCTTTAAAAAAAACCCCCACAAAATCCAGAAAAAATATTACAAAATGTTACCTAAATGATATAAAAAATGATAAAATTTCAACTCAATCGAACAAAACAAAACCAAACCAAACCAAACCAAACCGTGAATAAAAAAGGTTAGACCGTGCCCATTTGTTCCAGCCACACGCTTCCCTACGATAGCTCTCAAAGCCCATATAGTTGGGCCAACGATTTCAGTTTAATCTTCGAAATGCCATACTTTACAAAGTTAATTTGCACTAAATACAATTTTACAAGTGAAGGCCCGTAACGTACGGTACACGGGAGGGTGTGCACAAAGTTCCAATGCTAGTACTACGTACGAATGAACACGCACATATATACACTGGGGTACATATGTATGCAATCAGTAAGCAGTCTGATCGTAGTGATCGAACTACAAAAGTTGTAAAAATTCTAAAAAAATTTGTACATGTACTCTTCAACTTACTCTATCTCTGGTTAAAATTTTAAGTTCAAATTCATCCTATATTCAGAGTTATAAAAAAGAGAAAAAACGGACAGTTTTGATAAGTTCAAAATTGATAGAATTTTCTCTTTTTTGTAACGTTCAATATAGGATGAATTTGAACTTGAAATTTTAGTCAGAGATAGAGTAAGTTGAAGAGTATATGTACAAATTTTTTCAGAATTTTTTACAACTTTTGGTAGTTCGATTGACGGCGATCAGACTGCTTACTGATTCAGACAAAGATATGTACCCTATAATCGGCCGTTTCCTTTCCATCTTTTAGAGCGACTAGTTGAGACAGCATGCCTGTGGCGCGCCGAGGGCAGTCTGTCATCGATAAGTTTCAGTTTAATTAAACAAACTACGTATTCTGATAATCGTCGAATGGTGAACATTTTTTTTTGCAGGAATCGTCGAATGAGAATGGTGATAATCGTCGAATGGTGAAAATTTTGAGGCAAGGAACTCTAGCTGCCAAACAGCTACGATAATAAAACGACGCTTTGTCCGAAATGTACATCAGAAAAGAAAAAGAAACTTGTTTCATCGAATTGGTTGCTGGTTCTAATGTTCTATGGATGTTTCTATCAATGATGTTCCATTCTCATCCTACAAACGATGGCACATTACATCTATGAATGCAAGTTCTCATTATCACTTCGTTTGTTTAAATTGTTTACAAATAGCATGATCTGCACCTTGGAGTCGAAGGTTTCTAGAAGAATCCTTTTGTTCCAAATGACTTCATTGCTTCATAGAGTTATTCATGCAGTGTAAACTTCATGTCTAGGTCCTTCGAGAGACTACTCGTGAATGTAATCGTCATTATGAAAATACGTTGGTACCTTAACACATCAATTTAATCCAGCTTGTGCAGAATCATCATTACGGAAATACGTTGGTACCTTTACACATCAATTTAATCCAACATGTACAGAACAGAAAAGATTATTGTAATAGGCCCAGAAGAGAAGCTGATAGAGAACTACAAAGCACATGCCAGTAGCATAAATCAACCTAAACAGAGTATAGGCTACTGAAGCATCGATCAATCGACCACTTATTTCAACAATTACAACCTTTATCTCCGCGATCTTAGGAGGTCGATTCTATTGGCCTAGCCAATGAAATTAGTTTTGTTATGCCATCTTGCTCATATTAGAGTTCGAAGATTATGGACCCTCCTTTTAGGATGGCAGAGAAGGCAAATAAATTTCCTAAACAATAGAAAAACAAATGGTACCTGAATGTAACCAAACCATTTTGAAGACATGCATGAAAAACATGTCATTCCTTCTCTAGAAACCATCCATGTATTAACATATAAGTTGGTAATGTACTGTTTCACTTTCCAAATTGTAGGCGTAAACAATTATGATGTAGCGGTGTGGACTTGATGCTTAGTGACCTAAACCTATTAGCGAAAACCTTATTTTAAGAAAATGAAAACACAGATCTGTTATGTGGTCCCCTAATATTAAGTCTACACATTCAAATGTTTTCTTATCTATAAAAATCTCATCTAGAATTTTAAAAAAGAGTGCATCACAAAAGAAGCATGGTTTTACCTTGAAGAGACACCTTAAACAAAAACTACAACTCACCCAAGACAGCTGCACCATGTAGAGATACCTGGAAGAGCGCAAAAATCATGTCTTAGCTAATTAAAAAAATACCATATTCATCTATATTTCGTCTATATAATTCAGCAATATTATAAGCATCTATCTATATAAACATACCTGGAACAGGGCAATACATAATCACACTACGATAATTAGAACAAAACTATTACCTGTCCAATCAATTGTTCCTTTTGCGTTAAGCAAAACTGAAGCTACGCAAAATTGGAGGACAATCTAGAACCAGTCACCCAAGGAAAACCTTGAACAAACTAAAAGGAAAAAATCTCCCTTTTGCACGTAGCATGTTTCATTCAATCAAATCATCCAATCTTGTGCGATCCCCGCAAATCAATATGCTGTCCAGAAAAGAGATGGCCACCTTAAAAATTTATCAAATACAATAAAGTGATGAGTGCGAATGTAAACTACTAACAGAATGCATCTCATTGAAATATTCAACAAAATGGAAGGAACCATATAGACTTGTTGAAAAGGCTAACTTTATCCATTAGATTGTCACTCAATTTTGCTATGAAACTATGAAAAATAATAAGAAGGAACGGCCTCAACACAATTAGACTAACAAATCGAGATGAGCAGCAAAATGGTAAGGTCAAATGCGAACAATCGAAGCGCTTGTGTGTGTTCAATCTAGACATAGAACTACTGAATGGTTCTTCTACCCGAACTACATAATAGATTTCACCGTGCATCTCCGCGTCGGAGAAGATCGTCTGACAATTTGGTCGAGGAAGGGCCGGATCCGTGGCTTTGAGGCGTCGCTTCCACTGGGCTAGACGGTGGCGTGGAAGAAGGGAGGTCGGTGGCGGTGGTTCGCCGTGGCGGCATCGTGGACTAATGCGATGCCGGGGGCGCCATCCCCACCGGCTCCACCGCAACGCACGAGATGTCGACGGCGGCGCCGGTCACGCTTCGGCGAGTGAGCTCAGGAGTAGCGAGGAGTACAGCACGACGCCTTTGTCGTCGGGAGAAAGCGTCGTCGCCGCCGAGGCGCCGCAGACTCCTCGGATCGAGCCACCGCAATGGAAGGTCTTTGTAGGAGCACGACAAGAGGAAGAGGCCGGTAGAGCACGGCGGTGTGGAAAAAAGGCGAGGGGCTCGAGGACGCGTACCTCGACAGGTCCAGATCGAGCCACCGCAATGGAAAGCGCTTTATCGCCGCCGCCGCTTATCGAGATGGAAGCCGCCGCCGCCGCGTGCGGGGGAGAGCACCGCCGCCGCCACCTCCACCTCCGTCTGCGTGAGGAGGAGCGGCGCCGCTTCGCTGGGACGGTCTTGCCGAGCCGGTGGGAGGACGACGGCGACGATGAAAAAGAGAGATCTGCAGGAAACGGCGGCTAAGGAGGAAGTCGGGGACGGGCGCGACGGGTGGCCGTCGTCGCAAGCGGCGAAGTCAGCCGAGCGAGGCGTGGAGGAGAGAACGATGGAGCGACGCGGCGGGTTGAGTCCACGCCAGGGAGGCGGTAGGGTTTCGGGAAGAGAGGCCGGAGCATCCGAAAGCACAAAGATCAAACGGAGTACGGGTTGATTTGCGAAAATGTAGGGGCCTTTATGCAAAACCGTCGGAGATGAAGCAGGATCGACCGCATAGAACCGATCGGACGGCCGAGGAAATCGCAGTGACGTGGGCTCAACGGGAGAAACTACGCCACGGCCGAGGGCGCGCATGGCGGGCGCAGCCACGTGGCGCGAGGGGGTGGCTCCCTACGGAGACACGTGGCGCGAGGGGTAGCTCCCCTACAAAAATGTACTATTTATGATATGATATATGATATATGATATGATATGATATATGATATGATGTATGCGTACATGATGACTTCACATTCCCAAGCCCATAGAGCGAGGCATAGCAGGCCGTGCCATGCATCATGCCAAACCCGTAGCCCAATCAATCAATCCCCGACTGGCCCACCTTCCACGCAAGCACGCACCGCAACCAAAAATCATCATATTCATATGTAAAAGAAAGGAAACTAGAACCTGTTCTCCTTATCCCATTGAACTTGCTTGACTTATTATGTCTATTTACATTTTTTATTTAACTTTGAAATAATTTAATTTTTTTAAAACTCGTCGCTTTTTTTTCTGTCTCAAAGGATTGTTTAAGAGGTGTATAACGCGGGCCAGACGAAACGTACATGGCTCTTTATTTTATCTCAAGAAACTATCGATGTTAAACAAATAAGGTAGATAAGCATATGAGTCAAATAAAATAATAACCACCCATAATTTACGTGGTCCACCACGCGAGTAAGGAAATGCGGCCCGGTCCAAGCTCAATACGGTGGGCTGGGCCGAGGCCCAGATGTACGGCGTCGAGTTGCTACACAAGCGTTGCTTTTCGATGATTTTTCAAGTTCTTTCTGAAAGCTTTCAAAAAACCAAACCGTTTCAAAATGTTTCTAGCATGTGTGGAAGCACTTCAAATTCGGAGCACGGACAAAAGGGAATAGCTCCTAGACTATTCGAACATCGATTTAGAGTGAGCTGTTGATTAGTGTGAGGACCATCGAAGTAAATAGGACTCTCTTGCCCCTAAGGCTCTCATGGGCAGACTGGTATCCTCTGCCTTTGGAGCATCTGCCTTCTTCTTGCCAGTGACATGTAGGCCCCATCAACTGAGCCCTCGTGAGCCGTGCTTACTTGCCGAGTCGGTTATTTGTGTAATGCTAAAATTTGAGAGCTTTTTATAAAAGGCTTAGATAATTTGGCTGATCTAAGAGCTGGTACAATACATGTAACTTAGAATGTCTTAATACCATATCAAATAAAATAGTAGAGAGAAAAAATATAGATGGATAATGAAAATATGTGAATAGTAGTGGTTCGAACGTACAAAGTTAAGACACCATTTCTGATGTCCAAAAAATGGTTTAGGGCTCGTTTCAATTTTTTCTAAAAAAATTAAATCAATATACTAGAAGGTTTGGGTTTTCGAAACATACCTAAGGTGATAAATGTAAATTGGTCGTAAAGAAAGGGTCCAGGAGGACCGGTGAAAATCATTGAAAACTTTGGCATCGGCACATGCAGCTGCAGTGCTCCTTGCTTATGAGAAGAGGGAATTCCTGCTCCACAGTCCACACAGTATGCGGGCCATGGCCAAGAGTTAAACCACATCAGCTGTAGCCTGTACTGCACGGCGCAGGAGCAAGACGCCAGGGCACACTTGTCACTTGTGTACGACACTACGACCAAAGTTTTACAGAGATGCAAGAATAGGTCCATCCACCCATATGATCAATCAAAATCAATGACATGTCGACTACAATAATCACTCTACCTACCTAAACCAGCAGCTCGAACACGTACAGCGACGACCATTTTTCCTGATTATTTGGAAATAATGCGGTGAAAATAGGAAGGCAATGGACAAAAAAATGGCACGATTAGTAGTAGTATTACTCGAGAAAATGTTTGATTCCTTCTGCAATGGCCCATGGGCACCGAGCTTGCTTGCGGCTATCATAGCATCGCCAAGAAACCCACCAACGCGAGCGCCACGAGCGCCGGCGCTGACACTCCGGCGGTGGCCGCGGCCGACGCCGACTTCCCGCCGGACGGCGCCAGGGACGACGTGGCGCCGCTGTCGCTGCCGCTGGAGCTGGACGGGCCGCCGGCCTCGGGCGAAAGCGCGGGCGGCGGCGACGGGGCGGCGGCGGCGGTGGCGTGGCCGGCGAGGACGAGCTTGGTCATGGAGGCGAGGTTGTCGGCTCCGAAGGCGTGCTTGTCGGGGGCGCCGCCGGTGACGGAGGACCCGACCTGCCACACCTGGTTCACCGTCTTCATCCCCCCGTGCAGCTGGAGCTTGCCGTAGAGCCGGATCTTGCCGCCGCTGCCCTCGTCGGCGGCGAGGTCGGTGGCCGGGAAGGCGATGGGCGTCGACGCGCCGCCGAGCGGCACGTAGCCGGTGATGTTGTACGTCTTGACGGCGGGCGCGGCGGCGGCGCCGGAGCCCTTGAGCGCGACGAGCGCCTGGGTCCCGGCCATGCCGTCGCGGGTGGGGTTGAGCCCCCACGCCACCCACCCGCCGGGGCCGGCCGGCGCCGCCACGAACGCCAGCGACAGCGACGACTTCGACTCGTCGTAGGTCCAGTGCAGCGCCGCGCCGAGCTTCGGGAGGTCCTGGCACGTCGCGTACGACCTCCCCGCCGGGAACTTCTCGCTCGCGCAGCCGCCGCCAGCCGCCGCCGCGGACGCCACGAGGAGCAGGAGCAGCGCGATGTGGTGCGGCATTGCGGTGGCCATGGTGGATTGGATTTGGGGGCTCACTTGCTCAGTTCACAGCTTGGTCCGGTGTCCTTGGAGTTCTTGGAGTGGGAGAGGGAGTGTGACGAAGGTGACGATTTATAAGGAGTTGGGAGTGGAGCTATGTGCAATTTGAGGTTTTTTTTAAAAAAAATTTACCGCTGCTAAGTGAGGATTTACAGGAGGTAATGACGCTGTGGCGAATTTGCTATGGTTAAAAAGATTGCTGACTCCCCTCCCTTCTACCATGAGGTTTGTGGGGGGTTTGAATGCGTAAATTATAATAAAACATGGGCTATCATTTTTCTTGCACTGAGTCAAGCATCATGATTTACTCTATATAAGGAATCGGCGTGACGAGGAGTAAAGGGTATAAGAATATCCTTATCAACAGCTTAAAGATTTCTTTAAAATCATTATAAGCTTTTGCATAGTAAAAAAATAGAAATACTATACAACCCTTGACATTCCTCTTTTTATATCGTCCTCTATCCTTCGGACAATATAGCTACACACCAAAGCAAAACTCACTCCATGTGATCCACAACTCCCACGTTCAATTTATTGCCCACACGATTTTTTCCTCACTCTCCTCTCTCTTCGTGTTTAGATCTGAAGCTCCCCCACCAATCTCCATGGTTGGCGACCCTAGGGCATCCCACAATACAACCTACCCCTGCTCTCTCTCTCTCTCTCTCTCTCTCTCTCTCGTCTCTCCTGCGCTCATGCGTGGCCAGGAGGATGTATATGGGGGTGCTACCATGCCTAAGTCTGGACAGACCTGAGCTAGGGCGGGGTGTCTGGTCACCTTGTCGGTGGCAACACATCCTAGGTCTGGTGGCACCGGTAGGTACAATTTAGATCTAGAGTTCCTCACTTCAATCTCTCTTCATTTCAGATCTGTAGTGCTACTCTCTCGGTTTAAACTATGGATTTCATGCCTAATTATGATGGATCGATGTGTTGTTGGTTCTGATCTTCACATCTAGAAGTTTTTTGTTGCAAAATCTCAACACGGGCTTCGACATTGCATCAAGACGTTTATGGTTGCCAAATCTCTATGTCGTCATGCTACGATTTATGTGTCCATCCTGTTTCGTTAGGTGTTTCATGTGTTTTTCCTTGTGTTTCATTCCTTTGAGAGAAATAGAGAAACCGCCACAACACTCTGTGTGGAGTGTTTATTTGTGTTTCATCAGGCTTTTTTTCATATGTGTTCATGAGGTGTTTCAAGTGTTTTCATGAGGTGTTACATCACCCACTTCAACAATCTATCCGTATCTAAAACTCAGCGTTCTAGGAGGGCATCCTCGTGCTGCCGAAGAGGGGGAGGGGGAAGGAATTCTCAACGGTGGGATGCGCAGGAACGCACAGGAGTGCGCGAGGATGGGATTTACGGGTGACATATGATTTTTTGCGTGTACGCATGTTTATTATGGAGGTATATACATATGGGGACGGTATAAATGTCTCCTAGTTCCTTCAAAAAAAAGTATAAGTATTGACCAAAACGCTTTAGTTTCTCACGGGCATTCTAGAAGCCGCTTTAATTTTAGATCAAGAAAACACGACAAAAAAAATTCAATGGTCATTTGGTAAACTCCTATGAAAGTGCCGTTAGCCTAGCAATTCAAACCATAATCGTACTCAGTCCAAACAATCGTAGCCAGTTCAACTCTCTGACCTAGCCGTTTAATTAGCCACAACACAAATGATGTTTATATACTTTTTAAGAATGAGACGCACATAATCTAAATAAGTCGCTTAAATAAGGTATCAACTTAGAGCATCCCTAACTCACCCCCAGTCATCCACCGGCATCAATGCCTAATCCCGCCCAGCTTCTCCTTGCCCGCAGAATTCAAAAAACTGCCCGCGCGCTGATGCAGGCGCTGGGCTGACGGAGAGCCAGATGTTCATGCTCTTAGTGGCGGGTGGTTACTTTTGAGATTTATATCACTATTGAACTAATAATCATAGAAAACATAAAAACATACATGTCAAAAGATTATATAAGTTAAAAAAAAACATTCGAACATAGTTGACCTAAAAATTGACCAATCAAATTTGTATCTAAAATAAAAATTAATGGATAAAAAAGTTGAAAAATTAATGCAAGCATACACATATAATTTTTTTCAATACGAAATAACTAAACTTCCACTATCAAACTAAGTGAGAAATTAGTGTACACAAACAGAAAAATAGTTGATTGTCCACAAACCAAATTTCTAGAAAAATCAACGACAAATCAGTCGATCGATGAAAATTTAGAATGATTATTGTCAGCCTACATACATACGTAAATTTTTTTTCCAATATGAAACAACAAAATTTCCACCATCAAACTAAGTGGAAAAATAGTGCAAACGAATCGGAAGAAACAATTGGCTGCTTAAAAACTTAAAATAGTCATTTGCTTGTTAGCAAATGCGTTTACCATAATGGGTACATATGCTGTGCAATCAGCCAAACGGTGCAATCGCCGTGCAATCGAACTACCAAAAGTTGCAAAAAATTATGAAACATTTTGTACATGTACTCTTCAACTTACTTTATCTCTGGTTAAAATTTCAAGTTCCAATTCATCCTATATTCAGAGTTATAAAAAAGAGAAAAAACGGATAGTTTTGATAAGTTCAAAATTGATAGAATTTTCTCTTTTTTGTAACGTTCAATATAGGATGAATTTGAACTTGAAATTTTAACCAGAGATATAGTAAGTTGAAAAGTACATGTACAAATTTTTTCAGAATTTTTTGCAACTTTTGGTAGTTTGATTGCACTATACGATTGACTGCTTATGATTGACAAAGATATGTACTTAATAATAGATAAGCAGTATCAATCGAATCGCAATCGAATTATTAAAGTTGCAAAAATTATGAACATTTTGTACATGTACTCTTCAACTTACTTTATCTCTGGTTAAAATTTCAAGTTCCAATTCATCCTATATTCAGAGTTATAAAAAAGAGAAAAAACGGATAGTTTTGATAAGTTCAAAATTGATAGAATTTTCTCTTTTTTGTAACGTTCAATATAGGATGAATTTGAACTTGAAATTTTAACCAGAGATATAGTAAGTTGAAAAGTACATGTACAAATTTTTCAGAATTTTTGCAACTTTTGGTAGTTTGATTGCACTATGATTGACCGCTTATTGATCAAGACAAAGATATGTATTTTAATAATATGTCATATCAATAGAATGCAATCAGAATCGAATTACAAAAGTTGCAAAAATTATGAAACATTTTGTACATGTACTCTTCAACTTACTTTATCTACGGTTAAAATTTCAAGTTCCAATTCATCCTATATTCGAGTTATAAAAAGAGAAAAACGGATAGTTTTGATAAGTTCAAAATTGATAGAATTTTTCTTTTTGTAACGTTCAATATAGGATGAATTTGAACTTGAAATTTTAACCAGAGATATAGTAAGTTGAAAAGTACATGTACAAATTTTTCAGAATTTTTGCAACTTTTGTAGTTTGATCAGACTACGATCAGACCGTTTTACCGATTGCAAAGATATGTACCCTTAAATAATGTATGTCACTTTATAGCAACTTTTTTGGCGAGTGCCATACAGGCATATACTCTTGATTAATAAATAAAAACTGCGAGCTATTCATGTTTTTACTATAGCTCACGTTAAAAATTGCAGCTCACATTAGCTGCTCGAAAGTGAGCCGCATCTGATGCATGAATACACACACAACACTCCAACACGCGCGCGGCCACAAGGAAACAATTGAGATTCGTCCCGTTGGGTTGGGCCAAACGAGGAAGGAGAAAACGCTAAGAATTTGGTGAGTGATCGCGGTTGACACTTGACGACAGCTTGGAAAGACACCACGCACATGGCAACGTTAGGAGCCTTACCACTCACTACTCACACACGCCAAGCTGCTACCATACTAACCATGGTCAGTGCTCGCTACATCTTGGGAGCTGACCAGAAATTTTTCCAAGAATTTAGACCAGCTCAATACGGCAGTGTGCAATGGGAAGAACAGCCTAACTTGTTCCACGTATTAGAAAACTTTCAGACCATCTCGAGCCATCTTCTTTTCTTTTCGTTCCATTCATTTTGTCATTCTCTTCCCCATATTTCTCCACCATTTTGAAATTCGCAACGAAAATAGAGAGAGAAATTTTCTTTTGAAGATAATGTACGAAAAAATTTCTTCTGAAGAGAACCTCGAAGAGACATCCGAAAAAAACCAGAATCTCTTTGTAAAGAAAAAATGACCTCCAAACAGATGTTACTAGAGATGACCTCACAAGTGAGAACGCTGGAAAGCTGAAGTCTTTCTCCACTGACCGTACAAGTTAGAACAGTGTACGACGGGTGAAGAGTGTACGACGGGTGCCTGCCTCCATCGTCTACCTCATGTTTGTTCCTGTGTTCTCGTCCACACAAGCCAGCTATAATGAAAGAAGTTACATGCCATTGTTGACTGAAGCTTGTCAGTGTAGCCATGTAGGTAGATATCACTGTATAATCAGGGTGCACTGGAATCCAAGCATGTTCAGCAGTTGGACTCTGAACGTTGGTTGACCCCGTGAATCACGACGAGATGACGAAGGGGGTGACAGTTAGCTGATGCAATGCGTTCCAGGATCCACACTTGCATGCTAGATGCTAGATGCAGGTACGTAGTATCTAGCTAACCTTACGAGAGTGATTAAAATTAGCAATATATTAACAAGAAACGGAATGAAGTAACGTGGAGTGCAGGACTGAGACTGATTGGAGCTGAGAGGAACAGATTTGGGAGGAAATGAGCGGGCCGCCAACTGCACGTTCATGTGGAAAGATATCTCAAGATCCACAAATCAGTAAATAAAGCACCCTTTCGTCATCTCTAACGTATCCGAATCCAGATGTTTTGGGGCCGTCTCAGAGATTAATAAAGCCTGTGAATCTCTTAACCATTTCGCTGTGTTAAACTCATGTTCAGAGTTCAGACAGCACACCATGGACAAGGCTGAAATCAAGTCTGAAAAACTCTCTTCATTCTCCACTCGCGAACGGTGAAATTGCAAACTGAACGTACTTCGTCGTTATAAGAATTCAGAATCAATCATATCATCGTACCCTGCGCAAATTGCAACGGCCGGGGACATCAAGAACAGGCATAGGGACAAGCTCATTTCAGTGGTACCTCGCATTTGGGTTCCATATGTGGATTACTTAATTTGACACGACGCATCCCGTGATCATTCGATCCCACATTAGGTAGACGTACTGCCAAATCGGCCAGCTCGGCCGTCAGATACACAAACTTCACGCAACGCCATCCAGAACCGGCAAAAGGCGATAAGCCACACGGCTAGAGCATTTGATTACTGCAAGCTTAGCTTAAGATAAGCTCTGATTTGATGATGCCTCATGAATCATGATAGAAAGAGCCAAGAACCAACACACCATTAATTTTTTTTTAGATAATGTCCAACACACCATTAATTAGAGCGCGTGTTATTATAGGCGAAAGTTCAGTGATCAGTGTCGATCATTTTGTATGCGAAGTACTACGCACGTCTTGTGGAATCGACTCAGTGATCGAGATATGGGCATGCATGTGACGGTAGGGACCCTTTGCATAGTTGCATTTGCTCATGACAGTGCCGGCTCGGCTACGCTTTATTCTATATTTCGAGGTCTTTTTACAAGGTTTGAGAGGTGAACCTGTCCTCAATCACTACAGGAATCCGAGGTATTTACGTTGATCAGAAGCCGACGTAAATAACAGAAAAACCGACGTAAATAGCTATTTACGTCGGCAGGCCGATATAAACAAGCCGACGTATAAAAACCGACGTAAATACGTTTATTTACATCAGCCGCCGACGTAAATAGCCCTTATTTACGTCGGCCTCCTGACCGACGTAAATACCGGGCGTCGGATGGGGGCGTCGCAGTGGACCACTTATTTACGTAAATAATGCAGCCCCTAGGCCGACGTAAATAGACCACTGGCCGACCTAAATACTAGCATCAGGTGGCCTCTGTCGCGCTAAGTCCAAAAGCCTTTATTTACGTCGGCCTAAACATCTTTATTTACGTCAGTCCGCCCTGGCTGACGTAAATACCCCTGTATTTTTGTCGGCTTTCTTCCGGCCGACGTAAATATATTTGATCGATGTAAATACCTCGGATTCCTGTAGTGAATTGAAATTGAGACGAGAATAAGGACATGTTCTTATTAGGTAGTGGCATATATGCATACGCATCATTTCTTGCATCGTTTCTGACTGGTGTGTACTTTACTTAGAAAAATTTCTGACGTGGCATCATTTTCTTTAGCATAGTTGATATGGTATTATGTCTGCGTAAGCAGAATATACTATCTTTTCCAGAGAGAAGAGGTTTCAGTTTCGCTAACTAGCTCGTGAAGGTTTACTGAATCTTCCAGTGCTTTTGAGCTGAAACCAAGAACCATAAAACTCTCCCAGTATGGATCTTGTAGGTTCTCTAAACCTATGTAGCTTCAGTTCGAAGAGGGTCAAAACTTTGTTCTGTTTTGTACGGAGCTTACGTTTCCGCTTTCCAGGGTGTTTGAGCTGGATTTGAAGCTCTCCAAGTTTCCAACAAAGCGTTGGGCCCATCTGGTTTCGTATGAAATAACGGGGAAAATTATAGTGGAATCAATGCGTTCCAAACATATTTTCTGCAAATTAAACTGCACGTAAGCCCTGCTGGAAAGTGGAAAGTCGTGGGCTAGGGACCCATGCGCGAGTTCTGAGTTCTGACCCTCTTTTCCCACAGACAAGGTAAGAAGAAAAGTTTGTCCACGGATGATGCTTTCAGGTACAACTTAATCTTTTTCAGATCCAAGTATTCCAATCTTGCTGGGTGGTTAGGTTTCACATTTGTTGGAGTACTGAATATTTACAGCTGTTTCATGCAGGTTATTTAATTCTTTTAAAACATTGGAAAAATTTCACTATAGCCCCTAAACTTACAGCATTGGATCCAATGGTATAGCCAACTACTGGCTATAAAAAAAAACTCCATGTCATCTATAGATAGCTTATAGAGAACATCTTCAATGGATTAGCTATAGTATTGACTATTAAATTTAATATGTGCCCATATATAATAGATGCACTGCACCATGTAGGCCCTCTTTGATAGCTTGTTTAGTTTTAGTTTAGTTTTTGTTGGTAAAATTTGACCACCTTTAAAAGTGGTATGAAAAGGCTAAATAAATTATTTAAAAAATATTTTTGAGATCTTTGAGAAAAACCCTACAAAGTTATAAAAAAATTATTTTCAAAAAATAAAGTGAATGGTGTATATAAAAATAACAAAAGTTGCAATCCCAACAAAAACTAAACTAAAACAAGGTATCAAAGAGGCCTGTAATCCGCTATAGACATGCAATTAGTTAACAGCTAGTCTTTATCTCTCTCCTCTTCTTCTCTTCTCCACTTAGACAAAAAGATGAGGTGGGCTATTTATAGCTATCTGACATGGCTCCATTGGAGACCCACTTCCTAATCTCGGTCCTCTAAACATGTCTTCATTTGCATGAATTAATAGTGACATGGCATCCACCTCGATATTTAACGGATACCTTGATAGTTGTGCTAACGGTTTTGAGGCATTTATGTAGACAGAGACAATAAAATATAGTTTGAGGAGCTAAAAGAGAATCTCTGCAAGCATATTCTCAGAAGCATATTCATTCTGTCGGTGTAATAAACACCGGGGTACGAAGAGTCCTGAGAAAACAGAGAGGGCCCCACTCAGCGCTTAAAGAGGGCCCCACGCGCCAAAGCGGAGTGCGTGGCGAGCCCCTCTTGAGGCGAGGCGAGGGCCCCACTGCCGACGGATCGTGGCGAGCCCTCTGGAGACGCAGGCGAGGCCCCATCGCGCCGAAGCGGATGCGGGCGAGCCCTCTCGAAGACCAGCGAGGGTCCCACACGCCGATGGGGCCAGCGTGGCGGAACGTTGCGTATGAGTCTTCGTGACGAAGGCTCCCCTGCCGCGGCGACTAAACGATTTAATGAGATATCACGCGGATAGACAAATGAAGAAATGATTACCTTCTGATGACCCTTGCGTGTCCGAGCTACCGCCATCGTGGGCGAGAAGAATTGACCGGCAGAGAGAAGGTTTGCTTGAGGAGGCCGCCTGCGTCGGGAGGAGCGTAGGCCCCACCCGCAGACTCACCGGTGTATTTGTCTTGGTCGAGGCCACTGCTGGCGCAAGAAGCGGCGCTGCCATGGCTGGGCAAGCACACGTTTGTCTCTTCGTCAGGTCGTGTCGATGTCTTCGAGAGTCAGATCGCCTACCCTCGGCTCTTTCCGCCAGCCCAAAGCTTGTATAAAAGGGGAGGAGAGAAAGGGGAGGGGGCACGTTAGGAACACACGCAGTTCACAAGCACCCTGTAAACACTTTCCCACTCAACCACAATCGAAAAAGAGCTAAGACTCAGCAGAGTAGGACTATTACCCGCGAGGGGTCCGAACTCAGGTAAATCTGAAGTCGCTCCTTGTTGTGCCCGACGCCAAATCGAACCGAGCTTGATCGAGTTGGCTAGCGACTAAAAATCGACCAGGTGTGATCCGCATGGTTGAGCGGAGAACACGCCGTCGATGCGCGCGCAGTAGGTGGGCGCTAGCATCGGTTCAAGCTCTTGACCCTTCTTCAGCGGCGATGGCGAGCAAAGCGATCGCGATGGAGCAGAAGCCGCTAGAGAGCCGCTGCCACGAGTCGGCGCGGCGATGGCGATGGATCACCGGCGGTAGCCGCCGCTTAGGATCGGAACCTGGCGGAAGCGGCCGCCGGCCAAGCTAAGCGGCGCTGGCCTTGGAAGAGTGCACTCAAAGACTAAAACCTCCATGCGGCTGTGGCCTTCACCGAGAACCCATCGGTCTCGGTGACTCCGGACTCCCGGCGGCACCGTGGTTGGTTGCCTTGGCTCAGCCCTTCGTCGATCTGCTTGTGGCGGTGGTGCAAGTTTCGGGCGTGGGAACCGTGTTTCGCTTCCTCCGTTCTTTGTTGCCCTCGCACTCTCTCGCAGATCTCTTGGTGAGGCGGGGCTAAGACGACAAGAGCGGCGACCCTACGGGGCTCGGCCGGGCAGACGCGTCAGTGGCCGTGATCTCCGGTCCCATATGGAGGACCGCCACTTCTTTGATGGAGAAGATCTGCGTGACAAGCTCCGCAGGGTCGTGGCCGAAGGCGGCGCGACACATTGCCGCATTGCCAAGACGCGGGGACCAACAAGAGGGCTCCGCAGCTGCCCGACGATGAGGTGGCGCTTCTTGGCGCCGCCTAAGCGACGGGGCGGCGGGCGAGGACCGCGTCCAGAGCAGAGGCTCCGACGCCGGGTGCCGCGCTTTTTCTAAGGAGGCTGCGCCCAAGGGCCGGAACGGTTTCGTCCGGCCCCATCGAAAAGCACGACGGCTCCACCAACCCCGATGAGTTTTTGCAGATCTACACGACGGTGATGCAAACCGACAGAGGGTCGGAAGGTTTCGCGAACTACTTCCCGCGCTGTCTCACCGCGGAGCTCCGCTCGGGCTCATGAACCCGCCGAGTCCGTGGGGTCATGGAAGGAGCTCTCGGAGCTCTTCGTCACCAACTTCCGTGGCACCTTCGAGCAGCCCGGTAGAAGACGACCTCCACAACGTGGAAGCGGAAGAAAAGCGAGAGTCGCCGCGACTATATTCGGCGCTTCGGTCGGTCGCAACACCATCCCTGACATCTCCATCGACGCCGTGGTCACGGCATTCAGGAGAGGCGCCCGAGACCCCAAGGTCATGGAGAAGATGGCCACCCACAAGATCAAAACGACGGAGGAGCTCTTCACCTTGGCGACAAGCGCGCCTTCAAAGTGAGGCTCGATCCGTCCGGCCGACGCAAGGGATATTGCGGGCGGCGAGGCCGGACCTCAAGGAACCTCGGCGGTAATGACAAGAAGAAGCGCAAAGCGGCCGAGACCGACAGGTCATGGTCGCCGAAAGCGACGACGACGACGACGACGACAATCATGCGGCGCCAGCGCAAGAATGGGCGCCAAGCGGCGAAAAGAGGAGGAGGTCGCGGCGCCGGCGGTACGGTCCCGTAGGGCGGCCGAGGCGGCGGCTATGGTGATCGCCGTGGCGCGACGGCCCTCAAGGCCATGACGAGGGCGAGACTGTCGCCCGCGGAGTGGGACGAAGGCCTTCTCGTCCCATTCACCGTAATAACTCCCACGACTTGGCGATTGCCATGTCGTCGAAAGATGGTGGACAAGCGAGTCCACGAGCAAAGCAGCAGCAGCAGCAGCGTCCGGCGATGGCAAGGGTAAGGAGACGGCTTCGCTTGGTTTTCAGCAGCGGAGCGCCGGTTGCCGCCATCCACGGCGGTTCGCCACCTATCCGCCCCACGCTAGCTTTAAGCGTGCGATGAGGAAGTGTGCGCCGTGCGCGGCTTTGGGTCGATAAGGCGGTGGCGTGGTCGGAGCACCGATCGCGTTCGGTCAAAGCCGATCACCCACCAAGATCTGCACGCCCAGGCATCTCCCGATCGTGGTTGCGCCCACGGTCCGAATGTGAAGTTAGGGCGGTCTTTGGTAGACGAGGGAGTTCCTCAACCTCTGTCGCCCGGTCGCCACGGCGCCCAGATCAGCAGCCGAGCTTCGCCCAACACTCCGTTCTTCGCATCGCGCCGGGCCGAGTCCCGCTCACTGGCGCGTCGATCTCCGGTGACGTTTTGAGGTTCGGCAATTTCCGCACCGAGATGCTCGAGTTCGAGGTGGCGGACTTGACCTCCTACAACGCCATACTAGGTCGGCCGGTCGACCAAGTTCATGGCGGTTTGCCACTATCGTACATGGTGGTGAAGATCCTGTACGGCAGGTGGTCCCATCGTCTTGAAAGTGGACCGCCGGAGGCGCCCGCTGCGACAAGGACGCTTCGCGCTTTGGCGAAGCGTCGGTGCGTAAGGCCGAGGCGACGACTGTGAGCTCCTCCGGAAGAACTGCGCCTCCCGGCTCGTCCGCGGAGGTTAAGGCGGTCTCCTCGAGCGAAGTCGACCCGCGAAGACCGTTCGGGTGGGCGCCTCTCGGCGCCAAATAGGAAGGCGCTTCGTCTCCTTCCTCCGGTCTAACGCAGACGTGTTTGCGTGGCAACCGTCCGACATGGCCGGGTCCCTGTGGAGGTGATTGAGCATAAATTGGCGACGTTCCCCGCGCACGACCGGTCATGCGAAGGTCCGAAGCGATCGGTGGGCGCCAGAAGTTATCCGCCAGAGGTGGACAAGCTCTTAGAGGCGGGGTCGCCCGCAGATGTCGCCCATCCTGTGGCTCGCGAACCCGTCCTCGTCAAGAAATCTAACGGTATTTGGAGGATGTGCGTGGACTTCACCGACCTCAACAAGGCGTGTTCGGCGATCCGTGCCGCGCCTCGCATTGACCTTATCGTCGACTCAACGGCGGGTGCGAGCAACAGAAGCTACGGATGCGCACTCGGGTACCACCAGATTAGCATGGTCAAGAAGATGAAGACAAGATCGCTTTCGTGGACGCCCATGGGCGCTCATCGCTATCTAAGGATGACGTTCGGATGAAGAATGCGGGCCCAACCTATCAGAGGGCCATGCATATCGCTCACCGCCCCCAAATAGGGCGAAACCTGGAGGTGTATGTCGATGATCTGGTGGTAAAGTCCAAGAAGGCGGAGGAGTTGATCGGCAACCTGGAAGAAACCTTGGCCAACCTGAGAAAGTACTGCATCAAGCTTAATCCTGAGAAATGCGTGTTCGCCGTTCCGTCGGGCAAACTGCTGGGATTCCTCGTCTCCCAGAGGGGGATTGAGGCGAATCATGACAAGATCGCAGCGATCGAGAACATGAAGCCCCCGACGCGACTTCGGCAGATGCACGGTGCTTGGTGGGTCGCTTGACCTCCCTGGCCGCTTATAGCTCGCCTGGGATAAAAGTCTCCATTGCTCAAGCTCCTAAAGAAGACCAACCGATTCGAGGGACGGCGGAGGCACAGGAGGCGCTCGGCAGTCAAGAAGTATCTCACATCCCCGCCAGTCTTGGTCGCCCTGCACCGGCGAGCTCGCTGATCCTCTATGTTGCGGCAAACCCCAGCGGTCGGTAGCAGTCTTGGTGGCGGAAGAGAAGGCGTTCAGCGCCCATTTACTACGTCGGCAAGGTCCTCCACGACGCCAAACAAGGTATTCACAAAGATCGAAGATGCTCTACGCCGTCGACGGCGTCCGAAGCTACGCCACTACTTCGGGCGAGAAGTCACAGTCTTGACCAAGTATCCCTTGCGGAAATCCTCTTCAACCGCGAGGCGATGGGTCGACGCCAAGTGGGCCATGGAGCCGCGAAATTAGATCTTAAGTTCGCTCCCGAACGGCCATCAAACGGCGAGCTCTGGCGGAGTTCGTCGTGAATGGACTCCGCGGACACAGAAAGCCGAAGACACCCCAGCACCCTCGCCGTGGACTCTTTTCTTGACGGCTCATTCCGGCCGGAGGGGTCATTGGCGTCGTCCGGTGTCTCCCATCGGCGATGTCGTCCGGCACTGGTGGTCTTTGGACTTCCGCCACCAACAACGTCGCTTGAGTCTGGCGGGCGCCGACGGGCTCGTGGTAACCGACCCTTGGCATCCCGGCTACAAGTAAAGACGACTCTCTCCCGATCATCAACCAGCGAGGAAGGATTTCTCCGCCGGATTCCGTCATGGCGGCCTACTGGCGAGTGCGCCGGTTGGAGCGGCACTTTGAGGGTTTGGGCTTCGTGCACGTCCCTCGCCGCGACAACTACATAGCGGATGAATCGTCCCTGCATTGCCTCATCGAGGGCACTGTTCATTGGGGTCTTTGAAGAAAGACTTACGCGGCCGTCCGTCGCAGCCTCAATCTGGCGGGGACGACGCTTTCGACGCAGCCTCCACCTCTCGAGGAGACGCCACCGATCTCGCTGCAGCCCCGGCTGGAGGGAGGAGGCGGAAGAACTGCCGAGGCGGTTGAGGCGGAAATGTCGGTGCGAGAGTACGTCGGCGACAATGTACGTAACGCCGCCACACTCGTCCGGGAAGGTCGATGGATGGATCCGATCCTAGCCTACTGCGGGATGGAGTGATCCCGACGATGACGCGTCGGTGAGAAGATAGCGCGCAAGGCCAAGCGCCACATACGGTAGGTGGGGACACAGATCGTCGTGGCGCAAACGGAGTTCTCTTGAAGCGTCCTCGGGAAGCGGGAGTACAATTCTCTCGAGATCCATGGGGCGTGCGCGGGAGCCATTCAGAGAGCCGGCGTTGGTTGGGAAAGCTTTCGCCACGCTTCTATTGGCCTCTCGCCTCCGTGATGCCTTCGAGTGGTGAGGAGATGCGAGCGTGCCAATTTCATGCTAAGCAGATCCACCGACCGCCCAGCGCCGCAAACCATTCCGCTCTCTCGCCGTTCGCGGTCCGGGATCGACATACAGGCCCGTTCCATCGGCGACGGAGGGTACACTCATCTGTTCGTCGCCATCGACAAGTTCACTAAGTGGGTTGAAGCCTCGCCGGTCCCGGCGATCACATCCGCAGCGGCTATCAAGTTTATGAAGAGCATCTTCGTCCGGTTCGGTGTCGCCAACAGAATCATCACTAACAACGGCGCTCAGTTCAAAAGCGCTGATTTTCAAGACTGGTGCGAAGAGTTGGGTACCAAGCTATGCTTCGCCTCCGTTGCACATCCGAAGAGCAATGGGCAATTGGAGCGAGCGAACGCGGAAGTACTCAAAGGGCTCAAGATAAGGGCGTTCGATCGCCTGGAGAAGCATGACAAGCGCTGGGCTGAAGAAGTCCCCACTGTGTTGTGGGCGCTGCGAACAACTTCCAACAAAGCCACCGGCGAGTCCCCCTTCTTGCTGGTGTATGGCTCTGAGGCGGTGCTCCCATCAGAGCTCGCCTTCGGCTCCCCAAGGGTGGCGGCGTTCAGCGAACAAAGACTCGACCGGCGGGGCGAAGTGAATCTCTGGAGGAGATCCGAGACAGGCGGCGATCCGGGCCGCCAAGTATCGAAAGGCCTTGCGCGGTATCAAGCAAAGCGGTGTGTGTGAGAACACTTGGTAGTCTGTGACCTCGTTCTGCGCAAAATCAAGCGCAGGAGGGCGCGCGAGAACTATCTCCCCTATGGGAGGCCCTTCAAGGTGGTCTCGATCTCCCGCCCAGGCTCGGTCCAGCTCGCGATTCGAGGACGGTCGCGAATTGGCGAACACTTGGAACGCCGAGCGGTGAGGAAGTTCTACCGTGAGGTAGCAGTTCGAAGCTTTTTTTGTTTCCTTTGGAGCCGAAAGTGCGAGGTCTTCTTCCTTCACCGTCGCCTCGAAATTGCATTGTACAAAGCCATCTTCAATAAGAGATAAGTTCATCTCCTTGTGGGCATCTGTTTCTTTTTTCGCCTCAAGTCCGTTAGAAAGCATTCTGCTGAAAGTCGGTAGCGAAAAAAGTACTTAAGGCGATGGCCCCTTAGTTCTAAGGACTAACGCCACGACTTGCGGTTAGGAGGAAAGCGAGACGGAAGGCGGGTTCTAGCCGGTGTGTCGGCTCGGTCAGGCAATGCGCCAACAAATGACCGACGACTAGACCACTTAGGAAGCTAAGTGCTCGCCACGCCGACGTCTAGCGTCGGTTCAAAAAGAGGCCATAAGGGTTGAAGTAACCGGATGCACGAGGAAAAAGCGCCACTTTCAATGTAAAGCTCATCTAAAGCTTTTTGGCGATCGGTGGCTTAGCCCGAAAAGGTCTGTTAGAAAGCATTCTACCGAAAGTCGGTAGCGAAAGTACTTATGGTCGATGGCCCCTTAGTTGCAAAGGCAACGCTATAACTTCTGTTGGTGCGAGGCGAAGCGGACGGAAGGCGGGTTCTAACCCGGTGTGTCGGCTCGGTCTAGGCAATGCGCCAACAATGCATGCACCGCGACTAGACCACTTCCAAAGCTAAGCGCCGCCACGTAATGTTTAAGTCGGGTTGCGAGAGGCCGAAGGGTTGAAGTAACGGATGCCTAAGGAAACAGCGCTCACATGCGGCGAGCGCTGATCTAAAGCCTTTGGCGGTCAGTGCCCCGTTCAATTCCGCAAGTTAGAATTGTGCGAAGTTCAAGTGAGACTCACAACAAAAGAGCAAAAGTTTGTTTGCATTGATAGACAACATTTACAAGGCAAAATAGGCGGAGTCTCGCTTCTCCTCCTCGTCTTAATCTTCCGCCGAGCGCGCCTACCATCATGGATACGTGGCGGCGGCGGTGTCAACCCGCTACCGCTCAATCCGGTCCACCGGGCGCGAAGGCTCCCGCCATGGCGGCGTTGAGATCAAACGCGCGTCTCGAGCAAGACAGATTGCCCAAGATGAACATATTTGTTTAAGAGCGCCTTGGCGACCGTCTTCGATCGCCCGCGTCCGCAACGCCACCGGAAGACCGCGCAGGCTTCGGCGGCTCGTCCCCACGCCCGCCGTCAGATCAAGGCCGTCTCTCCAATGGGAATATAAGGTAACATCCAGTGGATGCGGGCGTCGGAAGCCGTGGTAGGCGGTCGCGTGACATGTCGGCGAGGGTCGGGGGCGCTCGAAGTGTTCGACGGAGGTCTTCGATCGCTTGGCGGCCGAGGCGCGGCGGCAGGCTGCCATGACCTCGCTGGTCATCGCCTCGGGCGGTTTCTTGGCCAAGGCCCGCCCGCAGCTCAGCCGGCAGACGCTCCGCCAAAGCAAGGGCTTCTCCCGCCGCCAGTGCGGGAGAGGGTGCGGCGCCGGCGAGCGCCCACGCCGGCGGTCACGGCCGAGATGGCGGCGGCGCCAATGACGCGGTGGCGTGAGGTTCTCTACCGAGGCGCCGCGAACTCTCCGCCGCCATGAAGCAACCTCCGCCGGCGAGCGGCGGCGGTGCTGGGGTTGGCGAGTCGCGTGAGCGGAGCTCGATGCCCAGCCGTCCGCCTGTTCCAAGAAGGACAAACAGGGTCGTATGCAAAAACGTGTAGCATACTAACCCTAATCGCGGCGGCGCAAGCGCAGGAAAGCTAACAAGCGGCGCGCCAAAGCGAAAGCTGAAGGGGAGCTCTGTGTCGCTGATTGCGGAGGCGGTGATGGCGCGTGGTCATGGTCACCGCCTGCCGGCCGGGCGGCTGGCGCGAGTGGCGCCGGCAGGAGTACCAAAGACGGCGGAGGAGCCCAGCAGCAGCAAGCGCCGCGCAGAAGCGCCGGGCGTAGAAGGAGCGGAAGAAATCGCGCAGTGGCGCCAGCTCAAGAGTCGTCGTGCTTTCGCCCGGTGGCGAGCGGCGGTGTAGCAGCAGGCCTCATTGGCGGGGGCGGTGGTGGCGAAGCTTCAGATCGAGGGCGAGCCCTCTTTGACTCGCCTCCTCCTCTTCGCCGCCGCCCACGGCGAGGATAAGGCGGCGCTTCCAAAGCGCGGTCGAGTCGGCCGCCACGGCAGAGGTAGCGGCGGCATGAAGCTTGGGCGGTCGCCGGAGGCGGATCGCGGATCTGTAGTGGCCCGTGCCACTTGGACCGCAGACGAGAGACCTCCACGCGGCAGCGCACGCAAGTGTTGGTTGCGCCCCGTGGATCGATCGCAAAGGGGAGGATGCTGCGCAGGCGAAGTGTCGCCGCCCGGTGGGGCCGAGAGCCCCGCCACCCGCCCCGAGCACGTCGTCCGGCACGTTCCCTGCGGCTGGGCGAGAAAGAAAGGAAACCGTAAGGTCGACAAGTAAAAAGGTTCCAAGAAAGACAAGAGGCCCAAAAGACTAAAAGAGCACTCACCGCCGGGGGCGACGCGGACTCCATCGTTGTCGCCATAGTACATCCAGGCGGAGCGAGTCCTCATGCGGAGCGGACAGAGTCGGCGCCGCAAAAAATCCGCCGCGACGAGGGTTCCGGTGAGCCCGCTGCGGCAAAGATCGGCGATGCGCGCCAGCATCAACCCTAGCTCCGCTGAATCGTCGGGCGAAGCCCCCCAATTGGCGGTGGGCTCCGCGGGACCCTCGGGAAGAGAAAGATCGTCGCAGCCGCTGGAGTCCTCCACGTCGACCACTGTCGATGCCGATCCTTCCGATTGGACTTGGACGCGCGAGAGATGAAGGCGGCGGTTTCGGGCGTGAAGTAGCAGACTCGAAGCCCCGCGACGGGCGCGGCCTCGCGTGTAGCACGAAGAGCCGGCGCCAGAGCGGGAGGCTTGGCATCGTCCCCACGAACATTTCGCTAAGGTGGACGAAGATGGCGGCAATGATGGAGTTGGGGAAGATGCACCTTTGGATCTCGTAGAAAGCGAGTACCGCAAGAAAAATTGAGTACGGCGGATGAGCCCGCCGCCCGTCGACGAAGGTGATAATCTCCCGTCGCGAGGGCTTGGCGCCATGGTGCCGGGCGGAACCGGTGGCGGTTGGCGGCACGAACACTTGAAGCCGCCCATCGAGTCTTCGTCGACGAGGTAGGAAAACTTGGCCCAGCGGCGCGCGCTCACGGCGATCCTTGCTGCGTTTGGGCGCCATTGGAAAGCGATGGAGAAGTTGGCGAAGAGAAAGAAGGCTCTGTGGTGGCGCCAAGAAAGCAATTGGCGGTTTGTGAAGACTTAGCGTCGGAAGGATTGGCCGCAAAGATCGAGAGAAGTATTTATAGGCGTGGAAGCGAAAGCACGACGGTTTGATTCCGCCACGCGCTGGCGCCATCATTGCCCCGCGCTTTGGTTTCCCGCGAAAAGCGGCGTAGTTCCCCATGAAAGATCGTGTGCGGATGGAGAATCAGCGCATACCGCCGCGGTGGTGGGCCCCACGATTAATCTCCCACCGCACAAGAAATGAAAAGTGTCTCGCGATTTGACGGTTCGCAGATCATGGTGGACCGGGCTCTTGTCGGTGTAATAAATACCGGATCTGAAGAGTCCCGAAAAAGAGAGGGCCCCACGCGTCGGTGGCGAAAGCAAGGCCCGTGGCGTGCGCGAGCCCCTCAGAGGCTAAGAGGCCCCACGCGTCGGGCGGGCGAAAGCAAGGCCCAGCGTGCTGGCGAGCCCTCAAGCTAAAGAGGGCCCCACGCCAGCGGGTGCGTGGGCGAGCCCTCTTGAGGCGAGGCGAGGCCCCACGCGCCAGCGGCGCGCGGGCGAGCCCTCTGGAGACGAGGCGAGGGCCCCACGCGCCAAAGCGGATGCGTGGGCGAGCCCTCTCAAGATCGGGAGAGGTCCCACACGTCGATGGGGCCCGCGTGGCGAACGCGTTGCGAATGAGTCTTCGGACGAAGGTTCCCCGCCGCGAAGAACGGCGCATTTAATGAGACATCACGCGCGGATAGACGGTGAAGAAATGATTACCGCTTCTGATGACCCTTGCAGTCCGAAGCGGTACATCCGCGGGCGCAGAAGAATTGACCGCAGAGAGAAGGTTTGCTTGAGGAGGCCGCGTCGGGAGGAGAGCGTAGGCCCCACCCGAACTCACCGGTGGATTGGCGGGTCAAAGGCCACTGCGGCACGCGAGGGCGAGCCGCTGGCGCAAGCGGCAGACGTTTCTTCTCTTCAGGTCGTGTCGTGTCGTGTCGATTATCGAGAGTATCAGATCGCCTACCCCTCGGCTCTCTCCGCCACCCAAAGCTTGTATATAAAGGGAGGAGAGAAAGGGAGGGCACGTTAGGAACACACGCATTCACAAGCACCTCAGTAAACACTTTCCCATTTAACCACAATCGTAAAAGAGCTAAGGCTCGATGGGAGTAGGACTATTACCCGCGAGGGTCCGAACACAGGTAAATCTGAAGTCGCTCCTTGTTATGCCCGACGCCAAATCGAATCGAGCTTGATCGAGTTGGCTAGCAGACTAAAAATCTGACCAGGGGTGTGATCCGCAGTGGTTGAGCGGAGAACACGCCGTCACATTCTATCCTGCAAATTGTGATGTGATTTAGCGTGTTTTCCAGCTTTTGGGTTCAGCATCTGACCGGAGTCCAGGACCCCTCTAAAACATAGATTTTTATCTTAGAATGCTGAGCTAATGCCTAAACGGTATCCGTAGTGGATTGGACAAATGGCATCTGGGCAATTCGTATGGTCTATGTATGCTTGCCTCATTGCGCGACATATATTTTTGAGTAAAAGAGTGGTGTCTTTTTTTTTTTTGGTCAATTTCAGTAAATTTGGGTAAAATGTGAAAATTACTTGTCATGGTTGGGACTTGTGGTAGATGTTGGTCGCGAAGAACATTTGAATATGAGAAAATTACACTGTTCCCCCCTGAACTTGCAGCCGATCTCACTTAGTCCCTTGAACTTCAGTTTTACTTTTTCGGCCCCCTGAACTTGTCTCCGTTTGCACGCTAGCCCCAAAACCGTTAGGGCATAATAAAAAAATTCAGAAAATTTATAAAAATTCCAGAAAAACTTATAAAAATAAAAAACATTAAAGAAAATTAGAAAATTCATAAAATTGCAAAAAAATCAGGAAAATTATAAAAAAAGTAAAAATTTCAGAAAAAATCATGAAAATTCAGAAAATCATAAAAAACAAATCATAAAACATTAGAAAAATTCAGAAAAATCATTAGAAAATGTAAAAATCATGAAAAATTCAGAAAAAATCATAATGTGGGGCAGCTGGAGCGACGAACAATGTGGGGCAGCATAGCGTTGCTTACGGAAGGTGAATTTACCATGATTTTATGGTTTTCTAAATTTTTTTGAATTTTTATGATTTTTCTGAGTTTATATTATTTTATGTTTTTTATGATTGTTTGAATTTTTTTACGAAATTTTTATGATTTTCCTGAATTTTTCTAAGGTTTTTTTCCTGATTTTTCTGAATTTATTTATGATTTTTCTAATTTTTTTATTATCTTAATTTTCATGATTTGTTCTGGTTTTTTTTTGATTTTTTCTATTGTTTATGATTTTTTTACAATTTTTTGATATTTTTTGAATTTTTTAATGATTTTTAAATTTTTTTTGGAATTTTCATGAATTTTTTTTATGATTTTGATGTTTTTTCTAAATTGATTTACGTGACGTGGATGCCACATCGGCTGCCACGTCATAACTTAACTAGACACGCAAGCGTTTAACTGCCACATCTGCGCCACATCATCACTTAACGGATGCCCTAACGGTTTTGGGGCTAGCGTGCAAACGGAGACAAGTTCAGGGAGCCGAAAAAATAAAACTGAAGTTCAGAGTGCTAAGTGAGATCGGCTGCAAGTTTAGGGGGAACAGTGTAATTTTCTCTTTGAATATCGTTCTGTTTTCTCGTGAAATGGAGTTGCGGTGATCCCCTGTTGCAAAACAATTGCTCGATTTTGGCACAGAAATTAGCGTATGACGTGTGATCCAAGTGATTAAACCGCAAGCTACTATGAAACACACACTAGACTCACCTTAAAAAGTTGCAGTTGTGGCAATGTTCCGTCCAATAATGGAGCATTTCCTCGCCGGGCTTGTGTACTTGTACCACGGCTTAAAGCTGAATTATAGTTTTACAGGTGAAATGATGTAGCATTTTGTAATCAGTTTTGAGAGATCTTAGTATTTTTTTTAAGCTCCTAAAACCTTTTTCTATTTTTCTCGTATTTGCTTTAGCATCTTATAATCAGTTTTGAAAATCTTAGTACTTTGAAGCTCTTAAAACCTTTTTTTTTCTATTTTTTTCGTCTTTGCAAGTTTGTTGGATCGCCTCGTGACGAAAGCCTACAACTTACAGCGACATATTTGTCCTTTTTCAAAAGTCAAATTCTTTGACGTTTTGTGATTAGTTTAAAAGTTATTCTTCCTTTTTTTAAGCCCCTCAAACCATTTTTTTTTATCTCGTCATCTACTGATACTGAAATTTGATTGCTTTGAACAATTACTCCACTCCGGAAAGCTAAAACTAAGATTCAAAGCCGGATTTGAGAATGTTCCACCCGTGGCTTTGAATCTTTTGAGAAGCCACACAAAGTCAAAACGTAACACCAAAAAGATAATCGAATAGTTCTAAGCAAATATTTCGTGAGGCCTAAATTCCATGAGAACTTAAAAAAAGGCAGCAGCAACAATGGTACTGGGCCAACTCCACTTGGAGATCTGGGATTCTGGGCCAAATGTTCAGGTCAAACGAACGTGGTTGAAGGGATGAGATATTCAAAGCCAACATATATTGTCCTATGGTTTCTTCTATTCCAAGTGGGTGTAGAGAAAATTGTGGAAGAATTTTCTGTCTCACTGTAGAAAAGCACGTCGATTTTCTTCAGGGCAGTAATGGTGAGTGTGAATGTGTGATCGCACCTGACCTTGATTCCTAGGGTTTTGCGAGCTGAAGCTCCACTCTGCCATCGTCCTCTGTATGAAACTGCCCGCCGGTTGGTGGCAGTATGAAACTGCGACTTGTAAAAACTTTGGTTTCCTGCGTTAAAGCTCCAACTTGATCATTTGTTTTGGTTTAGTTCTGCTTCTATTTAAAAATTTTGTTACTTTTATAGGTCATTCATTGTAAAATTCGAAATAATTTTTTGAGACTTTTTTAACCACATTAAAATTACTTTTTAATAATTTGTTTAGCCTTCCATTTTTTAAAAAAGATCGTTAAATTTTTAAAGTACAATAAAAACTAAACTTAAACAGAGAATCAAAGATGACCAATCAGCCCTGGTTAGTTTGACCATTTTATTAGGCAAACATTTTTTTTCATTCTTTGGATCAAAATTGTCATTGATAAAGACAAACGCTGGGATTCACACGATCTGGAGCCGAGATCCCAGCACCGAAAACCAGTTCAATCGGTGACCGGCGATGGGGATCGCAGGGTTGAGTTTGAGATGACATCGCGAATTCGCAGGCACGGCGTCGTGAGATTTTCTAGTGGCTTAGCGAAGCTCATAAACTTTGTGATCTGATCAAGCGGTCCGCGAAATTTCTTTCCCCCACACCCAAAGCTACAAGTGGTGGGATTTCTTCTTATACGGCTGAATTTTTTGGCAGCCGAGCTGAGTAGTTTCTGGTTGCAGCTACCACGCGACAAGTACTGAATTTCATGCGCAATAAAGTCGGTGTCAGTGCTGACTACTACCTCCGTCCCAAAAAAAAGTACTCTTCTGGGTATGAATCTGAACACAGCTGTAAAAATTAATGCAAAGATGTAAAAAAAAAAGACATATTTAAAGTATGATAAAACAAATCACAACAAAATAAATGATATTTGTAAAAATAATTTGAATAAAACGAATGGTCAAAGACGTATTAAAAAGTCAAAAGCGTCAAACAAAATACATATGAACCTGTGTACTTGGGATACGTTGCCCCTTTTTACAGTAAAAAATCAGTAAGGTTACCTTCTCTTTAAGCGGAAAGTATAAGCCCCTGGCTACTGAATCACGCCTCCAGTCACGCTTTGCACTTGGCGGACTTGCGAACAAAACGGAAGCGAAGAACCGGCGCTTCCAATTAAGACGCCCTCGCCGACGCAACGCCCGCGTCACCGCGGCGTCACCGCGGGCGTCGCCGTCGAGCGCCACGACCCGGCCGTCCCTTTCGCCGGAACCATCGCATCTGCGGCCACGCAACGCGAATCCGCGAGCCTCGCCACACGGGCCAGCCCACCACCTCTCGCCATCGTCGCTTTGCCCCCGGTGTGAACCGGCGGCTCCGCCGGAAAAGCCACTCGCGTCGCCGGAGCCGGAGCCGGAGCGGCGGGGAGGCCGATGGGGACCGGCTCGTGCTTGCTGGCCGCCGCGGGCGCAGAGAGGCGGGGCATGAGAGGATGTGGACGCGCCGGAACGGGGACGCACGTCCATGCCATGCCACCATGCGACCCTGACGAATGGTCGATCGGGTTTTGTCTCTTGCTCTCGGCGGCAGTAGGGGCAGGGCACCAGGTTCACTGTAGCACCAGAGCCATGTGATTATGAGTATCTGTTAAATTGAACTTCGAGATAAATCTAAAAAATTGACAGAGAAATCGAAACCGATCATTCCAAGCAGGTTTAAGAATGTTTATTTTTAAAAAAGGATTACTAGATTTGGTTTCTTTAGAAACATGGCACTTTCCTCTTTCAAAAAAGAAACGTGGCACTTTTATTAGATCATAAATATAACGCTTACAACCCAACACCTCCTGATAGGCTCATAGGAGTAGCATGAAGAGCATTTTGCTATCCCGTTCTAATAAAAAAAAATTGCTATCCCGTTGCCCCTGCACAATGCTTGTACTAGATTGAAACAGAGGTTGAAGAAACCCCTAATCAGTAATCAAACGGTGAACTAGGGATTAGAGATTAATCGGATTATTCGGGATTACATCCCTCACCAAGTCGCCACAGTCTCCCAAATAGAGAAGGCGAGGTGTAGGCTAGTATATGCCTTGAAGGTGGGATCAGCAAAGCGAAGTAGGGAAGCACACGATCACCAAAACTTTGGTAGGGCAGGGAGCAGTCACTTTGGTAGAGTAGGAAGCAGTCAGAAGACGCAAAGAGGAGACGACGACTGAGACCGAGGATAATAGGGTGGTGGCCACTAGGGGTGGGAATAGAGCAATCCGTGGATCTTTTTGGATCAACTTAATGAACTATATTTATAAAAGCAAAGGAAGAAAATGAAAAACTAGTTTATTTTGTTGAACTAGAAGAGATCCACGGATATCCATTTGTTGCCCCAATCCCACCATTAGTGGCCACCTTCAGTGAAGTGAGGAGCAGAGAGGTCGACATTGTCCTTCCTACCAACCAACTAATGGCAGAGTCGACACAATTGATGGCAACAATGTCTCCTCCCTAGTAAACCAATCGCAGAACCCTAGCTCAAATGCCTCTTTACCCTCTTCACAAGTGGGCACAATTTTTAGTTAAAAATTGACTCTACTCGAGCTAGGTTTACTTAGAACTAATCGGGTTTAAGCGGGATTAATCGACCATTCGACTAATTAATCGGGTTGACCGCTTTATGACCTACTAGGGGTAAAATCGCATCGGGTGGCTGCCAACAAGGGATTAGTCACCGACTAATGGAGAATTAAACCCTATTTTAGAACCTTGATTAAAACTAGACATTTTTGCATTCCATAAGTGGCACATCTTCATCTCCTTGCTCGAGAAAAGACACAATTGTCCACCATTCTCAAATTTGCTTTCACGGACCAAATTCAACATCGCCATGCCTCCAAGCACTTCGACGATCACCGCGACCTTCAGCTTTGAGAACACTGACTTGAAGATATAACCAACCCTGACGGAGAACACACGTTTCACACCACCCGAGAGAGGGAGAAAAATCCCACTATTTTTCTAACAGATCCAGGATTAAGGGTACCTGTCGACGGTTGGGATATTGACCCAAGTCAACCAAGGTTCTTCAAAGAGGAGATAGGAGACACGCCGAACAACCACTTAACAAAGAACGAGCAGAGATGGGGTTTTATCTGGTTCAGGCCTCTCGGGAGAGATAATAGCCCTACGTCCAGCCTTTCTTTATATCAAAGAGAATTACATGGTGAAACTCGGCGAGATCAGCAGGTCTCGGCGAGTAGTATGCGAAAAAACTATTGGCCAGGGGTCCCCTAAACGCCATAAGGACCCTGCTTATATAGTACAGAACAAACCGACCTACCGAGAAATATCGGACCGGGCTAACTACGAGATCGTAACGAACTCAAGACATGCCAAATATAACCTACGGTAGATAAGGTAATCTCCTAATCTTGGGGATCACGACTCCTAATCCAATCCGGGAAACCAACGTCCGGGTCTTCACGTAGCCGTGCAGAACTCTTGTTCGAGACGGACTCAAACACGATTCCTTGGCCACTACGCACCACGCCAGCCAGGAAGCTGTTCGGCAGGACGCATATGGGTCAGATAGAACCTTCTAGGGAGCTGGGACCTGGTAGGCTGTTCGATTGGACCGTCAGGGAGTGGGCCATAGCAATGGGCCGTAATTTAATCCCCGACAGTACCCAACCTTACTTAAGACTACTTTGAGGCGGATGTTGAACCAATTATCATGTCGAAGAAACTTTGAAGGGATCTCACTGACATACCTTGTTGCGTCGCCATTAATGTCATAATGGACGACTAATAAACCATAATACTAGAAAACAGATTTAATCATTGAAGCACTCAAAACAAGGCGAACAAGAGGTTTTTCTCACGCCCTACGTCCAGCAAGCTAGGTCACCAGAGTTGAGAGGTGAGGGGGTTGGAGAGATCTGGAGGAGTAAGGGCGGCGACGGTGAGGTTTTTTTTTTTTTTTTTTTTGAGATGGATAGAAGCAGGATCAGACAGCTTGTTCTTACAGGTATAAACAACCAAGAATTTAAAGAGTTTTAGAGCGTTTATCTCAAGGAAGGAAAGAATTAAGAACATGCGCGATCGATGGAGCAGGAGGCGAAATGAGGTGGCATCTGTTGAGATCACGATTAGTAGCTCAGAGTTTTTGGCTTGTGGGGCACAGGGATAGAACAAACGTGGTCGCACCTTGCACGCCTACGCATGCATGGGCATGTATATATGCTGCTGAATTCCCAGCTCCCCGAGGTGAAAACTACGTTTCAGTTACGCCAGCATCTCTAGATGAAGATGAAGCTTTAAATGCACACACTCGATAATACTCTATTCATCGTTTTAAAAAAAATTTCACACTTTTAGGGGTGGGATAGAGGGACAATTGAGGATGCTCTTTACACTATACCCTCCCTCTATTAAAGTCTACCTCTGAATACTCTATTCTTCAGCTTCATCTATGGACGTGTGCAATTAAGCACCGGTCGTTTTCCCTTGCTACATCGATCTGTCTTGAAAACCACAGGGCAAACTGCTGCATGCATTCGGCATTTTACACTTGCACGAAAGGAGAAGGGAAACCGGCGAGGCATTTATGACCCATCGGGCGGTAACATGCAAGAAATGAGATCGCGTGGATGAAGTACAGACGGGCCAAACCACACTCATTTTGAATGTTGCTTTCTTCCTTGGAGTTGCCCCATACCGTGCCTACACGCGAGGAGGAAGAGAGCGTGTGCCTACGAATACATACACTCGCCGCTCGTCTAACAACCCATGTCGCCATGCTCATGTTGGGTAGCCTACAAAGCCAACTGCTTCGTGGTCTGGGGCCTCGCGTTGAACGGTACTAATGCGTACGGCGCCCTCGGCGTTCTTTTCTCCGGTCTGGGAGGTGGAAAATCGCAGCGTTTCGGGCCCAAACTCGCAGCCGCGGCCGCGCGCACCGGACGTGCGTATGTACGTACGTCAGAGGTGGCCAAACAGGCCGGGCTAACAAGGCTGAACCGAGCCGGTCCGCACTATTCACCGAACCGGGTCGGCACGGTTTGGTTCACCAAACCGAACCGAACTTGGGCCGAGGCCTCGATCCGTCGGGCCGGCATGGTTCGGTTTTGATCCCGTTCGGTAGTAACCGAACCAACCGGGTCCGAACTGGGCGGCCCCAGGGGCGGATCTACATGGGCCAAGGGGTGTCACAGGACACCCGGTCAAAAATAATTTTTAGTAGGGATTAGTAAGTATGAACCATTAGTGTATCCCCCAGTCCAAACCTGGTGATCTCCTGTCCTGTCCGTGTACAAGGAAGCCCATCAAGCATTCTGGCTGGCGGGCGGCGGCACGCAGCACACCATCGCTACAATCGATTGGAAACTCATCCCGTGTCTACAACTTCGCCTAGACCGCGTCGTTCAATTTTTTCCCTAATCCACCGATGGCCGCATCCTCCTAGGATTTGCTAGCTGGTGCTTGGCGCTGGCACCTGCCGATGCCATCGCCCAATTGTCGCTCGTCATCGCCTCACGCAACCGACCGCCGTGACCGCACCCTTGCCTGATCACAGTGCAGATTGCCTGCTGCACAGCGCCATAGCCGGTCAGCCGCGATGCACTGTAGACGGGGCACGATCCATCGGTGATTCTCAAATTGACTCCACCGATTGTGTTAGGAGCCCAGGAGATAAATACTCGATTACTTTGAATACTAATTATAATTATACTTCTTCGATCTCCAATTTAGATTATTATTAATCTATTATAGGAATCTTATTTAGTCGGTATTATTTTTTTATGAAACCATAGTGCTGAGTGCTGAAGGTTAAGAGTGAGAGTGAGAGTGTGAGACCTACATTTTTCATTTTTCAAGAGACCAAGACAAGACTAGTAGATTACGATACGATGTCAAGTTCAAGTAAGTAGCATTCTTACTTTTAATACATGAATATACATGATCTTTCATTTCTTATTAGTAAAACAATGCTATTACTTATTAGTGAGTTTCGTCATGTTGATAAGTGTCTTGGACCACCATTATTTTTTTACTGGTTATTGTCTTATTGAATGGTGAACCCTGGTCATGTTCGCTCTAGATCCGTCCATGGGCGGCCCGTTGGCCAGGTCCGACGTCATGCCGTGCGTCCGTGTCGTGAGTCCACCACCCCCCCAGTACCCATTCCACCAAGTCACCAACCCACCCAAGCTCATTGCTTTGCTCGCGCCCATGCCATGCAATGCAAGCGTCAACCCGGCGAAACGAGCCGCCTCGCCGTGCGCCCGTGTGGAACGGCGCGCGGCGACGCGGAATGAAGCGAGCTAAGGTGATGTGGTTGTGCGAGTCCGAGTCGTAGCCGGCGAGCGAGAGCGCACGGCATGCATGCATGTGCTCAGATCCGTAATGGAGATGCGAGAGCGCACGGCATGCATGCATGTGCTCATATTTCTTTTCGGCGTATCGTTCTGTTGGCGTATTGATGTAGCTAATTTTAAAGCCCTCGAAAGGAGGTCTAAAAAAGATCATTACAAAATAGTTTTAGGATCCTTGGAATGACTACTAAAAGCCACGACAAAATCGTTACATATTATCACAATGTATAGGCTATATAAAGATAACAAAGTTTACTATAGTGATACGCAGTGGTACGTAGCGCTGAAAAGAACAATGCCTCGACCTCCCTTTATGCTGACCGTCGAGCATATATGAAAAGAAATAAATATAAATTTAGTTCAAACATGCGTAAATATAAATCATGCTTAAAGTACCTTTAATGATAAAATAAATCACAACAAAATAAATGATAACTTACGTAGTTTTTTGAATAAGACGAATGGTCAAAGGCATGTCCAAAAGTCAACAGCGACTTGTTTTTATGACCGAAGGAAATATGTTATATATTTATTCTGACTTGTAGTTGTTGTGGGGCTAGTTTCACGCCTTGTTGACATCAGGGCAAGGCATCCTACTGGACCACATTAGGGGGTACCAAGAAGAAGACCATGCCCCTCCCATCTCGGGAGACCTCGTAGATGCAGGGGTGCGGCTAGGTTTTGCAGCGCCAAATGGCAGGGTACAAATAATAATTTAGCTAGGATTAGATCATGCAACTTATGTGCACCCCATTTATCAGTAGCAGTGAACCCGTGACCTTCGTTCAGTTTCGTTGTACGTCTTGTAGGCGTCCCATGACCAAATGAGGGAGTCCCCATAGAGAAAGTGTTATTCCCTCCTTATATTGGCGAAAAGCCCTAGGGTGTCATGACATTTTTGGAAGAAATTGAAATCACCTTTGGATCGCTTTGAGATGGTTGAGTTGGCTTTTGAGACATGGCTCGCACCCAGGGTGGTCTTGGTCCATGGTAGCCCATGGATCCGGATGACGCAAGGCCGACACCACCGAATCCTCTACGTTTCTTATCGTTTCTTTCTTTCGCGAATCCACTTCTCATCCGTAGCCTAATCAAAGGTGCTCGTTACTTATGTTCAATCTAGTTCACCTATCAACAATACTCGATCTACTATATCTCGACCTTCTCTAACTTCACCTATATCATCTGGCAGGTGGCACCATTGCACACAAAAAGAAAAACACTTGTCATGTCTAAAAGGAATCGGATGCACAAAAGTGCGTGTCAATTGAGATTTTCAAGTTTCATGATCCAATCAAATTTCACACTTCTGTTCAAATCGTAGATAAAGGATTCGAGTTCTACACTTATGCAACATAGTTTACTCATCGACAATACTCCATCTATTGTATCTTCACCTCCTCTATCGTCACCTCTATTATAGTCGACATTAGATTTAAGAGCTTCCAACCGTGTTTTCTAGATCGTAAAACAAGAAAAACTACTTTATACCACCAAAAATATCTTCTTGAATACCAAAACATTGATAGCGCCTAGTACCGGTGTACCACGAAAAATAAACTTTTTTTCCCTAGTACTCCACGAAAGATGGACTGTTCGTACGGTAGGAAGGAAACCTTTATTCACCGTTGATCAAAAACCTTTATCTGATCTCACCGCGTCAACTCGCTCCCAATTCGAGGAACACACGTGCCCAACGACCCCCACCGCTTCCTCCTTATTAACCGCGCCACCTCCCCTTCTCCCACTACCCCGTCTCCACGGCCTCCAAGCTCCAAGTTTCCAACTCCGGCGCAGGAAAGTGCAGCCTTTCCCCACCCATCACCCCACCCACCTGGTCCCCATTAACTCCAATATTCGCCGTTCTTGGAGAGTAGCGCCGCCGCGGTAGCTGTGCTCGCAAGGACGCCACGGCCATGTCCGTCGCAGGGGTGCTCGTCCTGTTTCTCGCTGCGGCGGCGGCGCCGGCGCCGGCGCGCGTGGCCGCGCAGGGCGGAGGCGCCTGCGCGGCGGAGAGGTTCTCGAGCAACCGCGTGTACAAGGCGTGCAGCGACCTGCCCCACCTGGGCGCGTCCGTTCACTGGACCTACGACGCGGCGGCGTCGTCGCTGTCCGTGGCGTTCGTGGCGGCGCCGCCGGCGTCCGGCGGGTGGGTGGCCTGGGGGATCAACCCCACCGGCGACGGCATGATAGGCGCGCAGGCGCTCGTCGCCGCGCCCAAGGGCGGCGGCGGCGCGTACACCGTCGACACCTACAGCATCACCGGGTTCTCGGTCGACTCGCCGGGGCCCATCGCCTACCCGACGTCCGACCTCGCCGCCGAGCTCGGTGCCGGCGGCCGCGTCCAGGTGTTTGGGAAGCTGAAGCTACAGAACGGCACGGGGGTGGTGAACCAGGTCTGGCAGGTGGGGCCCTTCTCCGGCGGGAGCATCGGGGCACACGCCATGGGCACGGACAACAAGGCGGCGAAGGGGAAGCTGAACCTGGTGACCGGGGCGACCACTGCCGCCGGCGGAGGGGGCAGCCTCCTCAGGAAGAAAAATGTGAGCACCCATTCCTTCAAAGTTTTAGGATTTGACGGAAGAGTTTTGCTTGTTTCTTTAATTCTCATACTCTAGTGTTGGATCGCAATTGCACGCACAATCAAATCAGAGCGAAAAAAAAAAAAGGCATTCTCCACAGCGACACAAAAACGTCCTATATTTTTCATGTTCGAATAGCTATATAGATATACAACCCGTAGAGACCTTTCTGATAGCAATTTTTTTGGGTAAAAAATTCATCTTTTATTTCTTCCTGGTTAAATTTCAGTTTTATAGAATGAGTAACTCCTTTACTGCCGTGAGTTAATAGGAGTAAGTACTCGCGTCAATTTAGCTGTATTCAAGCTGTAGTAGTTACTGTTGAATAACAGGGAAAGTCTGTAATTTTCATTTTTTTAATAGGGTATAATAGTAACAGAGAAAAAAAAAACTTGTTCCTGTTGTCAGTGTCATGTGAAATGGCTTAAACTTGTTCCTGTTGTCAGCGTCATGTGAAATGGCTTGTGCATCAGCTTAATTGTTCTGTACTGGTTTCTTTGAATTGATTTCGACTTGCAACTGAATCCAGAATTTCAGATGTGTTGTCTGGCGTTCGTTGACTGCATCCTTGATGTGTGACATAATGGTTCTTCTTGTCCGTACACCTTGATTCTTAAGGCACCAACTGCAATTTCCTTCCCTAATTAGATTCTTCCTGCCTTGGTGGACTTACGCTTGGATTAGTCTAGTTTTTTAAAATGAGATTAGTCTAGTTGCTGATGGTTGCTGACTTATTCATGTCAGCATCAAATTGGTACACCTGCTAGTATTACAATTCTTGAGCATAGTTGGAAATTTCTCTTAGCATCAAATAGGTCATGTACCTGTTATTAAAATTCTTGAGCACACTGACTGATTTATCTTCTTTTTTTGTGTGTGAAGACACATGGAGTCCTGAATGCTGTGAGCTGGGGTATTCTATTGCCCATGGGAGGCATATTTGCTAGATATCTCAAGACATTCAAATCAGCCGATCCTGCATGGTTCTACCTTCATGTAGCTTGCCAGTTGATTGGTTATGGTGTGGGAGTATCTGGCTGGGCCACTGGTATTCATCTAGGAAATTTATCCAAGGGAATCACCTATTCCCTTCATAGGAACATCGGGATCACAGTATTTGCTCTTGGCACCCTCCAGGTATGTACAATATATCTTGCTTATTGAGCTTCTATTACCCGCCAAAACTGCTACTTCATGTAGCTGTACCTGTAAGATTGATTATCAGACGTAACAACTTCAGTGTTGAGAATGACTGACGAAGTTTTTTGCTGTATAAGATCGACAGTATATATAGGCATCTTAGAAGCAATCCTTTTATGTCCTTTTCTCATTGTTGTACAAGTTGCAGTATCAGTGACTTGATGATCTTGCTGATAGTTTTATGCATGATTTTGTCATGTAGATCTTCGCACTCTTCTTGAGGCCCAAGAAGGATCACAAATACCGCGTATACTGGAATGCCTACCACCACTCTGTTGGCTACACCATCATCATACTGGGAATCATCAACATCTTCAAAGGTATGTCCATCTTGAACGTCGAGCAGAAGTGGAAAACTGGCTACATCATCGCCATCAGCATCCTGGGCGGCATCGCGGTGATCTTGGAAGCCGTCACTTGGGGCATCGTCTTGAAGAGGAGGAAGTCAGAGAACAAGGCCTACAATGGCGCCTCGAATGGCCACTTGCCACTCTCCATGTGATCCTAGGCAGGTCCATGGATCTTTACTTATCGTCAGCCATGTCCATGGCCAGATGTAGATTAGGGTTTGTGATCTTGGGCTCCCCTTTTTTGTATGATAGAGATGTGTATACTGCACATTACACTGGAGGTGATCAGATGAGAGATACCCATACATCTTCTGTGCGCATTTGGGCTCATTTGATACTTTGCCCCATTGTTAGTGAGATGACTTCATCATCCACTTATTACACCTCATTGCCTCGTGTCCATTTCGAATGCCGCCTTTTGCACAAGCGGGGCAAGTGTCCCTAGTGGTAGGGCGAAACAGAGAGAAAGGCCCTCTTAGATTTGCGGTTGTGGTTTGGTTTTATTTGTAGTTAAAAAAATTGAGGGCTTTTCAAAAAGAGACTGAAGAGACTAAAAAATATTATTTAAAAACATTTTAAGATATTTGAGAAAAAAATCTATAAAATCTCAAAAATTATTATGAAAATGCTAAAGTGAATGGTCTACACAAAACTAACAAATTTTGCGAACCGAGTTAGTACCATATCAATACCGTGGATCAAAGAGAGCCGAAGATCACGTAAACTGCACTGGTGGAGCCATGATCGCTGTAGAAAAAGGCAAGCGTCGATGGCACTGGATGATCCACTCGTTGTGCTTCCTGTGTACTTAAAGGGACGGGACAGCGACGCCAGAAACTGCTTTGGCTCAGTGGTAAGCAAAGCAGAGGCACCTGGCTGCTGGCTCGTTTTCTTTAGAACAGCAGCGTGCTGTGCTGGTTCTAGAACGCAGACGCAAGCTGCTTCTGTCTCTCTTGTCCTTCGTTGTTCCAGGCTGAGCCCTGACTCCCTGAGGTTGGTGGATTCGGTGCTTTGGTGAGCTGGTCCGTGCAGGAGAGTGACTCGACGGGAGCAGGAGCAAAGTATCGTGTGGTTCCCTGCCTTGTGGCTCTTGGTTTAGCGCGAGTCAGTTCATAGATTAACGTTTTTTTTTTTTGGGCGGTGGGCCAGTGACGCAAAACATAGCGAGAAAAGCAACGGTACACAAAAAAACGAAAATAATATCCTCATGATCTAATGGCTTCGTTTCATTGTAATTTTCTATACGGTTATACTACGAATATAGTATTTATACTAGAATAATTTACATTTTTGTACGAAAGACTCGTGTAATGGATCACTAGATGTCTAGATTTGAAGTACAGTCATCAGATGGCTGATTTCTAGAGAAATCTTAATCGATTTTCTCATGTATCTATATGTTGTCATTAGATCTTTTATATGCTTTATAAAGATGTCTGATCTACGATAAAAAAAATCGACCGACAGTCGTGATGTCAAACTGGTCGCACGGTATATTTGTGTGCCGTAAAAGAGCTCTTTTGCGTGAAATATGCGCTTGTGTGACTAGTGCAAAGGCACAAGCCGCGAGATGCCTCCCGCGGCGAAGCGCTGCCCATTGCACGGCACCACGGCGGCAGGTGCTCACGACACCGCCGCGCCCATGCGAACAACTCGGAAACTCTGAAGAACACGAGTGAATTCCTCATTCTCTGGGAAATCTTGGTGTGTAGCAGCTACCTTTCTTGCAATGATGCTTGTGATTGGGTAGAAAACGCACACGGCGGCGCAAGCAGAGGCACCCACGCACGCAGGGCGCAAGATGGGATTCAACCCGCCACTAGCATTGCTCCTCGCAATGAGTGTAACCTGTCAGCAACTTGTACTTGTCTCCAATGCCCCTTCTTATTACCTTTTAATCACCTTCCTGCTCAGACTACTGATGAGTTCTTTTCACATTAAAAGTTCTTCAGCGTTTGTGGATCCACAAGATACGTGCATGCTTGATCATACTCATTGGAGTGCGCTTAAGTGAGCTTGGCCAAACCCAACTCCTGATCCTCCTCTATCATCATACTATAATGATTAAGGATCAACTGTCTTGATTGACACCATTCAAATTATGACCAGTCTTTACATTACCTGAGCTTAGACAGTCCACCAAGATTTGACCTAGCCTAACTACCTGCTCATGTCGCTCTCTCCTACCTTCCATCACCTGTCAAATTCAAGCCAAATCTCTGCCAATTGTCAAAGCTGCTGAAAAATTTGGTCGTGTGAGAGTATGGCTCCACCGCTGAATAGGGTGAACCAAGTTATACTTGCTTGCACTTGAGTCGACTTCTCTATGCATCAACCAGAACAACATTTGAGCGGTCTCCTTCATCAGTTGTTGGGTACAAGGATCCGAGACCATCTTTGGAGGCAGGTCAGAAGGAGAGTTGAGCAGCCTACCATGTAAAATGTTCGGTTTTTTTTCACTAAAATGTTCAGAGTTGAAGTGACTGCCAAGCATCGAGCGACTCATGAATCATGATGCATGCCATCAAAAAGTTCGCGGCTTTATAGAACGAAGCAGTTGAAGTTCTTGTTGAGCTGTAGCATAGCTGTGCATGTGTGCAGTAGGAGCAAAGCATCAGCTAACTCGACGCCTCTCAACAGCACACAGACGGTGACTGCTATCAAGTTTCCAACCATTCAGCAAGGGAAGCCGGTATTGGTTGAACTGACTGCATTTTAGTTTGTGGAATGAAAAACAAAAGAAGGAAGAGCAGTGCTTGTCTGGGTGCCTTTTCACACATTGCACTTGCATTAACAATGGAGAATAGTTCATAAGAAGTACAACTACTCTGTCGCAGAGACAGGATAGTATAGCAATTCACTAGAGTAAATTTATCCCCAGCTTTATAATGAAAATCTAATAGAATTGTATATTTCACTAGAGTAAAATCTATACAGACGAGATCAGTCAAAGGTCAAAACTCACAAGTCACAACAACTCCCTTTTTACTCAACACTAAAGAATATATTGATTATGGCCACACGTACTCCTTAACAAAAACTGGTAAACTATGCATTCCATTTTTCGGTTGCATAAAGAATGGTGTGAGAGCTGAGTAGTCAGCGGTGCATATGTACAGCGTTAACAGTGGAGCAGCTTCTCCCTAATTTAGGCAAGAATTCTTAAGGCTCCACCTCCTATACAGAGAGCTACAACACCAACCAAAAGAAACTAAACACGATTTAATCTATAGGTTCTGCATACGGCACAGGTCATGCACCTCTGAACTGCCAAAAGGTGCAAAATCAGAGCGCTGTAAATAATTTGATTGGCTCTTCCTGGAAGAACTGCTTGTAGGCACTTCACTTGACATAGCATTGGTTGCCGGGGCGGTAAGGGGTAGCAGATTCATGGGCGGTGGAGCAGAGGTGGCAGGGCAGCAATGCCGCACATTGATCCTGTGGGTAATGGTTTCAGTCGAGGTGCTACCTGTTACATTGACCAAAAGAACAGCCTCCTTATCTCTGTTCGTTTCGCACCAACCGTTCTGCAGCACTCCGTCTACAAACTCTTCTTGTGTGTAGTAGTCATCATGATGGACTGTGACTTCCATAGTTTCCCTAGGTTCAATGAGGCCAAGTGATGGTTGAACCTGTATAATGTAGCACATAGGAAAGTGAATTACTTAGTACAGCTGAAAGCAGGATAAACATAAAATGAGATGCCAGAGTAGTAGAAAAATTGTAGGATCAATGCTGAATTCCAGGACAGGAGTGTAGCGTGTGGCTGACAAGATCCAGCTCCATAGTGGCCATGGTGTAGGCAATGCGTGAGGCGGGATTTGGTGGCACAGGACGACAGAGGCAGCAGGAGGTGATGGGCATTGTTGTGTAGGGTAGCCAGATGACTGGTGATGATTGGCTATGGTACTCCGGTAGCAAGGCTATCATGTCGGGTTGACAGTGTGTTTGGCTCTAGGCTGAGTTGGCGGTGTTGCACCTTTGTGTAATTTTTTCTTTATTTTTCCTTGTATTTACTTCTTTCATGGAATGGCAAAGCTCCTTCCCTATCGCTAAATATAATGCTGGATTCCAGAACTGCTCTGACTGGCTAGTCATAGCTTGCTGATTGTTTTCCCAGCGAGTGACTATTTTGGTGAAGGTGACAATTTGTGGTTCATCTAATTTTGTGTTTCCTAGAAAAAAATTCTGATATTTCTCAGGAGAAGTAATTGATAGAGAGGCTTCATGATTCTCCAAAGTTTTGTAACCCTAGAATGAAAAGACATAATGTATAATACTGAGGTGAAGTCAACTCAGGCACTGAAACCAAATGAGTAATGGACAGAGAACTGTCCCTTGTACAAGGGTAAGAATGACCTTATGGTTCGAGGTATACTAGAGTACTGTGAAGACAACCCAATTGTTCCTGATCAAACCAGAGCTTCACTAGCACTAGGTACTATGACGATATATGTGATCAAAATATTAGCATGATATGGTAAAAGAAAGAGTTTGTATTTACTTTGTAAGACCAACCAAATACCCAAATTGCACAACCGTGAGGCAAACAACAGGAATATAGAAACTTAACAGATACATCAGTCCATACCTCAAGCCATTGTGGAAAGCCAAAGGCAGCCCTTGGAAGTAAACCAGATTTAGTTCCATCTTGCTTGCTGGTCGACTGGCCTTCGCACAAGATTTCAAAGGCTGCCTTGGTTGTTTCACAGTTATTAGTTATCCGTAGGACAACATATTCTTGATTTTCCAATATAATGTTGTTTGTGCTAATTATAGTGTCCGGAACATAATAGGACTCTTGAAGCAAACGACCCACATTTTTGTTAGATTTGATTATTTTTACATACTCTTGCCTTCTTGTCAGCTCATCTACTCTTGCAATATCAACACTAAATGTACATCTCACCGGTTTATGATCACTATCCGTGACATCCATGCAAGCTTCATACCTACCAAAATAGAGAGAATTGCAAGTTATGTATGAACGAACTATCATATATACCTATCCAGATAAACCATGTGGATTTTATCTCAGGGGAAAAAATATGTAGAATCATACGATGTAACTGAAGCAACAACAGGACACTCTAATGAGCACTCAGCTACAGGTACAGAACGGCTATCTCGATACAATATTCTATCACACCAAGCTGGTATTCTCTTCTTCTCGCCTGAATCATACCCTACAAGGGAGTTGATAAAAAGAAAAACTTAGCTCCAAAATAGGTAACATGAATTTCATGAGCATGCCAAAAACATTTGGAAATTCCTTCAGACAAAAATTGGAAATTTGGAACCTTTTAATCAACACGAAAACTTGTGAACCAGAACAGGCAATACCTGCAAGACCCGGTTGGTGTCTTTGGAATTTGTAAGTTGGAGGAAATCTGATCAAACCTTCTCGCATTCCATGAAACACATTTCCTGCCTGCATTTCTGCTTGAAGTTGATCCCTTTCTCTAAGCCAGTCAAAGCTCCTTTGCGAGACCATGTCCCTTGCTTCATCATAGGTGATACCAGAAAGTCGGTAGTTAAAATCACCAAGAAAGACAACCATGTCAGCTTCTGCCAGCTCAGGTCTCTCTTCATCTGCTTGATTTCCATTGGCCTGTCATCATTAGCATACTTTTACATAAGCATGTTTTGTTACGATACCAAAAAAAAAACATTAAGGTAGGATATTGCTCTATAATGCAGTTTGATGGTCACATACACTGACAGCTTTATGCAGTTGGACAGATGTAGTATAAGCTGTAATAAAAGAAACAAAACACAAGACAACGTTACAGACATAGTTTATAATGAAGTATACTTGGAAGAGAAAAGGTGAGAATGAAAATACCTGCAGATCCATGAGGTTTGTTAAAAGACATTGTCCGATATATATGATCAAAATCAGCATTACGGCGGCTAACATTTTCTAAATGTGCAGCAAAATGGTTGTTGACAAAACATATTCTGCGATCATAAACTCTAATTCTTAATCCAACCCCGCCCTGCAAAAAGAAACAGCTATCATCACACAATGCAAAATGGAAAAGAGTGTTTGTCTTAGATGCACCGCTGTTTAATGAATGCACTATTCCTGAAATGTCGTTCACGACCTCGACAAGAGAAAAAACCCTGCGCTATTCCTGAAATGGGACTTCGCCAAAGCTTTCAATTCAGTCAACTGGAGTTATCTTCTTAGCTCGGTCATCTCCTCCATTCTCCTCAATAGAGTACTGGGCCCTAGATCCAGTATGCTAAGGGTGTTCAGTAGGGTGACCCCATCTCCCCAACGCTTTTCATCTTAGCCATGGATCCAATTTAACGTCCGTTCTACCTAGCCACATCGCAGGGGCTGCTCACTCTGATCCAATCAAGGGCTCTCACCATTCGTATTTCTTTTACACTCGCCGTCAACATCCGGTTGAGGTTTCTCATGTTGACTCATCATCTAAGGAGTCAGCTTCTACCTCCCAGCCATATGTTCTTCGTGATTGTCGCTCTATTCGACCTCCTGAGCGTTTTGGTTTTGCCGATGCTGCCTCTGCTGAGCCGGTTTCTTATCGTGATGCTGTCGTTCATCCTGAGTAGCAGCATGCAATGCCCGAGAAGATTTCTGCGCTTAAGCGTAATGGCATTTAGGAAATTGTCTCTTTTCTATCCCATGTTCGTCCCATTACATGCAAGTGGGTTTACAAGATCAAGACTCGATCTGACGGTTCTCTTGAGCGTTAGAAAGCTCGTCTTGTAGCTCGTGGTTTTCAGCAGGAACCTGATATTGATTATGATGAGACATATGCTCTTGTGGCTCACATGACCACTATCAAGACGCTGTTTGTTATAGCCCCTGTTCGTACGTGGCCTATCTATCAGCTTGATGTTCAAAATGTCTTTTTAATAGAGAACTATATGAAGAGGTTTTTATGCGGCCTCCACCTGGGTATTTTGTTTCTGATGACAAGATTCTTCGTCTTTGTCGTGTTTTATATAGGCTTAAACAAGCTCCTAGGGCTTGGTTTCAGCGCTTCTTTGTAGTGGTTACTACTCCTAGCTTTTCTGTTAGTGATCATGATCCTGCGTTTACTGGTGATGACTCTCAGTTTATTGATTTCGTCAAGGCTCGTCTCAATGAGTAGCTTCGCATGTCTGATTTGGGTCCCATTAGTTTTTTTCCTTGGGATTGAGGTTACCTCTACGTCGCAGGGTATCTTTTTATCTCCAGAGAAATATATTAGGGATCTTCTTGATCGGGCTTCTCTCACGGATGATCGCACGGCTGAGACTCCTATGGAGCTCAATCTTCAGCTTCGACCCACCGATGGCGAACCTCTTTCAAATCATACTCGCTATCGTCACCTCGTTGGTAGTCTTGTCTATCTTGGTGTCACCCGTCTCGATATCTCTTATGCTGTTCATATTCTGAGTCAGTTTGTTTCTGCTCTTACTCAGCTCCACTTCGTGTCTTGCGCTACTTGTGTGGCACTATCTCTCGTCGTCTTTTCTTTCCTCGCTTCAACTCTTTACATCTTTGTGCTTATTCCGATGCTAACTAGGCTGGGGATCCTTCTGATCGCCGCTCTCTTTCCGCTTATTGTGTTTTTCTTGTTGGTTCTCTTATTGTTTGGAAGACTAAAAAGCAGAAGGCAGTTTCTCGTTCCAGTGCAGAGGCTGAGTTGCGGGCCATGGCTCTATTGACGATAGAGGTTACCTGGTTGCGTTGGTTACTTGAGAATTTTGGTGTTTCTATTGCTACGCCGACCCCTCTTTTATCTGACAGTACTGGAGCTATTGGTATTGCCAGAGATCCGGTGAAGCATGAGTTAACCAAACATATTGGTGTTGATGCTTCTTATATGAGATCACAGGTTAAGGAGCAGGTTGTGGCTCTTCAGTATGTGCCTTCAGCAGATCAGTTGGCAGATTTCTTCACAAAGGCACAGACTTGACAGCATCATTATTCTTGTCTCTCCAAACTTAGTGTTGTTGATCCACCATGAGTTTGAGAGGGGTGTTAGAGATATATTTGGGCTATGTATATGGGCCTGGCCTGTCCCTTTACTATATTAGGGTTTTTTAGTGTTTTCCCTTTTTGCCCTTGTACTCTGTATATATACTGGCCCTTTGGCCCCAATATGAATACAGGTGCTATTCCTAACAGGAAGTACTCGACAACCTACCATGCTCCACATCCCCAACTGTCTAGCTCTGGCCATATGGAAAACAAACATGGAAAACAAATGCAGGTTTTTTGCCTGGTCCTTGGACCAAGGTAAGATCCACATGACATGTTTTGGCAAAAAAGGTTGGGCCTACCAATCAAGATGCGTCCTCTGCCACATGTTTCAAGAGACAACTGACCACCTTTATGTTCAATGCCCCTTCTCCAGAGCCGCCTGGGTGGAGACTTTGCACACAGAACTGGTGGGTACAGTTGACCGTTGGCAAAACAAATAAAATAAAGAGATTCATCAATGGTCACATCATCTACATGCTCTGGAATCTTTGGAATGAGTGGAATCGTTGTCTCTTCCAATGACGTAACCTCTCAGCGATGCAGATTGCGGAGAAAAATTTTGATGGCATTGCCCTATGGGGGTGGGGGCGCATTGCACTCATATCCATTAACGAGTAGTCTCCCCCCATAGATTCCTCTCTCCTTCTTTGCCCCCTCTCCCACTCTTTTGTACAATGGACATACCCCCATTTTCAATGAAATGACAGTGCTCCTGCCCGTTTCGCTCAAAAAAAAAGAAAAGAAAAGAATGTCTGAAATTAACCCAATTGGAAAACCAAATCGGTCATACACGCCACACACAATAGCACAAAACCCCCTATATGTATATACTATTAACAAAGGAAACATGGAGCATTAATTCCCCCCTTTTCAAAAAATATGATGTCCAATATATTGCTAATCAGTTGTTTTTTTCCTGCAGAGAGCAGACTGCTGAGGTTGGAAACTTGCACCTCTAACCATCACTACAATTTTTCACTTGAACACATATCAACAAAATTGTTTCTCCATTGAAGATGTAGAAGTAATATTAAGCCTTTTCTGAATATATATTACAGTACTCCATTTGCTGTGTAAATTGCCGGTTTCTGTTTTTCATTTCTTGCAAAAACGTTTTAAGTTAGTTTATAGTAGGTAGAAGGATAGAGGTTGGACATGGTGAGTGAGTAGGTAGAAGGATAGAGGTTGGACATGGTGAGTGGTAATTCATATATCCACAGATGGTTACTGGTATATCAAATGACAAAAGATCAAATACGCATTTTGATGATCATGTACCTTGTTGCCAATGGTTCGTCCAAAGCCACATGGCACCGCAGCAGCGTCGACATCACCAACATGTGGCTTAAGGTCCTTCCTTGCCCTTGAAGTAATTAATGTTCATGTCATACTTCATATGAGAAAGTGCGAATGTGTACAAGGTAATAGTTAAGTGATGAGTGAAATTTACAGTGTGCTACCATAAATAAATGATTTCATGACAAGTTAATACCATGCAGCAATGAGTAATCCAGCCAACTGTCTTGAACCAACACGGTGGAAGGATATCCCCTCATCAAGTGCCTTTCCAATATTGTCGATCCACCACTGTCCATTGGCACTGCCCTCAAGCCCTACCTAAGGCCATGAAAGAAAACGTCAATCAAATGGTTACCATAGATAGAGAATTTACACACAGCATGCAATAATAGTAAAGACAGATACTGTCTCTGTTCTGATTTGCAAATTGGACTGCAAGCAGCAGGGGGAAAATAATGAGTAATGTCCTCTCCGAAAATAAAAACAATACTTAAATGCATTATTACCTTTCAATTCTCGGAGATAGCATTATCACATCGCTAGGACAGTTTAAATTTAAACCAAATAATTTTACGTACAAAATATACATTTTTTAAATTTTTTTTGGAATTTTGGGTGAACAATTATGCTTAGGAAAATGCAATATTTGAATGTTCCTAGTGTTGAATTATAATCACAAAAAATCTAGATAGAGAGCAGACAAGAAGAAAATAAATATACCGCAGCACAAACAATACAACATTATTATGTTATAATTCGTGCAGTGGTATAAATGAACAAATTAATTAGCTCAGTACCATCTCAAAGATGTGTAAATTGGAAATGCCATTCAATATAAAGCATACATGTCAAGCCTGGGGCCACAAATCAGCGACATATTCGATGGTATTTTCTAACTCGGTGATCTTTGTGATGGTACCAAGCAATATTTGTGAATACAGCTGGATGGTTTGGATACCACAAAACAAGGAACATTGCAACTAAACAATAACAGATTATTTCATAAATAAATCCATGTTCACTGTTAAAGAAAATTTAAAAATGTTCTACCAAATATAAATGCTCCTCTCAAGTTCAGTAGATGTTTTATATTTTGAAACAAGGCAAGAGGCGAACAAGCCGAACAATGCATTATATTATAGATTGGGGGAAGGAGGGGGTATCATCAGGAACAATAAAAATTGATTGCTTTGATATAGACTTCAATTTTAACACTTCCTATTTTCACTTGCCACAGGCTTCCTACATGAACAATAGCTTCCTCTGCTTGATTGAATTGAATTTTTTTTAGCAAGTGCTTGATCGAATTGAACTATAAAACAAGAAACAGTTAAATGACTATAGTATGATCAAGGATCTTACACTTTCTTTAGCTGCGGCAATGGCAAGAACTCCAGCACCCATCTCAACCTCTTGCAAGCCGACAACCACTAACCCAACATCAGATGATGTAGTACTCAACCATGACCAAAGAGATTCAGGAGATGCTTTCTCTTGCCCAACATTCCAAGTTCCAACTAGTACTTTAATGTTCTCTAGACGCGTATATGACACCTCCCTGTTTGCTAATTCAGTTCGCAGAATATCATCTAGAGGACCAGGGGAAGTTAAAGGCCATCCTCGAATACCACCATGATGAGCCAGTGTAAAGATGTAAGAACTGCCAATCGCCATCTTTATGACTGGACAGCTATGCCCAGTCCATCCTGCCAGAAGATCACCTTCAATATCCATGACTTGAATAGTACCACTGGCATAGCCCACCCACACTTTTTCTCCAAGTGCCTTTATGCATTGAACAGAAGAATTATGATGCTGGAATTCTTGCAGTCTATTCCCATTACCATCCCACACAATAATTGAACCATTTGTGCAACCTGACCAAATTGTTCCATCCATTGCTTGAGCCACTGCTTCTGTTCGACGGTTATCTTCAACAAATGTCCCTTTTGTTGCAACTCTGCGCACTGCATCAGCTGCCCCCATCAAGGCATTCCTAGATTTCTGAAAAAATGTAAAAGAACCTTGTGGTTTCTTCTCCTTTGTGGGTTTTCCTTTGATTTCTTCCTCTATAAATTGTTCTGGCATCATTGGTGCCTCTAGACGAGCTGACTCCACTTGGCCATCCATGCCAAATAATTGTAATAGCTCTCTTGTCCGAGCATCCCTGTAGAGATCATAATCACAAAAAATAGTATCAATAGGCCATGGACCAATAAAGTTGAGAGAACTGAAAATTTTGTCTGTATTTCTGAAAGCATACCAAAGAGCGATTGTCAAGTTAGTCAGACTCCAGACTTTTGCTCGGCAATGGTCAGCAATCATATGCTTCACATCGGTGGTTGGCAAAGCATACACGTTACCAACTGTGGCATGGTTCCTAAGGTCAATATACGCCCTTTCGACAAGCAAGGCGGCCATATGTTTTTCTTCTGGTGTTAGTGAGAGGGACTTAGCAATGGCATCCCAAGGCCATGCCTTTATAATACCCCCTTCAGAGCCTGACCATATTTCACCTGTTTCCAAGAGATTAAAATGAAATATATCATTTTGGGACAACTTTCCAGCACTTTTTAATCCCGTGTCTGAATGTTACACTTCTATGTGCAACAAAAGAGATGCATGATTGCATAAAGTCGAACAACAAGATCCACTGATTTAGCCATTGCCTGTGATTAAATGCAAATGAAAGCAACCAAACAAATCTGAAAATTATAGCATGTTCGGAGTGGCTGAGCTGAAGTTGGTTGAATAAATAAGCTTAAGTTTTGTCATGAAAATGGAATAAACTGAAGAATTTTGTAATAAACAACTAGACTGCATCTTTTGAGGTAGACTCCAATGAAGTCGATCAAAAATCAAATTGTGTTAACAACACTACAGAGGACAATTACTTATTTGAATTATTTAGTTATTTGCATGGGAAATGAGAGTTAGGCATTTCATAACTAATTGTTTTCTTTGTAGAAATGTCTAGGCTAATTCTCAAATTTTCTCCACCATAAAATAAAAAATGCGCCAAGGTGCAAATTTTTAACCCCAACTTGTTTGGAACCTAAAGGCTTTGTTGTTCTTGTGTTGTTGTATAAAATAAAAAGGTGCCAATGTGCTAAGTCTATGCATATTCACCTACAAATTTTACATACAGCGTGCGCTCTTGTGAAATATAGGGTTGCATGGCGTGATTGACAGGTAGGTGCTTAAGAAGGAGCAAAACATCTGTTTGATGTTCTGGAGAAGATTTCTGACAAGCAAAGGAAGCGGCTGCTGAAGGGAGAAGGGAATGGTAAGTAGTTTTATCTGCAGAGAGGTGTTGTAGTGTGGGCGTCTAATCTGAAAACTCATGCTTCTGTTTCTGGCTTGTTAGTTCAGTTGATGTGTGTTTTGGGTGGATGTCATGCACTTTTGTTTCGATCAGATGTTGGTTTTGGACGGTTTCATGTAATCTAGATGTTGGATTGTTGGTGTAATTCTGTTATACGTAATGGAACTGGAGTAGTCCCTCTTTTGCAAAATAAGAAAAAAAATCACCAACAAAAAGTTAAAGGAATGGTACCATTCTAGAATAACTTCCAAACACTTCAGCTTCGAGACGCCCACACCTCATAGGGTAGATCTGAAGTTGAAGATAAACATAAGTACTACCTATGTCCATTTTTAAAAGATGTATTTGGAATTGGAAAAGTCAAATTTCATATGTTTTGATCAATAATTAGTTAAATTATATGGATCATTTGGGTACAATTTTTATAACAATACGTCCGTATCTGAAACTGCTTTCCATACAATGTTATTTTGTGGTAATTGACATTGGATAATAAGAAAAATTTAACGGTCAAAATTGACTTTCTCAAGTCAAAATACGTCTTTTATAAAGTGGACGAAGGGAGTAATCAATAACTAGCTGGAAATTTAGTTTTTCGACGGGATAGAAGGAAATTAATACGGCAACAAATTCTGATTTAGGGCTTTAACTGCTGATTTGCAGCACGGCAACATCTACTGAAACCCGAAAATGATCTTTTTTATCTTTCATTTTACTACTGCCAAGCAAGTAAAATCAACTTAATTGGACATTTCCAGTAATTTTCACAACTTTCTGCACCAAGAAAGTGTCATTGCCCGGCTGCCCTCAGCCCCTCACAGCTCATCCTTATCCAGCACACAATTTGATTTTCCTCGAAGCAATCAATGAAAAACTAGTAGCTTGCTTAAGATGATGAGGGCAGAAATCTTCTCACCGTAGGATGTGACGACCATCGAGAGCACCGGCGTGCGGCTGTGCGCCTGCCACGTGATAGCCTCCTTGAACATGGGCGCACTAACGCCGCCGTCTTCAGCCGGCGCCGGCGCCGTGGCGAAGTCCATACTCCACGCCCGGATCCTCCCGTCCTTGTGCCCCGTCCAAACCAGCCGGTTCGCGCAGTCCACCGCGACGCAGAGCGCGGGCGGCGCTGGCACGGACTCCCTGAACGGCGCGCTCTCCTCGTCGCCGCGGCGCGCCCCAGCGCCCCAGCCGGAGAACACCTCGTCGAGCTCCCACACCCGCATCCCGGACTCGGCGCCCGCCCACAGCTGCCGCCGCCGCGGCTCGCACGCGAGCGTCCGCAGGAAGGAGCCCACCTGCGTCTCCCGCAGCGGGTGCGGCCGCACCTCTAGCGGCGGCGGGCGGCCCGGGTGCATGGCCGCGCGGAGCGGCAGGCGGAAGATGCCCTCACCCCCGCCCGCTCCGACAAACTCCGGCAGCGCCCTGCCCACGCTGCCGTACTCCGACACGACCGGCTCCAGCGTCACCAAGGAGCCGCCGCCGAGCGAAACCGCGGGAAAGTACGTAGGCTCGCCGTCGCCGAAGTGGTGGTGGTCAGGCTCAGGCGGGAGCCGATGGGGATACGAATCGTACGATACATAGCGAGCCGGGTCACAGCGGCGCGCGGAATCGGCGGCGACGGGGTGGTCGTCGAAGCTGTGCACGCGGAGCGCGGCGTGGCGGGCGTACGCGGCCGCGGGCACATCGTCGCCTCGTGAGAGCGGCTGGCCGTCGGAGACCGCCGCCCGCTGCGGCGGCCGCGCCACGGCCGGAGCCTCGTCATCCGGCTCCATGCCGCGTCCTCGCGTGAGCTCGGATCCAGGCGAGGCGAAGGCGACGGAGGGAAGTGGAGGGAAGGGAAGGGAAGTGGTGCGAGAGTGTGGGAGGGAGGCGCGGCCGCTTATATGGGTGGATGCCTCGTGGACCGGGACCACGCGGCCGACGGGGTCCCGGCGCGGCGCGGCCGTGCCAGTGGGAACGACTCAACGGCGACTGTGTAGAAGGCTCTCTCGCCCTCGCCGTGACGCTGGAAAAGGAGGGATTTTTATACGGATTTTTATCTTGCATGCCATTATAAAACCACTATTATTAAAGATGTCATTTTAAAGTGGTCACCTATCACAATGGCCATTATAAAACCACTATTATTAAAGATGCCATTTTAAAGTGCTTTTCAATTTCACCTATGCTATTATGACCACCGGACAGAGCAAATACAGAAGAAATACAGGACTGACATGTGGGACCCACATGTCAGCCTATCCCCCACCTTCTTCTTCCTCCTTCCTCTCGCCTCCCCCCATCTCCTTCACTGCACGGCGATTTATGAACTGTGGTGGCCGGCGAGCTCGGGGGCTATTGCTGCTGGCGACCATGGGGGCGAAGGAGGCGGCGGACAACGGCGGCACGCGGCGAGCATGCGGTGGTGAGATCCTCCTCCTCCTACTCCGGCAGAGCGAGCTCCCTGTGGCGGCACGGTGACCTCGCGGCAGCGGCAGAGGAGGAGGAGGAGGAGGCGTCGCGGCCAGTCCCCGTGGCGGGCGACGGTGAGTTCACCTCCTTCCCTAAATCCGATGGCGTCCGCGACAGAGGAGGAGGTCGCGGCGGCAGCGGCGACAGAGGAGGAGGAGGGCGGCGACAGAGGAGGAAGATGAGGCAGGTGGCGAAGCGGCCAGTTCCTATGGCGGACGGCGGTGAGCTCGCCTCCCTAAACTGACAAATGACAGACAGAGGAGAGGCGGCAAGGCAGAGAAGGAGGAGGACGGCGGCGGCAGAGGAAGAGGAGGGTGGCGGTGGCGGCAGAGGATGAGGAGGGCGGCGGCGGCGGCGGCCTCACAGCGAGCTCCATGGATGGGGAGAGAGGACGAGAGAGGAATGAGGGGGAAGAAGAAGGAGGTGAGTGGATGACACGTGGGACCCGGCTGTTGGGTCCGTATTTTCAAGCATATTTTGAACGTATTTTGATCGGTGTACCCGTATAGTGCCTATAATGGCATACATGAAAATAGACAGCACTTTGTAATGGTATCTATAATAATAGTGATTTTGTAATAGCCGCTATGATATCCCTCAACTTCGTAATGGCCCACATGATAAAAACCTTTTTTATATTGCCGTGAAGGAACGGCCTTTCCAATAAGCCAAAAACACTTAAAAATTTAAATTGCACCGTGATCTGAAAAGTAAGTTATAAATGGTATTTTTAGTTTGGGCAACGCCAGGGATCGGACGTCCGGACCTGCTGACGTCAGCAGGAAACTTGCGCGGATACCTACTGAAACTTGAAAAATAACGGTGGAAACTTGATAACCCGTGGCAACTTGGGGACGAAACTTGGGATTTCAGAAAGTTTTTGAGAATAAGAACCAAGTTTCGACTGTACAAAATCCAAGTTTCGGTAGGCGATATACAAGTTTCAAGTGAGCAAAACCTAAGTTTTCGTGAAAAACGAAGTTTTGAGGTCGTGAAACCTCAAGTTTCAGTGCAACTTGGAGATGAAACCTAAGGTTTGTAAAGCGTCTCGAGAGTAAGACAAGTTTCAATAGTGCAAAGTTCAAGTTTGGAGGCGATATTCAAGTTTCAAAAGTTAGGCAGAAAGTTTGGTAGGAGAGAAGTTCATTTCCATGAGCGGAGTCCTCCAAAGTTCCAGATCGAGGAAAACGAAAGTTTTATATGTACAACTCCAAGTTTCGAGCACGAAATCCTAAGTTTCAGAGACAAACCTCGTGTTTCGAGCCCGAAATGGGATGGGTCTCCTCCTTCCTCCTTCTTCCCAGATCCGCGAGATCCTTGCCCTTGCTCGCCGGATCCGCCGTCGTGACGGCGAGCTTCACTATCGCTGCTCCCCCGTGCTCCCTCGTCAGCGTGGTCGCCGTCCCCCTCCAGATCTGGCGGTAGCCCTTGGAGCACGGCGAGGAGGAGGTCCCTCGCATGTGCGCCAGCGTGAGGAGGACGGGGCGGCACCGGCCGCTGTGAGAGGGAGGAGAAGGTGGGGCGGCACCGGCGACGGAGGAGGGGAGGAGGCACGAGGCGCGGGAGAAGGAGGCGTGGCGCTGGGCGACGGCGAGGAGCACGGGAGGAGGCGGCGGAGGAGGAGATGGACGACAATGAGGCGCGGGAGGAAGTTGCGACGGAGAGGGAGGAGCGCGGGAGGAGGAGGAGCGCGAGCGAGCGAGCTGACACGAGCGAGCGAGGAGTCCGGACGGACGGACGTCCATCCTAAAGTGTTTTCGTTTTAGTTTTTGTAGATTATAAAAGCTAGATTTATTCTATGGTAGAATTGTCATGGCATACTGTCTTATAAATCTTAGCCATCGGATTAAGAGCAGCGACTCTTTTTTCTCTGCTGCAATGATTCGAGCCTCCAATTGGTGATCAATCTGCCGCCACTGTCAGCCGCCGTCGTCGTCGAAGGTTGCCGCCACCGCTTGCCTGCCGTCGCCGGCCAGCGCTGACGTTGGCTGTCTCCTACAGCCACCGTTTGTATCCCCTCCTTTGTCGCTGCGCATGAGCGCCGCCGTCGGTCCGAGGAACGCCGCCGCGCCGGAGGATGTCGTGCGCCGCCAACCCTCGCTCATCGTTAATGCCATCTCCGAGCTATCTCCATCTTTGAGCCGTCGCATCCAAGGCAAAGCTTCTGCAGTGCAATCACCATGTTGATCGAGGGGCTAGAGCAAATAGAAGGAAACAGGGGAAGATGGGAGAAGGATTAAGGCCATGTTCTTTTCAGCGTATTGTACCGTTGCGTATTACTATAGTAAATTTTGTTATTTTTATATAGCCTATATTTGCGACGATTTTTTCGTGACTTTTAGTACTTCTTTCAAAGATTCTAAAACTATTTTTAATTATTTTTTATAATATTTAGATATCATTTTGAGGGCTCTCAAATTTGCTACAGTAATACGCCAACGCAACGGTACGCTGAAAAGAACAAGGCCTAAGAGAGGAGGGAGAGGGGAGTGGAGAGGAGTAAGAAAGGGGGAGGAGATGGGTAAAAAGGAAAATGAGGGGTGTTTAGAAGAATATCTATCAGGCCGGTTCTGCGCTAATCAAGATAAGAAGAATATCTATTTATAAATCCTTCCGTTAAAGTTGCAACAGTCCGTGATATTATAGTTATATACGAATATTTGACATATTAAAGGAGTACCTTGGGTGTAGTAGGGTTAAGAAGCTTGATCGAGATGTTTTTAACTAGAATTAGAGGTTGATCGCATTGTTGAAATTGTGGGCGAACCCGATAGTTTTTTTTTAGAGTAGATCGTGATGTTGGAACAAATAGGTTGATAATATGACTTTTTCCCCCTTCGATCGCAGGTCAGCCACCAGTCCAAACTCCAAACCCAGGTCTGACTAGAGAACCATTGGTATAGGAGTACCATATTGTACAATTAATTTAAGTAAGGACCAAGGAGTGATTCGTTTTCTCTGTAAATATATGTAGTAATTTAAGATCATGAAGACTATGATTTTTGCATGCACACGGTTGCATTCCAACACGCCTCAATCAAATAATTGTTGTCCCCATTTCTATTTAGGTTTTTTTTTGTTTTGTCATTGTTGTATGGGTGGGTGGTCACTTTATGGTTTGTTTGGATTGAGTACCACTTTATCATAATAAAATGAGATCATTCCATGATTTTTTATAGGATGACACACTTCTTTATTCTGCACAAAATGCTAGATAAGGTGATGATTGATCCATTCATTCCATTTTTCGAACCAACAAGTAATTGATCAATTAACCATCTCATTTCTAAACCAACAGGTAGTAACTAAATAACACACATAAAATCACTGTACGATAGAGACCTAAAGTAGAACCATAAACCTTTTTTTCCTCTAAACTACATGCTATCCAGTTAGGCAAGATCATCTTAATTTACCGGTTCATCAACTCACATAAATCTACCGCTATCTAGATCATCTTAATTTACCAGTTCATCATCAGCTAAAAATTAACTATTGCCTATTACTGTTAAGGCCTTGTTCTTTTTAGCATTACGTACCATTGCGTATTACTGTAACAAATTTTGTTATTTTTATACAACCTATATGTTGTGATAATTTTAAATATTTTCCGTGGCTTTTAATAGTCCTTCCAAAGATACTAAAACTATTTTTAATTATTTTTTATTATCTTTAAACCTCTTTTTGAGTACTTTCAAATTTACTACAGTAATACGACAACGTAACGATACGCCGAAGAGAACAAGCCCTAAGAGCATCTCTAGCAGGTTCTGTATACCGTTCACTAAAATACTATCGCGCACAGTCTCATCCTCTATACCCATCCATCAAAGTATATATCTCAGTCTCTAAATTTAGACTCTCTCCAGGGTCTCTAAATATATAGACTCTTCAAAGAATCTCTATATCTTTTAAGGGATAGGGACTCTGCTGGAGATGATTAAAATATAAGGAACGAATAGTGATTTAGAAAAGAAACATAGGAAATGAAATATAGAGATTCTGCTGGCGGCGTGTAGACCGGGTGCAGGCAGGCATGCGCAGCGCGAGAGGGACTGGGCGCCCATCCTGTGGATGTGGTGGGCACGGCGATTTTTACCTTTTCTTCCCCCGCTGCTTGTGCCACCGCCCTGCCCTCTCGCTTTCGGCCGCCCATGAACCCAGAGAAAAGAGCTGGATCTTGACAATCGGACACGCACCACACCACACCTTCCTTTCTCCCCCATCAATCACCCTAGTCGGGAACTATGCAGGTGCCGACCAACATTTATTTGAGCAGCGGCTATACGACTTCAGAGTTCAGGCTCTCTCTTTTATGGATTTGCCTCCTGGAGCAAGCAGAAGTGGCTCGTCAGGAGCTGAGATTCAGAACCATATGCTTCATCGTGCGCAGGAGGCGTTGTATCGTGAGCACATGTACACTAGTGGACTTGAGATCGAAGAGAGAGAGAGAGAGGGTTAGATATCTCGCTCCTGTGTGAATCCGGCGGCAGATCGTCGCGCACTAACGTCAGCGCCTTTTGGCCACCACGAAAGAAAGTCTTCAGTAAAATTCAAGCTGATTGGATGCCCGTTTGATGCGCGGTGGTTCGGTCTGATTTTGTTTGGTTGAGCTAAATTTTATAATTTTTCATAAACCATTCAGCGCAACATTTTATAATTTTTATAAGATTTTATATTTTTTAAAGATTTTTTTAATTTTTTTAACCATTTCGTATTTTTTAAAGACTTTTAACTTTTGATTCGACCAAATCGAAACCGATCCAAACCACAGGTTAAATGTCTCGAAGTCTAGCCCCTTCTTTTCAGTTTAACAGCTTAACGACTTAACTACGTTTTAAAAATGGGTTTTTTTCATCCATGCCATTATTAAGTTGCATATATTCAGTTCTGCCATTATTAAGTGCATATTATCTAAAATACCATTTTCTCAGCAATCTAATCTCAGCGCTGCCATTCTCGAGCCATTCTTTGTATTTTTTACGCATACATCGACGAATACAAACCAAAATATAGAGAAATACGTATATGACAACCGGGCCCCACCTGTCATCCTCTCCCCACCTTCTTCTTCCTCCCAGCTTCTTCCTTCTTCCTCCTTCACTCCTCTCTCTTTCCTCTAGCCCGATCTCTAGCTCGCCGGCCTCCACCTTCTTCCTCCCTCCTTCCATCTCCAACTCCGGCGAGCTCCCATCTCTAATTCGTGACGAAGAAGGGATGATGCGAAAGCAATGCCATCGCTGCATCACCGAAAATCCCAGCGCCCCGCCTTGATCAAAGACAAACCACCTTGCGCCGGAGTCGCTTCAGATCGCCGCCGCCATCGCGCCCATGCCGGAATCGTCTTTGCCACACAGAGGAGCCTCGCCAAGCACCCCAAGGAGGAGCCGAGGCAGCGGCGGGAGCTTCGCCTCCTCCTCCAAATCCGGCAGCGGCGGCTGGAAAATTTGGGGAAGAAGAGGAAGGATGCGCCGACGATGAACGCTGGAGAGGAAGGATGCGCCGACGGTCGTGCCCCGCCGCCGGCCTCGAGCTCCTCCGCCGCCGCCTTCTCGAGCCTCGCTGGCCGCCGATGACGACCTCGAGCCTTCTCCGTCGCCTGCAGCTTTGCCCCCCCTCATCCGCCGGAAGCCTCAAACTCCTCCGTTCCCGCCTCGCCGGCGACCTGGGGGGCGGGAGGAGCTCCGGTGACGGCGACGAGTCAATGAGGCGGTAGCTTGGGGTGGCGGCGGATGAGGAGCTCGGGGCGGTGGCGGTGACCTCAGGGGTGGAGGCGGAGGCAACGAGCTCCGTGGCGGCGGCGGAGGAGCTCCGCGCCAGCGATCTTCGGTGACCAGTGGCGGCGATGAGAGAGAGAGTGTAGTGGGGAGGAAGAAGAAGAGGAGGAAGAAGATGTTGAGGGTATGACATGTGGACCCTATCTGTTATGATGTATTTTGTTTGGTATTTTGATTTGGTATAACTTGGAATTGCTTCAAAATACATAAGAATGGCAGCGCTGAGATTAGATTGCTAAGAAAATGGCATTTTAGACAATATGCACTTAATAATGGCAGAACTGAATATATGCAACTTAATAATAGCATGGATGAAAAAAACCCTTTAAAAATATATATGCTTTGAGTTTTCTAAATCCGTTTTTTTCGCTGTTTTCGAGTTGGGTTCTAACGCTTTAAAAAGTGTTAGGTTATGCCTCCAAATATTAGTTTTTACTAATTTACCCTTGGGCATGCCTATATAAAGGCCCCCCTTGTACCCTGTACATCTTGCACCATTATAGTGATTGTTTTCCTCGTGGTTTTTTTCCTCTCCACCTTGGAGGGGTTTTTTCCACGTTAAATCCTGTGTTTGTGCCTTCTATTCCCAACAAGTGGTATCAGAGCTGTCGGATCCTCGATCTAACGGTCCTGATTTCTTGGTTCCACCAAAACCCTAGCTCCACAAAATTTTTCCACCACCGCCGCTTGCTTGCTCGTGGCTTCCTCAGCGTGTCGTTCCTCTCGCCGCCTACCACCGCCGCTTCTCCGCGCGTGTGGCTGCCTGTTCGCCGCCCCCCCGATCCGCCCACCGCCTGTGGCAGTCCATCGTGCGGGCCTCCATTGCCGACGCCATCTACGCGGTCTTCGGCATCGACTCGGCCGTACTGCTTCTTCGTGCATGTGCATGTGCACGTGTAGCTTCATGCATGCGTGAGAGCACATGCATGCAGGTTCGTGCTAGCAGGAGCAAGGCTTGCACTATTAGCTTCTTGCCCTCGGCCCGGCCGGCCTTCCCGCGGACGCCGCCGACCATCTTGTCGCGCTGTCTGTCCAGCAAGAAGACCGCCTCCATCGCCAGCCGTCCGCCATCGACGCGCGATGCACCGCCTCACGCCTTACTCTGATCTGCTTTTTTCAGGGAATTTCAATCTACGTTCCTGATTTTATTTTTCGCTTGTCATTATGTCTGCTAAACTTGACATTGCGAAGTTCGATGGCAAGATCAGTTTTTCTATCTGGCAGGTTCAGATGAAAGCCGTTCTCACACAGCTTGGTGTTCGGAAAGCTCTTTTGAAGAAACCGGAAAAAGTTGATGAAAGTGAGTGGGAAGAACAAGATCAAAAGGCTTTGTCTGCCATACAGCTCAGTTTATCTACAGATGTTCTGCGCGAAATCATTAAGGAGGCGACTGCCGCCTCCCTATGGGCGAAGTTGGAGTCGTTGTATATGACCAAAAGTCTCGCCAATAAATTGCGTCTGAAAGAACATTTGTACACTATTCGCATGGCAGAAGGTACTTCTATTCAATCTCATCTCAGTGAATTTAATTCCATTATTGTGGACTTAGAAAGTTTAGAAGTGAAAATTGAAGATGAGGATAAGGCTATTTTGTTGGTTGTCTCATTGCCTGCTACCTTTAAACATTTTAAAGAAATTATGCTTTATGGCAATCATGTTACCCTCAGTTTTGAGAATGTTAAGTCAAATTTGTTGTCTAAGGAGAAGTTTGATGTTGATTCTCATTCCGGTGGAAAGGGTGAGGGTTTAATTGTTAGAGGTAGATCTCAGCAAACTGGCAGTTCTAATAGATCAAAGTCTCGGTCTAAATCAAGAGGTCGTAATTCCAATAATTTTTGCCGTTATTGTAAAGCTAATGATCATATTATTTCTCAGTGTGTCAAACTGAAAAATAAAGAAGAGAGAAAGAAAAAGAATTGGAAAAATCACTGAGGCTAGAATTGTTGAAAATCCCGATAGTGAGGGTGGAGAAGCATCGTTGGTCACCATCGATTTAGAGAAACGTGTTTCTTGGGTTCTCGATTCAGCTTGTACTTTTATATTTGCTCCCATAGAGAGTGGTTTTCGAGTACATCTTTGTTACAAATGATGATGTTACTATTGGTGATGAGTCTCCACTAGAAATTATCGGTATTGGTTCAATTCAAATTAAAACTCATGATGGCACTTTCAAAAATCTTACAAATGTTCGTCATGTTCCAAAAATGAGGAGGAATCTTATTTCTTTAGGCACCTTAGAAGGTATGGGATACAAGTATACCGGTGAAAATGGTGTTCTTAAGATTTCTCTTGGCAACCGTGTTGTTTTAAAGGCCAATCGTATGAATAACCTTTATTACTTGCAAGGTTCTACAGTTACAGGCACTGCAGCTGTTGCTATTGCATCCAACACCTCTAATACCAAGCTTTGGCATATGCGCTTGGGTCATATGAACGAAAAAGGTATGCATCTCTTGCACAAAAAAGGTCGTCTAGAAGATATTGGCAATTTGGAATTCTGTGAACATTGTGTTTTTGGCAAGCAGAAGAGAGTTAGTTTTGCTATTTCTACTCACCAAAGTAAAGGAATTCTTGATTATATTCATTCTGATCTTTGGGGTCGTTCTCCTCACCCCTCCATTGGAGGCTGTGAGTACTTTATTTCGTTTATTGATGACTTCTCTCGCAAGGTTTGGGTCTACTTTTTAAAGCATAAGAGTGATGCTTTTTCTACTTTCCAAACTTGGAAAGCTCTGGTAGAAAATCAAACTGGCAAGAAAATTAAGAAATTGAGAACTGACAATGGATTGGAATTTTGTAGTGGTGAGTTTGATAAATATTGTGCTAATCATGGTATTGCTAGACATTTGACTGTCCCAGGTTCATCTCAGCAGAATGGTCGTGCAGAGCGCATGAATCGCACTCTTCTGGAGAGGGCCCGTTGCATGCTATCCAATGCTGGCTTATGGGAGAAGCATGGCTTTTGGGCGGAGACTATTAATACAGCTGCATACTTGGTTAATCGCTCTCCCAATTCGGCGATTAATTTTCAAATTCCAGAAGAGGTATGGTCAGGAAAACCAGTTGATTATTCTAATCTTAGAATTTTTGGGTGTCCTGCTTATGCTCATAGTAATGATGGAAAGCTAGTGCCTAGAGCTAAAAAATGTACTTTTCTTGGCTATGGTTCCGGTGTCAAAGGATATCGTTTATGGTGTGATGATTCTATGAAAGTAATTGTTAGTTGTCATGTTACTTTTGATAAAAGTTCATTATGTTCCTCTGGAGGTGTTTCTGCTAGTGGTACCTTATCCACTGATACATCTGAAACTGTTGTTTCTACAAGCAATCCAACTTTTGAGGTAGACTTACCTGTTGATTCTACTGCTTGTTCTTCTACACTGTCAGTTTCTCAGCCTCCTGCTTCTGATGATCATTGCATTGCACGTGATAGACCTAGACGTGATATTCAATTGCCAGTTAGATATCGTGACACTGATAATGTTGCCAATTATGCTTTCATTACTGCTAGTGATGAAATTTTTGAGCCATCTTCTTATTCTGAAGCTATCTCATGTGATAATTCTTCTAAATGGTTAACTGCTACGAATGAAGAAATTGAGAGCCTTTATAAAAATCATACATGGGATTTGGTTGAGCTTCCAAAAGGTACAAAACCTCTGAAGTGTAAATGGCTTTATAAGAAGAAGGATGGACTTTCTGGTGTTGAACCTGCAAGGTGGAAAGCCCGTCTAGTGGTGAAAGGTTTTGAACAAAGGGAAGGTATTGACTTTAACGAGGTGTTCTCTCCTGTTGTTCGTCATTCATCAATTCGGGTTATGCTTGCTATTGTTGCTTTATTCGATCTTGAATTAGAGCAACTTGATGTTAAAACTGCTTTTCTTCATGGAGATTTGGATGAGGAGATTTTTATGACTCAACCTGAGGGTTTTGTTGCTCCTGGAAAAGAGCATTTAGTTTGTCATTTGAAGAAATCTCTTTATGGTTTGAAACAAGTTACAAGGCAGTGGTATAAAAGGTTTGATTCATTCATGATTTCTCATGATTATTCTCGAAACAATTATGATCATTGCATTTATTTCAAGCAGTTTTTCAATGGATATTTTGTGTATCTACTGCTTTATGTTGATGATATGCTTATTGCTTCTCATGATAAGTCTCTGATAGATCAATTGAAGGCTCAACTTAGTCAGGAATTTGAGATGAAAGACCTTGGTCCAGCTAAGAAAATTCTTGGGATGGAAATTCAGCGTGATCGTCAAGCTGGTACTCTTTTTCTATCTCAGAAAAGTTATATTGAGAAAGTACTTGAAAGGTATAATCTCAGTAATTGCAAGCCTGTCTCTACACCGTTCACTTCTCATTTTAAGTTATCTTCAAGTCAATGTCCTACCAATGAAGATGATAAAGACTATATGTCCCACGTTCCATATTCCAGTGCTGTTGGTAATCTTATGTGTGCAATGATCTCGTATAAGGCCCGACTTGTCTCATGCGATTAGTGTGGTTAGCGATTTATGCATAATCTCGGTAAGGAACACCGAATGTCATAAGTGGATTCTTCGTTATCTGAAAGGTACTTCTGACTATGGCTTAATGTTTGATAAAAGTTTGGTGAAGTCGAATGATGTTATTAGATTTGTTGATTCTGATTATGCTGGTGATCTCGATAAGAGAAGGTCTACTTCTGGCTATCTATTCTCTTTGTGTGGTTCTGCGTTGAGTTGGAAAGCTTCATTACAATCAGAAGTTGCTCTTTCTACTATCAAGCGAGTATATTGCGACTCATGAAGGTGTTAAAGAAGCTATTTGGTTGCAAGGTCGGTTTCGAACTTGGTTTTCCACAAAGATATCAACACATTTATTGTGATGATCATAGTGCTATTTGTTTGACCAAGAATGATATGTATCATGCCAAGACTAAGCACATTGATATCAAGTACCACTTTATCCGCGATGTTGTTGCTGAAGACAAGATTGTTGTGGGAAAGATACATACTGATGAAAATCCTGCAGACATGCTTACAAAGTCATTATCTAATACCAAGTTCAAGCATTGTCTTAACTTGGTTGGTATTCGCGGAGCTTAATGCCCTTCGGGGATTTTGGGAGAACATTTTCATGGATTTAGAGTCAAGGAGAGATTTGTTAGGTTATGCCTCCAAATATTAGTTTTTACTAATTTACCCTTGGGCATGCCTATATAAAGGCCCCCTTGTACCCTGTATATCTTGCACCATTATAGTGATTGTTTTCCCCGTGGTTTTTTTCCTCTCCACCTTGGAGGGGTTTTTTCCACGTTAAATCCTGTGTTTGTGCCTTCTATTCCCAACAAAAAGTAAGTCAAAATGAAATGGATCCGAATTTCGAGAATAGCTCGAGTAGCCCCTTGAATTTCTGTCATTTTCAGCCGTTTAACTATTCAGATTAGTTTAAAAAAAACATGACCTAATTTGTCGCTATCACCCGTCACTCCTGGGTGTGGTGAGTGACGTTGCCTTGACACGAGGATGATGTGTTGGGTACATGCACCTACTCATTATATTTGAGTGATGATCTATGCGGATGCACTGCACCAACTCGCCTTCTCAATCAACCAGGGCGCCTGGGAATGGGAGAAAAATGTTATCTTGCAAACAATTGGTGTGTCCCTGCATGAAGCACTGTTCAATATGTTCTTTTGTTTCTTTGGGTTGAGATTATTAGGAAGACAAGCGATTTGCGCAATTGTGGTAGGTCTGCTGTACAGTCTACACGCCACAAGACAAAGAAGAGCTTATTTTGGAAGATCAGGAATTAAGAAGAGCTTAGGTCACAAGCAACGTTACAACGGCCAGATTGTATATGACCTGTTTGATTAACAACGAACAGCTACGGCTAGCCATTTTATTTTTCTCATGCTCTTAATGGCCCATTTCTTTTAACGATATTTTAGACTCTCCGACCTTTATCGGAGTTCCACAATTTTTTCTGGCTAAGATGTCCAGATCAAGCTAGCACTATAGTAATTAAGTTGTTGCCACACCTAAGGTTCTCTTTAATTCGGGGCTTGATTCGGTTTTAGCAGGTTGAGTTTAAATTTATTATTTTTTACAAATAAATCAGTATAACATTTTGACTTTTCAGGTTTTGTGAAATTTTTTCAAAGACCTTCAAAACATGGCGAGCGCCAGCGTCCGGACGTCCGTCTGAACGCCCGCCTGTTAGTCGATCGGTTAATTAAACTTCCAATTAAACTTCTGATTTTTGTAAAAAATTCAAATAGTGTTCAAAATGCGTGAAATAAATTTCATAATTCTTCTAAAATCGAGAGCAACCCATTTTAAATACTTTTTAATTTTTTAATTTTTTTTCACTTTTTTATTTTTTTATGTGAACTAGGAGAAGGCACTTATGAAACTTACATCTATACTAGCGAAGCTTGACCGTGTATTGATGAAATCTGATGAAACTTCAATGTAACCTGATAAAACTTAGATGAAACCTGTTGAAACTTGATGAAACTTGAATTGACCTAATGAAATTTGAAGAAACTTGGATGAAACCTGATGAAACTTGAAAAAACTTGGATGAAATCTAACGAAACTTGATAGTTCGGCAAAGTGTAACGAGTATGAAACCCAAGTTTTAGTAGCGAAACTCAAGTTTCAGTAGGCAAAACCCAAGTTTCACCAGATAAGTTTGAGGAGTTATATGGCAACTTATATCTTGTTTTGTTCGTAAAAATACGAGAAACACGTTGGTGCAAACGGTTTGTGGATTGGAGCTCCCAGTCAAAAAATATGGCCATTCAAAAAAAAATTTGCTGTGGGTCCCACTGCATGCATGCCGGCACAGTGCATGGCTGCTCCTTTCGCGCGCACGCGGGAGTCCGGATGCGCCGGACTCCCGGCACAAAGTGTTTCCGTCAAAACATTTTACTTCTTTTTTAAAAAAAATAAAGATTTTTTAACCAATTAAAACCGAACCAAACTATACCTAACACTCCACTGCCCAGCTGTCGGGTAGCACGATAGCTGAATGCCACTGCTGCGAGCCTGCGACAGCGACCATATCCTAATCGGCAGCAGTACGATTTGCAGAACAGGAGTAACTATCATAGACCAGCACTGATTGATTAGTTAGTGACTAGGGATCAGTGAGCAGAGCACTAGATGCGTCAGCCGCCAGCGCGTGCGCCCGGCCGTACGCTCCAGCCCGACACGCCGGCCGGAGAAACGAGCCGCCGCGCCGCGTGCATGGCCACGGCGGCGCCGTCGCTGTCGACCCGGCGCGGCGAGGCAGACGAGGCGGCTGGGGCAGCAAATCGTACGTGTGAGAACGAGAGGAGGTAGGTGGAGCTGCCCCAGCTACCGGCGCCACCTGGTGGCCGGCCGGCGCCGCTGACCCGGAGCTTGTGCTTGTCGTCGTCGTCGTGGCCGCGACGAACGGAGCACTCGATCTGAGGATTGATTGCTCTCCATCGATCGATCCGTGCCGCGTCGTGTCGTGGGGCATGGCAAGTTGACAGCCATGCATGGTGATCTCACCGGCGGCGCCGCCGTCCCGGGCCTGTTCCATCGTTCCATGCCGCTTCGCCACGGCGTGTGCATGCGGCGTTGCGGCGACGTTGGTTATTCTGAATTTTCGGGGCCGGCCTTCTCACGTGTGGTGCTAAGTTCACGGTGAAGAGGGTGCTGGCATACTTGCGTTACTGATGGTGTCGATAAAATATGTTTAAATTTTAAAGTGAGTAAATGGCCGAGCCAAATGAATAAGTCGACTTGATTGACGTGAGTTAAATGAACAAGTTGGTCGCCGAACTTTGAGAGGTTTTTAATTTACTGAATAAGCTAGCTAAGCGATTTCTACGAGTGTGCATGGGTGGAATACGATTATATATGTGGTGGCAGAGCTTAGACTCGACGACTTTGGGCTTTTGTTCGGGCTCTCGGCCCGTAAAACTATTGAGGCCAGTGTAATTGCATAGAAAATTTAGCTTATATCTTAAACGCAAACGGTCTGAAATGGATAAAGTGAGAGCGTTAGTTAGGCTAATGCTCAGGCTCCCCGAAATTTATGACTCCCCACCGCGATTATATCATGTGCATTCTAATTGATATAACGCGTGGAATACGATTATATCATGTGCGGAAAAACGCCTCCTTTTCTTGGTTGACTTTTCCTTCCTCGAAATGGAAATGCTAAAGGAGGCAGGGGGCAGCGCTAGTTGACCGCATACCACGCCAGCCTAGCTACTAATCTGTGATACGATTGCGTTGCACTCAACGTGATCATGATCCACGCCTGCAAATCATAATCCTCTTTCTAATATTCTTCTCTCTTCTGCGATTCTGCGTATCGTACTTCTATTCTGCAGAGTCAAATGAACTGCAGTGTACAGGCGGACCTGATGACGTGCTCCATGCAACGGAGAAGAACCATTAGCTTTCTGACAAGCAGACGCTCACGTCTGTCTATGTACTTGTTTGTTTCAGATTAAATTAAATTAAATTAAATTAAAATTTGTTATTTTTATATAGGCCAAATGTTGTAATATTTTGTAGTTATTTTTGTGGGGGTTTAAATAGTTCTTCTTAGAGTTCGTAAAATATTTTTTCCATAATTTTTTGAATTTTTTAAAACGTATTTCAAGTGGGTCACAAATTTGCTTCAGTAAAACGCAACTCAACATTAATCTGAAACAAACAAGGCCTATACGGTGGCATCCAAATTCAAAATGATTCATCATTCCTTCACAAAAAAAATGATTTACCACCATCTTAAGAATTCATGATCTTTTTTAAAACATCTTCACCCAAAACTCTGAATGCATACTTTATAACACTACCCACAAAAAAAATTCACGCTTTAAACCGCACTCTACAAGATTCATTTTTTTCGGCAGACATCTTATCTCCATACGCTTTATTTTACAGGTTTTCTCTGCCGGGAAAATTAATAATTCTTCATGATTGGCCATGGTCGGTGACGCGCTGACGCCAACGGCAAGGGAGACACGAGAATAAACAAGGTTTCTTCTAACTACCAGGTGCTATCTGTCGATCATTGCTCGCTCAGCTAGCAGCAGCTGATCCCATGACGTCCGTACTGTCAAGCTTCCTGGAGTGGGTTTGATTGGAGCTTCTTCTCGATCCCATGGTGGCAAGTTGTTGTTGGAAATTGGAACCACATGGAAGTTGGAACTCGGCACTGTTCCGTGGGATTGATGCTGTCATTCTCTCCGGTCTTCTTCCACAGGGATCTCCACTATATTTCTATGAAATCAGAACCATTCATTTTTATCAAGAAGAGATGGTTAAATCTTAAATCATCGGCCTCTCCATACATTATTGATGATGTAGAGCATATTTGCTAGGCTTTTCATATTTCAATCCTCTTATCTAGAGCACTATTTTTTTCCCACATTTTCATCGTCTCCATTATCTCTATCTAAAAAATATATATAATAACAGGAATTTTTTTTGTTAGGGACTCGGAGAAAGTACTCTACAGAAGATGGTCATACTCTAAACATGCATGAATGAATGCAGTGATCTGGGCCGTGTTTGAGAGTTTGGGCCAGGGCTGTTCTGTGCCACGCGAGTTTGGGCCGATATTGCGTAACGCAGCCAGGCCGAATACGCCATCTACTGGGCTTGCTTTCTTCTCAGAGAAGCTCAAGCAAGCCGAGCATCTCGTGACAGCACCGCCTTCTCCGACCCCCGCCTCCGCCGTCGGTCCAGGCCTTTCCTTCCGGTGCCGCCGCCGCCGCCGCCCCAGATCCGGCCCCTCCTCGCCGCCGCCGCCGCCTCCCCTCCCCTTCCTGAACCCTCCCCGGCGGCGGACCCGCTACTCCTAGATCTCCCTGCGCCGCCGCTCGCCTTCCTCGTGCTCGCGCGGTGATGGACGAGTGGGCTCGCCAGGCCGAGGCGTGGGCAGGCCAAGCCGAGCGCTGGGTGCGTCAGCAACCCCCGGAGCAGATTTACGTCGCCGTCGCGGTCATCGCCGTCACAATTCTGGTGCTGGTTGCAGGTGATGCGTCGAACCCTAGGCTGATTCCTGCTTGCTCTCCTTGACCCTGCGCCTTGAGGTGCTATGCTCGGCTTACCTCTGACCCGCGCTGCGCTAAGGGCGTGCGTAGGAGGCGGTCTCGAAACTAGATGGGCGCGGTAGTTTAGCGACGAGGAACTGGTGGCTTCGGGACGATTTAATCTTCGCCTTGAAGCATCAGGATTGCAAAAGATGCACGTTTTATGCTTCGTAGCTGCCGTTTTTTGAACGAATTTAACTAGCTGCGGATCTTGATGAGGTGTTGTATAGTTAGCTAGTGTATTGTCACTGTTGTATAGTTAGGTGTAGTGCATTGTCACACAATTCAAGTATGACTGAAGCATAATCGAGTGCATGGTTTGAAATTTCAGGCACTGACCTGATGGATTAAGCTATGCGAATATGGATAATCAGTTTTTGTAGTTTCAGGTTACGGTTACCTATCTTTATCCTAGGACTAGAATGGCGCACTAGCCTATCTATAGAGGCGGTAAACGAATTAGTAGCTTTGGAATTGTACCAATATCCTTACTTTACTGTTACCTTTGAGTGAAAGCAGAGTGAATTATTTTTAAACTTTTGCTGGTTCAAAATACAGTTTGCATTGTGCCACAAGTTGCCCCCACGGTGATAATGAGTTGCTAGTTTGCTACTGAATGAATAAAGATAAACTAAGGGCTTGTTCTCCCTGACTTATCTTATTTGACTTATTTACTTATTTGACTTATCTCCTAACTTCGAGAGCTTCCCGAGATGGACTTGAGAGCCGAGTCCCCTTTGTTTGACTTGTTTTAGATAGTTTTTAGGCACACCTTCAAGAGAGAGAAAAAAGATGGATTGAAAAAACCAAATTAGTTTTATTTTAAACAAAGAAAAGCAGATAAGTAAAATAAGCTGTAGATAACAGGGCCTAAGAATAAGTCCATTATAGTATTAATATGGGAAAAATGTTTGCAAAGACTTATGGGAAAAATGTTTGCAAAGCATTGTAAAAAAGTTAATGCACTAATAGTATGCTAGAATCCTTGAGTTTTGAAAGTCAAGGTATCAGAGGGCATGTACAATGGTATGCATAACCTCTTTCCTCATAAACATCTTCCTACACACACACAATTTATCTTGGTTTTGGTGCTATAGTCAACTACAGAAGTAAAAGATGGTCCAATTCTCTATGCACCCTCTCTCTCATCAACATAATCTCGTTTCCTTTGTCGCATGGCTTATAGACACCTCACACCATTGTACGTGCTCTAATGATGTAATGCTATGTGTGGTTTTACAAAAAGAAAGGGATTGGTGTTCTTTAATCACACAGAATTTATTTTTTAAGAGCTATAGTTAGTGTTTGTAGCGAGTGCACCCAAAAATGTAAAATATCTTGTTGTGTAATGAAACTTATTGTGTTTATTATGGAGGTTTCTGCTTTTTTTGAGATAAAATCCTGATGATGATACAAGCACAATGATTAACAAGCAATTTTATTTGCCTTGTTTACAGTATCTTGCCTGAAATCCTCGAAACCGAACACCATAGTGCTCTCAGGGCTTAGTGGAAGTGGAAAAACTATTCTTTTCTACCAGGTAATTAATTGTTCTTCTATAGATGGTTCCATGTCTTTCTTTCTATTTCAGTAATACAGCTGTCCATTTTATGGTGAATTAACATGAAATTGAATAAAGTAATGAGTAATGACCAAGCATGTCATGTTTTTCAAAATTGATTCCATTTTTCTGTCTCCGGGTTAAGTTTTTACAAGTCAGGGTCTCAGGGACAAGGTTATAATATCTATTTTGCAATTTGCTCTAGTTTATGCCACCTTTGGTGCATTGTAATTCAGTTTTCATTAATAGGCTGTTTGGTTGCCTGCATCTAAGGAGTTTTGTATCTACAGATACAAGATTAGAGTGTTTGGTTGTCTTCTCACCCATCTGAACCAGGCTCTCCAGATGCAATTACCCTCTCCGGGCCAGGCTCTGGAGATACGACCAAATTGAGCGTTTCCCTAGAGCCAGGCTCCGCGGATGCAGTAACAACCATGTGCGCGACACATTTGATTCATTTATTTGCTATATCTTTTGATTAGTATTTTCGATTACCGAACCGATTTCAAAAATGGGTTATTGATATTTTTTCGAACAAAACGAGACCACACTTGCCATACAAATTTTAAAAGTTTAAAATTTTTATTTTTGAATTTATTTATTTATGAGACTTTCTTTTGAATTTTTTATTTTTGTAATTGATTTTTTGTTGTTTTGATTTTCTAGAATTTATTTTTTAATATGTTTCATCCCTTTTTTGAATTTGTCCATGTCATTCTCTCCTTAGTGTAGTCAACCAAACAACGTCTCTACGCAACCTGTACAATCTCATACACCTAACCAAACAACAACCATTTGCATCATCTCAGCCTGGCTCCAACCAGCCTGACTCGGCTCATACAGTCTGGTTCAACTGAGAAGGCAACCAAACAACCTATAATTGTTCAGTAGGTTAGAAAACGATCATTCTAGCTGAACTTCTACATTGACCGCTATGGTGTTATATGTCAATATGTCATGCCTCTCTTGCCAATCTACCTTGATTTGACCATGTAAACTCTTATGAGCTCTTCTATGGTACTCAGCCTTACCCTGAAAGGTAAGAGATTGTTGGGCCATTGGATCAAATATGTACAACCTAGATGTATTTATCCAGCTTACTACCTGGGTAAAATCACTAGGCCATTAGTTTGGATAAATGATGGTCCAAAATAGTTTGGGTGAGTCTTATAAAATGCCAACTTCTGTATGATTTTGTGTTGCACATGCTTGCATGACAATATTTTGAAGCACCAAGGATATTTTTAATTTCCTTTTGCATAGTGCTGTAACGATCTATTAATGGAGCAAGTATGGAGGTTGCCTTATATTAATTTTACACTCTTTTTGTTAGCTTCGTGATGGATCATCACATCAAGGGACTGTGACCTCAATGGAACAAAACAATGACACATTTGTGCTGCACTCAGAGCTGGAAGGGGTGAGTCAGTTTTTATAGATGGATCTTTGCAACATCTGTTTTTTGTGAATTGATAGAAATGAAGGCTGCCATGTTTTATATACAAATTTGCATTAGCTCAAGACAATACTCTTACCGAACTTTGTGTGTCCTTAATGCAGAAGGGGAAAGCTAAACCTGTGCATGTTGTTGATGTTCCCGGACATGCAAGGCTCAAACCCAAGCTTGATGAAGTTCTTCCTCAAGCAGCTGGGGTTGTTTTTGTTGTTGATGCTCAAGATTTTCTGTCTAGCATGCAAGCTGCTGCAGAGTAATTTTGCTGACCGTTTATCCCAACAAAATCGTGGTGTTTATTTGAGCTAATAATTATCTTTACCATCACGTGCTGGAATGAAATTAGGGGTGCAACTGGGAGCTTCTTCCATTTCTCAACATGTCAAAAATGCTTTACTTTATGTATTTTTTTGGGTCCTGATGCAGCTATGTTGTCTCATGGTACTCTCATATTGCAGGTACTTGTATGACATTCTTACAAAGGCAATTGTAGTGAAGAAAAGGATTCCTATTCTGATATTCTGCAACAAGACAGATAAAGTTACAGCTCACTCGAAGGAATTTATCAAGAAGCAGTTGGAAAAGGAAATGTATGACTATTCACTTTTAAAGTACTTGCGTAATTAGAATTTTGATGAAAATGCCTTAATTTGTGTTTTCCCCCATAACTCATTTGAAGTAAGCCACTTATGATAAGAACAAGCCACAATCATGTGCACAATGTAGCTGGAATGAACATTTCTAATGTCTGCCAATTTTACCATTATTTAGCAACAAGCTTCGGGAATCAAGAAATGCCATATCATCTGCTGACATCAGTGATGAAGTCCAGCTTGGGGTCCCTGGAGAGGCGTTCAATTTCACTCAATGCCAGAACAAGGTTACAGTTGTAGAAGGTGCTGGTTTGACTGGTAATGTTTCGGAAGTCGAGAAATTTATTCGTGAGCATGTGAGGGCTTAGGCCCGCCCCACCCTTACATATGTTTTTTGCAAAATTGCTACTTGGGCGTGACTAACTTATCTGGTGAAAGAGGAAAAACCTTGATTGTGATTCATGACTGGTTAAATATTTGCATGTCTACCTATAGGGTGTGGCATAACAAGTTGCATTGCTAGACTGCTATTCCAAGACAAGCATGACCCCCTGTATGAATCTGCTGTAGAGCTCTCCCCGATTATATATATTGCAATGTTATTCTGTAAGCTCTATTTCTTTTTTGCACATACACGCTAACGTGGTTTAGCTGGACTGGAGTTCTTCGTGGCAAGGAAAGGATACTAAAACTCGGCTTCCCTCGGTAACAGTTTGATGCTAATCAAATAATCAATTCAATCATGGATTCATGGGTAACCTCAGGGATAGAAAATAGGGTTGGCGATGGGTTGACTGACTCGCCTTTCAGTGTGCGACTGAACGTAACATCTGTCTTTGCTTCCACAGGCAAAGTTTGCTTCTATCATCCAATTAAACCATCTTGTGATCAATGACGGATGCATCGTGTTTGATTGTTTGTATTAGGTTTAACTTGTATGGGATGGTACAAGTTGGGTTGGTTCCGTACGGTATAATTCAAGTGAAATGTTTCGTTGGTTGAACAGAATCATATAAAATTTTGTTTGATTCTCGTATGGATAGAATGGTTCAAGTATTCAAATATCATCAAAATAACACGTTATATTTTAAGAAAATTTAACCTCACACATAATTTTATTTTGAATGAATTTAAACTAAATTTAATTTTAACTTCAACATTCAAAACAATTTTTAAATTTAACATTCAAATTGTATTCAATATTCGAATTAGATTTTAAATTCAAACTACATTTAACATTTAAATTTTTAATCAAATTCAAATTAAAATCAAATTTTGAATCCAAAATTCAAACCAAATTTAAATTCAATTCAAATTTTAGATTCAAAACTCAAGTATTTTCAATTCAGGATTCAAGCAGATTATAAAAAAATGATTTGAAATTTAAAATCCACACAAATTCAAAAAAAAAAATTCAACTTTTAGTTTGAAAACTCAAATTGGATTTTAAATTCAATATTCAAGGTGTATTGAAAATTCAAATCAGTTAATTTAAAATTCAAACATATTTTTAAATTCAAAATCTAAAAATTATAAACTGATTTAAAATTTAAAACTGATTTCAAATCTAAACCGAATTCAAAACTGAAAACAATTTGAATTTTGGTATACGACAAAATAAAAATATGACTTAAAAAGAAGTAAGAGCTTGTGAGAAAAAGTTGTACGGTGTCGTTCGACAAAATTGAGCGAACGAAGTCATGCAGCATATTGGGAGAATATTTCTTTTTTTGTATCCCACTGTTTATGATGATTTGGTACAGTTCATCTAACCAAACACATGAATGGACATAAATTTTGTACCATCCAATATAGAAATCATCTCATTTAAGTAACCAAACATAAACATTTAAATGATAGCTAAGGGTTCAAAGGGTAACCATGTGATTTTGTATACAAGGACATTAGCCATTGATTATGAGAAGGATGGACGAGACGTACAAAATCAAACTTTTTCCTTTAGGAGCAAAAGTAGATGATACCGTTTCATTTTCGACTTACCAACGAAGCATGGTAAATCGTAGTATCGCTATAATAGAGCGGTATGCCAATGAAAAAAATGGTAAGGTTTGCATGGAAATCACGCCACGGGAAAGAAGATCTAGGCCTTGTTCCATCCAATACAGAAACAATCTCATTCAGGTAACCAAACATTTAAATGGTAGTTAAGGGTTCAAAGGGTAACCATGCGATTTTGTGTACAAGGACATTAGCCATTGATTATGAGAAGGATGGACGAGACGTACAAAATCGAACTTTCCCTTTAGGGGCAAAAGTAGATGATATTGTTTTCGACTTACCAACGAAGCATGTTAAATCATAGTATTGCTATAATAGAGCGGTATGCCAATGAAAAAAATGGTAAAGTTTGCCTGAAAATCACGCCACGGGAAAGAAGATCTGTGCCTTGCTCCGTTTTCTTGTTCAACCGCTGGATTTTTCTATTGAAAAAACCCAATATATATCGTATGAAAAGCTAAATTTTGGAAGCTTTTAGATGGTGCTAGGGTAGCATATTCACTTTGTTCGACTTATTTTTTTTGAAGAGTTTAAAAATAGTTTCAGATGCCAAAAATAATTCAATAGACTAAAATCTTTGGATTTTAAAACTGGGTGAGCCTAGCGACCGGTTGATCAGCGACGCGCGGGCGCGGAGCTCGTATTTGACAACCACATGATCGATATGGACGCAATGCAGGTGTACACCACCTAAATTGCAATGCACATTTGTCAGTGCGTGTGCATTGAGACATACGAACAGTGAAAGCACTAGGACAAGAGGCACATCAGCACATGACACATCATTATGATTTATGAGCTCATGGAGAGCACGTACGTCTCTCTCGATATAGCCATGGCGATCGAGAGCAAGCCCAAGACGGTGGACATCGACGCCATCTGCGACGTCGCGGAGCGTCTCGGCGCGCGGCCTCCTCCTGGACTGCTCGTCGCCGTCGTCGTCTCTCCTTCTCCGTCGGCGACGAGACGCTCCGCGCGCCCCGGGCGGCGCTCGCCGGTGTTCAAGCCGGAGCTCTCCGGCTCCAAGGCAGAGGCCACAGCGCCGCCATATCCATATATATGCATCGCGCTGCGAGAAATCAGGAGCTGTCTCGTATTGTGTTGTGCTATGTCTTTTCTTTTAATTCGATTGCTATGGAAGTGCATGGTATACTCACTTTCCTCGTGCATATCTTTACCTCATCCTGCCCTGTTATTTCATATTGCGAGTTCTATCTGTGCCTCGGTGTATCATAAGCGTTAGGGCATCCTTGATTGTGTCCCTAAATTAGGAATCATATCCACTATTTATATCCCTTTTCACTATTAATCTATTTTTTAGATTTTATTCACTACAGTGTTTAAGGTTTGCTACAAGTTTGCTACCGTGCTTAAGACTTTAGATAGGGATACCATTGAAGATGTCCTAATGCTTATCCAAAGCTAGCACACAGAAGGTTGGATATGGCCCTTAACACGGGCAAGATGATATGTTGTCTATGCTGTTAATTCATTTGAGATGCATCTCAAATTACTACTCCTAATTACTTAGATAACTCATAACCTTCTAGGTTGTCAGGAAGAAAATTCTATGGCATCTATGCCATGCAAGGGAGCATGGCACCTATTGCTCTCTCTATCTCTCTCCTCCTCTCTCTCTAGCTTGCCCTCTCTCTTTCTAGCTCTCCCCCATCTCTCTATTGCCTCTCTCTAGGTGCAACTTGTGGCATAGATGCCATATAAGTTTTTTCCATAAATCGGAGCCAGCACAAATGATACGAATCTCAGATTACTTATTGCATTAATGATCATGTAATTCACAACCCAACTTCACATATTAGTGTATACAGGTACAACAAAAAAAAAATCTTATACCAAGCATCAGATGACGGTGATGGTGATTTAGAGCATGTCCAATACTACCCCAACTTAAAGATTAATCTACCACTATTCATCAGTCTTTTTCTCCTATTTTATTCTATCAACGCTGTTCCTCGTCCCAGGTTAGGGCTCTTAGATGAGGATACAGCGCTAGAGTGCGGCTGAACTGAACCAAAAAAAAACACCAGCCACAGGAAGGATTTCATTTTCGGGCAGGGGTTCCACTACAATGGTGGGTAGAAATACAATGATAAAGAGAAACCAAGGAAGAGGAGGCCGCCAATGGTTGCTACTGTACTCTGGGATATCTTTGATGCCAGCATGCTGCCGCCCACCACAGCAAATGATGTGCAGATAGTGTGCCCCAAGGTAGCTCCTATGGCAACACCCACCGCATTTTTGTGTGTAGCTAGGTACATTGTGACGAATGCTTTTAGTTATGGATTTGCAGAAACAAGAACAAAATTCAGAGAGGGAATTAAGCCATACCGCAATTGTGGCTATCTGACTTCGGTCGCCCCACTCCGCCAAAAAGGTCAAAACAAATGACTGGACCAAAAAAAAAAAGTCATACACAAATTCAATCATATACGTTGCAGATCACATGAGAGAATTTATCAAGCACAGTATGTAACAATTATCGACAAAACGTTTGAAGTGTAAACAGGGATGTCTAACAATTCCTATCCCTCTAAAATCAGATGATGACAAATGTTATTTGCCGAATACACCAAAAAGAAAGGGAAATGTACCTCCAAGAAAATTGGAGTACAGAACCTTGAGAAGACACGTCTAAATGTTGATTTCCCTTGACCTGCTTCCAGCTTTTCTTCTACCTGTATATGTCACGGAATAAAAAAAATATATAAGCCCATCAGAGTACCATGCGAAACAATTCAAAACACTAGCAGGTCAAAACAAATAATTATATACTGTATGAAACTATGAATATCAAAAACAACAATCGAATACTGATTCAAATAGACTGTATTTCTGATCTGAAACAACATGACCCATAAGTATTGCAACAAGTCTAATTGATAATAGTCATGGACACATGGTCAGGAAGTACAAAGAAATTATGAACTTAAAGAGTGACTTGCAGTGTACCAATCACAGTTGTTTATGGTTGCTGCCATTTATGGAGTTGAAGGGAATAGGATAAGCAATAGTCTAAATGTAACAACTGCATCAGCATAAATGAAATAGGTAGCAAAATATCACATGATCTGTGATTTATTTGCTTAAGAAATGAACTGGTATAAATCAAGATGCAGATAATACAAAGCTATAACGTTGAAGCGGTAAGAAATGCACATACTTCTTCTATTTCCTTTTTCTGTGACGCCTTAGAATCTGACCTCCAAGCAATGTACAGCAGCCGCAGGCCAAAGAATGCATAAAGGGCTGAATTACAATATATCAAAAGCATTACTAGACTGGACTATTTGGGTGTGTGACAGAACTTTGATGATCCACAATGATCTTTAAAACCATTTTAATGGGTGTACTACAAAAAGAACATAAATGGAAGTTCACTAGCAATCTAGCACCAATATCTTGGTAAGTGCACAGATGGTACAAGATTAGAAACATGCCAACATATTTTTTCCTTGCTTTTTTCCAACACCATATGTTTTTTTTTCCAATGAAAATTTTGAAGTTTTCATGCAAGGAATGTCAGTGGATGGTGGATGGGGTAGCAAATGGATGTGTTCAAGAAAAGGAGCGAACCTAGAAGTTGGTTTGTTGTTACTCCATCATTCTATTCCAAATTCCCAATTTGGAGGCACTTGAATTCAAGGAGATTTGCACAAAGTACTGTGGAAAAACACCAACTTTTATTTACAGCATTATCAAATTTACACAGATTCTATTACACCATGTTTCTAGACGAATTCTTTAAGTTTGAAGGATTCTAACAATTCAGATGCGCATATTTAACATCTGAATGTTGTGTTGATCAGACATTACACAAACTCATTTGGTTTCATCTATTGTTGTAGCCCTGAGAAGAATGATAATGCTGCACACACTTTTAATTATTATCCACCAACGTGAAAGACCTCCATCCAAAATCAAAACCAGACATTTCGGACCAGATTTAACAATGCACAATAAGCTAACAATCACAAAAGCCATACCAGTTGCTGCGCTGTTAGTATGCTTTCTTGATATCAGATTCGGGACAATTCTGCCAAGCCCAGTTGATAGCACCTAGAACAGCATCAGCAAGGACAGTTAGTCCAAACTGCAGCCCAAAATTTTCCCCAACAGTTTGGGGTTGCGAGCTGCAAAAAGTGCAGTTTCACCTACTGTCATCACGACCAGCGCCGACAGGGCGCCCGAGAGCACCGTCGACTTGGGGTGCCGCATCGCCATGAGAGCCGCAATGATGGACGTCTCATCGCCAATCTTCACCAAACAACACATAACCACGCAGCACGCAATAAGCACCTAAATGGACTCGAAAAAAAAGAAGCTCTTTTGCATAAGCTGCAGAAGTATCCTGAGATGTTACTCACCTCGCTGACGACAATCATGGACACGCTGGCGAAGAATGCGTCGAAGAGCCCCAGCCCAGCCTCCTCCATCCCCAGGGCGCCTCCATTGCCGCGGCGCGCCCGTGCCGTGTGGAGGAACATCTGAGAAGCACAGCACACGGGATCGAGCGGGCCTCCGTCAGAGACCAATCCAGCTCGCGAAACACAAAGCGCTGTGCAGAACGCGTCGTCACCTTGGTGCGGCGGTCCGGGCGGGCGGTGGCGTTGCCGGCGGCGCCACCAGCAACCTGAAGGGAAACAAAGGGGCCGCACGGAGTTAAGAACGGGAGCTCGCGGGGGCGGGGGCGGCAGGGAGGAGACGACGGCAGGGACCGAGGAAGGAGCGCGCACCTGGTCCCCGGCGGCGGAGGCGACGACGAAGAAGAGGAGGAGGATGAGGAGGGGGGCGGAGACGCGGCGAGGCATTGGAATGGGGTGGGTGGGGTTGGGAGATCTGCGGCGCGGCCGGTGGAGGAGAGGAGGAGGGGTTGCGTCGGCGAGGCGGCGCGGGATCTCGGCGGCAAACGAGCGCGAGTGAGCGAGTCCTAGGGTGGCAGTGGCCGCTCGGCCGTTTGCTTTCGAGTTTGGAGTCCTGGCCCGCGCGCTCGAGCTGTCCGTGCAGCGTGAACATATGTCTCGTCGCGAAGTGGATGCTCCATTCGAACTGCGGATTACCAATGGTGAACTCATTCCTGTCCATTTACCCTTTAATATATCCAAAACGGTGGCATTAGGTTAGAGATTAAGGCCTTGTTTGTTTCAGATTAAATTAAATTAAATTAAATAAAAATTTGTTGTTTTTGTATAAGCCGAATGATGTAATGTTTTGTAGTCATTTTTGTGGGGTTTTAAATAGTACTTCTTAAAGTTTGTAAAATATTTTTTTTATAATTTTTTGAATTTTTTAAAACATATTTCGAGTGGGTCACAAATTGCTACAGTAAAACGCAACTCAACGTTAATCTGAAACAAACAAGGCCTAAGAGCACCCCACGGCCCACTTCCTATGTTACTATAGCTGTCCGCCTACCCGTCGTTGGATTTTTTTTTTTTCCGCCTACCGCTGCAAACATCAACTGGGGAGGCTAATGTAGGCAGCTGATGGGGAGCTTGCTGCACATGCTCTAAAAGGATACAAGGATGAAAATGTAAACAGACGTAAGAAACAAGGTATAACCATTGAATAATGATGCCGGTACAAGAATAGTCATAGTATTAAAAATGTTAAGGACATGTCTAATGGCGAAAAGCATGTGAAGCTACCATGGGCATATCCCTTTAATTTAGAGAATTGATATCGATCCCATATTTAGCGAAAAAACGTACTATTTTGGTCTTTGAAATAGGGCAATTGACCCCTTTTGCTCTCTAAACTTAAATTTTAGGTTGACTCATACTTAAATTGTCAAAATCAAACAAAATGATCATTTGAGAAGTCACTGACAATCTTGAATGGTCAGAGTTGTGTTGACCAAATGTTATATGCATTTATATATAAAAATATTCATAAAATATAAATTAAACTATATATTTTAGTTTCATATGATGATGTAGTATCGAAGTTTTTTCACTTATTTTTTATTTTTCACATATTGTTTCTGAACCATAAATAATTGTTCAAGGTTTTGTGATATTTCTATAGTTTTACAACTACTAGAAAATCTTAAAAATTGGTACAACGTGGCAAAAAAATATGGGAAAAATATGACATCGTGGATCTCAGATGTGCAATTTGGTTCGATCTCGTGAAATACTTTTTTGTAAACAAATACTAACAGTTCAATCAAACACCTTTGATCCGTCAAAAACACTGCCGACTCGGTGAAGAGGTTATTTGTGGTTTTTTTTAGAACAAGGATAATTCAAGGGTCAAATTACATGGTCATGGAGTTTGGAGAGTAAAATAGATTAAGTTCCGTAGTTAAGGGACTACCATATTAATTTTTAGGGACCGTCTTTGTTGCAGTCGCCTGCATGGTTGTGTTTGTGCAGTCGCCTGCACGTTTTGTAAAACGCAGGCGATTTTGTTTTCCCCTGACTCCACCAAAAGTAAATCGGCCCACGGCCCACCCTCCTTCCCACGTGCATGTAACGACAAAAAAACTCAATCCCCCGTCGTCTTCATTGCCCTACGTACCCAAGCCACTTCATATGGCGATCCTCCCAAAGTCCCAGATCTGGACGAGTTGATCTGCTGGGAGAAGGAATAAGAGACGAAGAAAACACAAGGTACTCCCCCCCCTCCCCCCCGCATTCGAATCCATAGACATGCAGGTCGATTTTTTCTGTTAAAAAAAATCCATACACATGCAGGTCGAATTAGAAAGACATGCAAGCATGTAGCGGAATTTGGCTTTTCTGATTTTTTTTTTTCAGAATTTATGCACACAAATTTCAACAAAAAAAATACACAAAATTTCATTTCAACAGTTTTTTGAAATTTCAGTTTTGCGAATATGAAAAAAAGAATTCTAAACATGGAAAATTCAACATAGCATGCACAGAACACAGCTAGGGTGCAAAACTGTTCACTTGGAACATTTAGTTTTTACGTATGTGGAAAAATTGAATTGTGAAAACACAAATTTCAGTGCAGATACACAGAGTTTTCAGTGCTGCATGTTTCTGAAAATACTATTTCCCAAAAGTGAAAATTCCATGTGCAATTCTGAAAAAATCTGTAAACTTCAATAAACATGCAAACATGGAGCGCCATCTGATTTCGATACATATACCCACAAAAATTTCAGTGCATATACCCACAAAAATTTCAGTATGAATTATGAAAGGATAATTATGTAAGATTCAGATTACAGAATTGCAGGAGATGATTTCTCACCTGTTTTGTCAAATAGGGGACAAGGCATAGCCGCAAGAATTAAGGACCACAAGCTACCTATGTCTGAAAGGGTGGAGCTACAAGAGATGCCAAATCTCACGAAGCAAGCAAGTGAAGGGGAAAGCTAATTAGTTTAAATTTACAACATATTTATCTCGATTAATGGACAAAAATAAGTTTGCATTTGCATTTTTTTACTTGGACAGATGTTAACCTTTGATGCAGAACATGAAGGATGAATGGTAATGCGAGAATATTTCAACAATTTCACAGTAAGTTGGTTTTCACATACATGATTGACACAAAATGTATAACTACCCCCCTGAGATTTTGTAACATCCCAAATTTTAAAAACCAATTTGGCACGTTAATAATTTCCTAAATTTCATAATTTTAAAATCGCAAATCATTTTAATTCCATCATGGCATATTCATCATAATCGCATGCATCTTTCTTGAGTAAACTTGTGCATTTATAATTTCCAAAGCGAAATATTTTGGCCAGTTATAATATTTTGTATATTATATTTTCAAAGCCAATCTCAAATGGAGGTATTTGGAAGTGTATTAATAAATTGTTGTAGAGACAAAATTATATTTTCCCAAAGTAATTAATATGTTTAAAAAGGTTTTGGAAAATAAAAGTGCAATGAGAATCAGAAAAATAAAAATACTTTATTTTCCCTCGGCCCAAGTCTCGGCCCGCCTCCCTATTTTCTTCTCTTCTCTTTCTCCCTCCAGCCGAGCCGGCCCGCTCCTTTTCCCTTCTCCTCTTTTCCTCATTGGGCATGAAGCCTTGCCAGCCTAGCCTCGCCGCTTATCGTCTCCTTCGCCTCGATCGCCGTGGAGCCACCGGCAGTGGGCCCCATTTGTCGGCGCCTCTCTCTCTCCTCTCCCCTGTCTTCTTCTTCGCTGTTCTCCCCCGCGCCTCTGTCCGCCGCGTCGCCGAGTCGCCGGTCGCAAGCTCGTGCTGCCCCGAAGTCTCGCAGGTTCGAATCCCGGCGCTACCTCTTCCCGGTCGTCCCCTCCGTACCCTATCCTTGCTGCCCTCCCGTCTTGTCGCCGGCCGATCCCGAGGCACACGTCGCCGGACTTGACCACGGCGTGACGCTAAGGTCGCCGCCGCTCTGCGTCTCACGACTTCGCGTCCCCTCTCTGTCCTTTGCCAGCTGCAAACCACCGCATTGAAGCCTTTCCACGCCGCCTATAAATACCGCCGCGGAGCTCCTCTTCCGCCGGAGCCGAGCACGACGACCCACGGCCGTACTGTTTCCGACTTTCCCGAAACACCGAGCATCCTTCTCTAGCATCGCAAAGCCTCCCTCAGCATTTCCCCTCGGTCAATTGAACATCCCCGCCGCCGGAACTCTCCCGCCGGCGACACCGATCTCCTTCCGCCGCCGCTCGCGCCGCCAGCTCGATTCCCCTCGGTAATCTTCACCGCCGACCCCGTAAATCGCTTTCACTCTCTTTGAGCTTCCTCCCTAGCCTTAACAAAGATGTGGAATTTCACCTCATTTGGTGGAGTCAAAGGGTGGTTGTGTGCCAAGTGTGCACGTGTAATTCTCCATGTCGAGCCAATCTTTGTTAAGACGACTGTTGCTGGATAGCCTGTCACTTTCTGTCCCTTTTGAGCTGTTTGCTATTTGTTTCTCAGTTGTTTTTCTTGACTTTTTGCAAGTAAGAGTTATCTTTGCAAGTGCATTTTGTTCCCCTGGTTTTCTTGAGTGGTAGGTGTGCAATATAATCACAGAGAAGCCGGTTATCAAAACATAATTGTTGTAGAACTCTTGTCCTTTCTTCTCATCCTGAAAAACCATACCAACCTTTGGAACAAGTTCATTTTGTTCATCATCTACCTGCTCCCGGGCTTTAGCAATGTTTTCTTCTTGCATGAAGACTTCTGCAGCATCCCCATTCAGGTATTCCCTATCATCTGTTCTTTCTTCGCGTTGTAAGTTTGCTCCATCATTATCTGAGTTGTGTTTTATATATTGTTCAGAATCTTGAAAAATAATATTGGAGCTAGCATTTCTGGGACCTTCTGCGCCCATTTTGCTTGCTGGCTGCAGCTTGTCAATTACCTATATTAGGTTTCATCAAACAGGGAATTACTTAAAATTTGTTTGACTTGCTTTTTTTTGTATATTTTAAATTTGTATAACCAAAAAGTTGAATCATATATAGAGTTGTTTTTACCTCATATTGGGTAGGGCTTTGTAGTAGCCTTGTGTAGTTCATTTGTGATATATCCATCTTTTACCTGTCATCTTTTGACAACCCAATCCTGCTTGTTGTTGTGTAAACCTACCATGAAAGCAAAATGCAACGTAGTCATGTTGTTGCTATTTTTGTCATATGTTAATGTTCTAGTAACATCTTTCTTACCTCATGGTTGCTTTCGTAGTTTGTCTGTTGCCAATCTTTCTCAGATGGATTGCACCATGTTTCTTTTGTGCTAGGTACCCCTGGATGAGCTTCTTAATTTGTTGTTTCACTTTGATCAAGGTTTCTCCTTGCTGACTGTTTTGACTGAAGTTTGTTATCTTTTGAAGCATATCTGTGAATGTGTTGGTTCTTTCTTATGATACATAACCTGTTTTGCACAACAAGTTAATATATATGTCTAGCCATTTTTCCTGAAATTGAATTATTTTTATTTTTTTGGTTATTGATGTTCTGTTCTTTAGGCGAATCTTACAGTGTAGTTGTTGTATTCCTCTTCGACGCTATTGTCATTCCACGGGATTGTCTGCATGGTACATTATTGTAATAAGCCACTACTATTTCTTTTTGAAACATGCATGCATTAGACTATTTCTCTTTTTTCATATACGTTTTTTAGTACATTTTCAATGAATTTTTTTTACCTCAGGTAATCTGCTAGCTGTTTCCATCTGCATTCTATCTATAGTGAAGAAATCATTCATGGAGTTCTCTTTTTCATCGTTGCTGAATGTCTGCATTTTTTTGTCAAAATCTCAGGGGGGTAGTTATACATTTTGTGTCAATCATGTATGTGAAAACCAACTTACTGTGAAATTGTTGAAATATTCTCGCCTTACCATTCGTCCTTCATGTTCTGCATCAAAGGTTAACATCTGTCCAAGTAAAAAAATGCAAATGCAAACTTATTTTTGTCCATTAATCGAGATAAATACGTTGTAAATTTAAACTAATTAGCTTTCCCCTTCACTTGCTTGCTTCGTGAGATTTGGCATCTCTTGTAGTTCCACCCTTTCAGACATAGGTAGCTTGTTGTCCTTAATTCTTGCGGCTATGCCTTGTCCCCTGTTTGACAAAACAGGTGAGAAATCATTTCCTGCAATTCTGTAATCTGAATCTTACATAATTATACTTTCATAATTCATACTGAAATTTTTGTGGGTATATGCATTGAAATTTTTGTGGGTATATGTATCGAAATCAGATGGCGCTCCATGTTTGCATGTTTATTGAAGTTTACAGATTTTTTCAGAATTGCACATGGAATTTTCACTTTTGGGAAATAGTATTTTCAGAAACATGCAGCACTGAAAACTCTGTGTATCTGCACTGAAATTTGTGTTTTCACAATTCAATTTTTTCACATACGTAAAAACTAAATGTTCCGGGTGAACAGTTTTGCACCCTAGCTGTGTTCTGTGCATGTTATGTTGAAGTTTCCATGTTTAGAATTCTTTTTTTCATATTCGCAAAACTGAAATTTCAAAAAACTGTTGAACTGAAATTTTATGTATTTTTTGTTGAAATTTGTTTGCATAAATTCTGAAAAAATTCAAAAAAAGCCAAATTCCACTGCATGCTTGCATGTCTTTCTAATTCGACCTGCATGTGTATGGATTTTTTTTTAACAGAAAAAATCGACCTGCATGCCTATGGATTCGAATGCGTGGGGTACCTTGTGTTTTCTTCGTCTCTTATTCCTTCTCCCAGCAGATCAACTCGTCCAGATCTGGGACTTTGGGAGGATCGCCATATGAAGTGGCTTGGGTACGTAGGGCAATGAAGACGATGGGGGATTGAGTTCTTTTGTCGTTACATGCACGTGGGAAGGGGGGGTGGGCCGTGGGCCGATTTACTTTTGGTGGAGTCAGGGGAAAACAAAATCGCCTGCGTTTTACAAAACGTGCAGGCGACTGCACAAACACAACCATGCATGCGACTGCAACCAAGACGATGATAAAAAATCTAAAAGCGGATCTCAAAGCCTTTTAAAATGCCTTCAAATTCAGATCCAGGAGATGATCTCCAGCACTTGCTTGATACCTCTAAAATTTATGGGCTGGGATCCTCCGCAAACAACTAGGTTTGGATCCAAATTTTGTTGCAGATATCGCATAACGATGTTCGTCCGGTGGGATTAAAGCAATCGCAATGCATTATTACTTGCATTGTTACTTAGAGGAGTGAGAGTGTATGAATGATAGATTTAGAAACAAGCACTACATTGCATGATTTCTTTAGTGGGTTTCTTTGCATTGATTTTTCGAAAACACTTCTTTCCGGGATGCCGGCGCGGCCGGACACGCATACAGCGTGCACGTCGCGTGAACGCGCTAGGAAATTAGGGCACTGTGCCGGCATGCAGGTGGGTCCCACGATATTTTTTCTTTCGGTGACCATAATTTTTGACTGAGTGCTCTAATCCACAAACCGTTTGCACCAACGTGTTCCTCGTATTTTTACGAACAAAACAAGATATATGTTGCCATATAACTCTTCAAACTTACCTGGTGAAACTTGGGTTTCGTTTACTGAAACTTAGATTTCGCCTACTGAAACTTGGATTTCATATTCGTTAAACTTGCCGAACTGTCAAGTTTCATCAGGTTTAATGCAAGTTTCATCAAGTTTCAACAGGTCTCGTACAAGTTTCTTCAAGTTTCATCAGGTAAGTTTAAGTTTCAACAGGTTTCATCCAAGTTTCATCAGGTTACATCGAAGTTTCATCCAAGTTTCATCAGATTTCATCAGCATACGGCCAAGTTTAGCCGGTATAGGTGTAAGTTTCATAAGTACCTTTTTCCAGGTTCACATAAAAAAATGAAAAAGTGAAAAAATTAAAAAATTAAAAAGTATTTAAAATGGGTTGCTCGCCGGGGCTGGTCCGGCGCGAGCGCCTCCTGCCGGACGTCCGACGCCCGGCTCTCGCCTTGATTTTTAATTGGTAGAAAAGTTGTTGGAAAAAACGTTGATCACCACAATGGGTTTCTAAGTCGTTTTTAATGCTTCGATTTGTGTAAAGTAAATGTTTCTAAACTAAGAAACGATTATCCTCTCTCTCCACGTTAACTTGCTACCACGTAAACTTTCTATCCTACATGGCACGTGAAGAAACGGTGAAGAAACCTGTATTGGAAGTGCCTTGGTGATTCAGAAATGCAGTCAAGTAAATCCGTAAGCATGGATCATTCGATCCGAGTCAAAACGATTGTGGCATTGCGTCCAATCCTCTCGTTCTCTTCTTTCCACATCGCTGTCTCGGAGCACTTTTGAGTTGGATCATGCCAAATTTGCCAGACTCCCTGCCTTTAACAATTCTCCAGTTCGTCCGACCAGTACGCTTTCGTTAGGTTAGACACCACGTAATTAACGAAGTTGACGCATCCACACAAGCGAAAAAAGCGATACGGCGATGTGCACTATCTACAAAATTCTGCTTTCACTGACCTAATCTTGGAATTTAAACTGATTTCTCCCGGATCTGTATGTTTAGCCTTCATCCCTAACGCATAAGTAATATCGTCTTGGCATGTCACGGTGAAAACCATGGTCTGAGGGCTTCTTTACCTGTAACACATTTTATTTTGAACTAGGTGAATAGTGTTGGATTATAAAAGGTTATAAAAAATATTCACCATTAAAGATGTCCTGAGGTAATGAACCTACATGTATAACTCCTAACTAATATCGTCTTGACATGTCACAGAGAAACCATTGGCCTTAGATAATCAACCTACATCTCTAAATCCTATCTAAAATCATCTCGACATGTCACAGAGAAACTAATGACATGAGGTAATTAAGCGAGTAATATTTGACACTAAGTTCTGCCATCTTTTAATTAAGGAGCTATGCCTGAGAGTTATGTCAGATTAAGAAGATATATCTTCCATTCTTTCTCCACCCACCAACAGCCATAGTGCCATTCATTGGCACTGGCATTAGGCTAATAATAAGATGAATCTTCAATTCTCTCTCCACCCACTGACAGCCATACAGCCATTGCCCATTGGCATCGGCATTAGGCGAAAACACATCGGCTTCGTTCATGCTCTTCATGTATAGTCCATACATGTTTGTTTCGGTCGCAAAGACAGTTATGCTGGTCCATCTATCCCAAGGTTAGCAGGATTCAATTTCTCACCACAACTTAACCCATTTATGATCCACCATTTACATGTATGGACTGGCTGAGCTGAACTAATAATTATCTATGATAGTTGACACATATAAAACCCGATATGGATCTGAGTTATCAAATTGCCAATAAAGCAAATTATTGTGAACCCACTTATAGGCTCTACATTTAAGAACTACAAAGTTTTCAGATCGTCCAAATCCATCCATGATAACCCACTTATATGTCAGAGACCACATAACTTATTTTCAAAGAAAAGGGAGTAAACGCATGAATGGAATTAGGTATCAAGCTTTCTCAGCTAGTTTTTGGAGTTGACCAGCCATCTAGTAACTTGTTAAGTGGACTGATTTTCCTTTTTCCAAAGTGCCTCATAGGTTCCCTTCAGTTGCAAACTTGCAATAAGAAAATATAAGACTTAGATAACACTACTTAAATTTTATGGAGCTAAAATGCACAATTAAGTTTATATCACCGATAAATAACACACAAGCTGGTGAAAAAACAAAATATCGGTACCGAATCTAATACTCCCATTTTTCTGATTGTGATCAATCACCATTTTCATACAAAACTATCTGTAATTTCAATTACCCTTATGATCATGACAAACACTACTTGAACCTTTAAGCTGGACCCGCAGTGGCACAGTCAATGACTAAACTAGATGTATAAATACAAATTTAGATTTGACGTCATTCAGATTCTGACTTCCAAAATGACTAGAAAGCATGGCTAGATTGAGTTCTCAATAAGATTACTCTCAGGGCCAATGCTGCTGACCTCAACAGTAATCTTCACAAACACAACTGATTATAGTGTACTACTGTATAACTGTACTGCATTTCATACACCAAGCTTTCACTTAGAACTCGTAGAGATGTCTCATGTCTCTACAGTATAAATGGAGACAGCAACATGATGTGGACAAGAAATATTGGCAACAAATTCAGTCTGTCTACTTAACAATTTTCCAGAAGCTTGCTCATACATGAAGGTCAAAACCAAGTAAACAAAATTAGTATAGTGCAAATGGTCCTTCAAGAAACTGAAGGTGACATGTCAAAAACTTCTTTGAAGTATTTAATAAGTATTCATGAGAAGGCAATTCAAAGAAGCACCTAAGGAATGTACTTCAGCCCACACAGCAAGAAATATCGTCACACTATGATAAGAACACCTATGATTCCTGTGCTCTAAGGCCAGTGGTCATCTTGGTCAGGCTTCTTGATAAAGATCTGGTTGTACTGTGGCCGTGACATCTGTATGAAAATTCATTCAATTAGCAGTGTAAGACAAAAATTCCATGGTACCAGATATAGAAAACTGCAGTTGCAACCACTAAGGTAGTTAAATCACAGGTGGATATGATTTGCTATTGAGCTACCTCAAAATTAATAGTTATGCCTCCAAATTAAATATCTGGCTGAAATAATCGCACGATTATATGAAAGATTATAGCTCCAGAGCTAACTATTTTGATTAGAAAGTTATAGTTCATACCGTAAAAAACATTTACCATTCTATCATGGACAAATGTATCACCATTCTACCTATCATTCAACACCACAAAAATTCCTGGTAGTCTGGATAGAACATTTGCATTCAGTTAATTACCAAATTTCTAATGTTTTCAATCGATTTCCTTCATAACGACCATTTCATCATCATAAGGGCAACAGTGCAATCCGATTTGGGTATAAACCACCCTGACCTGCTTAATCACCTTCCAGCAAGCACAGCGCCAAAAACTGGCCTTACATCGGAGGTCAAATGTACAAGGGTTGGACTTGGGGACAGGGGTTTGTTTTTTGGTCCGAGAAAACCGAAAATCAACCACCCGGGTTTTTCCCAAGTTGGTGAAAAATTTCGAATTTGATGAATTTTGATTTTCAGTTTCACTAAAATAATTTTTGTATTTTAGCTAATTTTTGAGCTAACTGTATTTTAGCTATTCAACACTTAGATTGTAGCTTGTTGGTTAGTTTTTCCTTAGCTAGCAACAGGCTGTGGGTTTCAGTGCTGGATTTGCCTTTTTCACTTTTTTTTTGTTTTACCAACAATTCAAATTCAAGGAGTCAGCGGGCGGCTAGGGTTTCCCCTAGCCGCCGCCGCCGTCATCCACTACCGCCTC